>JANFCV010000138.1:651510-1303020 GCA_024500475.1 Phthorimaea operculella | reverse complement strand
CTCCAAACCCGTTGTCACGGATAAAGTTAACGATGATGAACATGAAGCTTTTATTGAAAGTATTATTAAAACCGGAGGCATCGCCTAGATTTGCAGCCAAGAAAGTTCTGTTCTGTCGCGATCATGATAGATCGATTGGTAAAACAGAACATGCCATTGTGTTTGGTATCAAGCAAATGTTGGGCGTTTATTAATTAAGATCAGTAGCGTGATTGGATAGTGCATTCCCGAGTTTTTGCTAGATATCAAAACAAGAGCAGATCTGACAGGCGCTCGATCACGCTGAGCTGACGAGCGTGACCCACGAGCCTCATCCTTCCACCACGCTCGACACGGTCGAGCCCACCTCCCCGGCTCCCCGGCTCCCCGCCACACCGGAGAAAGCGCGTGCGCAGGTGACATGCTTCAAGCGGAGATGAACTCTATTTGCACCGCACTCGTCCCTCATTCCATTGCCTCAACATACACCTTTGTTCCCATAATATTCACGGTTGCGCCATGCGATGTTTGGACAATGAAAACACTACTGCTGACATTTTTGCTACAGACAATACCTTTTTTGTAGACCTTGGGTAGCAGGTTTTAAAACTGTTTCATGTAGTTAGGTACCTATAGTTTGTAATGAATAGTAATAATGTGTTAGTTTATTACATGGTTGTTGAGTTCTAATGTTAATGAATTGAAATATTATTATGCATGAAATCATTTTACGTGAATGCTTGTTTCCGTTGTTGCAGATTCATCAATCATCATGATCAAATTTGCAGTGATTGCATTTGTGTGCATAGCCTCTGTGAATTGTCAATGTTTTTACAAAGATGACTCTTCAAAAAAGTTGGATCCTGAAGCTCGGACTTCCCTTTATAAAGGACAGCTAGAGTTCACTCTTAATTTATTCAATGCAATTAACAAGGCTGTGCCAGATGACAACATTTTCTTTTCCCCATTCTCTGTGTATCACTCGCTGTTGCTCGCGTACTTCTCTACCGCTGGTCAAACTGAGCAATCTTTGAAGAGATCTCTTCAAATTGCTGAGAATTTGGTAAGTGTCTAATATTGTGATCCTATTCTTTGATCTTTTTCACTTGTTTTGAGATACTGGTGTTATCCTCGTAAGGCCCACGTATTTTTACGATAAGTAGTAATAGCGGCCCAATGTCCTAATTTTAGGAAACAGCGTTCAGGCCCAGATATTCCATGTGCAAAAATAATGTGTTAATGACCTGATACCGGCTCCAAATTTTTGTGTGTTGCTTATTATCACTAAGAGCATCTGACAGGGTTCATAAAACCTAAATAATTTATGTCCTATTTTTAGGACGTTGGGATGCAATGACAACAGAAAATCAAAATATTTTTCCGTAAAAAAGATGGTTCCGTGCTTCGGAGGGCACGTTAAGCCTTTGGACTCATATGCTGTTTATACTTCCTTACTAAGGTTTTGTTGTATAACCTCGTCAAAGGCCTACGAGTTAAATAGTAGGCTGTTTGAGAGCTCTGACTCCAGGGTTCATCGGGTCGTTCGTCGACTCAGTAACCCACTCAATATGATGATGAAGATGTGTTTTGTGAAGCCTGAGATCAGGTTCATAGGCAGTGTCATAAATATTCCAATTTCCGCCACTATCTTAGAATTGAGCTTCATCTAAGTTCAGCTGTTTTACTATGTCTTGACCTTGAAAAACGTAGAAAATTCAAGATTTTAAGGCCCAGCGGCCTAATTTTAGGACATAGAAGTTTGGGACAGAATATTTCATTGACTATGGCATATTTTTACTAAATTAGTCCAAAAACCAATATTTATTTATTTATCTTCAAATTGCTTTCTGTTTTTATCCAAATAACATACAGATTTTATAGAAATAAACAGATTTAATGAACTGATTTTTTTGAATCAGCCATCTTGCTCAGCTTCCAGGTCAAAATCACAGCTGATTTTCCTTTAATATGTCAAAGTGTGTATTTTTTTTAAAGATGCGTTCACGCACTACCCAATTGAAACCTAGTTTCGAGCTGGCGCCAAAATTCAAATTAATAATCTGACTTCAAAACTTATGTCCTAATATTAGGCCGCTGGGCCGATATTTGATGTTTTTTAAATCCAGTTTGGGCCTGAAGGACTACTGAACGTATGTCCTAAAATTAGGCCGTTGGGCCTTACGAGGTTAATAGTTCTGTAACGAAGGTGTCCGAACTCTACATTTCTTTGCCCTAATATATTTTTAATTTGCAGGACAAAATCAACTTGATGACAGCATACAAGGTGGACAGAAGGTCCCGGGCCACGAACAACAACAGCGAGAGCTACGAGTTCAACAGCGCCAACAAGCTGTTCGTTTCCAAGGAGCTGGATGTACGTCAGTGCGTGCAGGAGCTGTTCGGGGAAGAGCTTGAGGCTTTGGTAAGGGTTTATTGGGAAATTGGTATTGCCAGAGAGTCTTGAAAAGCAACTATAGGTCTAGGATACTAAAGTTTCGAGTTCAAGTACTTGCAATTGTATAAATAACCCTGTTGATGGTCAGTAAATAACAAGATAAATATTTCTCCCTTTCAGAACTTCAAGGAAGATCCTCAAGCTGCGGTCGAATACATCAACAAGTGGGTTTCGCGCATCACTAAAAACAACATCAACGACCTGCTGCCCTCTGACGGAGTGAGCGAAAACACCAAGTTGGTGCTGGCCAATGCCGCGTACTTCAAGGGTGTCTGGGCTTCCAAGTTCCCCAAGGAGATGACCAAGAAACAAGCCTTCTTCGTGTCGGAGACCAGGCAGACTCTCGTGCCGTTCATGAAGCAGAAGGGGTCCTTCCATTACAGTAAGTTTTCTTTTTACCTATACTTGAAATTTCAAGCTTGATTACGCCGACTTCTTGAAAGCAGTCTGGGCTTCCCTAAGGAGATGACCATATAACAGTCTTCCTCATCTCGGAGCCCTCAGATGAAGCAGAAGGGTCCTTCCACTACAGTAAGTTTTCTGTACTTAATGCTGAATACCATCTTCAATTTCCAAGCGCAGAAATTCCATGAGTAAAATACGCTAGATAGGCTACATAGGTACATATAACTTATGTAAGTCAATCTAAGTTTTAGAAGATAAATGAGAAAGAAGAAAGAAGATACGTTGTCTTTTAGTCTCAATATCTCTTGTTATTAGCTAGAGATGTAAAATTCTTAATCGATTCGACAAGAACGAATATGTTTGTGT
This sequence comes from Phthorimaea operculella, assembly GCA_024500475.1. NCBI lineage: Eukaryota > Metazoa > Arthropoda > Insecta > Lepidoptera > Gelechiidae > Phthorimaea > Phthorimaea operculella. Next base: position 1,299,815 of record JANFCV010000138.1, on the reverse strand, counting down.
GGACGATAACCACCTGAGTCATGTTTATAATATTTCTACGCAAAAAGTAGCCTACTTAACAATAATCTACCCGCATGCAGTAAGTAGTCCAAAATTGCTGTATTTAAGGCAGGTATTTAAGTTTATATTAGGAGATAGGAATAGGAAAACCTTTACATATAATTGCTTGCTAGTTGTGGTGGAATGACGATACCTACCTACCTGATATACCTACATACTTACCTACTATTTATCTAATACTATGTACCTATACTGATTTATTTTGAGTTTTTGAAACTTACCTATATTAATAAGCAGACATTTAATCATAGGCGCATTGGATATCGTAGCTAAGTGATTGTCATATGCATTGGATATCATAGTTATAGACGTTTTTAGACTTCGTGACCGTCAAATTTTATGCTACGATACATTTGAAAGTTATTTTGCACCGTAAGGGATAAAGTCCTCAAAGTATTGAGCGGGTTAAGAGTAAATTTCTTGCCGTACCAATACAGTAGTGGAAAAGGTTATAAATATTTTTTTCAGCGTTCAAAGCCGGGACGGCTTTACGACAGACTTTTGAGTCTAGGGTCGGTGCTATTCTACCTACCTGCCTTATATTAATGTTTTTACTATTTTACTTCCAGTGGTGAGCGACGAGCTGGGTGCCCAGATCCTGGAGCTGCCGTACAAGGGTAACGACATCAGCATGTACATCCTGCTGCCACCCTACTCGATGAAGGAAGGTTAGAACTTTGAACCATATCATAATTTACACTGCCGATATTATAGTGTAAACTAAAGGAAAGTTTTTTTTGTATATTTCTATTTGGTAAGCAATCGATATTATCTGAAAAAATTCATACAATTTTAAACAAACTTATATCTTGGTAGGGAGATACCTAAATATCATTATCACTGGTACAAAATGCCTTATAAAATAAATATGGAAATAAATAAGAACAGTACCTACCTTATTAGCTTTGTATATGTATATTATTAGCTTTACATTATTTCATGCCACGGCTATTTATGTGTCATATCATCCGTTTTTTACATGGGATTTTCCTGTTTACTATAAAACAACAAGGAATTCTTCAGATAAAGTTTATACTTAGTTCTGAGTAACGTACAAGTGCATTCATTGATTGATAATGTGTTCTATTAACTATAGTAGGTAATAAATGATTACAAAAACATTTACGATTCTAGAACAGGGGTTTCCTTTCTAGGGTTTCCTTGTATTTTCAACTATGTGATGTAGGTTGGTACCTTGGTAGATACCTAGGTTTTTATCCTACCCAAAGTTGTGGTCGTCCTTATTTACGTGTGCATCAAAAAAAGTCAATTTTATGAATGTTCGAAATAAGCTGTGCACTTCAATGCCCAATCAAACTCGGCTGGTTGTTACGAACTTTATTTTAGCAAATGTCTGAAAATTGTTTTACAACTGACATAGACTTCGCCAGGTTAAACATAATTAGAATCTGAATAAAAACCCAAAGAAGATACGTTATTCTCGTACTTTGCGCACCAGAATCTTGTGCCGCAACTTAAGAGCGACAATAAATACAAAACGCGTAAGAGTGAAAGGGACAGCTATACTCGTTGACAGAGTGAATTGGTCTCCAGGAAACCAATTTCATGTCACACGTTTTTTTGTAAATACGCTCAATTTTTATCTGTGTGGAACATGACTTTTTTAAACAATTCTTTCAATTATTCCAGGAGTGACGAACATCATCGCGAACCTGACTCCGGAACGCCTAGCCGCAGTGGTGGAGGAGAGCTACATGGGCCGTGAAGTGGTTGTGGAGATTCCCAAGTTCACCATGGAAAGGAGCCTGCCCTTGAGAGACGTAAGTGTACATTTAAAGATTTCTTTTAGTAAGTCGATAAGCAGTCAACGTAACGTCGCAAATAATAGCCATTTCTCGACATAACAGAAAAAATTAAGTTGCGTATGCCAAACTTAAATAAGTACCTAAAGTGTAACTATGTATAAAGATAAAAGATAAAATATACTTTATTGCACAAAAACATAAATGACAAAAACAGACATAAACATTGAATAGTTTGTACAAATGGCGGCCTTATAGCTAGTGTAGCTATATCTTCCAGGCAACCAGGCAATAAGGAAACAGCAGAAAATATAGAAATGATCCGGGTGCAACAATATACAATTACAAAATATAATACATATCAGAACTATATCTACATAAAATAATACCTATATGAGTAATACATAATGTTTATAACAAATATTTATACAAATACATAGATATTCTACACATATACATACACACACTACAAAAGACAGTAATAAAGTATCAGAAAGAGTTCACACAGTATACTTACATTTTTTTTTTTTTTTTTTATATTGTGGCAATAGAATTTCTTTATGCCAGTGTCATGTTTTATTTTTATAAAAGCTAAGGAAACTTTACGCGAAGATTATTTACTACGCACATTAAAGTAAGAAAAGAAATAGGATAGTCTGTTTACATTATACTATAGTTTAATATTATTTTCTGTTATAAATGATGTTAATATGTTACAATACAATAGAGGGTAAATTAGCAGACAAGATAATCGGGTAGGAAAAGGTACTTTAAGAGACAGGAGGGAATTAATCAATATAGTGTGGTCGTAGAGTGAACATGCAAAGAAAATGTGATCTAAATCACCCACATCAGCTCCACATTCACACAAATTACTATTTACTATGTTAAGCTTTGCTAAGTGGTAAGGACAAACATGACCCAAACGCATTCTTATAATAGTGGATGATACAATTTTACGACATTTAACTTTAAAAAAAGGCTTTGAAGGTATAGATGGTTGGAGGAGAGAATACGATCTCCTTTTAACTGGCTACTTTCTGTCCAAAGACTATTCCAAGAATCTTGGAGATAGACCCTTGGCATAGCAGCCAAATCATGACAGTAGGTTTTATATGGGAACATGTCCCCATCCTGCACAGCTTCCTTTGCTAGTTGATCAGCTTTTTCATTTCCTCTAATGCCACAGTGGCTAGGGATCCAAGAAAATATAACTGAAAAGCCCCTGGATATGCATAATTCTAGAAGTTTGCGGATTTCAAAAACAATGGGGTAGAAAGGTTTCATTTTAAACGGAAATTTATCTAAAGTTTGTAAAGCACTTTTGAATCCGAAAAATTACAGTGTTTTAAGGTTCATTAATAACACCAACTCTAAAGCCTTAAAAATAGCAAAGCATTCACCGGTAAAAACTGATGTTTCCGGAGGCAATTTTACTTTTTCGATTAATTTAAATTGAGCCAAGTAGATACCCACGCCTACACATTCCGTTAAAACTGTTTTAGAAGCATCAGTATATATATGATTATAATTTTGCCAATTTGCATTATCTATACAATTTAAAAAGCAATAGTTTGCATTTACGTCGTCTCTACTTAAATCTAGGTCATACTGCATTACAGGCTTTAAAATTAAGGCGTCATATTCACACTCAAATAAGGGCAATGCGGGAGAGTGATGAATAGGAGATGATATTGACACAAATTTTCTGTAACTTTGGATCAGACAAGGTACTGTTTTATGCCGCCAATATCGAGAAGAAACAATGCAATCATTCAAAGCTTCAAGCTTTGATCTAAGGGGGTGGCTAGAAAACTGAAAACATTTAAACAAGAATCGATCACTAAGAAATTGCCGTCTCAACTTTAATGGAGCCTCACAACACTCTACTTGTAAGGCATTGATAGGGCTTGAACGCATTGCTCCCGTGATTATTCGCAGTGCTTTAGATTGAATAGAATCCAACTTTCTAAGAGCTAAAACATTACCACCCGCCAAAAGAAAAGTTCCATAATCCAAAACGGATCGTATAAGGGCATTATACAAAAGTTTCATTGAAAAGGGGTGTGCTCCCCACCAAACACCAGAAAGACATCTCACAATATTAAGCAATCGTTCACATTTTATTCACTACATATTCAATGTGGTCAACCCCAGTTAGTTTATTATCTAATATAACCCCTAAAAATTTGGCATTACGTTCAACAGGCAATGGATGATTATCATAAGTAACCAGTATGGGAGGAATTACCCTCATTCTAGAGAAAGCTACTACTGAACTTTTGGATATTGAAAGATCTAGTCCATTACGATCTAACCAGCCTTTTAATAATTCTAAAGAAGACGATAACGAGCTACTCGCGCTTTCAATAGAATCATCTTCTTCTTTCTTTTCGTGTAGGACACCGAATCGTTCAACGACCCGATGAACCCTGGTGTCAGAGTTTTTCAACCGCCTACTGCAAGCAGCAGGCCTCTGACATGGTTGTGTTACGACCGCCATCATAGACAGCAACCGGGACCGACGGCTTAACGTGCCCATCCGAAGCACGGAACCATCTTACTTGCGGACAATCAGGTGGTTCAGCCTGCAATGTCCTAACCAGACTGGGAACAAATTCACAAAGTGATAAATATCAACTTTGTGAGTGACCCCACCGGGAATTGAACCCGGAACCTTTGCGTGGCAGGCAGGCATACTAACCACTGCGCCACATCGGCTGTCGTATGAATAGAATCATCGACCGCATATAAAAGTAAATCATCAGCGTATTGCAAAACATTTATAGAATTATCTAACGAAAGTTCTAAATCATAAGTATAAATATTGTATAAAAGTGGACTTAAAACAGATCCCTGAGGCAAACCCTTAAAAACATTTCGAGTGAATTTTGTGTCATCATCGAGGATTAAGGATATTGATCTATTAGATAATAGATTAATCACAAACCGAACTAATAACATGGGTACTTTGAGATCAATTAATTTTTGTTTTAACAAAGGTATTAAAACATTGTCGTAAGCAGAAGTGATGTCTAAGAAAGCTGCTACTACATGATTGTTGGATGAAAATGCTAATTGGATATCTGTAACAAAGATGCTTAAATTATCTAATGTACTTTTTGCTTTCCGAAAACCAAATTGGTTTTTAGATAAAATATCATTATGTTCTACAAACCATTCTAACCGATTTTTGACAAGGTGTTCAGCAATTTTAGAAAATACTGATGATAATGCAATCGGTCTGAAAGATGAGGCGTCATTTGAAGGCTTGTTAGGTTTTTTAATTGGAATAACTTCCTGGGATTTCCAGGAAGGTGGAATATTTCCTGAGAGCATCACAGAATTAACTAAACTTAAAAAATAATTAAGACTATTATCACTAAGATGTGTTAAAAACGAGTATGGAATCCCATCCTCTCCCGGAGCTGAGTCCTTTACGCTTGAAAGAACACCTTTTAGTTCGTAAAATGTAAAAGGGGCATCTAGAATAGAAGGAGTATCAGAAACTACAAAATTTGAAACTGACACAATGTTAATATTTTCTGGAACAGTCGGAGGTGCTAATTTATCAAGAAAATCATTTACAAGAGATGGAGCCAATGTAGTTGATGAGGATGATTGATGAAATGCTGACCTGAAACGTTTAATTTTACCCCAAACTTCTGATGGACAAGTAGTAGGAGAAAGAGAAGCACAAAACGCTCTCCATCCCTCCTGCTTCTTATCCCTTAGGAACTGCTGAGTGGTTCTCATGATCTCGTTAAGGTTATCCAAATTTTCGTCTGACATATTTGAAGCATACTCCTGTTCAGCCTCTTTTCTTTTTTGCACAGCTTCTGAACACTGACTATCCCACCATGGTGGGAAAGGAACTTTACCAGAAAATTCCCCTTTAATTTGGAAGACTTGATCAGCTGCTTCTACGATGCATCTGGCTATAGCATTAGATGAGTCGGTTTCACCACCCTGCACTAATTCTGGTATGTCCAAAATTTTTGCTTCAACAAGGTCTTTAAATTTTGCCCAATCGGCATTACCCAATTTATATTTCAGGCGAGGCCTACGTTTACGTGTAGATGGACATCTAATTGGAGATGTTATAATTATTGGAAAATGATCACTATCCAATGTTGAAGAAAGAGGTGTCCAATCCAGAGAAGAAGCTAAACTAGGAGAGCAAATGGATAAATCTACTGCACTAACATTTTCATTGGGCTTCGTACGTCGTGTAGGGATGCCTGTATTTAAGATGCATAAATTGTTTTCATCAAGAATCTCAACCAATTTTTCTCCCTCACTATTCGTAATTCCACATCCCCAAGACCTATGATGACAATTCAAATCACCCAAAATTATAACTGGGCTTGGTATAATACTGAATAAATTATTAACTTCATTAAGGATCTCTGAAGAAGAGCGCGATATATAAATAGATACAACCGAAATGTTATCAAATTGCAAGCCAACTACATTAATTATATCACTGAAGTCGTAGTTTGGGAAAGTTATTTCAGTAAAAGGTATTGTTTTATTAATAAGTATGGCAGAACCGCCATACCCATCGGGACGATCATTACGGAGACAGGTATATCCAGGTATATTAAAAATATACCCAGGTTTTAACCATGTCTCGACTAATGCTATAATAATTGGGTTATATTTATTAATTAAATAAATTAGATCAGATTTCTTAGGGATTACGCTCCTGCAGTTCCATTGAATCAGTTTGGAATCCATTGGAGTTGTTACATAGGTTATCAAGAAGGTCTAAAATAGGGGCAACGTGGGACGGTTTTGATAGTTTTTTCTTTAGGATAATGTTTAAAATCGTCAAGATTAAACTCATGTCAAAATCTTCAGATTCCGAGTCTTTAGGGGCATAAGCACATCCATTTTCTGATGGTGGAGCCTCAAATTCTTTTAATAGTGCGGAATGGGCAGCCCTATCGTATCCACCCTGGGTTTTTGGCGGTGAACGAGGCTTTTTGAATACAGTCTTTTTATATGAAATACGGCTGGGGGAATTTTTCTCTTCATTAATAGATTCATTCGGCTCAGAAGCTACAACGTCTGCAAAAGACCTTGAAACAGGGGGAAATAGTTTGCTAGCCTCTAGGTAAGAGATACAACTGTGGGCCATAGTATGCTTGATTTCTTTTTGTCGAATATTTTCGGGACAAGCCTTATCCGTAGCAAAGTGACGGCCTCACACATAACGCATGATGCGGACCCTTCTTCTTTTGTGCATGTTTCCCAAGATGGTCTTTGCTACATTTGAAACATTTTGGTGATTTGGATCGACACTGCATTTTAGTGTCCATATTTGCAGCATCTAAAACATTGGATTGTCGGGTAAACATAAACCTCTACAGGCAGAGCATTGTAACACATAAACAACCTCTTGGGCAAGACCTGACCATCAAATGTCACTACGACAGACTGCGATGGTTTCCATGAAGTATTTCCGTCAATATTAACTTTGTAATTAAGCCGTCTCACTTTTATTATGTTTCCGCATCCTATAGGTGTGGTAATAATGTCTTTAATTTCCTCCTCATCCCACTCTATCGGAATACCTCGGACTAGTCCCATTCTAGTTACATGAAATGTAGGTATAAAGGCCTTCAGTTTGTTCAATTCCAGAAGGGAACTAGATAGAAAATCGTTTGCATCACTATATTTTGAAAATGCCACTACACAGCGATTTCTACCTATTCTCTTGACACTGCCTGGGATAACGTTTTGGCAATTCATTTTTCTGAGGAGATTACCAAAAGTAATGGGATGCAAAATGGTACCATCGTTCGGTGAGGATTCTATACGTTGGACGTGAATAAGATATGGAGCGACATCCGTACGTAAATATTCGGTCCGACTGTTTTGACGACCTTGATGGGCATTATTCTGTGAATTGTCCAACTGAGATTTTGTTTGGGTCACGTGTTGTGGAATTTGCTTAGAATGCCCATCTACAGGCTGAACATTGTGCGGTGACTTTTGTTTCTGAGGTAATGTGGGTGACTCGATCACAGGTGTAACTTTTTTTAATACAATCGTGTTTTCGTTAGAAGAATTAGCGATGTTCTCACATTGACAAATATCACCAGAAATCGGCTGACCATTATTAGTCTTCTTCCTACGCTTTGAACATACGCGGCAAATTCGAATATAACGTGTACGCTTCCGTCCTGTCTGTTCAGTATCCCCGGCTCTAGAAGACACCGAGCCATCAGTGTCCATCTTACTGAGCTCATCATTTGTTACGACGCTAATAGTCGAGCCTACAGGGAGATTCAGGCCAGGCCAAAGCCCGCCTAAACCTCCCCGATCTTTATCGGGAGGCTGAGGCTCACCCATAGAGCGAGCCTAGACCCTAGATTATTTACAAAATATTTACAAAACTTACCAGAAAAGCAGCAAATTAACACAAAAAAAGAAATATATACACTAAATACAAAAGATAATTACACTACCAGACTATCCTAATCGGATTATCCTATTTTAAATTAAATTTTATTTTCCAAATCACAGAAAACACCCAACCACTACGAAGTTTCCCGCGCTTTTTCTACTTACATTTACGTATGTATTTTCTGACCAAATGTCTATATAACAAAATCGAGAGTCAGTAATGTATATCAATCCATCACCAAGTTCGATGATGTGATCAGTGTTCTGATTATTCAAAGTCAAAAGCAAAAAGGACAATTTACCGAATGTTAGGCATACCTCTCGGCACCAAGTTATTACTACAAACCAGCCATAAAATCAATATTCCGCGACGACAACATTGTCTCATGTCATGAGTAATTTCAATATCTTTGTATCAATTCCAGATCTTGGAGACCCTAGGAGTGGGCGACTTGTTCAACTCTAGCGCTGACTTCAGCACGCTGACGCCGCAGTCCGGCATCTTGTTCGACGACGCCGTGCACAAGGCCAAGATACAAGTCGACGAGGAAGGTGCGTGCTCATGTGGTTCAGGTGTTGGACACTCTAGGAGTGGATGACTTGTTTATGTTGGACACTCTAGGGGCAGCTGACTTGTTCAACTCAAGCGCGGACTTCAGCACGCTGACGCCGCAGTCCGGCGTCTTGTTCGACGACGCCGTGCACAAGGCCAATATACAAGTCGACGAGGAAGGTGCGTATTACATACTCCACTCTAGGAGCAGGCTACTTGTTATGTTGGTCACTCTAGGAGCAGGTGACTTGTTCATGTCAGGTTGGAGACCCTAGGAGCAGGCAACTTGTTCAACTCAAGCGCTGACTTCAGCACGCTGACGCCGCAGTCCGGCATCTTGTTCGACGACGCCGTGCACAAGGCCAAGATACAAGTCGACGAGGAAGGTGCGTATTACATACCCCACTCTAGGAGCAGGCGACTTCTTCATGTTGGACTCTCTAGGAGTAGGAGACTTGTTCAACTCAAGCGCGGACTTCAGCACGCTGACGCCGCAGTCCGGCATTTTGTTCGACGACGCTGTGCACAAAGCCAAGATACAAGTCGACGAGGAAGGTGCGTGCTCGTGTGGTTCAGGTGTTGGACACTCTAGGAGCCGGCGACTTCTTTATGTTGGATACTGTAGGAGCAGGTGCATTGTTCATGTTGGAAACCCTACTAGGCGTAGGAGACTTGTTCGCACTTGACGCCGTGCACAAGGCCAAGATACAAGTCGACGAGGAAGGTAAGTGCTCATGTGGTTCAGGTGTTGGACATTCTAGAGGCAGGCGACTTGTTCATGTGGGACACTCTAGGAGTGGGTGATTTGTTCACGTTGGACACTCTATGAGCAGGCTACTTGCTCTTGCCAGACATTCTAGGAGTAGGAGACTTATTCAACTCTAGCACTGACTTCAGCACGCTGACGCCGCAGTCCGGCGTCTTGTTCGACGACGCCGTGCACAAGGCCAAGATACAAGTCGACGAGGAAGGTGCGTATTACATACCTCACTCTAGGAGCAGGCGATTTGTTATGTTAGACACTCTAGGAGTAGGCGACTTGTTCAACTCTAGCGCTGACTTCAGCACGCTGACGCCGCAGTCCGGCGTCTTGTTCGACGACGCCGTGCACAAGGCCAAGATACAAGTCGACGAGGAAGGTAAGTGCTCATGTGGTTCAGGTGTTGGACACTCTAGGAGCAGGCGACTTGCTAAGTTGGACACTCTAGGAGCAGGCGACTTGCTAAGTTGGACACTCTAGGAGCAGGCGACTTGCTAAGTTGGACACTCTAGGAGCAGGCGACTTGTTCATGTTGGACACTCTAGGAGCAGGTGACTTGTTCATGTTGGACACTCTAGGAGCAGCCGACTTGTTTATGTTGGACACTCTAGGAGTAGGCGACTTGTTCAACTCTAGCGCTGACTTCAGCACGCTGACGCCGCAGTCCGGCGTCTTGTTCGACGACGCCGTGCACAAGACCAAGATACAAGTCGACGAGGAAGGTACGTGCTCATGTGGTTCAGTTGTTGGACACTCTAGGAGTAGGCGACTTGTTCATATTGGACACTCTAGGGGCAGCTGACTTGTTCAACTCTAGCGCTGACTTCAGCACGCTGACGCCGCAGTCCGGCGTCTTGTTCGACGACGCCGTGCACAAGGCCAAGATACAAGTCGACGAGAAAGGTGCGTGCTCATATAGTTCAGGTGTTGGAGAATCCAGAGACTTGTTCAGTTGTTCATGATGGACACTCTAGGAGCAGACAACTTGTTCATGTCAGGTTGGAGACCCTAGGAGTGGGTGACCTGTTTAACTGAAGCGCTGACTTCAGCACGCTGACGCCGCAGTCCGGCATCTTGTTCGACGACGCCGTGCACAAGGCCAAGATACAAGTCGACGAACGTGCATAAATGGCAGTGCATATTTTGGAGATGCTATATGTAGAGCTGTTCAGTTAGTGTGTAGCGTAGTGGAGTCGTCAATGGCAGTTATTGCATTGGAAACGCTTAGTTCTTCTGAAGCTAAGATACAGTACTAGATTAAATAAATTAAATCGTAATTAAATGTAACCACTCTTTTTATATTTACCTACTTAAGTATTCTTACGTTTTGTTGTTGTTAAAATAATCTATCTTTATTACCGTTTTGTAACTGATTTTCTACAACATCCAATCTTAATTCTTACCTTGTATTTCTTACCCACAGGTACGACCGCCTCAGCTGCCACAGCGATCTTCGGTTTCCGATCGTCCCGGCCCGCAGAGCCCACCTACTTCAAGGCCAACTTCCCCTTCGTGTACGTGCTGTATGAACGGCCCACCAGCTCCATCCTCTTCATGGGCGTCTACAGGGACCCCAAGAAGTAGATCTCAGAGACTGTCGAGTGGTATGAGAATGGTCTCTATTTAGGCGAATCCCATACGTGACGTCCGTTAATAAAGAAATAGGTATATTGCATCTAACATAATTAAATGTAAGTAATGTAACCGAGACAGATGGCAACGCAAGTTTTTGTATTACCCCTGCGTCAACGTCGGTTTTTAGTATGGGAAAATTGAATTTCGAATTCAAAATGTGCAGCAGCGGACTTCGAGTGTGGGAACCGCCTTAGTAGTAGCTTAGAGTAGCAGTTACAGTACTACATCTCTGTCAATTTCAGTAATATACCTATGGGGGCCATGCAAAATTGTCGGAGCAGTTAATCCTTGAAAGATATTCTTGAAATTCTAATATTGAAAGTGACAGGGATATTTTAAATTAAGCTTTAGATAGTAGTTTGTGAAATTGAGTCCAAACGGGCTTAGATGAAAAATAACTTTGAGTTTGTGATCGGAGGTTTGTTCGAAATGAGAGTTGTTGATTATCTTACATTTTTTAGATTTTTAGTTTAGGTTTTTGATTATTTATTGTTTTGGAGTGATAAACTTACTAAATTGATACATACTTTTTTACTGTAACGTAGATAAATAGTTGGTTGAAGTATATATTTATTAAAACGCTAGATTACAAAGAGTTTAGTATTTCATTTACACAATGTTTTAATTTTTAAGTTACGTTAAATGTATAAGTCTTGTTTGACAGTGAGTTATTAAGTTGTTCTCCCTACACTCAAGTACTAGGTTAGTGATTATAAAAAGTGATAAGAAAACAGTTAAAAAATTAATAATAAATTAACACTTTTTTTCCAAATTTTTGTCTGTTACTTGTGTACCCTTCCTCGATTCCTTTTTGGTATTATTCTTACCTACTCAATTTCCCATTTTTACATGTAGGTACATAACTAAATATGTCTCTAATGAACCCTAAACAGTAAACACCTAAATAGTAAATACGGTACCTACATATTGATTTTGAGAATAGCTACGAAAAGCAACACGCTACGCCGTAGCACCGTAGCGTCAATCAGCAGTTGTGGTGTTGTAGCGTAGAAATAGACTGTACTAAATTATAGTTGTTTGTAGATATCAGCTTTCGTAAAGCTAGTCAAGAGACGGCTATTCATACATGCTTACATACCCACGTGACTGGTGCATCCTCCTAGTCAATAGAATGCTGAATGCCTAGTTTTCACTCATAACTTACGTACTTAGGCTGTTTCCTGCGCCGGCGCCGATTGCCGACACTTGGCTCGCGGCTAATGATGCGATGTGAGTATTAAGCCGCGTTTTCACTTTGGCTTCTGATGAGCATTCATTCATTCCCTTTGTTTCCTTACAGCTGTGAAATTGAGATTTTCGCAAGAGTATTATGCTCATATAATACAAGTTCCGCAAGTTTTTGCCATTACATAAGGTTACAATATTTTGAAGGCGTGTTTTATCCAATCACAAAACTGAACAACTTTTATTAGAAGATTTTCATCAAAATATTTGGACCTCCCATACTAACCGACGAACTTTTATTACACGTTTGTATGGGAGGTCCGAAAATGTCTCCTAAACTTTAAAGTTGCTTTAATTTGGCGGAAGTTCTCAATTCGACTCGTATATTTTATGACGATGACTACTTCGCTCGCTGATATTATGGATCTACGCCTTAAGTAATAGATTTTTATATTAGAAACTGTATGTAGTCCCGAGGTGGTCCAATGGTCCTCACATCGGGATCTAATGATTTGCAAATTTAAGGCGGGTTACCAACCATAAAAAAGTTCTTAATAAAAATAATACTCGCATTTCCATCTTCCCATTTTTTGTACTTCTAGCATTAGTTCGTGCAGTGTTGGCGTTCAAAGCAATTTTAAAAGTAAGACGTCACTTTACAAATGACGAGAGCCCACGATTGAACTTAATCTCGGGCTGACCTTATATGAAACAGTGATAACTGGAAAATGTTCTCTAAACGCGAGTTGATTGACGCCCCATCAGGGAGAAAGTGGTGCTTCACTGCTCACAACGGGTATAAGGTGTTCACATGTCTGTTTACATTAGCTACGACATAGGGCCAGCGCACACCTACGGGCTACTGGCCTGCAACTACCTAGTACACAAGCAGGTATATTAAAAAAACAAAAACCTGACTGCGGTAATTTCAAAGCGTTTTGAATGTATGAAAATTTAATATAGCCAGTATCTCTTGCGCTGCTGATACGAATCTAACGACATCCCATAATAACTATCTCAAAAATAACTTCTTGTCCACATACACACATACCCAAAACACAACCCTCCTTCTGAGGCAGTTGGGTAAAATAGACTCACCAAAACTCTTGAAGTTGAAATAAGAACTTGCAAGATATTGAAACTTTAGTTTTCTATAGTTCTCCATATTATTTTTTTATTGGCTACTTGCTCTGTTTCTTGTCATGTAGGGCGTGTGTCGGATACTGAGTCGACGAACGGCCTGATGATCACTATGATGGTCAGAGTTATAGGTACTACTCAACAGTGCGCACATTTTTGTACACTAGGTGTGCCCTCAGCCTTACACTACACGCAAACTAAAGTTTCTTTGAAACGTAAAAGCACACATGATTTACTTCTCGGCCAGCGGCCAGTTTTTATTTATCCACCTCACTTGGATCCGACCCGGGTCGAATCGGTAATCGCTGTGTGATGGACTGGATATGAAACTACGTCGTAATGTAATGTAGCTACAAGGTATTCGATCTTAATAGCAATTTTATTTTGGACATGAATTAAATGTAATGGATAGTCATTTTCGGGGTTTCTAGTGATTAAATATTAGTCGAGCCATTTTTGCAAAATGTGCGTAAATTAGTTCTATCTATCATTTATATTCATCTTCAATATAATGTTAGTGTTTTCCTAGGGCAACAGTTGATGAACGATCTAATGAATTGGGATAGGATGGATAAATTGGGGCAGGATAATCATGAAAACCTAAAATGGTTGATTTTCTGTAAGTAGGTACGAATTGTACGTCAAATCTGATTCTATCTTACTTGCACTCAATCCACACATCATTCGGATAAAATTACGATGTAACTACAGTATTATGTATCGCATACACACATACATATAATCACGCCTCTTTCCCGGAGGGGTGGGCAGAGACTAGGTACATCTTTCCACTTGCTACGATCCTGACACACCTCTTTCGCTTCCTCCACTCCACTCACACTTATGTATCACCATTATATTTAATCATCTATCTATTTAAAATAATTTACGGTCCATACGGTATTATCACTCATCTAATTACATTGCCCTCCTTATTTTTTCTTTTTGTGTATCACTAAAGGTATCACTAAACACATGTTTGCTTAAATAATGACACTAATTAGAGGCTTAACAGTCAACATAAGTGTTTTAGAAAGCTCATCAAATATCTTTGATTAGGTCTGTATCATTAGGTAGGGTTTGTATATAATTAAAAGGAATTAAAGGTTTTTAATATGGCTGAGGTAACATTATTTTTTGTTAGCTTAGCTTAGCTACAGGTTTAGTGATTATTCTGTCAAAATAATAGTACTAAAGCTTCATATTGTAGTTAAGTACTTATTATTAATCTTATAACTTTAAAATAATCACCAAATCTTTGTATATTTAGTGTTCAATCATAAAAATGGAAAGTGTTCAATAAGATAACTGAAGCTAACTTAACTACCTTCCTAGGACAATTAATGTACTAAAAAATCTTTTTCCTTAAAGCAAGTAGCTTTCCTATACTTGAAATACCTCATATAATTACCTACCTACCTCTTATATTAAAGGTACATACAAAATATACCTAAGTGATAATGCTAACTTTCTATGGAAGAGATGTTCTGACGTACCTACTTATAACTTCCGTGTTACGCATATTTATAACTTGTTTCGATTGCGGATTATGCTATTTTGATAAATGGAAGCAATTGTAACTGTTGATGTAAAGAAAGTACCTAGTGCCTTGCAAAACTTTTGATATGTATATCAAACATCCTATATAAAGCTTCCTATATATTATACAAGGCGAAAACAATCAATATGACAGTGCGGGATTCATGTAAAGTGTTTTCGAATGACCCTTAGCGTTCGGTAAACAATAAGTGGAAAGCAGTACGTAGGTCCATCGGAAGTGTCGGCTTCGTCGATAGGATCTCAAGCCGGGGCGTCCGCTGGGGAACTAATTACTGAGTGCGCCGCGGCCAGCGCGTGCGCCGGTCAGAAACAATGCGCGGAGGAAACCACCTATCAACTACAGTCGGGCTCGATTCTCACAAAACAAGAAGAACCTAGATGACCTTTGCCGTGTTGTGCCGGCTTAGAATGTCATCACCCCATATCTTTCCCCGGGGGTGTCGTAAGAGGCGACTAAGGGATAAATTCATCCAGGGGTTCAATCTCTGGATGAATTTCGCAATCGCATTGCAACATCTTGCATTGCGCTCACCAACCCGCCTGCCAATCGTGGTGAGTATGGCAAAAACTCCCCTGCTAGGGGCAGGCCCATATTCACTAGATATGTTCAGCAGTGGACATTATTGTGGCTGTTATAGTGGATGACCTTTACAGCGCCAACCAAAGAGCCATCGAAGTGGCCACCTTTTGGGCTGAAAATCTTTGATCTACCTTTGACCATTGACTCGACTGGAATAAAAAGAAGAAGCTAAAGTCGGATCATCGATATCATTAGTTTTGGCAGCATCAAAATCAAGAAATTGATTTTCGGAGTAGGTACGGCTCTCATTAATCACTGTTGCTATTTTTGATATCTAATTGATTACTCAAGACTGCAATCGTTTCGGTATCTGATGTCAGTAGCACAAATTAAGTATTGGGGGGCGCGCTCTATTTTTGTCAGCAACGCCTGCATGATGGTGATGAAGATGATCTCTTCAACAGATTTCAGCCATGGTGACTATTTCTACTTTTAATCAAGTCAGCGCTGATGAGCTCGTAGCCAATCCCGTGCAATGTGGGCACGTGGGTTTTTCTTTGACAAAATTCTAGTTAATGAGGGCGCGATGGGAGGACGGGCCTTCAATTCATCGCGTTTAGCGTCGAGGTCTGCATACTCGTAATTCAGATCTGACACAGGGTTGGTCTGTCTTTTCCCGATACAATTTAAGTTTATCTAATCTATCAATTTAAGGTATACGAGGTGTAAGGGACGATTTACCGAATCTTTGCAGGCATGTTCAGACAATGAAACTGAACAAGTTTTTTCTATAATTGAGGCTATGTTGTTAAACGGCAAAAGTTTGTCGACCTCACATTCAAAATTCCTTATCATCTGACTGGCTTTCTATGGATGGGAATGAAAAAATAACTTTTCCCAACACATGTTCCATAGTAAAAATTGTTCAGTTTTATAGACTGATCTTGCCTGCAAAGTTTTCAGTAGGTAGGTACACTGTCCCTTACCTTACACCAGTATAGCCCGAATGTAATAGCGTCTGTCTGTAGCTCTGTTCAACATCTAGTCAACTACTTACAATAACAATGCTGCGGGGTTTTCCGCTGACAAGGCCATAACGGTATCTCTTTTTCTGGGCAATGTTTTGTTTTATAAAAACAGTCTTGGCTAAGGCGTGTTACTTGTAGGTACTGAATGTTGTTTCAGTCTTTTTCAGGGGTTTACTAGTTATGTGTAGGATATAAAACATTGTGTTTCGGTATTTTTATAACAGACTTTGTAGCAAGAGCACCGTGTTTTCCTTCTTACATGCTGCAGTCATCAGTAGATAAAGGAGTTTTCAATTTAAAACAATTATTATTGGTGTCAGTAATGAATCGCTATTAGCAGATACCTACTGTGGTTTGTGGACTGTAGTCGATTCTTCTTCAAATTATCTCGTACTAGCGAGTAGGGTATTGTTCGAGTTGCTTTTTAACACAATCGTTGCATACATCCTTTGTCTGATCATTGTTCTCGACGACTTACCACGGATTTTCTTTTTAGATGTACAACCTATCTAATTGGAAGTCTTTTTTTGTTCTTCTTGGTAACGGACATTCTATCTTATCTTTTCCTAATTACTGCAGTGCTGTGAGAAAGTAGCCAATAATGAAAAAAGTCGGAATCTTTCTACCTAGTTACATGTCTAGGGAATAGCTACATTTCTTCGCTGCTGGGAGGATAAATGCTTTTCCTCCGAGATTTATTACTCCTTTGAACCCTCACACAATGGGCCGTATCTATGTATTTTAAACAGCTCGCGGGCACAGCTCTAATAGAAGTAAGAAATAATTTACATGGCTACTGCTTCCTTGGATCGAGAGCTTGATGATGTTTTCGAATACATGTGTTAAAATGAAAGTCCGGTGAAGGGAAAAATTAAACAGAAACTAAATTACAAAAACATTTTATTAGCAAACTAACGTAGGAAAGTAAAAAATCTAAGAAATTCATTACAAAACTGTAAATATTGTAAAAAATATGGTAGCTACGTATCTCTTTTATTACATTACACCATAGTGTGATACTGATTACAAGTGACCAGATTTAACGACAGCTCCTCGATAGCTTTCTACTTACACGAAATGTTTCATCAAATTGGTTTTCTCGTTAAGTTTATATTGACCATAAAGAAGATAAGTACAAAAATATGGTACTATAAATAAAGGAAAGAGAAATTCGTTGTTGAAAATCATTGTTAATAAGGAGATCATTAAGTTCAGACAGGGTTCATCGGGTCGTAGGATGACTCGGTGCCTCACACGAAAAGAAGTTTAAACTGAATCAAAGATAAGTGAATTTGTAGATCTATAGATACATCAGACAGACGACACAAAAAAAAACAGTAATAGCTTTGAAAGGACAAAAAACTAATTTTGGTGAAACATCACTGTGTAGAGTAATGGACCACGAGTTTGGAAGACCTCAGTAATGAAACAGAGCCACTTTGACACACATAGCTGTATTAATTGCACCTTCATTCCTTTCCAAGTATTTGTGGTATTATCAATTGACGTAATAAAATTGAAAACTTTATTTAGTTGCTCAGAATTGTATGCACTAACACGGAAAGAGGAATTTTGTATTAACATTTGACAGCAATAAATATTTTAATAAATAATTTTAATCAAAGATCTTTTGTCTATGTGCTATGTACTTGTCATATAAGTGTTCTGTTCCATTCCAACAGACATACATAAGCAAAAATCACAGCTCCGGTTAATCAAAATACAATCGTTTTTGTTTTTCTTTTGTCACCTTAATAATAAATCTACAAATAAATAATTAAAGTATTGTACAGGACGGCTTCAGTTTAAGGACGGAATGGAATGCAAGTTGTATGTTAAGACTATTGCAGAAAACATAAACAGCTAGTGCTGAGCACCTTGTTGCACCTAAAGCTTCTATTTTATGAACTTTCAAAACTTCTAGAACGTTTCTTGTACGAGAGAAACTGGAACAAATTTAGAACATAGAATTTGTAATAAATAATTAATTTTAACGATATGTACAAAGTGCGATGCATGTAAAATATGATAAAAGATAATTTTCACAAACATCATCCATGCCGTCCTTAATCTATACAATTACTACAAATATTAAATTACTCATGCAAGTATTAATCATAAATTCTTACAAACATTATATAATTAATTATATTTATCATATAAAATCTAAAATCAACTCAGGAACAAATGCAATAAAATCAATCAATATTATAAAATCCCTCTTTTCGATAAAAGTAGTCAAAACCAACATAATTAATATATTACAAGAATATATTAACAACCATTTTTATGCATAACGCATACATATTTTGTCAAGGTAGCCATAGTTTCTTAAAGTAAATTGGTAAATCTCATCTTATTATATTATAACTAGTCTATAAATTCGCTAAAATCGAAATACCATCTAATGAGATACAAGTGGTATAGAGTAAAATTTGTGTCGCAAATTAAGAAGATTCTCTTAAACATCCATAAAGTTGCATATTTACAAAAATGAGTATTTTTATCTGTACGAAGAGATTCATTGGACCTTTTAATGAGATAGTTTCAACGCAGCTTTCGTGCGAAGATACGTATAGTTTCGAAACATGTCCAAATAAAATAGTTAATACTAAACACGGAAACATATTTGAGTAAGAATATCCGTATTTTATTAATTTGAGAAATTTTCCTTAACGCAACGTAATAAACTTAACATTAACGAGTCACATTATCTTGTTCGTGGTCATCAACAAAAGGCAGTGCTTGATTTCTAATATAAGTCTTAATGGCAAGATGACAGTCATATTGCAATCATAATATACGAGTAGGTGTTTGTTTATGTTTATAGGTATTTCATTTCGTTTCACCACGGTTTTAGTTAGTAATGAGTAGGTGGCTTTTATGAATATATTTGAAAATTAATTTAATTAAATATATTTTAATTGAGCTCGATAGAAAAATTAATCAAAACAGTCAAAATATAAACCACATCGATACAATATTATCATTATCAGATTTGTATGACAATGCCAAATACGATTGACGTGTAAAGGTCGAAATTAGTATTTTTCGATTATATATAACATCTTTTATAATAAAACACCTTTTATTCCGTTTATTTTGTTCAAACACCATTTTTTCCTCGTACCATTTTATAACATTGAGTTAGATTTAGATGTAGTATGCAAGCTGAAATTAATGTGAATCGTGATGAAAGCAATGAAAGTAAAGAAAAGACTATTTGTTTCATTTCGCATAATGTAAAGTTCTTTGCAATTGTTGGGTAGAGCACTATGATTTTTTTTGGCATTTCCGTTCCGATTGGATCATTCCAGCGCAACCGGCACTCTCGTATTTGCTGAGTCATGGTTCAACTCAGTTCCTGTAACTACTTACGTAGGTTTACATTTATTTTATATCTTTTATTCACCAGCAAAAAAATATTTAGACAGGGTATACGTTTGTGGTTTCACATCATCTTAAATCGTAAATTTAATGACCATTGTCGAACTTCCAAGAGCTAGCGAAAGTTGGCAGTTAGATATAATAGAGCTCATTGAGATAATATTTTGTATTTAGGTAGCTAGCCTGCACTCGACTTGACAATGAGTATCTGCTGAGTGGATGTGTTGTATTTTAGTGAATTAGTGAAATAGCCGCTTTTATCTCGGAGGTGGATTTATAGTCGAGATAAGATGATTACAGGTGCACCTGCAAACGATATCTGTATAAAGGAGAACAGGGCGAGCCTCTGTGTGGCGGGGAGCGAGGGGTACACGACGGACAAAGAAAGGCCAATTTGTTAGACGAGAAAGGTAGCACAATTTTAAAGACCGCGATTGAAACACCACTTGTGTCTCAAATTTATAGCAATCTGAGGGCAATCAGGCCTTTCCCGGTACGAGGCGAAAGATGTTATATTGGAAATGAGAAACCGCTCACTGGGCTGTCCAGTAAGGATGTCCAAATAATTATGGGAGGCTATCGCCGTTACAAGCGGATTTCTAGGGAGTACATTACTTTAATAACATTATTGTTCCTTTATGCACTTAAATATAAAGTCGACACAGGTACAGACCGGCAATGGAGTAGAAAACAACGGCCGTCGTACGGTTTCTAGAGCGGCAATGTAATTAAATACCTTTGTCTAAAACGACAGCTGAGTACGTAACCATGAGAAGGTTCAAATGTAAAAAAATAAATATCTTTGCTCTCAGCCGATATAGAGAATATGATAGCCGCGTGGTGAAAGATGGCAGGCTCCGAATGCGCGTTCTTTTGCTCTGTTTTATTTTTTGATTTTTAGAAAGTTTAGTCGGTCGCGCTGCAGGAGAAATTACGACGGCGGCGGCGGCGGCGGCCACCGACCGACCGGCGGACCGGCGGAACATCCCGCGGTCATCTTGTGATACGCCCAATACTATTAGTCAGACGATTCGTTACGTTAACCGGTTTCGTGCACTTATTAATTAAGTAATTTGTACGATATTCTTTTATCTAGCTTAAGTGCCGATTAAGTCGATACGTGGAGTGATATTTCAGGAACAAATCTTACAGAAAAATGCACGGAAATACCTATGACTTTATAATCTAATGTAGCTATGACTATAAATAACTATGGAGTGATGATTTAAAATAATCTCATTAGAAAAATACTTAACACATACCATGTTCTTAGCTAAGGCTAGAGCTAAAAGTATTCGGTAACGGACGGCATTACATACAAATTAACAATACAGCAGCGGCCAACGCAGCTTCACTTTACGTTTCGTTTTATTAACCGTAGTTCATGTTTAAAACTATTTTAGCACCTTACCATATTTCTCTGTGATATTTTCAGCCTTTAGGTACTCGTTTGTTACAATACGCTCGTTACGATATCACTTTTAAAAGTTAATTGACTACTCGCGCGTCGCGCGGGGCGGGCGGCGATCGGCCGGACTGGCCGGGGCGGGCGGGGGCAGGCACGGCGCCAGCGCGGTTACCTCTTTGCTGGCTTGGCAGCGCCCCCGGCCGCAGCTGCGTTCTTCTGTGCGATGTGCGTCTGGTAGTGCTTGGCCAGGTGCGCCTTCTGCCGGAAGCTCTTCCCGCACAGCGAGCACGCGAACGGCTTCTCGCCGGTGTGCGTCCGCACGTGCACGTTCACCGAATATTTGTCCTTAAATCCTTTTGAACAAATAGAGCAGTAGTGTAACGACCGCTCCTTCCGCACGCCATTGGACGTGGACGTCGCCGCTTGGATCGCCGTCCCCGACTGCGCTTGCGACGTCGGCGGAGAGTTCTTATTCTGTATCCTCTTGTATTTTTTGCTCACCGTCTTTGTGCTAGTCACGGTGGGTGAAGTGGTCACTATTTGCAAATGTTGCGGCAACTGCACTTCGCCGGCAGGAATCATCGTCACTAACTCCCCGTTCACGTGATGGATATTATAAACACTCCTAGTCGGGTCGATCGGTTCGACCGTACAATATGATTGAACTGACTCACCAAGTTCTGATGCTATTCGCTTTAACTTTTCATAGTCTTCTGGTTGGTAGTTAGCATCGAGCTGCGACAATATAATATCATCGACACTTTGCGTCGACGTCGGATTCTCACCATTGGTGATAACTGTACCTGAAGGGTCCTCTAGTAAGATGGATATGTTTACATTTCCATTTGGAATCGTCATTAATAGTTCTGATTCGCTATCTTTGCCATCCTGGTACATTGATGGAACGTCGAATTTATTATTATTAATTATAACTCTTTTTAATTCTGTCGTACCATCTAATTTTGTTATTGTGTTTTTCGGTACCGTGCTATATCTAATAAATGTTTTTCCCTGTAATGCATTTCTAAGTAATGATTCGCTGGATTCCGTATTTTGGTCTGTTAGCTTCCAATCATTATTGTTATTATTGAGTTCAATTTGCCCTTCTAATAATGGAGTACTACCGAGGGAACTCCGCGAGTCATCTCTTTTGTCGTTACCTTGAAAATCACTGTCATCATAATTAAAAGCCTCCACTTTTATTAAATTACTCGTGCTTGTATTTTGACTTTCCGATTCACTTTCATCATAACTAAAACTCTCAACTTTTGGTATTAAATTTGCACTGAGAGAATCCTGACTAAAATCATTGGTAAAACCATTCATGTTCAATATTGACTCGAGGTCGAGCGTGGACGGTTGCTCGACGATGTCCGTGGGACTCGACATGGGGACATCCTCTTCCTTCCAGCCGAACCGATTCGCGCTGGGCTCGTTGATGTCTTGGTTGAGTACGGTGAGAGTGTAAATTTGACCATCGGTGTTGTTACTGATCAGTTTATTTGAAATTGCTGTGTCCGTGCAATTGTTCGTTCCGTTTATTTCATTGTCTTGCGTGTTCCAGTAGTATTTGTTGAGATCTTCTAACATAGCGACGTCAGAGAGTCGGTCGCGCTCACGGTCGACGTTCCAAATAGAGTCGAAGCTCTGGAGCGTGGTGGAGGTGGTGGCGACGTCCATGCCGGAGCCGGCGGCGGCGCTGGCGCTGGCGGGGGCCACGCCGGCCACGCTCAGCAAGCTGTTGTTGTTCTGCTCCTTGGGTTCCTCCGAGAGCAGCGGGTTCGACCTTGAATCCGGCGATTCCATGAACACATTCACAGAGCGCATCTGCTGCTTATACTGGGCGTCAGTTACCTCGTTGGAAGTCACGAAATCGAAGAAATCTGACTTGGACAGTTCAGGGGCAGTGGCCGTCATGACTACCGTTTGGTGCTCTATCGATGTTTTTGTCCGTTCGTTGAAGTTTGAATTGAGACTTGTCGTTGATTTACGAAGATTGTTTGTACTAATATAAATATATCTAAGGTTAAATTAGTGAATAAGTATATATAACCCGGTATGACTTGTACTTTATTGGCAGTCGCTAGTGCGTGGGTAACTGGTGGTGCGTCGCGACGCGGCGGCGGTGGCGGCGGTGGCGGTGGCTGCGGCGCTACTCGAGCGGTCGCGGCGAGCTCGGGAACAGCGGTGGACCAATGGAGTGTGCGAACTTGATCCGTACGTTACTGTTTCCCATTATTCACCACTAATCAGTCCACTATCGTCTACAAAGTCAGTTGTCGTAACTCGTGACGGCGACGCTGATGCACTCGTTTACATTATCCATGGTGACTGCGAGAAGTCTTGACCTCGAAAATCTGGAAAAGAAGAGAAAAATCTGTGTTATAATTTGAATGTAAGTGACCGAGATTCTTAACTAAAGATTCTTATAGTAGGGGAGACCGAGGGGTATTGGATCAAAGGGGTGTTGGATCAGCTTTGTTTTCTCAAAAAGTAGAAGCGTTAGCGAGCAGACTAAAATGCAATTGTGCCTGTTTCTGCCTCTTGTTGACCCCTAGGTTAGCGTCCCTGACAAATAGCGCGCCGTTTTGTTTTTATCGGATCATCGTCAAAAAAATCGTCAAAAGTAAGTTTTCTGCTGTTATTTATCAGGCTAATATTTTGGAGGTGCTTTTATATTTTCATTTAAGTTTTATACGATATGAAACCTTAAAAATTAAGGATTCAAATGGCACCACTGGTACATCGGGGTTCTCTGTGGTTTTATGTCAGTTTAATTTTTTTGTCAAACTGACAGGATTTTTCATACCGAGGGGTGTTGGATCAGCCTGACCCAACACCCCTCGGTAAAATTTTGTATGGTTAATTTCATAGACCTACGCGAACACCACGCGTGTTGTGCTGGCCGGGTGTAAATAGGTGTTTAAAGGCATCACGCGCTGTAACATATAACCGAATACATTTTCATTTTCATTTTTTCAACGTGAACTAGAATGCGATTTTAAAAATGATGAATTCCCATACTAATTTTTTCCCCCATTTTGGGAATTGGGGCAAAAGTGATAGGTATCTT
The DNA here is from genome assembly GCA_024500475.1 of Phthorimaea operculella. NCBI lineage: Eukaryota > Metazoa > Arthropoda > Insecta > Lepidoptera > Gelechiidae > Phthorimaea > Phthorimaea operculella. Next base: position 1,275,329 of record JANFCV010000138.1, on the reverse strand, counting down.
TTCGTTTTTGTACGCTAAACCTAGTCTACACACTAAATTTCAGCTTACGAGCACTTCAGAATGTTCCCGAACATTTTGATGATGAGTGTGTCAGTGAGTGACGAAATCGGCGTTTTTAAAGATATACATAACATCAAAAGTATTAAAGCTATGTAGTTGAAACGTCGCATGTTTAATAAGGTTACTATCGACAAGATATCCTGAGAATTAGATCAGTATGGTATATAGAAAACTGAAGTTATGAGAGTTCAAAAAACTACGAAGTACTTCTAGAAAAGGTAGGTAGTTCTCTCGCGCTTCGCTTGGCTCGTCTTGGCGGGGGCACTACTGTGCCCGCAGTTAATTCTTTAAAATGAGTTATTTAGTTAATTTTGGGGTAATATACAAAAATTTTCAAATAAGCCTTTATTGAAATGACATTAACATAAAATGATCCAACACCCCTCTGTACCTGATCCAATAGTCCTCGGTATGAGGGGTGTTGGATCAAAATGTCTTGCTCAACTAAAGTTGAGTTTTTATAAAAGACTTTACACTTACACTTCTTAAGTGTATATCATTTGAAAGCTTATGAAATTTGCTATCGATTGGTGGTAATCAAATACGAATTATCTTTATAGAATTTTGTGCTACGAAGCAAAATGTCAAAAATGATCCAACACCCCTCGGTCTCCCTTAATGCAATGTTGCCGTGGGTATCATTTTATCCGACATAATGTTTAATTAATAAGTTCTCTCGGTTGGTTCGGTTCGGTCGTGGCTTCGGTTCGGATCCTGTACGAAACCAGGGCGGACTAGTCACGCGTCGCTCGGCCTCCGTCACGTCCCGCCCGCCCCCCCCGCCCCGCACGCCCCGCCCGCACCCCCGCCTACGCCTGAGCCGTGTCGCTACATCAGCCACCACAAATACTTCCACGTAGCACCGAAAATTTGAATAAATATCCATATTTTGTATGCTACAATTAGACGTAATCGCCGGTAGCTTTTATTTTCCATATCCTCGAGCTTCGGATACTCTGTTAAAATTATATTTAAGAGCTCAATTTGTATTAAGCCAAGCCACATAATTAAAGGCAAGTTTGTAAATTTTTCCATTGGTGCTGGTTCTGAAACCGAATGTAAAACGAGAAAGGTCTGTCAAACGACACGACGAAGTGGAGCAGAGCCGGCGAAACAGACAGATCTTGTTTCACCTGTCAGTTGATCTGATACTACGCTCCACGCAAAATTCGACTAAATATTATTTACCTACCAGTACAATCAAATAACCGTATATCAAGTATGAAAGCAAAAAACGTATCGATGAATAAAAAAAAAATTGGTTGCTATTTCTCCTAAAATTGCAAATGTTATAGTTGGATATACCAGTACTTATAACAGTATAATAATATATATAGAACTTATAATATAGATAAAAAAAGAATAACTCATCTAGTCTAAGTTGGTAGTTGCTTTTGAAGCTTCTGGAATGCAAAGCAAGAACGTATCGATGAATAAAAAAAAAATTGGTTGCTATTTCTCCTAAAATTGCAAATGTTATAGTTGGATATACCAGTACTTATAACAGTATAATAATATATATAGAACTTATAATATAGATAAAAAAAGAATAACTCATCTAGTCTAAGTTGGTAGTTGCTTTTGAAGCTTCTGGAATGCAAAGCAAGAACTAATCATCATTATTTATATACAAACAAACCAGAATACATAAAATCGAAATGCCAAACCAAATCACTGTTGAGCTAAGACAAGGAGATTAGCAGTTAAGTGTTATCTTTATTATGTATTTCAGTAAATAGATAAAGTTTGGTGTAGCAGGTCTTACGATTTAGTACCTTACTGTTAACTAGATTTCATAGTCAAATGTGGCCCAAGGCTATATATTCTGTGCCCAAGGGAGTTAAAATTGAAAATTTAATCTGTTCTTAAGTCAGAATCATGCTCAGGTATATGTTAAACCGTATACTATACTAGGTACCTATTATTATCCGATTGTGAAACAATCTACGTATTAATTATGCGAAATAAAAGTTAAAACACGAATGTTGTACAAACTTGTTAGATAGATACACCGTTAAAAATATAATCATAATACCTATATTAAATTCAATATCAGTACAAATATAACAATTTTAAAGCAGATACTTTTTAATAAGCCTTCCAACTTTGGTCAGTATCAACGATCATTTTTGTACTTATTCTAAGAATACTTAGCAAAATGCATTATTCAATTTAAGTAATTGGTTTTATTACAATTTAAAATAATTCCTTTATTGTATTACTTACTTTAATGTATACAATTGTACTAAAGGCCACTCACCTACTTAAAAGAACATCGATTTTAGTTCCAAGTAATGAGTACACATTATTGTTGTATGCAATAAGGCCGTCAAAGTATTTTTTTCCATATTGGTGTTGTAATATAGCTATCTAAATATGTTTCCATTAAATAAAACTTACTAAAATTTGAACGAAAATGAATATTTTTGTCGACTTGCCTCATTTAAATAGGGAAATAATAAAGTTATTAATGATTTTCTTTGTTATACGTTTAATTACTATATATCATCAATTTTAGTTCCAAGAACATCGATTTTAGTTCCAAGTAATGAGTACACATTATTGTTGTATGCAATAAGGCCGCCAAAGCATTTTTTTCCATATTGGTGTTGTAATATAGCTATCTAAATATGTTTCCATTAAATAAAACTTACTAAAATTTGAACGAAAATGAATATTTTTGTCGACTTGCCTCATTTAAATAGGGAAATAATAAAGTTATTAATGATTTTCTTTGTTATACGTTTAATTACTATATATACCTAATTTGATTTATTGTCTATAAAACCAAATCGTTTTACTTTTACATAATTATGATTTGACATATATAAAACTATCGTAAACACTCAGTTGAATGACACATCCGCAAAAATGACGTGAACGGGATTCATTTTGCTGCATAGAATCTTTGGTCTAATAGTTGTAAATTATAGACATGATTCACGATGGACTGTTCAAGCTATATCGGGTAATCTATGTTGGAAATTACGCGTTTCCTTGGAGTGTTGAGTGTTTAAAGCACGTTTAAAGCGAGCAAGAAGTCATAATTCGCACAAAACACAGGTGACAGATGATGAAGCTGTTATGAAGCAAATTGCAGTCGCTGTCAAGCCTTGTGCTGGCCGAGGAAGGATGTGTAAATGGAGATACAGGTTGTCTTTACAATTACAAAAACCCCGTTTGAACGATGGCGCCAGTAAATCATGACGTGTTGATTGTTTATCGATAAAAACAAAATATGTAGCCAGTAGTAAATCCTAAATAAGTAAAATGCAGCATTCATTTAGTTATTTATTGAACGTGTCAAAAGGAACTTTAATAAGCCATGTTGGTCCAATACAAAATTCCCTAAAATACTAGTGACGTGGGCGCTAAACCGCTATAGCAAGGTAGGTATTTGCCAGGGCACCCTGTGTAATGATAGGATGGCTGTATGATCGCGGCACCACATGTGGGTGAACGAGCGTCGCTTGCGCCAGCGCAGCGCATCAACAGCTGTACCTACCACACCACAACACATCACCGACTGTATGCGCACATTCTGCCCCCGCTAATGGAGCATCAGTGTCGAAGCACTGAACATCAAGACCTACATAAAGTTTTGGAAACGAGTGATCTTGCCAGACCACCTACCAACCCAGTTTTGTTTATGATTTGAATGATCTGCATGACGGACCGATGCTGTACAGTCCATGATTCGAGAGAGACGCTGTAGAGACTACCAATACGTATTTTAAAATTAAGTATGTACTGTAGGATACTGTAATTTTAGATTACAAGTACTTAGGTATTTTATGGCTATACAATAATTATATCAGTCTTATAGACGCACATAGATCCGATCGGATGGTCTCGAATTTTCATGAAAATTTGAAGGCACGTTGAAGTGTGCCAGCTCTTGTAACTAATCAAACATTTTAATGAACTATGAATATTTATCTTTGAGTTTCCATCAGGAAAACGAGGGTATACTTGTCACTGGTGCCCTGAAGCCTTGGGCACTCGTTTGCCAACATGTCCGTTGTAGCAAGTTTCCCATGTAACATGACGTTTCTATTAACCCTAATATTTACTTAAATACTTATAGCTTTCAAAACTGTTTTTAACACACATACACCATCATGGTTCAAAGTTACAAACCAAAAAAACATTTCAGTTTTTGTTTTATGAATTTCAGGTGCCTGTGGTTATGAACATGTATGAGGTGCCTTTCCGCTGAAAAGCTTGCTTTAATTTGTATTTGAAAGATATTCATAACCACGAGAATTTTTAAGGAGACTTGTAAGTGGCCGCTCTTAATCCAGTAACTGTATAGGTGCCTACTTACTTTACCAGCCAAACATTGCCTGCCAAATGCCGCGCTGGGTGTATTTAACTCGTTATCTTTAATTAACATGGTTTGAACGGCCTCTATCGATTATAGGTAGGTACAAAGCGTTTTACTTATCTATGGTAGCCATCGAAAGGTGTCTACAAATTGTGTAGTTATTTATTTATTGTAAAAGTGTGCGAACAATAAACAGTACGGTAGATTCGATTGTACGAGCGTTGCGGAGTAGAACTATGTGTAAGTACGTAGAGCTAGCTACGTTTGGAGACATGTCTAAGTAAACATATTTGAGCTAAAAAATTCTTGTCAATTCATTCATATTGGCGGCATTGGTGGATATTAAAACAAAACTTTCCTTCTTCTTTTTAAAAGTCATGAGATGTTAAGACAAAAAAATGTATTTCACATCTCTAGCTACTGGTTTCCAACCGGGTTAAATAGAATAGGAATAGATAAGTGACTGCAAATCTTTAATATTATACCAAATAGTCACGGAATTTACAGGTTTGTCTCGATGAAAGATATATTAAAAAAAAACAATAAGTTTTGTTACATATAAGCCTCCAGACGTAATTTGCTCTCCGGCTATAGAGCGGCGGGCAGTGAGGGCTGAGTGGTCCCCGCGGACCGAGATTCAGCATCCGATATGCCATCGGCGACAATGCGGCCGTTTTAATTGGCGGTCTTACATAGGTCTGCTTTACGTCGACCGACGTGAGACGACGGTTTCTGCTCGAAATTGGAGCATTGAAGCGCACCTGCGCCGAAGCTAACTCGTGAGAGGCTATTTTAATGCTGACACTGATCTATACTCCAGTGCTCCTACTCAATTTATACAAACAACCCAGAGAAACAAAATTTTATCGAATGGAATTCGCCGAATAAATCTATTTTATACCTGTTATTTTGGAAATCGCATTATCATTGCTAATTTGACCTATTGTCTCCGTATTTTAGCTAGACCTTTGTTACGTAGAGCCGTTATATTTGTGTTACGTCACCAACTTTATCGCAAACATAACGATCAAAGATAAAACGAAAGTGGTTTTCTGAATAATCATTGCGAAGATCAATAAATGGAAGTAGCTGCACATAAAATGGGTGCGCAGGCGCATACCAGAGCGCGTCACTCGTCGCGCCGGCGACCTCTGGCATTTGAATGAAGATGGCCGTTTGCTGCTCGCCTTTGATCTCTCTCGTGTACGCGGCTGTTGCAATTTTATACCAGATTATTATGTATCCACGTCGGATAGCATCAGCGGTGAAATTATCATTGCGTGCGGCTCGGGGCGGGCGTTATAACCTGGATGACACGCGGTAAAGCGGCCGTCACACACGACGCAACGCGCAACGCGCGCGGTGCGGACAGACGCAAGCGTATAGCATACCACCGCGACAAGTGTTGATGTAAACACGCTTGTTGACGGACACCATTAGACACCTCTACCGCGCTGCTGCATAATGCAACATGGCACGACGACATTTGAAAGAGACAATTTATAAAGTAAAGAACTTATTTCTAGGTGGTCCCATCTGTGCAATGAAACGAGCAACTTAGTGTGTAAATATTTTCACAGCATTATGTATGAGAAGATCATGCAATAGAAAGGCCCTAAGATTATGATGTATATCTTGACGTCTGAGTATTGGTGCAATAAATTTGCAATTTAATTAACTTTGTTAGAAATTCAGTCGATATTATTAAGATACCAAACACTCAAAGTTAGCATGCATGAACTGAACCCGCTATAAAATGAACACAGTCAATTGTATTGAACATATCAAGTTCGTGGGAATCCGGTTGAATGCGTGCCTTTATAGATACAATATGTAAATACTTTGATCTGCCGAAGTAAAGTGAGAGCTTGGCCAAATGTGTACGCTGCCCAAGTACTTGCAATACAAGGATTCACAATCTACTTGCTAATGTCGAATCTGCGGCGGCGTGAATCGAATCCTGACGTAAAATATGGCGGTTTACCGGAGCACTTGCTCGAGTTCCCACGCCGCGCCGGCTGCCGTCGCGTAAATAATGACACCGCGCATACTAACGCAAATACAAAGCAAATATCTCAGCTATGTACTCTATACATATACCTGCGTATACTTTGTATTGTGTATCGCCAGTGGACACTCATGAATCAGTCGCGTTTCTCATTTTCTTAATGCATGGAAAAATATTGTTTAAACTACAGCCATGTGGGCGAGCCACTCTACCAGTCTTTCTGGTTTGTAACTTGATAATACAGAAATTATTCCAAAGCTACAGTTTCACCCAATTTTATAGTCTCATCTGACACGCTTGATTGGACGAAAGAACCGTCTGTTGTTTTAATGACACATTAAACTATGAAACCTAGCATCACTATGCCGCCATGCCAACCAAAATTAATAATGACATTAATGGCATTCATCAATAAATTATTTTGTGAATAAATTTTTAAATAGACTGCTAACATGGAAACTATAGAAAACGTGCGAATTATGTTATGATAGAGATGTTAGTGTATTTTTGTTATCTGAGTCAAAGATATATTACAACAAAATACGCGGCTTCGGCGCTTGGCGACGGAACGCGTTGATGTCTTTTCTATGGAGATCTTGATAAACGATTATTTTGTTTACTGTTTGGCGTACACATTTATGCCAATGCGTTGCAGTGGGTATCTGTAATACGTGTTTAACAAATATTAAACATAAGTAATTTGTTCAAAGCTATTTGCCCGATAACCGTCAATCACGGTGTCGTTTCGAAATAAGCCAAGATTGTCCCACATCGCAGGTGTACTTAAAAAAAAGAGAAACCGTAGCGTAGCAGCGTTCGAAAGAAAATCTTATTATCGTCGTAAGGGGCGATATTCGAGACGGCAGTGTGCTCCAGTTACAGAAAACGCGCCCTCAGATTTGGATCCGGTTCGGTCTGGTTTCGTGCGAATTGCGAACCTACAACCACCACGATGGGTCGTTCCATTTCGCTCCAAAAGAATGGTTATCCTAAATATGAACACGTATTTTTTCAAATCAAAAATCAAAAACTGTACAGTACCAAAAATTTTGCTCATTTCAAAAAATTTGGAGCATTAAGTCTTCGACTTTTTTCGTAGTCTGTAATCAGTCCATAATCTGAAATATTTTCATCTAACTAACTAATACTCATTTTATTGTTTGAACAATCAGTGACATTGTACCTACATCATATTCTACCTGCATTTTTCCCAGATTAGTTGTTAAAGCGTAACATGTTTTGTTAGAGCACAAAATCTTTTGGTTTTGGCAATGTTTTATGACTGGCCGCCTGCCTGGCGTATCACTGCGGTTGACCATAGTCGACAGATATTCAGCCGAGTTAAAAATCTCTACGTCACCTCTTATGGACTAGGGATAGCAGTACTCTTAGCCTATCACATGGCTATCTACATCATTTTTGTATCAAATTTGGAGATCGAGGTGGAACTGCACTAGATTGGGGACTGCTCTGAACACGTACGCCTCTCTCTTATGGTGTTTTAAGAACTGTTATTTACAGAACTCCTTGAAAGACATTATCGTAACGATAATCGACATGTCGAGCAAATAAACTCGATTTTCGCCCACAGAATAATGATCACGTGACGTAATTGGTCCAATAAGAACAAAGGTAATAAGACCGACCAAATTTTGGTGTATTACGAAAAATTCTTTAAGTAGAGTTATATTGAGATATAAAAATACTTACCTATTTATTCAAATTAAGATTCTTTCAATAGTACTTATTGACCCGAAATGTTGTAATAAAAGAACCTAATTATCATTGTCCTAGTGTCATCCTACCATTCATGGCTATTGACCACATTGTATTGTTCAGATTTCACTGTAACTGTTTACTTCGTAACTAATTTGGGAACAAAAATACAAACAAGCATGACTAAACACTTTATCACGTAACAGTCAATAAGTCTGTTCCAAAAATAATGAAAGAACAGTAGCAAAATCGTTTTGTATAGCAAATACGCGTACAAGTTATGATAATGATAAATCTGACAGATGAAAAGGTCAAAGTATATTGATGTTGAAATCTTGACTTATGCGTGTATGCAAAAGTAGAACTCGGTTTAAGATACGGCGTTACCATCAACGTTTAACAGATTTATTTTACGGTTAACGGGCAAATTCTAGAGTAATTGAAGATTGAACACATAAAAGACGTAGGTAAAACTGTTTGTGATGTTCGAATTAGAAATGAAAGTGCTTTGGGTGGTTTTATTGATTTCTCTAACGACTTAATCTTTGAATTCACTGATTGGTTAGTAAACGGTTTTCAATGTTACGAGATTTGTAGAAGATAGTTCAAAAGTTAAAGTAATAACAGCGACCGCTTGAAACACGTCGTAGCAATAAATTAAACATGGCGAGCGTTATTGCAGACCTGCACGCTTGACAAACAGGAAGCTAATATTTCGCACTTGCACGGGCACTTATACAGGGTAGGTAGGTACCTATATCTGTATAGGTAAGTAGATAATGAATAGGTATTGTATTAATTATATTATTTACTAATTTTAAATTAACATCTTTACTAAGTACCAATTGAATAGACAACGGTTATAATTTGTTGTTAATGTTAACAGCAGCCCAAAGCAGCCAAAGCTTGTACTAGATAGAGGAGTATGCATGTCATCCACCATAATCGTAACGATCTGTTAACATTCCTTAATAACCTCTATCCTTAGGTTTCTTTATTTTTATGCATGAATAAAAGTAACGGATCGGCCATAATAAATTTGCATTTTTCTACAAATGTCTTTTTTATCATAAGTAATTTGATCCCACGTCGATTGTTTTCTAACTAGTATAAGTTTGACAACTAGTATGAAAAATGATGTTTCATTTTATCGTATTCATATTCACTCTGGGATTGAACTAACTTGTATGATATATGACTTCTCGCATCCAAATAAAGTATAATATGATTTTGCGTCCAATGGATAGCTGCCTGAAATCAACTAAAAATATTCAAGGATCTACAACCTAAGTACATAATAAACTATTGTTTTGAAAATATAATGTAAAAAATACCTTATAACTACGTATTGTTAATAAAATAAACTAAACAAGAGCAGAAGAAATGATAGTCATTCTAGACAAGTTTCAATATCTTCGCCTGCAATTATCATAATTTAATATTGCGAAACATATCTCATTATGTACATTATAATAAGTAATTTCATAGCATTTATTACTGTCAATTACTCCTTTACTATTTATTTCAAAATAAAACTATAATTTATGTAAGTCAAATAGCTATTTAGCTATCATTACATTAGCTTATAGCATTTACAGCTTATTGAATGAGTAACTTATAACTAAACAACTATTCTATAGTACTAACCACAGAAAATATAGATTAGACACGATTCATCTAGAATTAATAACTAAATTGATTTAAATTTGCCTTTGATTAAGATTTGGCCTTCCACAATGCCAACCGTTTATTTTTTATGATGAATTTGTGACTTGTTTGTTACATGCACTAGTTATTTGATACTGCATTTCTAAAATGGAATTTGCTTTTTAGTAACATGAAGCAGATAGCATTCTAAGAATCGAAGTCGTAATAGAACCTCTCATCGTATTCACAGTAAATACATTTTATGGTTGCTTTGAATAGGATTAGCGATAGTTAAATCGTAGATATCATGTGAATTAGGTTAGGTTAGTTTAGTACAACTAGCAAATTATGTTGCGTATAGATACACATTTCAGTAGCCGGGCAACAACATTACCATGTAAGAGACTCCACTCAGACCCATTTGCAAGTCGTGATCTTACACTCGCATCAATTTATTTCATCGTTAATAGTTGTCCTTATTTATAGGTATTATCTCGTCTGTCGGTCGCTGTATTTCGTAACACAGTTTAGCGTCATTTGCATACTCCATGGTGGTATCGGACTGCGTGTACTAATCGGCCAGAAATCTGCCTTCTCAGTTTTGCAACGAAAACCGTTTGGGTTTACCTACCACGGAGAAGGGACTTGTTATATTAGTCCAATAAAGTGGCGTGCGATTTTGGTCCTAGTGGTGACATTGAGTAGGTTCGGTCGTGATGCAACTGCAGCGGCGCGGATGCTGGGATGATCCAGATTTATATGGCATCCTTTCACCGATCTCAGCCTTGAGTCCGACGACTCCGGCGCAGCGCAGCCGCAGGACGCACCGTTGAAATGTCCTATCGATTAACATAGATCGCTACTTACTGATATAGTTCACTTGTACCCATAACATTTAATGGTACCATACTCATAAATGGCGTCATGTTGCAACAAGATAAGGAAATATAGACGGATATGCAACAGTAGATATTTTGCAATATCGGCGCTAAAATTGCTTCCTGTATAGTCTTTTTTGAACCGAAATAAAAGCTTTCAAGATCAAAATATTTACGATGTGATATCGAATTAAGGTAGTGACTTTGAGGTTACTATTTGCATGGCATGAGTGTCGAATTTATGCACATTGAATAAAATAATATTTCACGTGGGGTTTGTTTGTCCAAAAACATCAGACAAGTTTGCCAATTAAGGAGCTCATCGATGGACGGCTCCTGCTGAGTCGGGTTCTTCTTAAATTACAAATACAATATGTATTTAATTAACTTAAGAAAACTAAATATTGTTTTTGAACAGTACTTACTTGTACTTATGTTACAAGAAGTACAACCAGCGGTAAATATTTATTAGCATAACACTTCTAAACACTTCTTCCACTATCTCTATTGTTAATCTGACAAGTTTTTTTCAACCAATTATACTTCATTATTTTCAATTTGAGATTAATTACTTACCGGTTCGACTCAAAATAGCTTTATGTATTTCTATTTTACCTAAATTGGCTACCTATACAAAATGTACCATAATAAATATATACTTTTCACTTTATAGCTACAGCGGGTGAACCATTCGATGACAGTCCGTAAGTGACTCTGTGCTTTGGGGGGGTATGCGATAAGCCAACAATGGTGCTACCCTATATATATGAAAAGATACTCAGATGACATTCATTACTTGACCATTTCAAAATTCTCCTAACTTTTAAACCAAGCTTCATTGGGTCTTTCGCCGCCTCGATGTCTCACACGAAATGAGATTGAAGAAACTTGTTGTAAATGAGAAGAACCCGCGCGAATCCCCGGTAGCCACGAAGGCGGTGAGGCGAGCTCTCGTTTGCAATTTAAATCAATAAACGCGCTCGGCCCTCCATCGATAATGGCGTTTTTAATTGGGCCCAGTTTCTTCCTCCAAGTGCCCAGAGAGTGCCGTAACAGACCCAAGGGTCACTAAAGATAACACGCTCTGTAAAAGCCCTCAACTTATTACTTGATGATGCGGATGTAGACCGCTATTCGCTCGTATCAAATTACATGTAAAGTGAAACCTACTAAATACTGGGCATAAATGTTATATGATAAAATCTCCATATAGGTTTGTAGATATCTAACGTTTTCCATTTCATTCGGTAAACGATGTAAGATTTTATCGATCCATGTTTACAAACTCAAATGTAAGAGATACATAAATCCGAGTCAAGATAAACGTCCCTCAACGTAAATACGGTACGATAATTATTATTTTACTGGTGACACTTAAAAAGTCACTTTTGTAATGAATATAGCCAAATTATCGTTCGTTACCCGGAGCTCTGAGTGCACGGACCGGAATTTAGTACTTTAATTAAGGGTTCTTGCGTCGGAACAGTTTTTCAAGGTAATTGCCGCGAGTGAAAACATAATTTTATTTATTAACTTTCTTTAAGTGCTCCAGATATTGACATTTACTTTAATTCGTGCAGCAGCGCTGAAACAGCACTTATAAATCGCAAACGTTTTTTTACTGCTGGTGGGCGAGCTTCGACGTATTGAACTCTTTGGTGAAAGCGGTTTGATTTGATGTGATTAATCATAAACGTGCTGCTATAAAACCTAATGGATTTATTTATAGAACGATACGTTGTATAAACAAAATGAAAACGTATAAAGATGGTAGGTTTATTATTCCTATGCTTCACTGAAACATGATAAACGCATGTAAATAAGATAGTCAAATGTGCCGTAAAGATATTCCAATGATCTGCTTTTAACGATCACTCTCACTGCAAACGTAAAGCGATGGCGGCTGCGTGCCGGGTCGTGCGAGTAAACCGCGATAGCATCGCATGCCAGTATCGCTTCTATGCTTCGGAAACACCGTTCATATTTGCAGTAGAAAGTGCAGTACATGCTCGGCGCAGCGAAACACGTGTGCTCGAACGCGTGTGATATACGGAGCGCGATTGACACCTGCAACCTGCAGGCCTGCGCCGCGCCGCAGCCGCACCGCACTCCATACGCAAGCCTTTATGATGCACGCTTGCAATAAATTAGATACGGGCCCAACACGACAACCAATCTCGATGCTAGGCAATCAGTTTTGCGAAACGCGGCTGGTTTCGTCGTAAATCGTTACTGTATTAGATTAGATTAGAGCCGCGATCTGTTGCGCGACTATGTGAGCGGCTCGCGAGTTAATGCGCTCTTCTGCCAGTAGGCCGCGCACTGCAATAAAGTTCCGTACTTATTACATGGTGTTAAATACTAAATGTAACTGTAATGTATCGTCCGTTCCGTAGGTACTCTGTTGAACAGAAAGCGATTGCTTATGCATTTTAAGCAGATATAAACTATTGAGCTAAATATACATAAAATTTATACCATTCACAGCTACCATTTGATTTTAGAAACTCGACTCGCGGAATACTTAGTTCCAAATTGAATTAACACATTATGCAAAAACAGCTTTATTTCTTTTTTAAATTCCTTATGAAGCTCAGTGCAAGCTACTTTCATCGATGTAAAAAGTTGTTAGTAGAAAAAGCGCTTAGTACGCTCACAGCAGTTTCACTTATGATGATTGATTTGCTACATCTGAGTTCAACCAAACCCGAACAAAGATCGAACGGCATTTTTCTTGATCGTAGATTATAAAGCGTGTAACAAATCATTGTTCTTGCAGGTAATCGCTTAATCTGATCAATTTCGTGCTTGTTTTAAGCAGTAAATAAAATTGTCAATGTAAGTGTAAAATTTTGGATACTTTCTAGGAAAATGTAAAAACATGATCGGAAAAGAAATTTCAATATTACATTTTTTACAAGAAACGTGACGTGAAGATGACTTTATTCAATATAGATGTTTTGCTATTAACTGTACCAGTAAAAATAGTATAAAATTCGGTCAATATCACGTACTTGTCCAATGAAAGAGCATTGATTGAATAGGCGCGTGAAGCAGGTACGAGGTACTTCAGATTGAACATGCTTTGACAAATCACAAATTAACTGTATCTAAATATTGTGATAAAAAGAGAAGTCACAATGAAACTGTAATCATATTATTTATTTTATAGAAGTGAACATTTTCTACTGAGTGAATACTTTCCAAAGCTTTATTATGCGTCATTCGTATTTTGTAAAAACAGGCATTTCGAATGTATGTACTTAAGAGATTCTTTAAAATTTGTGTTCTTATTCTAAAATAAGTAATAAATATAAACAATGAAGTCACTTTTTGCGTTTCTCTGTTTGTCGAAATTCGCTAACTTATCGTAAACCACGCAAAGTATTTTGATGCGGTTTTTTGTAATAGTCGTCATATGCGTCATATGTAGGTATATCTAACGCATACCGGCACAATGCCCTTTTCTCGTGGGTTAAATAAATTGTAAAAAATATGTGATCTAGACACTTAACTAGACAAGAATGAGGAATTCGTAAAATCATTTAACTGTAAAATCAATTACATCTACTTTTTTAATGATACACGCGCCATTTCATAGTGCAAAAACAGTAAGGTCATCGGTAGATACAAAAAAATAGCAATGATTAGCTAAAGTGTCGTTTAAAATAATTAGCAATAAGTATAACATGATAGAAAAATCAAGCAATTAGTAAAAAAAACGTAGGATGTAAAAAAAAATTATTAAAACATTCATATTCTGTATTACTTGTAACGTGAATTAATGCTTATGTTCAAAATAAGTGACCATGTATGATATAATAACTTGTTTCTGCTACAGAACCTTACAAGTATAGGTATCAAAACCTATCAATTAATTGGGACTCGTAACGGAATTAAAGAAACAAAACTATAACCAAACTAGGTAAAAGTATAGCAACTAAATATAAACGGTATCCATCAAACAGGATTAAGCACTAAGCGACATTAATACAATGACTACGACAATGGGCGAGACGGATGTCAAAGTCAAGTTTACGCGCAAAAACTCGCGCCCGGTAGCCAGGTCCGGTCTGTCTGTGGGTCCGGTCGCGTGTAGGATCACCAGATTGACGAATATAAATGGACAGCATCACGTCAAGCTTTTTCAAAATGTTCGATTTTGTTGACTCCAGCTTGCATGTTAGATCCAATGGAGTAGCTTTCTCGTGGAAGGCGCTATTTTACTTACGTTACCGGCAAGTTTTGGGTGAAATATATTCTACCCTTATTAAAAAGTCAAGCTGCACTGCAATCAATGCCTTTGACTAGCAGCTCCTCATCATCCCCCTTTAGTGAAATACAAAAAAAAAACACTAAGTCAGCATGAATTGGTAGATTGTCCGACTTTACTTACAGACTTGGCTACCCTATTCGGAAAAGCTTACTTCTTAGAACCACGTGACGTGATATATCCGTAAACATATTCATTGCGTGCGATTATGCGATAAATCACCTTGATTGATGCTAGCTAGCCATATCAGATTCATTCTAGGTATCTTTGAATGAAGTAGTGCTTGATGCAAACCTGTGACTGACTGAAAGTTCATTCATAGCGAATTCTATAATAATAACGTGTAAGAATTTAACACTGAAAAAGAAAAACTGAAAAATTATAGAATTCAACAATAAAACGTTAGAACTAAAACTTCTTTCATTTTGTAGCTTTTTCTAAAATAAAAGTAAATTCGATGATTGCGTAGCGCGTTGATGTCTTTTGTACGAAGAATCTGACAAATTATCCGATTCTTGCAGTTGACGATTGAATTCCTGATAATTGTGTTTTACATTTATTTTTAGTCGTTGTCATATAATTTTGACTTACGTAAGCATAAAAGAATTTATTTAAATTGTTTGAAATATTAAAAGATATCATGCGAGCGCGTTGATGTCTTTTGTATGCACCGTTCCATGAAGCTTTAAATAAACTACTGACAATTTAAACTTTATACTAACAGCCCTTTACAATGTAATGGAAATCGGTGATATCACCGGGTCATAAAATTGATAATAAGGAATTAATAAAATCAGAGTGCATTCTCATGCAAAAATTAGCTCTACATTCACAGTTGTAGTGAAATAATACCTGGAAACACGCGTAAGCCGAAGGTAGTTCCGTGTCGGCCAACGTCCGGCAAACCTTCGACATTTCCGAAGAGAATAGTTGAATCAGTCAGCTCGGCGCTGCACCGCGCTGCGCCTCTACCAGCGCAGCGCCTGCGCAGCCACGAGTGCGCATGCGCCGCGCCACATCGCGCTACACGAGGTCGCTGTCTTTTTACTCACACTACCTCCTGCTGACATTCGAACTTAATGGACTTGCCTTATTGAAATTTAACCAGAACAACTACCTATGTAATGGAATAAAATTAGGTTATCGTAACAACAAAACGGACCTCGAGTGGCCATCTTTAAATCTCGGCGGCCCAATAAGAATTCGAAACATTTAATAATGTCTTGTGCTGCGGCGACCGCCGTTCGTCTCGCTCGCTGCGTTGCTGTAAGCCGCGCGCAAGAAGAGAATCGCTATAGGAACATAGTTTCTATCGTCGAATAGTCATTGTTCTTGGTCGTAATGGAACAAAATAAAGACAGAGCAGCGGTATTCGTGACTGCGAGACAAAACTATCAAGATCGAGGTGTGTGAGGGAGATATAACATAAGGTTTTAGGGTCGACGTCCGGGCGAAGGAACTTTAAAATTGGATTTTCGAAGAATTATGTTTCGTTATTTAGGTTAGGTAGGACACATCGATCACGTTATGGGCGGTGAATGACTACCTAATCACGTCGGTGTTTGCCGGCATAGAAACATACAATACAAATTATCTTACAAGAACTTTATTGGAATCTTATTGGATTTTTATGCACCTTAGATTTTTAAAACGTCTTATCAGATATGTTGTCAAACTTCTAATAGGTATCAAAGTTCACACATTCTATGTTTTTGTTTTAAAGTTTGTTAAGTAGTAAATCTTTTCGTAGCACATTGTAGCTTGTAGTACCTGCGTGCAAAAAATTAAATAAGTAGCAAGTTAGTAAATTAAAACTGGTTAGTATCTCTCCATTATTAATGCAAAAACTTCTGAGCATATTAAAAAGGAATCACATGGTTTGTTATTAATTATCATTAAAAAGGCATGGCTAGAATTGAAAACAACCACGACACAAAATAGACAACCTGCAAAGATGGTAAGTAGGGCATTAACCCATCCGCTGGTCGACTAGTTTCCCCCCATTTGTAGAGCCGTCCACGCACCGTTGCGTCACCGAGAGCCGGTGCAGCTAAAAAGGGAGCATCGTGACGTGTCCCGGCTGGGGCTTGGTTCCTGGAGCGCGCGCTGGTGGGAGAGCCGGGCTCGCCGGGGGATCGCCCGGACCGTTACGCCGGCGGCCTTGGCTGAGTTCTTACCGCGCGGGCCGCGGCAGGTCGCGTTCGACTCGTTCCACGCCGCGACCGCCGCACACCGCCACACCACCGCACACACGTGCACAACACACTAACACAACCACCTTACATGTGTTTCTAAACTTGTGTGCGTGCATTGAATTACTGCTAACGGATATCACAGAATTTGTTGGATAAATGCCTCGAAATATCAGCAAGAAACACGGCGTGAATCACATTCCTGCTACCAACACACGTGTTTGACTTTTAAAGTTAGAATCCACTTGTCTTTTTGTAGGTATGAATTTAAAATGTTACATCAATTAACCTATTAAAATCTTGTTTTGATATACCAAGATTAATCATGCTCAAGAGTTCTTGAAGCCCAAAATTAAATCAGTATAAATATCTAGCTAATTTAGAGACATATAAATCATCGGATTACCATGTAGAAATAACTTGAGAGAAAACAAATATTCAATTAATTATTCAATGCTAACTGCATGATACATGAAATATTTATTATTAACAGAAAATACTGATAGAGTTGGGGTGCACGGCACCAGCGGTAATGGACACGACAAAAGTATAAAAATGGCCAGCCTTATTTTGCATCATCAGCCGTAATCATACCTAATTCATTCAATGCGAAAAGTCCGTAACTTGATTTTACTGCAGGTGTGTCCCGACCCTAGGGTTTGACGTAATTATATTAGTCAGACAATTGTCACTCATTCATACCATGTTATAACATAATTAGTTTTGAGGCATGCACGGAATTCGTACTATCCAGAGAACAATCAAGGAACTAATTTATGCGTGAGTCAGACGACCCCGCACCCGCACATTACAAATAAATAGATTGCGATCATTACGTTTTATCGCGTCTATAATGACATTTATCAATAAATTGCATTGTGACCTTACGCAATAAAAGTTTGTTAACAATAACGTTAGCTTACGTGTTCAATAGCGATCAATTTCGAAACTGTACCGAGAGATAAAGGTCAGTGATCATGGAGCATGTGCGAGTGGTGCATTAAACTGTTTCGTATTAATTTGTTTTGTTTTTATTGTTTTTCTGGTGCGATCATATAGTAAGTATTGGCGGGTACCCAATACAGAGAGACGGCTACAATGAAACGACTCTACACTTACACACATCGACACTACTTCTTTTACGCGTAAACCGTTTAAAACCGATTGGTAGCTGAGTGCATGTTAAATGTCAACAGCGTTCGGTGCAGGTGGACGGCAAAATGACGACTCGCAAGAGCAAATTCTTTTTTAGGTTGTAGAGTAAGTGTGAATTAATGTAAGTAATGTACCTAAGTATGTTTAACACAGGTGGGTACCTTATTTCAAAAATCAGAAAGAAGAAGTAGGGTGTAGATACAAATGATCGGCAAAAGGGGCGAGCTGCCCTTCTGTAAATACTCAATTCCGTTGTGCGTGCGATGGTCTCATAGCAGTGTTGGTATGGGCGCATTATCAAGCGGGTTAAGCAAGCGGCAAGGACGGGCCTGCCTACTTGCTGCTGCTATGCTGATGCTGCAATCACGCGGGAGCTTCATTCCAGCTACTGACTTGCGCTCTTGTGTTCAACACGAGTTATCGAGTGTGGCAGGATCAAATATCAAATGAATATTTACTTATTTCAAAAAATCAGACAAAAGGAGTAAACAACGCAAGGTTTACGTATAAATTATCAAGGGGCGAGCTGCCCTTCTGTAAATTCTCTATTTTGTGGTGCGATGGTCTCATACCAGTGTTGGTATGGGCGCATTATCAGGCGGGGTTAAGCAAGCGGCAAGGACGGGCTGCCGCTGCTGCTATGCTGATGCTGCAATCACGCGGGAGCTTCATTCCAGCTACTGACTTGCGCTCTTGTGTTCAACACGAGTTATCGTGTGTGGCAGGATCAAATATCAAATTAATATTTACTTATTTCAAAAAATCAGACAATATGAGTAAGCAAAGCAAGGTATAAATGATCAGAAACAGGAACGAGCTGTCCTTCCGTAAATTCTCTATATTGTGGTGCATGCGATGGTCTCATACCAGTGTTGGTATGGGCGCATTATCAGGCGGGGTTAAGCAAGCGGCAAGGACGGGCCTGCCGCTGCCTGCTATGCTGATGCTGCAATCACGCGGGAGCTTAACTCCAGCTACTGACTTGCGCTCTTGTGTTCAACACGAGTTATCGTGTGTGGCAGGATCAAATATCAAATTATTATTTACTTCCGAGCGAATCGATATTTACTATAGTACGAACGTGTGCAAATAATAAATCAGTTTGTTTATGATAATAAATAACCTAAATTTGATTTACAGCTTTGCTAAGCACAAAATCCGTGATAAAGGTCTGATATCATTAATTAAAATAAATCGCTATCTAAGTATACAAATATAACTTGACACACTTGTGCGGATATTCGATCTCGATTCATGAATAAGATTAACCTTTAGATAAAACCAGCATCTTATCAAGCCTCAAACTACTGTAGGTAACCTAAATCGCCCAAACTCAAGAGCTTTCGTAGTGTAAGTGTAGCGTAAGAATAGGCTCTACATCTTCGTAGTATAGAGGATTAGACGCAAACATAGAAGCGAGCTCAGCTGTACGCGTGCGTTTTTACCTCGTAGCATAGAGCTGGTGATAGACACACCGACGCAACTGTCAATGTGTGCGTGTATTAAGATTACGCACACAGGTGCAGGTCGGAGGTTCAACGCACCACTCGCCAGTGCGCGAGTTCCTTGTTCCACTTTACCACTGACACTATATTATTATCGTTCCATGAGTTTCCGACTTGGGCAACCATTTTTAAAATATAAAAATAGTCCTTGTAATGAGAGGTCCGGAGTCCGGAGGCTCGTGAGCGCCTTTATTGCGGGCCGTATTGAGACGTCACTCAGTCGGACGAGAGTTTACGAACAAAGAGCCGACCAAGGTTTATGGTATACTTGTGTACTATAATCACGGGTTGGGAATTAAATAACTGTACTACATGTAGGAAGGAACGGTAACATAATACGGCATAATACTTATAAAATTGCTTGTCTTAAAAATACTTAAACTATGGCAATATAACTAAATGCATGGACTAAATAAAAAGACTATTTCATCAACAATTAACACAAACACACCAAACATGCAAATGCTTTGTAAGTATTTTGTGATACGTAAAACAGTAGTGAGCTTATTTAAAAAATGAAATTCCCACCAGTAAGTAATAACGAGAACCAGTTTCCAACAGAGTCGATTTTAATACTTATCTTGTTTTAATATAAATGTCAGTTCATAACAGCCTAACGAATAACGATAACATATAAAATAAATGATTAAAATAAAAGTGCGGTGTGAATGCGAAACATATTACAAACGTTCTAGATTTCGTAGTGTAAAAGACATCAACGCGATTCTCTTCGCTGATACATAATTCTAGAAAGAAAAAAGGGAGAAGAGGCATAATACTCAATGGACGGGCGAAAAATTTATTGATTCTATCGAAATGTAAATATATTCGTCGTATTTTATTCAGCTTCCTAGGGTTCCTCGTAAAACTTTTACATTAGTTAATTTCGCTAAACAGTTATTTATTTATATCATAACTTAGTATATTTAGGTAGTTAAGTTCCGTCAATTTGGGTTCAAACAAAGCAAGGGCAGAAAGATGATGATGAGTTAGTTAAGTTCTGGGTTTTTAAAGATGTCGTAAGGAATTGTAATTTTACAACAAAACATGGAAATAAAACTCTTGAAAATAGAACTATATCCAACAAGAATTCAGCAAAAAATAATATTGTGAAATTTAATTGTTGCAATATAAGTAAACTTACTAATATATGCATGTATTTATATGACAATTATCTGCTTGACTACTTTAAATTTTATCAACAGGTTTTGTAAGACATGCTGCATTAAAAAATACATTAAAATTTGGTAAGCAAAACAGAACTTGAAAATATCATATAATAATATTAATATAAAGAGTTATTTTCAAGAATGCTACATAGAATTCTTTACAAGGCAATATAAGCATATTCCGCCTTGGTCAATTTATAGGCGTTCTAGTCAGTTCATGATATGAAGTGCTCTTAATTATGCAAAATAAAGTCACATACAAAAGTAATTTACGTATATCTAGAAATAAACCATCAATCAATGTGGCTGGTTGGCATAAAATTTCATTACAAAATGAATAGTCTCGTCTAGTCGGGTATGATTAGTAATACCACCAGTGAATAGTGGTTTCCGTCGTCAGAGAAATAAGTTGTCAAACTAACCCCGTGTCAGCGCAAATTGGAGGCAGGTTTCGTTTAGCCGTTGGTCAACACGTATATTGGCAGGATTGATAAATAATACTATTTACTTGTTTTCAATTATCTGCAATCCATAAAAGATAAATGAAAAAAATATGGGAGGTTTAAATACTGCACTCGGAAAAAAACATTGACACACGACTTTATTTTATAGCTCAGAATTGACAACATCGTATCCATAACATTTTATATATCGGGCATCATGTACTTTAAAATGAAATAGTATATGTAATTGCGCCCTCTAACAAAAACGGTTCTGTTTCGTAAATTGATTGGGTTGACCCATGAGAGGTTTTGCTGTTTTTATCCGACTGCCTCAGGAGGGTTATGTTTTTCGAGAGTATGTATGTATATGTATGTAAACAAGAAACTTGTTTACACGGGTTACATTACAGCCCAAACGGCTAGGCGAATCTTGACATTTGAGGTGTCGTTATATATTCGTCTTAGCAGCGCAAGTGACATTGGTTCATAAATTCAAGACCGCGGATTTTTATCCCAAAATACAACTTTGAAATTATGCAGTCGGGTTTTTGTTTTTAATACATCTGCTTGTCCCAAACAGCCCTCTCGACCTCGCTCGTTATAAAGTCCAGTGCACTCAACACGGGCGCTGCACTGCAGCGGTGCGCAGACGCAGTCAGTGCGGGAGCGACGCGGAAGCGGGCCGAGGCCATGCACAAGATAAATGTCGCCAAACAAAAATACCGATATGCATCTGATTAATTTATTATCCTCTACGTGTTTGAGTTCTCGAATACTGTTCTGATGACTATGATAAAATGGAAAAAATCCAGGTAGACAAAAATGCAGGTAGTCAATTAATTTATCAAGTTGATTCAATACATATAATTCAGGTTATAGAACTTTTTTACACCCACTCAATATCGATATCCATTCATTTCTCATGTACATATTTGTCGATAAGTCGTGAAAAATAGATGACTATAAAAATACCTCCATAAATAAATGCTGGTAGTGATTCTGATAGAGATAGATTTGATCAATAATAATAATTCACCAATTTCAAATAATTTACATGCCTAAGTTTAATACCTATCTTTGATTTAATGCAAGCTGCGTGCTTGTACCTATGAAATCTACTAGCTACATCTACTGGAATAAATTCCTTTCTTACCATTACACATAGGTAATTCAGGTAGTAAATCAACTTATCTTGTTCATAGCTAGAAGCTGAACCCGTTTATCATGCATGTAAATATATAGAGCACGTAGGCTTAGGTGTAAAGTTTGCAACGTATAACGTATACCAGTTCCCGTCAATGTCATTTCCTGTTTTACCAGTAATATTGATGGAGCTTTGCAGCACATTACGGAAGAATTTACTTGCAGATATCATCTAGAGTACAAGCTCTTGAATTTCATTTAAGTGAAATATATACTGCTCTTGCGGGCGGTTCCGTACATTTTGATACTGTGTGTTATATCATTATTTTTTCGGATTTACTTACTGCAAATTATTTTGACCTTTGACCTAATTATGTAGGTTCTAAACGTAATATTCCGAAATCTTTATTTAATTAAATAAGTAGAAAACAAGGATCAAAATGCAGAAATACACTAAAGTGCCTATTCTACTTGGATAGATATCTAAATACAAAATCAATGACCGCCATAAACTTACAGGCATGCAACATGCAACAAGAAATATGACGGAATTTTAATTGGAAGTAAATAAATAGTATGTTAATAAAATAACTTTTACTTCATATTCACGAAATCTCAAACTATATTCGCGGTAGCCCAGTTGGTAGTGGCGTCGGTAGTATAAATGCCGAAGTTCGCAGGTTCTGCCTGCGGTGGAAAATTATGCAAGTTTTCCAAAAATCTTAAAGTATCTAAGTAAATGTACGTCGTATAGGTACCTAAAATAAAAATGGTAATTACGTGCGTAAGTAATGAAAAAGCTTGATTATTTATGCATACCTACGCCTTCGGCCAGCGGTTGTATTGACAATGATAAAGCAGATCCCCGATAGCCTTAACTTTTGTTTGTTTATTAAATTTATCCATTTTATAAATTCGTAGTCTTTTGATAACTATATTGAGCGTAAAAATATAATGGAATACAGTACCTAAGTCAACACAACACAGATACCTATGGTCTAACAAAAACAGAAAATTAATAAACATGTATTTTTTTACTTGAATAATTAGTAAGGAATCTGTATCTTTATTACTTCATATCTTTTATAGCTACTGCAATAAATGTAAAAATTAAGAAAACTATGTCACAAGAACAATAAAGTGAACTTTCTGATTGATACTCGATATCTGCAGGTAATTACTTATGTAATTTTAGACCTGATTATTCAGACCACATTACTGCTTGCAATCTCACTGGAACCACCTTTTATAGTCCATAATAATACGAGAATAAAATGTTTAAGGTCCAAAATTGTATTATAAAGTCAGTGAAGTGAAAACCGCGAAGCCTTAAACTTTGCCTTCCAGTTTTAGAGGTCTTACGGTGGCTTAGCTTACAAAATGCCCTTCTCACATAGGTAGAGCTACTGTCAGTTATAAGTGACATTATTTAGAATGTAAATGAGTATTAAGACACCTTAACTACTCGTTATAATACTAAGCCAGTTCCTAAAATGTATCTTATGAGTTAGTGTTCTACGTTTGAATAAATATAAACGAAAGTTGCTAATGACCGTGCAGTGATTAAACGGTAAATTAACGTTACCTTTTGGTGAACACCGACAGCTAGCACGCCGAATATCTGCAACGAATACATTTAAATATTAATTAATTATCATATAAATCATTATAAATCGACACGCAATATAGGAGATTGCGATTGACAAGCCAATAAATCAATAAAAATACGTAAACATGTCTCTACCAAGAAACTTTATAACCTATGATAAAACCATATAATGTTCGATGTTTGTTAGACACTAAACTATAGTTTAACTGCTGCTTTCTATATTTAGCGACTAATTCAATACTTGATAAAAAACATTTTTCAAGATATCTGCCTTGTTAAACAATTTGTGCAGCGTTAAACGGATTTGCCATCGTACGGTTTTGATCATTATGATACTGCTGACTTTAAAGTGTCTTATTGAATGTGATTGCATCATGAGTTTTATACCCAATTACATACGAAAATTTCACAGGAGAATCAAAATCAAATTGGTTTTTATTATCGAAAATCATCAACATTGACAGGGTGGAATGCTTCAGCTTTCTACTCGCCGTTATTATTTTCCATAATCGTGAACCACGATGATTTGCTCGCGAGGTACTGAGGTAAACAGGTAGTCACTATGTAAATGGACCTACTATAATGGTCAGAGGAGCGCCATTAGTATAAATTTGTGAAGTGCTGCCGCCCATAAAATCTTAAGCCATTATAAAAGCTTTGTGCATAACAAGACGGGTTGTTAATATTTTATTATTGCAGAAATGCTTCCTATTTAAGATTCGTCACATATTGTTGCAAGCCCTGGGCGTAAGGTACTTTATTAAATTCTTCGCTTATTACAACTGATGTTGACTGCGTTGCTCAACTATTAGGCTACGAAACCGCACTGTTATTACTCGTCGTAAAGGAGACGGATGGGATCTATTATATCATAGAAATAACTTCAAGCTAGATCGTTTAAGGATCGCGAGGCTTTTATACCGAGGCCCAACATTTGAAGCCATACTTAATGATTTAGATATTTTTAAGTATGCAGTCTGGTTATTAATCTAATGCGCGTACCGTTTCTAGTTGCCGCAGTATAACTGTCATAAGTAACGAGATCGGACCACCTGAAACTATTTACCATTGGAAATAAATGGGCAACGAATTGCTACGAATTACCCTTTTAGGCAATAGTGAGCAGAAACGTGGAGATACGAGATACTGGTACGCGTATAGGAACTTGGCCCTAGTGGCACACTAGCGCACCACGCCGCGGCATGCCGCATGGCGCAGACAGCGTGCGGCTCTTGCGAAACCCCGGCTACCACCGCCGCCGCCGCCGCCGCCGCCGCCATGCTCCTATTCGCATGTGTTCGAATTCACACCAACATACAGATTTCTTAGATTGACCGAGATAACTGTTGTCAAAATAAATCATAAATTCCCTACGCTTTTGAATAGCTGCAGCCATTTCTGCTAGAAATTTATTTATAGCTGTACAAATATTGACACGTTAAATAATACCTGCATAAAATTATGACTGTCATTTATAACAGCTAGCCAAACTGTTAATTAATCGAACGTAGCGGCAATCGAGATAAAAAATGAGAGAGCAAAAAGCTTTCTGAATACGAAATGTAGAGTTCTATGTAAGTAGGTACCGTACCTATATCAACGTGGTTGCTCGATTTACTTGCTTGGAAACTGGTGCAAACTGCAGAACCAGTCCCGCGACAGGAAGCGGCCTCGCGCCTCCCTCCCTCCACCCCGGGCCCCGCGCCCACCTGCCGCGCGACCTCCTGCTCCAGACAAAGCGTGTCCTTCATGCACTGAGTGACGCATGCAAGTGCATTGCACTAATAATAATGTCCTTTTCAATGTCCGGTAACAGCACCCGACAACGACAACGCGGTAGCGGCACCAATCCACCTACCTAATTAACTTCATAGTTTCTTACCTAGCCTTTAACTTTTGCGTTTGCAACTCTATCATAATAAAATTACAGCTCTAGGTACCCGTCTGTCCATGCTAATTTGAGTTTATCTTTAACTTCCGTATAATATTATTGACTTTCTTGCAAGTCACATATTTCGTAACTTTATTTACTCTTAATGGCTTTTGATATTATAAATTATGCAACTACCTACATACAATGTTCACGTTTCAGTAGCATAAGTTATAGTTCAATGAGAATATTATTGGACGCGGAAAAGCGCAAAGCTTTGCGCACTTAACTCTTTCAAAGTAGGTTAGTATTTATTCGATCGTAGCGTGCATTGTGGCATTTACGGTATTTGCGTTGTGAATCGTGATCGAAATGTTAGCAAACTAAGAGATTCGTTATTGTTTTGGTGGCGAGTTAGAGAACAATGCATGGATGTACCACGACACGCGGTGAAGCCCCACAATGTAAGTACTTATCTACTTTTTGTGTGGTACCACGACGAGTAAACCGCCGAAATACCAGCCCACGAGACTCATCGAACCACCTAAAGAAATGATCTCATAGAAAGTAGAGCAACTCATTTATTTATTCGGTGCAGCGGCGGGTGCGAGCGAGACCGCGCCGCGAAACTGGCTCATTAAAATAAAAATCCGATTTTCGAGTGCAACTTGCGCGAAGTCTGATAAAAGTTACCGACGAATTTTGCTCGAGTTATACCAAAAAAGGAACGCGAAACGCCTCTGCACTGCGACGAGATGGCGCGATACGAGTAGCGTGGAGAGAAACCGACCGCAATACTCGACAACGCTACGTATGCGGATTGCGACGACTGACGAATTTTGATTGAGATAATGTTACTGCTTGATTAGCGCTTGTACCGTACCCACGGTAGTCTTTTTCGTTGGTTGTTTATCGCAGCTTCTATAAATCCTCACACGTGGAGGCGAGTTTCTTTCCGCATAGTACTACGGTTTTCACTGTTGAAATCGAGGCATTGTCTGAACATTAGGTACGCAGCTTAGCGTTGCATTAAGCGCGCGATAGCTGCGGCTCTATAATCATCGCGACGAGTCACGTCAGCCGGCGAGCTGTGCGCACGCGCTTGCTATGTAAATAGCACCATGCACGGCATTCCGCCACCGCCACCGACGGATTAAATGCAAATCGAGATCATAAAGTAAGTATTGGTCGGTGCCCAATACAGAGAGACGGCTAGAAGGATACGTCACTACACTCACATAGACATCTGCCGCCGACGTTTACAGCCGTTTATTCTAATAGGCCATATTTGACAGCTGTCAAATACAACATGTCAACAAAGAAAAATAGACCTTGTCATAGCATTAACATGATTTTGACAGCTGTCAAACATGACCTATTCGAATGACGGTACTAAGTATAGTAGTTTTTTTTTTTATCTTTAATAAGAAAAAAAGAAGGGTTTTGTCACACAGTGACCACGCCACCCTTATCGTTCTAACTTCTAAGTTAACTATAGTAGTTGAGCGTCAAAGGAGTTCAATGCGAAAAGTTATAGTGTATGGGTGATATACTTAATGTAAGTTATATAGGTACCTATGTATAACCCAGGTAATCCATTTCAAAAATTCACAATGAATAAGTAGCTAAGTATGAACGGGTGTAGGTATAAATCATCGAAAAAATGGGCGGTCCTTCTTTATTCTCTATTTTGTGTCGAGATCATAAAGAATCCCTCTTTGCCGGCGCAGCGTCCGCGACACTCTGTAATTAATTGTGAGTACTCGGAGCAACCGGATTTTAAATGAGTCTACTAAAAATGGATTTTAATGAATCGGAATCAAGTCAAACTGTCACAGACAGGTTATATATTTCCAATATAAAATTATTTCACAGTTTAAAACGCGATTTCAAAAGTACTTGATAAATAAGCGAAAGAGTAGGTCTTGCTTGTAAAACCATTAAAACATTATTACAGTGTAGTAAAACTTACAGATATATAAATAAACAGCCGGATATGGAGCAGATATTAAATATTTACCAATAACATGAGTAATAAGTTCCCATTACTTACCTCTAACTAAGGCTCTGTCCACACAGCGAATTTTATTCGCGTACAGCGTGTAATTATCGCGCGGTATTTTATTTTGTATGAAAAAACTAGCGATATTTTTTCCGTCAGCGCAGAAAGTTGCATAAGATTCAGTGTGTTACAAAAAAGTGAGACAAATACGCGCTATATAAAATTACTGTGCGGAAAGAGCCTAAGCATCTATAAGCTAGCGTCTGAAGCTAATATCCGGACAAGTGCACGATGCGATTTTGACTGATATTTCCAGAGCACACGCGTCAGTTGTTTCACGCTGAGATCGCGCGCAATTTACCAAAATCGACGAGTGCGAGTAACTCCGACTTTCTCCTCACGAGTCCTTTCTAGCGTTTAATGTACGAATAAATTTTGGTATTTTGCCCACCTCCGAGCCCAACTTCACACAGGCCACTTAATTGCTCTATAAAACGAACTGGACTGGAATATTTATTAGGGTCAAATATAAGCCAATATTTCAGACGAACTGCACTTAAACTTTTATTGTTAGGTATTTAAGTGCTACAATAAAGTCTTCAATGAAAATCCGTGTCGAAAATGAGGTCTATACCGGTACTCTGAGTAAAGTTGCCCAATTTTCGCAAATAATCTAGCAATACATTAGCATCCACTTATTACCTAAATAAAAGTATTATTAGATATATCTGAGGTATTAAAGTTTTACTATCATTCCATTTTATGTTATTTTAAGCTATGCTTAACCTACCACATTCGATTACATTTCTGCATACTTAGGTACCTGCGAAATAACTATAACCATCTGACCCATAGTAAATGCCTAAGATGTTAAACGCATTTAACACATGACGTTACTTCCTATGATTTCTAGTTGTAAATTCAGTCAATATCATCATAATAAAATGAAATTGATTTCTAAATACATCGTTATCTTCGTAAAGAAGCTATATTTTCTAATTAGATATTTCTAGTAAATTTTATGCGTGAGGAATTTTATATGGATTTACCTTATATTAAAACTTTTATCACAATCTTAGGCGACATTCAAGACAACCTGCCGCAATAGGTGACACGGGATTTTCTGAAACGGCCCTTAAATATTTCTCGAACACGGCGCAAACGACCCTTTTATTAATCCTGCAAGGGAAGGAGGCATAATGTGAATGTGTACAACTTTTACCTAATCAAAGAAGGCACTATGTTTTTAATGGATTATATATTATGTATGGTTTAATAAAATAACATTAATGAAATCAGAAAGTAGGATGTCTTTAGTCGGGATATTTCGGACTTCATATTTGTGCTGCAGATCATACCTAAAACAACTCTACAAAAACGCTATTTCTAGGAAACTCATGAGTAGGTAATTATGATGATTAGTCTTTATTATCATTGGGTAAACATTTCTCACTTCTCTGCCACTGGTCTCGTAAAATGGTGTTTGATGTTTAAATATTTAACGAACACCTACTAAAGTAGGTGCTTTTAACTACCCAGTAGCTATTTACTATTTGAAACTAACGCGCGTAAATAACAAAGTTTTGTACACCCTTCATTACGAAGGTATGATGTGAATTTTACTGCTGAAAGAGCGTCAAAATGTTTCAAGAAGTAGTCATCTCTATATATTTGTGATTTCTATGTACTTGCATACATAATGGATAAAGATATCTGCCAATAATTGTGAGTTGGACATAAAAATAACACTTGTTATTATTTATTAATGTTTATTTATTTTTTATTTTATTATTTATTTTATTCAATTTTTTTGTATTTGTTGTTTTACGGCAATATAAAAACGGCATCTGTGAAAAATTCAACTCTCTAACTAAAAGGTTTACTTTTGTTTTGATCTTTGATTAAGCTCTGAAATATTTTTGTTTAGAAACTTAATGAGTAGTAAGTGGGACCTCTTGTCCGTTCGTCCACACCTATTTCTATTCACACTAGAGTGTACTCGTGCAAATACTTGTATGTAATGTTTGTCAATGATTCATGCTAGCTGTCGAATGCAAAAACATTTTATAATACCCGACTGTATTCTACTATATAAGACCCGATAGATGCTGCCTACTCTATTAACTATACCTAATTTAATAAAATAAGTTAATGTCTTAATGATAGAGCCAATTTTTTTACCGTTGTCTTGTCAGTGTCAGGCACACCTGCGGAGTAATGACTAGTAGAGATTTCGAATGTATATGACTACCGGTTGTCATTCATGTTGCATCCAACATATCATCATACCTATCTATCTGAAGTTCTGTACCTAACTAAACTTGCCGCAAATTAAACAAAAATGCGATCAAACCAAAACGTAAGATGTCGATAAGCATTTTCAATCAATATGCCCATTAAATATACGCGAAAGAGAATAAATAAATTTATCTGATTAATTACTTTCTGATTAATGTCGGATGTCGAAAAACGTGTGCCTATTGAGCAGCAGTTACAAGAAGTTAAAAGTTCTAATTTAATGTACTTATTGCTTCAATTCCGTCTATAAATACTTAGTGGAGATGCTACATATCATAATACATACATGGGTATACCTACCTGTAATTACGAGTAGGTACTTACATAAAGAACACCCGGAAATACCATTCTCCAGGATATGATAATTGAACTATAAAGAATTTCTATGAACATAAGTCACTAATCATAATCATAAGACCACAACACTTAAAACATTACGAAGGTTAGATCATAAAAGTACCTCTTTATTAATAGTTAGTACCTAACCTGTCATACCTAGGTGTGGAGAAGCCTATAGATACAAGTTGGTTGTATCCGGCAACAAGTGTGGTCGGGAGCGAGTCCGGTACCGGCTGGCTGGCGGTAGCCGGCACCCGGCACCTGCGCTGCGCCTGCCCATACAGTTGAACGATTCTGTTCTAACATTGTGCGGCGTCCGGCTGTTGCGTAAGCGCCGCCGCCGCCGCCGCCGGTCGGTGCGCCTCGCTCGCCTCCGCACCGCACCGACGTCAACTCGTTTTATTCCACAAACAAACTGTTAATCATCGTCTCTATCAAAGTTTCTCTCAATTTTCTATGACATTATTAAACCAATAAAAAGGGCTTTTAAGTACAATTTGGTCTTTAAGGGTTAATACGAACAATTTTACGAACTCTACAAAACGATCTCGTACAAAGAAACGAGATCATGTAATGGATAATAATCGACACTTCATTATTGCTACCTTTGCAAAAAAAAGCCTTGAAAATTGACACGATTTGCGTAAGATATAGTTGCGTTACATATATATTTAAAATCATGCAATACGCAACCGGACCGGCGCGGCGGCGCGGGCGCAGACAGCAGACGCTAGGCTGCCCGCGACTCGCGACTCCGACCGCAACCGGATGCCCGCCCGCACAGCCAAATGCACAATCATACTAACACAAACTCTCACGAATTTTTCTCCCAACGCTTTCACGTCTTCCACTAATTATTATCCACTTTATCGGGCATCTCCAATTTGATTTACGTCTAGCTCTTACACTGAGCTCAATTGGTACACTTTTTCTTTTCGGCGAGGTAATTTAGGTGTCGGTTGATGGAGTAGCTTAGCTGGCAGGCGTACTATACCGCCGAAGCCTGAGAGCATGCTACGTCAGAGCGTATGATTCGAAGAGCAACGGAACTTAGATTAAGCTCTATCTATTACACCGACACGTATCACTAAAAGCAAATCTATGTTTTAATTTCAAATTAGCAGACCTAAAGTAAAGTGCGCTATTTTAATGCTACTTAATGTGGTGTAAACAACATTTTTTTTTATTAAAATGGCTGAATAGCTTACTAAGTTCCTTTGCTCCTTTACTTGCACTTTTGCCTTAGGGGTGCAATAGGTAAAGGTACATGCCCTGTCCTATCAGCGTGACCTTCATCGCCACATGCGCCGGCGCACATCGCGACCCGGTGACCATAACGATTGCCCAAACAGTTATTAATGAGCCGGCGTGGCATTGGCTCACAGACGGTTACATTAGTTAACACACGCCGGCCAACCAGTGAAATTTTCATAATTATATATTGCAATAAAACGTACAAAGTATCAACTCTAAAGCTTAGCTTAGAAAGTAAAACAAGTACAAAATTCATCAAAAAGCTTTGCAAAATTAGTACCTAAGAACCAACTGGCCAGGCATAGGCAGTTGCTTGATTTTATCGACACGTTCAGAAATTTATAGCCTCGTCAGGTATAGAGAGAATATATAAACAGCATAAACACAGTATATTACCTACAAATTCTGTTTTTCCTTGTTTATTAACGTGAAATGAACAAAACCTATCCGCTAATGAAAACAAAAGTTTCCCTTTTACATTTGTTGCTTATATATCTACTATAGTATTATTAATATTAATAAGGGCAGTGCAATTTCAAAGGTTATATAATGTGTACAAAGACATCAATATCTTGAATGGAACAAATTAATAGCTAATAATTGTTTGAGACCGTGGGAATTACTGCTAATTATAATGAAGCTGTTAAGAGCAATTTACAGTTTTGTTAATATAAGTGGTTAAGAGGTCGGTTGAGTAATCAAATCAGACTGATATACGAGTAAGTCTTCTCAACATAAAATTAAACTGTATATTTATAAAATTGCAAATGGAAAATAGTACCTACAGTATGTATGTTGACTTCATTATTCACATCATGATTTTACGTGATCAACTATGTTAAAAATTTCTAGGCCTTATAATAAATAACCGTCTGAAAGCAAAAAATTAACAAAGAACTTCAATCAAGGAGAGGCGCGAATACTTTCTTCGATCATACTAATCGATTAAGTTCACAGACCCTGTCAATACATCATCGTTAACTGACCGTATGACCCAGTCTGTTTGACGTTAGTGCTGACTAGATCTGACCCTAGGTGTCGAGAAGCTACACCATTGGTTTACTCCGCAACAAAATCTTTCGCCAGAATCATGTGTATATTTCTGACTCAGGGAAGAAAGAGCGCAACGCAGAAACTTGCGTTTTTTGAGAGACGTATAATATGTCGACGCATGTTTCTGGGTTGCGCTGTTTTGTCCCTGAGCCGGAGAAATTATGAACACATATCAAGGAAACTTTGAATTTGAAAATTGAACCAAAAATGTTCAGCAAGGGATCTGTCTTGCCGGAATTTAACGCGAGCGAACTGTTTTCAGTAGGAAGTTTAAATAAACTGTATCGACATTAAAAAAGTTGCTATTGGTCGTCATCACGTTGCGGTCTATGCCTCTGGTGTGGCTTGACGCTTGGCATACAGACACTAAAATAATCGTTATATTCCACATTATACTAGACATGTTGTGAATGTTGCGATAGGCCAATAAACTTGTCAAATAAATCTTGATTTATGGTCTGCTAATCATAGAAATTCTGCTAACGTAACACCGAAGTATAATTTTGTTTGATTTTGTTTTTTGTTTTACTTATAGATGAGTTATTATTATAAACAAGATATTTATTTTATCTTTGATAAATTATAGTTATAGCACCCATACTGCAAATATACGGGCTGTTAATAATGTACATTTCACATCTATTTTAAGAAGTGCGCACAGTAAACAATAAACTATTATGAAGACAATCTTTCCTATTTCACCTTCTAGGCAAGTTGAGAATTTTAAGGTGAGTTTTTACCTTTTAATGTATCGAAGTTCCCCATATGAGTGTAACAATAACTAACTAGTGCTAAAATAAGTACCTACTTATATAGGGTGTATTTTTATTAGTGGCGGATCCGTTAAGGGTGTGTTCTGTCAATGAAACTGAACAACTTTCCCCAAGGAACATAGGTCGAAATATGAAAAAAATAATTGGCCCTCCCATACAAATTGACCCGGCCGGCCAACACACTTAGTATGGGAAGACCAAAATTTTTTTTCGTATTTCGACCTATGTTCCTTGGGGAAAGTAGTTAAGTTTCATTGACAGAACACACCCTTAACGGATCCGCCACTAATAAAAATACACCCTATATTCTATCCTTAGCTATCGGTCTCTAAACTTTATCCTATATCTAAGTAGTATTGTTTATCAAGTGGCATGCACTTCTCTCCTTCTTGGAAAGATGAATAAGTAGATAAAAGTTTAATCTAAAATCAATACCTATACTTAAATAATTTTATTCTTCAATCGCGTGATCAACTGTGGTTTATAAATATTATGGTATGGTCAATCAAAACTATTTAGTACTTAGTTACGTAAATCGTTTTAGTAATTTCCTCTGCATTCCACCAAGCCCCTGTGGTAGGAATCTCTTGAGACACTAAGTATGTTCCTTTATTTAGTACCTATACTATCAGATTCGCATCATCGGTTTTATGAGCTGGTTTCTATGAGCAAAGCTGTCTTGACTCTAAATCAACAAAACATACACATGCCGCCAAAGGCATCAAAGTGATATCCTATTCAACGTTTTGTCGAAGAAATAGTGGGTTCGGTAGGTACCTGTGTTGTAGTAGAAATCTAAGAAGTTCCTGTTACTATCTATTTACTCGTAAGTACGAGATGTACGCAAGTTACAGCTCGCTATTAATCGGATTTATTTGATTCCGCAAATACGTAAGAAACTAAGAAGACATGTCCATTAATAAGCTCCTGTCAAGTAGACGCGAGGATCTGCAGCCGGCGGAAACTTACTCGTCTAGCCAGCCTCCACCTGCCTGCAACTCGACATAAGAACAACTTTGCAAGTAAACACCTATAAATTTCCCTTACTTTGAAATCAGAGCTAAATACTGTCGTGTGACTCACTATAAACGAGTTTGATTCACCTCTTTTAGATAAGAACTCCGCTTTCCATTTCTTTTACATTGTTGAAAGAACGAAAAATGGAACTTTACTAAGCGGCAGAACAAAGGCAAACGAATAATTGTGTAGTGTGTCGAGCGATCATTTTGGCGCGATAATAGAGCAAAATAAGGCGTGGGCGCAGCCGCGGTCTCGCGAACCGGATCTAGTCTTGCGATAAATCATGCTCGCGCGCCGCCTAGCCTGCAACCCGCGGCTACTCTACTCACTGCCCGGCTGCCTGTTGCCCACCGCCGTCCGCCGCCGCCTGCCCATACCGGCGTCACGAATGCCCATTGATCTAATTCTATTAGAAATTGTCACGAAGACAAATCAATACCCTAAACTAAACCAGGCAGCCGCCGAGATGCTAATAAGAAGTCAAACGAGTTCATAGCAATAGGAATCGAGTTCAATTGTAGCGTAGCGTAAAACCCCCATATGGTAATAAAATACGCTAATTAAATAAATACGTTACATACAATCGACCCGCCGGTTCACAAGGATTTGTCACTAATGAGGCCAAGCTTCCTATAACGGACACACAATACGATTTATTTCATGGAAATGTATATCAATATGGCATAAATAAAGTTATTCCAAGAAAGAGGTTCAATAGACTTGACTGCGCCATTACTTATGAGTTACTACTAATGAGAATGTCTTTTGATTTAGTTAGGTAGCTACATGTAAACCTACTATTTACTTATAAATTACAAAATTTTATACTAAACATATTATTTTACATAAATAAGCTGAGCTCTTGAAAACTACTAGAGGTATATGTAGGTAATACGTATGTATGAGAAGGAAGAAGGACTTAACAAAAAGAGCCTATAGAGTTGGATCCACCTGTCAAATTTCTGTCACAATAAAATATGCAAATGATTTAGCTGAGATCCGGATAACACGTAGTGATGGGTAACCACCCGGGTATTTACCCTCCCATGGGTAAAAACCCGGTTGTTACCCATTTCAATCCACCCAAACCACCCGATGGCCGGGTGAAAACTGACTATTCAAATTTTTAATATATTATTATTTTATTACTGATTAAACGTATCTAGTTACCAAAATAAAGTGAAAAATAGGACTATGCAAGGGCAGATGGAAAATAAATTCAAAGTTAATGTGTTTCGGGGTGTAAAAAATCAACTACAAATATTTTAAGGGGTGAACCAGCCCATGAAACTGAACAACTTTCCCCAAGGAACATAGACCGAGATATGAAAAAAAAATTTGGACCTCCCATACAAATTGACTCAGCCGGCTGGTACATTTTGTTTGAATGAGTGAGAGAGAAAAATGAGTTTGAGTAGTTATTATTATTTATTACACAACTATGCGTCAAACAATAAGTTACCAGTAACTAGTTAGAAAGACACAATTGCAAGTAAATAGATAGAGTACCTATTATATTGCAATATTTGCAACTAAGAATTTACTAGATGTAAAATATTTTATAAAAAAGCAGATACTAGATTGCCGTGTGGTGCGGCAGAATAAAATTTTACAACTCCAAATCTGCCCATGGGTATTTAGTAAGGTAAGAGGCGATAAAAGGCTTCCGGCAGGTGGTCAGCAGCGACTCCCGTTTTGACAACATAGCCCACAAACAACACTGCGGTCACCAACCCACCTGCCCAGCGTCGTGACTGTAGGCAAAACCCCCCCATGAACAAGTCGAGAAAGAAACGGCCCCTAGTTTCCGGCCGCCCTAGTACCCTGGGCTACGGTAGCGGTCCGGGTAATGGTAGAGCAGGGGGTGCGAAGAATCCCCGGGCTACGGACGTCGGCTGCCATAAACTGACCCTGACCACGTACAGTGGACGCAGTCTGTGGCTGGATGACAGCATACGCAGATACGGATGGCAGATACGGTGGCATGTTCTTGGGTTGTCAGAAGTCCGAAGAGAGGGGAAGGACACGATAACCCTAGAATCAGGTCACCTATTCTACTTCAGGGAAGGGAGCGCACAGTCCCGGTGGCGTAGGGTTCCTCGTCAATGAAGCTCTATGTGGCAACGTGAAGTGGATCTGCAGCGTCTCGAACAGGGTACATTGTACTAAATTTGACCAAAAGGTACTCTCTTAAGGTCGTTCATGTATATGCGCCGACTTCGAGCAGCTCAGATAACGAGGTGGAGGCCCTATACGACGAAGTGTTGAAGGCCATGCACCAAACCACTAAGATCCACTTTACTGTTGTCATGGGGGACTTTAACGCTAAAGTGGGATATCTCAGTGATCAGTAGGTTCAATACTAGAAGCAATCACCGACTAGTTAGAGGCACCCTACCTAGATATCAACAGCTTTAAGCTATAGAGAAACTGCGTGGTGAAGTCAGTTTTCCGTCCTTATCTACCCCAAGCCGGACATGAGGAGTTCCAACTTGAACTTAAAACTCGATTCGCTGCCCTGGAGAACCCGACAAACATTGACGAGGACCTGGAGGACATAAGTCGAGGTTGTTTGCGAAGTGGGGACGATGCACTTTCGTAATAAGCGAACAGATAAGAAGTCCAAACTTTCAAGCGAGGCCCTGGAACTGATGCGAATTAGACGGGGAACACCAGAGCATGTATTGCCAATGCCCCAGTCACTTAACAAAAAGATCCGAAGTATGGTAAGACGCGACCTCCGAAGTTGTTAAAGCTTGAGTGTTATACTCGACTTGTATAGGAGGCGATGGAGAAAAGCCGAGGGTCGAATGTTTTTACCAAGACAATAGGAAGGAGTCATCTGGCAAAGCTAACTACCTCGAATGGTGTGACTGTCGCATCGGTTCCCATGATTCTTGCTGAAATTGAGGACTTCTATTGAAACCTGTATGCCTCACATGCGCAAAAGCTTCCACCTGACCTCAAACCCAAGAGCTCCTCTCTCCCGCCACTTTACAGAAGATCTCCCGGACAAAGATATAGACGAAATCGGGGCGGCTATAAGACAGCTTAAGAATGGGAAGGCTCCCGGGGAAGACGGAGTGGCCTCTAAGCTACTTAAAGCCGATGGAAAACCTGTCCTTAAGGAGCTGAAAAGGCTTTTCAACTCTGTAATA
This sequence comes from Phthorimaea operculella, assembly GCA_024500475.1. NCBI lineage: Eukaryota > Metazoa > Arthropoda > Insecta > Lepidoptera > Gelechiidae > Phthorimaea > Phthorimaea operculella. The sequence goes on along the minus strand of JANFCV010000138.1, from coordinate 1,237,437 downwards.
GCTCAATTCCGGGACAACCCCTTAGGCGTGGAGCATAGGTGTAGTAGCATTGTTTTTCAAAATGGAGACAAAAACTATAGGCCGATCACACTTCTGAGCCACGTATATAAGCTGTTCTGGAGAGTCGTCACGAATCGTCTAGCATCAAGATTTGACGCCTTTTAGCCACCGGAACAGGCCGGGTTATGTAAGGGCTTCAGCACCGTGGACCACATCCATACTGTAAAGCAGGTTATACAGAAGACAGAGGAATACAATCAAAAAGCCTTACGAAAAAGCCTTCGCCTCTATCGAAACTTGGGCTGTTTTGGAGTCCTTACAGTGGTGCCAAGTTAAGTAGGTGGAGGTGCTGAGAAGCCTCTATCAAATGGCTACGATGTCCGTTCAAGTACAAAACCACAATACAAGATCCATCCAACTGATCCGTGGTGTAAAACAGGGTGACGTTATATCCCCGAAATTCTTCATCAACGCACTGGAGGATGTCTTCAAGACTCTGCAGTGGGATGGACTGGGCATCAACGTGAACGGCAAAAATCTCACCGGTTTCACTTTGCCGACGACATAGTCATAATGGCCGAATCACTGCAGGTCCTGCAAAAAATACTATCTAGTCTTAACTCTGCCTCGAGACGTGTTGGACTTGGGATGAACTTGGATAAGACAAAGGTTATGTTCGATCAACACATAATCCCCGAGCCGGTCTCCGTCGAAGGTGTAGCCCTTGAAGAAATATGTGTACCTTGGGCAAACTTTGCTGATGGGTAAAGACAACTTTGAGGCTGAAATCACCAGAAGAGTGCAGCTTGGCTAGGTAGCATTTGCCGTAATTCCTCAAGACCAAGGTGTTCGATCAATGCGTCCTACCAGTCATGACCTACGGCTACGGAGCCGAGACGTGGAACTTGAGAGTAAAACTGGCCCACCGGCTTTATGTCACTAAGAGAGCTACGGAAAGGTCTATGCTCGATATATCTATAATAAATAAAATCCAGAATTCTATTTTATTTTTTTAATGAGGTTATCTGCAAAAAGACCAATGTGACGGACATAGTCTGGAAGTGTAGCAAGTGAAAGTGGCAGTGGGCTGATCACATTTGTCGTAGGACCGACGGACGGTGGAGTAAGCGAGTTCTCGAGTGGAGGCCACGCCTCGGCAAGCGTGGACGCCCTCCGGTCAGATGGACCGATGATTTAAAAAATACTGCTGGTAGCGATTGGACGGCAAAAACGGGAGATCGTGCCTTATGGCGTTCCCTGGGGGAGGCCTACGTCCAGCAGTGGACTGCAATAGGCTGATATAGTAGTATAGTAGATACTAGATAATATTTTAGTTAAAAATGTCGCATCACTAGCAATTTTGCGTTTAAGTGCCTAGAAATATACTTTTGTTCCAAATTCAAGTTGCATTTAGTCCCTAAGGACTAAAGGATCTACTTTAGTTGCCCTGATATACGTCCAAAGCGTGGATTTTTAAGTATAGGGGATATTAAAGTATCATTTGCCATAATTTTAGCGGTGTTTACAACGGAAAACAAAAATCTTATAGCTGTGAAATACTAGTTATACTTGCTTTGAGAATTTCTTGGGAATATAACCATTGTTTATAATTTTTTCATATAATACTGTTTTTACCCGTCAGTTTGGGTGATAATGGGTAAAAACCGGGTGATTTGGGTAATTACCCGGTTTTTACCCGGGTGGGTTGAATGGGTTTTTACCCTCTACCCATCTCTAATAACACGTCAATGCGTCTCCTATCATTAGGTACTTCTTACATTATGTAGATTGTTACCGTTACATATTATAAAAGATCTTTGACAGAAATTTTGACAACACGTACCTACCACACTACCACAGTATACGCTAGCTACACCGCATAGTTTGCTCAGAAGAAAAAGATATAACATATTGATACTTTTATCCCTATTTATCTTTTAATGGACTGCACATTACTAAGCAATAGTTATGCAAAACCAACACCCAAAGAGTCGTGCAAAAACAGTTTTCACGAATTTATATAACGTAGGTATCTAATCTAAATTAGTATTATAATGTAAGACAGTGGCGCGTATCTATCCATTCAGTAGCTAGACCATACAGAAACAAAAAGAAAAAGTGTTAAGTATGAGAAAGTAGCAGAGACCATATTCCTTTATTTTTCAATTCATACATGAAGCATGCATTACCTACCTACATTGCATCGAATCGAAAGTTGCCAAAAAATTACATAACTTTTCAAAATAATATGAATTAATGCACATAGGTGGTATTAGAGCATGCTATACTCATTCAGGCATCGTAGATCATGCAAGTCATCTATTGTATGTATCATTCACTCAAATGCGAAATGATATAGATACAGTACGTACATAATAGGTACTATTGGGGTGCACTGAAAGGGATGATCAGACTATCAGACCATGAAACTGAACAACTTTTGACTTCTGCGAATGCCTACTATGTTGGTAAATGAGAAAAATCTATCTCAAATGAAAATTTCCTTTCAGCTGACGAACTTTCAAAAGAGACTCTCGGCTCAGTAGCGAAATTTGTTCAATTTTATTCGTGACGTGGCCAATAGTGGCCATCATGCTTGCAAAGTTTTTGATACACCGCCCTTTACCCCCGCTATATTTTCTCTAAGCTTGCTAAACAAGAAGCTATCATCAATAAAGCGGGCGTTTTTGTAAAATCTGTAGTCTTCGTACGCGTAGTGTTACCTTGTAGGTAAATAATACTGGTCGTCACCACGCGGGGGCCGTGGCGTGGTGTGGCGCGGCGGCGGCGGCGGCGTGCTGCGCCGGCGCACCGGCCACTGCACCCGCTTCGATTTCACTTTTATTAGCAATCCACTTAATTGGATGCCAGTGTTGCGCTCGCATTCATAACGCAGATTCATCTTAGAACATACTACAACTGCACTAACAGGTACTACGTTAAAGGAATTCCAATAATACGGTTGGAAGAGAAGTTACGTACGAAGATAATTAATTTCGCAGCTGACTGAATGGGTAAGTTTACCTGTTTGGACCACCGCTTGTCCCAATGGGTTTTTCTTTTGATTCAGAGAATATGTAAAAAGACGCATTAACCTGTTACCTTTAATGTTTTATGATTTTAAAAGGGTATGTATGTGTAGTAGGCACAAAGCATTTTTTGAAAACCCGAAGGTATTTATGTTCTACTCGTATGATATCATGGTGCCATACGTGAAAGTCCCTCCTCAGTCGGTTCGCAAAACTCATTGTTTAATTAAATAAATAAGTAAAATAAAACAAGAACATTCACGGTAATCCCGATGTGAAATGTACACGATAAACACGAAGGTCAGTGCGGCTGGAAAAGTACAAGTCAAATTAAACTTTAATTCGCTGTTGAATCTAAAATTGCTCGCAATCCCACGCTCGAAAGCGCGCCTTAACAATAATGTTTTTTGTGACAAAACGGCGATAACACTGGTACTCTAATTTGTGTAAGTACTACTATAAAATAAGCGTTAAAATGTACACGAGAGCAAATGCCAAGTAAAACGAACGAACGCCGAGTAATTCTAGGTTTGTTAACAAATCTAATTTGCAATTTTACATCTGACTCGGCTTGTCGATATAGGGCACTCTAGTTTATGAACACAAACTTGTGAAATCTAGGTTTGCTTGACTAGTTAGTCGTAGATACAAAATTCTATTGGATGCAAAGGCTATAAGTATTTTTGAATTTAACTTGATTGATAATGGCACTGTCCGAGTCTCAAAAAATTATATCTACCTACCTACGCAAACTGTCGATTGCAAATAATGGAAAAATTGGTCACAGTCTTTTGTTTGTTTGGAACTTTGATACAATTTAATTAAAGCTTATTATTGATTCAAGTTATTGTTGTCTACAGAACTCGTTTAGTGCAGTACGAGTGCAGATATAGATACCTACGTAGCTATAGGTAGTAATTTGTGTTTTAACTTCCGGGTGGCAGTGTCACTGAAGGACGATTGAAATGTCATTAGCTAGCTCAGCTCAGGCCACCACTGCGCTAAAATAAACATAATAGGCGGTGGTTGCTTTTTATGGCCTACTGTAGGCAATCACAATTTGTCATGTAGGTATGACTACGGCTCTACAAAGACTTTTAGTGAAAGATAGCTGGCGATAAGGATTTTCCTCATAGTAATATCTTGTTTTTGCTAAGGGGACATTTCTCTACATGTTTGGTTTAATATTTAGCATTTTGTTATCACATGCTAGTACTATCGCCCGCACATCGACTTAACCACTTGAGGATTCAACTAACACTGGTCTTTCATAGCATTTGTATAAAAATCTAGTATTTATTGTTCCTTTAAGTGGTAGGTTCATATGCTGGCTATTGTACCATTTGTCAACTTTTTGCGGGTATGTGTAGCTATTTTTAGGTGCGAGCAATACATGAGGCTGTTTACGAAACGCAAAGCATATACCTAAATTGAAATATATCTTGCTAATTAATGATAAAAACACGAGATAAACCGGAACTGTTTGTGTATGTCGATCATGACTTTCACTTGCACTCTATCATCGAATATTCCAACAACAAGAGAAACCAGTTCTTAATTTTGCGACTAGTTTAAACTAGTTAGATTTAAAAAAAGGAAACCTCTTAACATTCTTCTCTGCAAGGCGTTACATCTTAATTTACTTTATCTATGTATGCAAATTAATAAAATTTATTTTTTATTAACATTCTATTTAATCTGCACACTAATAATTAATAATAAAAGAAACGCAAGTTACTTAAATGATTTACATAAACAATTTATTAGTGACTAGGGAAAAAATAGTACATGTAAATAAAACAAAGAGAAAAGTTCTATTTTCTACACATCTTACGTTTTCTTATACAAATGTTAGGAGGTACCTATGAATGACAAATTAAGTTCATAGAAATGCTAGAACGTTATTTTATTATTTCTTAGTACCTTCTTGCTTCGCATTAGTTAATTGTCCATAGAAAAATATTTTGCAAATGCAAAACTGGCGACCTCTTTTGCAGTCATGATTCACAAACCGGTAGAGTTAAAAAACAAAACAATGCGGATACAAATCTCATCACATCACGTTGACAAAGTCGAAATGGTTTCGGTGATCTCTATGCCATTGCAGAAGTTTATTTTTGCATATAGGTTGTTGTTTAGAAACGTTCAAATTACTAAGTATAAAATGTAGTCGTACCGAATACATGTTAATTTGTTGCGGAATCTGAGAGCAATAACCGCCGTGTGCTAGCGGTATTTGGCGGTTTCTTTGGCTCTAATATTCGACAAAAACACGTACGTGTGTGTGCGTGTGTCTATGTGTGTGTGTGTGTGTGTGTGGTGGCTGGCCCGCCGCGGCCACAGCCGTGGTCCGCTGCTCCGCTGAACCGCCGCCGCCCGCGGCCCGTAAGAGCATGACGCACGTAGAAATACGCTACGGTGCGCTGGGTCGTTCCACTGTGCTCTCAAAATATTTTTTGTTCGTTGTCGCATCGTATCGTGCCTACTTATTTTATACATACCACATAAGTGGAAGTGAGGCTATTCTCAGTAAGTTGCGACATCAATAAAACGTTATGTTAATGCAAATAATAAGGTCTATCTACGTATCTTAAGTAGATCCAACAAAACAAATAAAAGACAAACCTATAAAGAAAGTGATAGCACGAAAAATAGAAAACTACGTAAAAAGTTTTAGACCATGGTAGAGCAATTCTATGTGCCGGCGGCGCATGCTAACTCGCCTGCTTTGACTGTATTTCGACATATTAAACTTAATGTGCAGATTAGTCACGCGAACTCACGTCTCTACCTTATATGAGGAACGAGTTGGCATTTCAAACTTTTAAATATCTCAACCATTGTCTCTTAAAAATATCTCAACCATTGTCTCTTAAACTTCATTAGAAAAAAACGTTTCTATCTAGACTAATAACTACTGTCCACAGAGCAGACACTGTCTGCTACTGTCTTACATCTAGCAAAACGTTTATTTTGAATTATTCTAAACTAAATAACTGACATTAATCCCACAAAAAGGCGAGTTTCTGTAGTTAGCTACATTAAATTACAGGTGTTTCTAATAGACTTAAGACAAGTTTTTATATCTAGATCAAGAACTTTCTTTGAGACCTGTTTCTAAAAAACACATCGAAGCATTATAAAGTGCCTAAGCTTAATTTATAAACTTGATAGTAATTTATCAATCACATACATAATTAAGTACCAATACAAATTAGTTACGTACGTAGGTATGTTAACGAGAAACTTGCTTAGGATATCATTTCTCTTGTAACTTTCCGTAGTGCCTTCATCTATAGCACATACATGTATGTAGGTACGGTTCGTCACATAGTGCAGAAACACTTCAGCTTTATTTCGTAGCAATAGAGCTGAAATTCGTAACTCGTAGCATACGGTAGGTAGTTGGTTGTACCCATTAAGTACAAAATATAGAATCGTTTTTACTTATTGGCATCGGTTATTTATAACTGCAATTAATACTTGCAATAATTATTATTAGTGTCATAAAATGTAATTGTCATAATAATTGCATAATTCAACCAAAGGGGGTAATGATTTACTATTTTGAAATTAATATTTTTATTAACGTAAGTAATTAATTCTTTTGAAATATAAGGTAAACTTAGGTACTTTAAAAAATAAAATAATAACTCTTGTAATAGAAATTCATAAGTAGTAAAAAGAAAGGCGCTTTTCAGGAAATTTGTCACAAGATTAATTTCAATCAGGCGTTTGTCGGATCATATATGAAGAAACTTTATGCAGATATCCAACCCAGTTATAACCATGTTGGTCTTAGTCATTATTTGACATTTTATTTATCAGCCTAAATGGATACTCTTTGATGTCACATGTTTGTTTCCAAGTCACGTCACACAAATTAAACTTTGTGTCCTGTCCGTCTAGATTCAAGACCTATATAGATTCAAGACTATCGCTATTAAACAACACACTGCAAAATACGAGTTGTATATAAAATACATGGTAATATTCAAATTCATTGAACTTGCGAACACTTCACGTAAAACTAGTGAAGAATGGCAGTAGATCACGCAAAGCCGGGTGTGAAACTGGCATTATTCATTAATTTTATAGACGTATTCGTACGCAAATGAACTGGGAAAGTATTCAACAGGAAAAACTGATGAAAAAAATACATAAAGCAATACAAATATTCCTGGCCTAATTAAGCGCCCCGGCGCAATTGAATCTTGTATCTTTCACGTAATTTTGGCACTGAACACTTCCTTTCTCACAAAAACACAGCCAACATCGTTTCAGCCTTCTGAATTTCATAACAGCGAAGTCGTAACATCGGTTCAGTTTCAGGGCTAAAGGTCGCGGGGCCGGGCAGGCGCGGGCGCAAGGACAGACGCTTTCTGCGCAGGAGGGCGTCACGGTTGATCGCGCACAAACCTTCCGCCTAGCGCCGCCCGCCGCCGCCCGCCGCCGGGGGTCAAGGCGACCTTTAGCTCAACAAACAATTACGAACGAACTGAATTTAGGTATTTAGCATAAAAGAATACACATTATCGAACTCTGATCACAATGAATGACTAATCTTTTTAAAGACACTAAAGGCCGCATCAGTAAAACTAATTTGGGTAGGTACTGAGTTGTACAAAATTACATGTCTGACCTGAACCCAAAATGGTTACTATTCTTTTGGAGCTGATTGATTATAGTATAAGTATAAGCTCGTTAGTAAGTAATAGAAAATATTTGCTATGCTAGGCTTAAGTGACTACAAGTTTCTTCAAACGTCTTCAAATTGATGTATGTATTCTTTGATCAGTCTTTTGATATAACTGGTATTTCTTGTACGAAAGAGTTTCACTTTCCGCATACCAAAGGTAAATAAGTAGAAATAATAAATCTTATTTGTACGAAAATAACAAGCAGATTACAAGATATAGATGTACAAGATAAACCTGAGATCTGACCTTACGATATGTTATCTATCATGCATGAGTGACAGTCGGACAGACCCGTGTGATAGATTATGGAATGTAGGTCCGAGTTAAGTTTTGTGACATGAAACCCGGGCCAACCTTTTCTAAACGTAACATGCAACGTACCTAACCCACAGTATTATCCGACTTCACCACGCCAGTTGTCATAAACATATTGTTTAAGATTGAATGCGGAATACTTATAGAGGTATATTTGATGTCATATCCCAAGTGTCATATCCTATTATTAAACTTTTCAGGATAGAGTTTGCGTATCATCCCTCGCCGTACTGTACTGTCGAAACGTAAGCATTTGCTTTATAGATACCGACTTCAAATGTATGAGAAGTTATAGAGGTTCAATACTTCAATAGTGTTGTCACTGGGAAGTTTTGTTACTGAAAGACAGAGATTTTGTATGCAGACTATTGCCAACCGTTCTAACTTTTTAGGCTCATTTTATAGCTTGCTTATAATATATACTATAAGGTTACGACGCTTACATACCTACCTATTCGAAGTTGCACCTACCTTGTAGTCTCAAGTGAGTTTTTCCAAATGAATCTATTAGTGCATACGTACAATGTACATATTGAATGAATGATGAGAATATTTCATGCCAATTATTCTCTACATGTACCACTTCAATTATGTTTGTCTATAAGTTAATTACCTACAAGATGGTAAGACAAAATGTTTCATGTCTAAATGAATAATGCGTTTGTTTGTTACGGTGAAAACGTGCGAGATATAGGAAGTGTACTTGTAGGCCACCGTGAATTCATTGCCAAATTCATTTAAGCACAGGCTATATAACTTTTTTATATAATATTGCAGATTTCATATAAATATAAATATAAATATAAATATCTCTGGACGAGACACACAGCGCCACCTAGCCCCAAACTAAGCAAAGCTTGTACTATGGGAACTAGACAACTGATATAATACTTATATACTTTTTTTTTTTTTGTAAATAAATACATATTATACATAGAAAACACCCAGACTTAACACAAATATTTGAAAATTGACTTTACAAATATTTGTGTCCAGTGGGAATCGAACCCACGACCCTCGGCGTAGAAGGCAGGTGTACTATCCACTACGCCATCGGGACAGTCAATATGTGTAATATGTAATATGTAGATACATAGTATTTTTAAGAGTATATTAGAGAACATATTATTCGTGGTTTAAATATAATCCAGTCTGTTTGTTTTCAGTATGTAAGTGAAATATCGACAGAAATATTTTAAGAGCGTTAAAACTGCGAGAGAAAAATCTTTTCCTATTCTATACACACATGATACATGTTTTGTCACACAAGAACCTTGTCATAATATCCTCAACCTAAGCAGTCAACAACGTTGATCATAAAAATAATTTCTTAAAATAAATAATGCAAAAAGTTTGTGTCTGACATTCCGAAACCAATTCTCTCAAGGCAGTCTGGTTGCAAATCTGACGGAGATTGAACTTAAATGGGAATACGGAACAAAACTGCACACGGATCGTGTTTAATTTTTCGTTTCCCTAAACTGGTAATAAAAATGTGTTATAAAACTATTCACATGCAAATTAATGCGGGGGCAGTCAGTCAGCAGCTCGCAACCAAGTATAACCGTTAGTACTTTTATGTAGTTTATTCAGGAAAAATATGATGAATATTTGACATCCATTTAATTTGAGTCAATACCATAATTTAAAAATAATTTTGACAGTTGCCTACGTCGCAGAAAATTTTCGTAGCAAATCGTAGCGCGTAGCATTCGAAAATACGCTACGGCGGCAAAGCTTAAGTAACATTTGAAAAACTTAAAGGCGGCAATAGATGTAAAAAAAAACTATTTTGTATGTAAAAGAAACTACTTTTAAATAAAGCTATCCTGGTCCATGTATAATATAATTTCTGTAGATTATTTTCATCAAGTTTTTTTTTATTTATAGTTCTCTATATTAAACAAACAAGTCTATCTAATTATGTAGGTTGTGTAAATGTTACCAGCCAAACCCGATTTTAGGATAAACTAGATTTTCCTAGGCCAAAGTAGTTTATCCTACATGCGATTGGATAAACCGGTATAGACTAGGCTAAACCGGTCCGTCCGATGGCCGATAGGAGAAACTAGTTAATCCTAGGCAGAACTAGTTAAGCCTAAAGTGAATAAATACGCTTAAGGATAAACTGGTTTGGTTTAGTTAAAAATTATTAAGGTTACAGTTACGGAGCACTAGAGGAAAGTGGGTAACGTAGGACATCCTGGAGACATCGGACACCCTGGAGGCTCGAACACCTTAGAGGGTGGGGTGTAGCATCGGACATCCTGAAGGCTCGGAGGCCCTGGAGGGACGCCTTACAGTGATGTAGCTCTAGATCGAACGTAAAGGGTATAATCGTACACCCTGGAGGCATCAAACACCTGTGAGGCTCGATTGCCCTAAAGGGTGCGGGGTAGCGTCGGATACCCTAAAAGCTCGAACGCTGCCTGCCGTGGACTCGGCTCCCACAGACCAGGGACACCTGTGATGTGACAGCTCGTGAGAGCTACCGACAGCGACCTTGCAAGTGCTCGCGTCAGGGTCTACAAGGTGTCTGAGCCTTCAGGGTGTCCTACGCTACCCCGCACCCTCCAGGGCAATCGAGCCTTACAGGTTTTTGATGCCTCCAGGGTGTACAATTATACCCTTTACGTTCGATCTAGAGCTACATCACTGTAGGGCGTCCCTCCAGGGCGTCCGAGCCTTCAGGACGTCCGATGCTACACCCCACCCTCTAAGGTGTTGGAGCCTCCAGGGTGTCCGATGTCTCCAGGATATCCTACGTTACCCACTTCCCTCTAGAGCTCCGTAACTGTAACCTTAATAATTTTTAACTGAACCAAACCAGTTTATCCTGAAGTGTATTTGTTCACTTTAGGCTCAACTAGTTCTGCCTAGGATTAACTAGTTTCTCCTATCGGCCATCGGACGGACCGGTTTAGCCTAGTCTATACCGGTTTATCCAATCGCATGTAGGATAAACTACTTTGGCCTAGGAAAATCTAGTTTATCCTAAAATCGGGTTGGGCCGGTAACATAAACATACTTTATACCTACCCATGACTTACTTATATATTACTAGTAATATACTGCTGCCTATTAGCAGTTTCACTCGCTCTAACTCATTTTTCCGCAGGAAAAAAGCATTTTTCCATAATTGGTTGTACAAATAAACCTTTCTCTTAAATCACTCTATCTATTACAAACTTCTGTATCAAAATTCGTTGAGTGGTTTAGAAGGAGGTAGCGAATTTCACGATAGACAGACAGAGCAACGCATAAAGCGACTTCATTTTATACTATGTTGATGATATTGATTTGATAGAGGTAGGTACACTACGTCAATTTATTTAGATTTTATTATTTCTATTCCCTGTAAATTATGAGTCGTGATGAAATAAGTCTTTTCTACACTCATAAAATTAATTGCCTATAGATAGTTAAACATCCGCGTTAATGCAAGCCCATGATTAGATCAAAGCAAATGATACTGTGCTCCCAAAGCACATCTTACGATTCAATTAAAACTTGTATAAAGCTTTAATGAGTATGACATACTCATATAAGGTTCATTTGATATAGATCTGATTGTGATTAAAGATATGATCTCTAGAACACGAGTATGAAAATGTTATTATCCTTATTAAGAGAACGAATAATAGACCCATTTCTTAGGTACATAGTTATGTATTCTCTCAGACTCATTTCTGCATTCATTAAATTTCATAAAGACTGAGGAAATTTGCAGCTAATCTAAACAGAATTTTTTAAACCAGACATATTGTTATTAGCGATCAATAATTGCTATGTGGTGCTGGTTTTAAATAACATCACCCCATCACTATATCTTTCCCGTGGGTGTCGTTTAAGAGTTGTTGTGTATTGCAATTTTGTCACTATGATGATTCACAGTCTTCTAAATGTCTCTCAAACTTTTGTCAGACACTGTGTAAATGGCCGCAAGGTGTATAGTATATAGGTGTGGTATATGTGCACCTATGAATAATTGCGCGTTAAAATTAGAACTCAAATTTCTATGGTGTGGTCAGAGTAGAGGCAGTGGCATTAGGTGCTCACGGCATGATGTACAAACAATACATGCCATGCCCCGCAATACTTAGGGGTGCCACGTATCTGAATTCAGCAAGACATACTTAGCTTCAGTCAAGTCATGTCTTGTAAGAATGTACTAATTTCTATGGTGTGGTCAGAGTAGAGGCAGTGGCATTAGGTGCTCACGGCATGATGTACAAACAATGCATGCCATGTCGCCACCCCTTGCGCGCCCCGCAATACTTAGGGCTGCCACGTAACTGAATTCAGCAAGACATACCCTGCTTTTTAAAGTCATGTCTTGTAAGAATGTACTAATTTCTATGGTGTGGTCAGAGTAGAGGCAGTGGCATTAGGTGCTCACGGCATGATGTACTAACAATGCATGCCATGTCGCCACCCCTTGCGCGCCCCGCAATACTTAGGGCTGCCACGTAACTGAATTCAGCAAGACATACCCTGCTTTTTAAAGTCATGTCTTGTAAGAATGTACTAATTTCTATGGTGTGGTCAGAGTAGAGGCAGTGGCATTAGGTGCTCACGGCATGATGTACAAACAATGCATGCCATGTCGCCACCCCTTGCGCGCCCCGCAATACTTAGGGCTGCCACGTAACTGAATTCAGCAAGACATACCCTGCTTTTTAAGGTCAGTCTTGTAAGAATGTACTAATTTCTATGGTGTGGTCAGAGTAGAGGCAGTGGCATTAGGTATGATGGCACAGCATGATATGTACAAACAAAGACCATGCCGCCGCCCTTTGTGCGCCCCGCAATACTTAGGGCTGCCACGTATCTGAATTCAGGAAGACATACCCTGCTTTAGTCATGTCTTGTAAGAATGTACTAATTTCTATGGTGTGGTCAGAGTAGAGGCAGTGGCATTAGGTGCTCACGGCATGATGTACAAACAATGCATGCCATGTCGCCACCCTTGCGCGCCCGCAATACTTAGGGCTGCCACGTATCTGAATTCAGGAAGACATACCCTGCTTTAGTCATGTCTTGTAAGAATGTACTAATTTCTATGGTGTGGTCAGAGTAGAGGCAGTGGCATTAGGTGCTCACGGCATGATGTACAAACAATGCATGCCATGTCGCCACCCCTTGCGCGCCCCGCAATACTTAGGGCTGCCACGTATCTGAATTCAGGAAGACATACCCTGCTTTAGTCATGTCTTGTAAGAATGTACTAATTTCTATGGTGTGGTCAGAGTAGAGGCAGTGGCATTAGGTGCTCACGGCATGATGTACAAACAATGCATGCCATGTCGCCACCCCTTGCGCGCCCCGCAATACTTAGGGCTGCCACGGATCTGAATTCAGGAAGACATACCCTGCTTTAGTCATGTCTTGTAAGAATGTACTAATTTCTATGGTGTGGTCAGAGTAGAGGCAGTGGCATTAGGTGCTCAAGGCATGATGTACTAACAATGCATGCCATACCGCCGCCCCTTGCGCGCCCCGCAATACTTAGGGCTGCCACGTAACTAATTTCAGCAAGACTAGCTGCAATCTTTTTCTGCGCTTTTATTTCATGGATATTGGACTAGACTTAGGTATCCCACTCAAAATAAATTTATATTACGAGTATTGACGTAACTAAGGTTTAAGTAGTATGATGTTTTTACCTATATACAGTCGAGACTGGCTTTAGTTGGAAACCCTATGCTATGTGCCCGAAGTATTTAATAGGTAGATACACCTACTATGCCGACGGCGGCAGTATGCTAGAGCTGTGCTTTGAATTTTATTTAAATCATAAATTCATAATAGTTATTTCCTACTGTGATTAGATTCCTGGTATTATTGCTTTTACATCTTATTATTCGAAAGTTTTAATTTAGTTCACAGTCAAGAAACACACGTAACCTCCGTTTGTGTGTTATTTTTGCGTAGCGCTATCGCATGCGTTAGGTAAATGCTTGCTAAATTTTCCATCTTATATTCATACAAACTCGGTTAATGTCAAACGGTTTGCTATAAACCGTATTCGTATGAGAATAAGATCGTAATTTGTATTGTCCTACGGCATGTTTCTTGCCTTAAAGTAATAAAACTGTGAACTAAAATAAAACCTTTTAATAATGAGATGTAAAAGCAATATTCCTGCATTCTAATCACTGTATGAAACAACTATTATGATTTAAATACCTAGTATATAAGCACAGCTCTAGCATAATGCCACCGCATAAAGTTCTAACGTCATAGGTATATTGTCAAAAAATGATAAATACATATTGAAGATCTTGGAAGATAAAGTATAAAGAGTTCTTCGCACGATGTCAAAGTGACTGCTACAAAAATGCATTGCATGCTGTCGTCATCGACATGACATTAAAATGTGAGAGAAATTGATTCAATGGGTTACATTGATGGAATATCAATAGATATAGGTAGGTTGAGTGCAAAATATGTGTTGTTGGTAGAAAGGAAAATTCAAAATCTTTAAAAAATCTCCTTCGTTTTCAAGAAGTTCTTTCGAAAATAATGTTCTTTGTTGTTTTGGATATTGCTTGAAAGAGCCTAACACAGTTTCAATCAAAGATATCTGAGTACACTCTGTACCAGTTAGTAGGTTAGTTGCTGTGTTAACTTTCAGGGCGTATCTATTCTAGCGTGAAACTGAACTGAAAAATCTGTCCTTTCTTCCACACGGAACGCCACCTGCAGTATCAAATTTGTATGATTTCTCTGGATTTAAAACAGGTACCTATTTACTAAGAAAAAAATCAATTCACGTTTCGAACGTCCTGTTAATTTTACAAAGATTTACATAACACCCTGTATATAGAGATGACTCTTGCAGGAACACGAACAATGTGCGCCGGCGCCGCGACACCCCGCCGCTTTAATGCCAACGACATTGTAACACTACTTACTAGACTCTTATTAGACTTCGAGACAGTTTTAATATAACTCTACTTTTACTCATAAATAGTAATAGAAAGAAAACTTATACTCTTGTAATTCGCGATAAATAATACTGTTATAGTAGAGACGGCCACTGGCTGCATTCGCCGCCGTGTGACAGTTGTAATGGCGCTCCCTTTTCCACTTGGTGGTAAACTCAAGAGAGAAAGAGAGCGATACAACTTTCATACGGCAGCGAAGGCAGCGAGTGGCCGTCTCAATTGAACCAAATCAAATCTTTTACTCGCTAGACTGATGGTTTTATCATTAAGACAAATGATTATCTAGCTCATCTAATATCTTACTACCGTTCTGACTTATCGGTATCGCAAATCATCTGACTTGCAAAAGCCTACCCTTCGATAAACTTAAACAAAAGCTACGATGTGAAACTTTCAATAACTTTCACTGTATCGTTTCATGGAGGTTCTATTGAATTTTTCAGAACAATAGGATTGGACCTCCTCCTAATCATTGGCTCCATCCATGGTCAAATCTTGGCAGGCATGGCCTTTAGGTTTTGTTTGTAATTGTAATGTAACAAAGTAATTTAATTTTATAGTGATAGCTACTTATCTGAACCAATTGGATTGTTTCTTTCCTTATAACTACCTATCTAAAGTTAAAAGAAAATAATCCCATGGATCATTCATGATCATAAACCTACCCAAATAGATTCTACTTATATTCCAATATTGTTATTGTAGAGTTCTTAACTATGACCAAACTGTTAGAAATACACAGGGTGGCCCAAGGAGTGACGTCCAAAGACAATTATATAAATAAATCCCTTATACTGAGAGATATCCGGGAAAATATTAACTAGGTAGTCTTTCTAGTACATCTTTGAACGTCGTGTTATTGGGATATGGGAGTTATATTTTGTCTTTCGATGTAACTTCTTGTCTTGGGACAACCTGTATAACTTTGTTTTTAAAGACGGACTTAGTGGGTATCGTAAAGGAGAAATCTGAATAAAATATGTGTATTTGCATGCAAGTGGACGGCGGTCGACGGACGGCGCATGGCTGCGCGTTGAACTCTTTTGTACTGCAGGCTGGTCGCGGCGGCGCGGCGGCGGCGGCGGCGGCGCGCGGTGCCCGACACGACGCCGTCACCCGTCACGCGCAACAAACAGTTCAACGCCATACCCATGCATTGCACACCCAGATTATAAATGATAATGATACCCAATTAATTAATGATCTGACCGTAATTATAAAAGATCAACCAACCTGTTATGGAAATGGGACACAGCACATTAATCAATTCAAATCCATACTAACTACAAGCTTAAAATAACTGTGTTAGTCAATCGCAATCAAACATGATTTAACCTGAAAACGTCTTACTAAAGCATACTCATAAAAAGCTTAGATTTCATGAGCGAATTCCATGCAACCATAAAACTTACCACGTCCACTGTGAGGCGATCCAATAAGAACCAAAAGAGTAGCACTCCAGTTAGAATAACACGTGTTTGCACTAGGTCTATGTTTCAAAAGTTAGTGTTTAAGGGCGCGAAGGGTTTATGGTGTTGTGGTGGCGTGGCGGAGCCGGCGCTGGCGTAGGCGGAGCGTCCGGCCGCACTACGCGCCTCGCAACGGTAAACTGGCGGCCCACGGCGGCGATACACAGCGCACAGCACACAGCCTCTCCCTCGCCTGCGCGTGTGTGCCGCAGCCAACCTCCCTCCAAACAAATAGTACCGTACACCGAGAGCATGCGCCAACACTTTTATTATACTTTTATTGGTGTTGGGCCGAGCTTCGCTTGTGTGCAGGCCGTGTGGTGCGCGGGCGCGTGTGGGTGTCGCTGCTGGCTGAAGTACCAATGCGTGCTTTGATCTTACGATTCGGTATGCACGGCCGCGCCGCTGCACGTAGCACCGTGGCTATATTTTACTTTATAATACCTAGTCAATAATTTTAGCCCGCTGCTTGTGCAATAGCACACGTTGCACTGGCAGTTCGCTATGCCGGGACCGGTACCGCTGACCAAGTGTCTTCACTTTTGATTCTATGGCTAGGTTTTGCAAATATAGAACAGGCATAACAGGTGTAGATAGAGTTGGTAGTAAAACTGCGCTAGTATACAAACATTCCACACCCTTCCCTTTATGTTATTTTATCGGGTAATGCAATTAAATGAGGCATCTGAATAAAGTCGTTATTAAGTAGGTTATTACATATTCCATGCATTGGATTATTAGATGAGAACAGATTAAGCCGACCACCTAGGTATTTCTGAATGCATTTCTAAGCAAGCAAGCAAGTATACGCCCTCAGAGCAAATAAATAGGCTATATTGACAACTTGACAAGCTCGCGGTGATGTCTTTTC
The DNA here is from genome assembly GCA_024500475.1 of Phthorimaea operculella. Taxonomy (NCBI): domain Eukaryota; kingdom Metazoa; phylum Arthropoda; class Insecta; order Lepidoptera; family Gelechiidae; genus Phthorimaea; species Phthorimaea operculella. The sequence continues at coordinate 1,220,103 of JANFCV010000138.1, read as the reverse complement.
TATCAGCGAATAAATAGGCCATATTGGGAAGCTAGCGTTGATGTCCTATATAAGGTGTAAAAAAATCAACTGCAAATATTTTAAGGGGTGAACCAGCCCATGAAACTGAACAACTTTCCCCAAGGAACATAGGTCGAAACATGAAAAAACATTGGTCCTCCCATACAAAATGTACCAGCCGGCATAGTCAATTTGTATGGGAGGCCAAATTTTTTTTTCCTATTTCGACTTATGTTCCTTGGGGAAAGTTGTTCAGTTTCATGAGCTGATTCACCCCTTAAAATATTTGCAGTTGATTTTTTTACATCCTGTATATCAGCGAATAAATAGGTCATATTGACAAGCTCGCGTTGATGTCTTTTATATGAACAAATAAACAGGTCATATTGAGAAGTTTGCGTTGATATCTTTTATATCAGTGATTGAACAGATCATACTTACAAGCTCGCGTTGATGTATTTTATATCAGCAAATAAACAAACAGGTCATATTGACAAGCTTGATATCTTTTCTATGAGCGAATAAAAATATATTGAGAAGCTCGCGTTGATGTCTTTTATATCAGCAAATAAACAGGTCATATTGACTAGCTCGCGTTGATGTCTTTTATATCAGCAAATAAAGCAAATAAACAGGTCATATTGAAAAGCTTGCGTTGATGTCTTTTATATCAGCAAATAAACAGGTCATATTGACTAGCTCGCGTTGATGTCTTTTATATCAGCAAATAAACAGGTCATATTGATTAGCTCGCGTTGGGGTATTTTCTATCATCTAATAAACAGGTCATACTGACTAGCTCGCGTTGATGTCTTTTATATCAGGAAATAGACAGGTCTTATTGATAAGCTTAGGTTGATGTCTTTTGTATCAGTTAATAAATAGGTCATATTGCCAAGCTTGCATTATTTCGTGTGGGACACTGAGTCGCCGAACAACCCGATGAATCCCAGTGTCAACGTTTTTCATCCGCCTCTGAAATGGTTGTGTAACAACCGCCGTCTAAGTAATCATGGACAGCAGCCAGTACCACGGCTTAACGTGCCCTCCGAAGCACGAAGCCATCTTTCTTCTTCGACACTGTCTAAGTCTATAGATACCCACGCTACTGCCGACTGCAGAGACACAAAATCTGGATCCTGCCTGATGGAAATGCTCAGACCACCCACCTTCTAGTGATCTGTGGGAATGAAGATTAGACTCATTTTACAGCAGTAAATACAACCTGCAACAAATAGAAACGGTGTTACGGTCGGAACCTTATGGCCAATGGAAAATACCCAAAATACCTACCAAACATTTTGAGGAACATTATTCTTGATGAAACTTTAACAAATTACGTGCAACTATAGCCATCTATGAGTGAGAAATAGTACTACTAAGCCATAAGAAAAGTTTTTAAATTGTTTGATTTGGATCCTAGCTTTTTTGCCGAAAACTCATAAAGTATTGCCAGATAGTAAATTTATTGAACTAGGTAAATTTTATAATACTAATTATTACGAGCAATAAATCAGAATTCTTAAATAAAAAGTGATAAATAGGAATAATATTTCATTTACAGTAATTAAATTAATAATTGGGCCCATTTAGAAAGGTTTTTTGATTTTAGTAGAAGCGTTGATATCTTTGGTAAGACTTATTTTCGTTGCCTGGTATCCCCGGCCGGGTGTGAGCGAAGGCCGAGTTTTGTATTTGTAATTTACTTTATAAATAATTTGTAAACAATGTGCACTGAAATTATATGAGTTTATAACAGTAAAATTGTGTAATCGCTTTGCCAATGTCACAAACCAAGATTTATGTAGTAATTTTGCTTTGATGTGAGGTTCTCGTGCTTTGTCTTCGTGTGTGACAATATACTCAAAATGGCGCATCAACTGGCCCCGTCTGTGAATTGTTCATTAGACGACATTGACCTCAGTGCACTAAAGGTAAACTTAGGAATATAACTATTTTTAGCAGCAAGTGGTGCGAGGCTTGCCGCGGCCGAGGTGTACCCTCCCGACCAGGGAGCGGCCTGCCACAGGGCAATGATCTGCCGTCGCAGGGCGTGATTCATAGAAAGGTCCATCATAAAAAGGAATTTATCGTCCTTATCTTTGTTATTGCTATACATTCTCCATTTCAGGACCCTGCTGGCATTTTCGAACTGATAGAAGTAGTGGGAAATGGTACCTATGGCCAAGTATACAAGGTATGCAAAAAAGTTTTTTGTTTAGTTTTACTAGGGCCTCAGTAGTCGTGTATTTTTTATATCTCATGACACACATATTGCATGTTCATCAATAACTGTAGTAATTTCAATGCTAAGTTCTTTAGATAGACTCAGTTGTGTGGCAGGTACATACTTTCATAAAAGCAGATGCTGGGAAACTTTCTTTTTTGGCTTGTTTTATGTAAACACCTATTATATTTACATACATATTAATGATATGCTTATATTACAACTTATAATCAGAGCTTTCACACAACATAGTTTGTATTCTCATGCTCAATTTTGTTATCTAATTGGAACCATTAAGAGCTATTTAAGGTCTTGTAGTGGGTAGTAGAGTGCTGATTGTATGTACCTATAACAAGGCTCATTGAGATTATAACAATTGGAGAGAGGAGGCTAAATGTCAATGAACTTAATTGATATCTGCCTGCAACTAAACAGGAGTGACCCCTCATGTGATGATTTATAATTTCATTACTGTACCTACTTACTGTGTGTAGTAATGCAACATAATAAGCATTGAGCAGTAATTAATGATATGGCTAGTTTCTTTTGCCCTGAATTTGATGCTCTGATACTCTTAGGTATTTTTTAAATTTAGCTATTTATGAATAGGTAATGTTACTTCCTAGCATGGTTTCAAAGATAAATATTATTTAACTCAATCAATTTATTTTTAACTTTCATTTGAAAAAAAAAACGCATATTGCAATAATGTGTCATAGAAATACTTCTATTTATTTATTTCTAATCCACAATTTACAATTTATGTATAATATTATAAAAACTGATTAATACCTAATCTGCAACATTTTAGGGTCGACATACAAAAACAGGCCAACTGGCCGCCATCAAAGTTATGGATGTCACACAGGATGAGGAAGAAGAGATAAAGCTTGAGATAAATGTGTTGAAAAAGTACTCAAACCACCGTAACATAGCTACATACTATGGTGCTTTTATCAAGAAGAGCCCTCCGGGGAAAGATGACCAACTCTGGTTGGTCATGGAGTATTGTGGTGCTGGTGAGTATTATTTTTAAAAATATGTATTTAAAATACTAAACACTGAACTAAACTGCATAAAGAGCACATAAAGTGTTGCACCATTTGGGTACAACAGGCTTATTGTAGAGAGTGAACCTCGCACAGAGTTGTTGTTAGATACTTATAACACTGATGTCCCGCAGATAGGCACCAGTAGGTAGTCCATATAGTTGCAGTTTATAAAAATACTGTTGCTAAATGCTGTGTTGCAATTCAATTAGCTTTGAATTGATAAAATTGGGGTTGTACTTGGAATACAGCTTCAAGTTTTTAATGTTTAGAAAATCCCCATTGAGCTAATTTTATTCTGATGGAATAATATTAGATTTGAGTGGCATAAATTCTATAGATTGATGATAGCTTAGTCAGTACCTGCAGACCACAATATCATAAACAAACAAAAATGTTTACAAATAATAATGAATAGAATGATTATTTGTGTATTGTGCCAGACAACATAAGTCAGAGAAAGAGATATGTGGAGACTGTTGGATGAGGCCTCTGTTTTATAACTGGAGCAGATACAGAGCAAATCCCAAATAGGCAACATCATTGTTGACATCCTGCTAGATTGTATGATAGAGTGGCAAACAATAATATTGCTAAATCAGGATATGTGCTGCGCCTGTTATACCAAAGCACACACATATGCAAGGCCCACAATCAGCAATGTGATTCATTAGCGATTTCACCCAAGAAAAAGGCATTTTCTGGCATGCCTTATACATACGACGCACCCTCCTACTACAAAAACCTGCATCAAAATTTGTTGTGTGGTTTAGGAGAAGTTAGCGAATAACACCACAGACACACAAAGAAAATCAAAACAACTTCATTTTATACTACCTTTGTAGTGATAATACATAATATTGATGCATGATGTTATTGTTTTAAGGTTCTGTAACGGATTTGGTGAAGTCTACCAAGGGTCAGTCACTGAAAGAAGAGTGGATATCATACATATGTAGGGAGATTCTCCGGGGTCTGAGCTATCTGCATTCAAACAAGGTTATCCACAGAGACATCAAGGGGCAGAATGTCCTGCTCACAGATAATGCGGAGGTCAAATTGGGTAAGAAAATATTTAAAAAAGAATTATCAACTACCCCAAACTTTAATTTTTCCTATTCTCAAGTTTTTCCAGAAAATAAATCATCAAAATATATCTTAGTAGCTATCTCTGTATTTATGTACATGTATGCTAGTATTTCTCAGTAACATGCAGTACAATACTCATTAACTATGATGAATCATTTTAGCCAATTTTTATTTTAGTAATCCTTTATCCTTTTTTTGTACTTCTAGGTAATTTAATTTATTTATAATTGTTAATTTCTTAGTATTTCTCTTTTAACAATTCACTCAAACCAAAAATTTATCTTGCTCTTGACTCAAATCTAAGTCAAACATACAAGTCGACTATAGACTACTAATCAACTATGGATGGCTTTTCCAGAAGATATCTGTTATTCACTTTCACTGAGTATTTATTAGTTTAGTAAACAGACATTATGTTAAAAAAATTACAATCTTAATTTGTCGTGCAGTGGATTTCGGCGTGTCAGCCCAGCTGGACCGGACGATCGGGCGGCGGAACACGTTCATCGGCACGCCGTACTGGATGGCGCCGGAGGTGATCGCGTGCGACGAGAACCCCGACGCCACCTACGACAACCGCTCAGACCTATGGTCCCTTGGTATCACCGCGCTCGAGATGGCGGAGAGTCAGCCGCCCTTGTGTGACCTCCACCCTATGAGGGCCCTGTTTCTCATTCCAAGGTAACTGTGACTAGAACCAGACCTCTGGTGCCTTGGTATCACCGCGCTCGAGATGGCGGAGAGTCAGCCGCCCTTGTGTGACCTCCACCCTATGAGGGCCCTGTTTCTCATTCCAAGGTAACTGTGACTAGAACCAGACCTCTGGTCCTTGGTATCACCGCGCTCGAGATGGCGGAGAGTCAGCCGCCCTTGTGTGACCTCCACCCTATGAGGGCCCTGTTTCTCATTCCAAGGTAACTGTGACTAGAACCAGACCTCTGGTCCCTTGGTATCACCGCGCTCGAGATGGCGGAGAGTCAGCCGCCCTTGTGTGACCTCCACCCTATGAGGGCCCTGTTTCTCATTCCAAGGTAACTGTTACTAGAACCAGACCTCTGGTGCCTTGGTATCACCGCGCTCGAGATGGCGGCGAGTCAGCCGCCCTTGTGTGACCTCCACCCTATGAGGGCCCTGTTTCTCATTCCAAGGTAACTGTTACTAGAACCAGACCTCTGGTGCCTTGGTATCACCGCGCTCGAGATGGCGGAGAGTCAGCCGCCCTTGTGTGACCTCCACCCTATGAGGGCCCTGTTTCTCATTCCAAGGTAACTGTGACTAGAACCAGACCTCTGGTCCCTTGGTATCACCGCGCTCGAGATGGCGGAGAGTCAGCCGCCCTTGTGTGACCTCCACCCTATGAGGGCCCTGTTTCTCATTCCAAGGTAACTGTTACTAGAACCAGACCTCTGGTCCCTTGGTATCACCGCGCTCGAGATGGCGGAGAGTCAGCCGCCCTTGTGTGACCTCCACCCTATGAGGGCCCTGTTTCTCATTCCAAGGTAACTGTGACTAGAACCAGACCTCTGGTCCCTTGTGTGACATCCACCCTATGAGGGCCCTGTTTCTCATTCCAAGGTAACTGTGACTAGAACCAGACCTCTGGTCCCTTGTGTGACCTCCACCCTATGAGGGCCCTGTTTCTCATTCCAAGGTAACTGTGACTAGAACCAGACCTCTGGTGCCTTGGTATCACCGCGCTCGAGATGGCGGAGAGTCAGCCGCCCTTGTGTGACCTCCACCCTATGAGGACCCTGTTTCTCATTCCAAGGTAACTGTGACTAGAACCAGACCTCTGGTGCCTTGGTATCACCGCGCTCGAGATAGCGGAGAGTCAGCCGCCCTTGTGTGACCTCCACCCTATGAGGGCCCTGTTTCTCATTCCAAGGTAACTGTGACTAGAACCAGACCTCTGGTGCCTTGGTATCACCGCGCTCGAGATGGCGGAGAGTCAGCCGCCCTTGTGTGACCACCCTATGAGGGCCCTGTTTCTCATTCCAAGGTAAAGTGGCTTGTAAATTAAGGAACAAACACATGAACCCTTAAGTGCATAGATTTGAAAAAACTCGGTTTTGAAATCTCATTTGGCATGGTTGACCTGAAGAATATCTAACAGTTTCTCAAGATATTATAATTTTACTGATTTACTGGACCAATGGTTCATAATCTAGATAGTTGGGGGATAATTTTATTGTTTTCTTCAGTTTTTATACTATGTTAGTTATGACTATTTTTCCTCGTATTTGTTTTGTGGATAGTATAGAAGAGATATTGGTAATAACTGATTTGGATTGATTGTTATGGATTTTTCTAGACAGTAAATGCAATTTTATCCATGAATCACAATTTCACTCAAGAACATGTTATATCACCCAACATGCATTCATTTATGAATAACTTTTTTCAGAAATCCGCCTCCTCGTTTAAAGTCGAAGAAATGGGCGAAAAAGTTCCACAGCTTCATTGAGACTGTTCTCGTCAAAGACTACCACCAGCGGCCGTACACAGAACAGCTGTTGAAACATCCGTTTATCAGGTAAAACATTTTCGACTTTACTATAATAATAGACTTGCCAAATTGTAAACGACATAGAGCTGGCAAAACATTTCTTCCAGTGTGTAACTTGTAGTATTTAATTTATTTAGTATTAGGAACCAACAATGAAGTTGCTGATAAAAACTCTACTCATTGTATCATTCTATTTCGCCAGAGATCAACCGACAGAACGGCAAGTGAGGATACAACTGAAAGACCACATAGACAGGTGTAAGAAGAGAAAGCAGGACAACTCAGTGCGCGACGACTACAAGTACTCAGGGTCCGAAGGGGAGGAGGAGGAGAATGCAGTCGCTGGAGAACCCTCGTCCATCGTCCACAACGCGCCGCACCAGGGCGGGGACACGCTGCGACGCAACTTCCAACAGATACAGGAGGGCAGGTGGGTAAAGAGGGCTACAAATACTTTGAAGAGACTTCAAGACAAAATCAAAAGAGTTTTTATTTCCGAATTCCAGGCATAAGCCGACCTCTCAGGAGACGTCATTCAAAGTCTGAAAATGGATGTCTTTTTTTTTAATACAATACCCCAATTTTTATTAATTTTAGATGCCTGACTCATGCCTGATATTAATTTTTACTAAACTAATATTCTAAAGACACGTTAACTAACTTACCGTATTGTTTAACCAGAGCCGCTGCCGAGGCGCCGCAGCCGGCGCCGCCGCCGAAACGCAACAGCAAGCGCGAGGAACGGGAGGAGATACCAGGTAATGAAACTTACTTGTATCGTACAGATAGATACGTTTCATATTGACATTGATGATCTCTCCGGCCGGTTTCGGCCATGGCGACCACTTCTACTCCAGATCAAGTCTGCGCTAATGCGCCCGTAGGTGGCTATTGTAGCCGATTTTGGCAGTGAACTCCCGTGCACAATGTAAAGAAATTAACTGCAAATATTTTTCCAAATATTTGGCCAGTCCATGAAATTGAACAATTTTCCCTAAGAAACAGATCGATATAGGAATGAAATTTTTGGCCTTCTCATACAAACTGACCCGGCGAATTTCGACGTATGTTCCTCAGGGAAAGTTGTTCAGTTACATGGACTGATCTCCTAAAATACTTGCAGTTATTTTTTACACCATATATTCACATAGCAACACATTGATCCAATTTGCTATGGTCGATCTGTTATTGTTACAAATTACCCATTGAAGAAGAAGATTACATTAATTATGGACGAATGTTCAGGCTATGTAGTATAATTGGCTAAAATTACCTAGATTCCTTTGACTTTGAATAATTGGTCTGAAGGAATTTACTTTGAAATGTCTTACAAATTGCACGCACTTGCACTTGTGTTTAGTTAAATTCATTATGTGTAAGTGCATTTGGAAGTTACAGTACGCGAATGAGTTCATGACCATGTTGAGGAATGCGGTAGTGCTGTGACTAATTCATGTTGATGTCGATATCGAGAATTGTTGCCGAACAGTTCAGTTCAGACTACTCATAGTTATTAGTTAATGGGTTGTTTTTCCTACAATATTGAGTAGGTAGGGTATCGTTGAATAGGTCTTTATAAACTAAGGGCAGGTTTCTTTAAAACAAAGTAACTAAAATGTATATGTCTCGAGACATTTGCTTATTAAAGGAGCCTTTTTAGCCATAGTTTGTTCGAACTGTAACTTCACTGTTTGTGAATAATATTAAAGAAGTATTTATGGTTTCTACACAAAACACAACACAACGACAAAATATCGACAACTTTGTGACACACTTTTTTCCCATCACTCGACTGCGGGCGAATGCGGGTAGTTGGGTAAACGCGGGGCGCGCCGCCCCCGCGCGCCTCCTCATTCCCCGATGGCCAAGAACTCATTCGCGTACTGTAGTCGTTATTTGCGTTGGATCGTCCAAGTCCAGTAAATTTTCTCCTGTTCTCTATGAAAGTGTAGGCTCATACTACGTCTTGTTTAGTTTGATAGAGCGAGCCCGCATATGATCATTTCATTCATTGCGGCTTGCTTATCGCCCTCAAAACGGGTGATTGCGTTCTCGCTTCATAATAGTATAGGGCTTATTACACTACGCGATATTCAGGCTGTCTGACAGTCCTCGCGCGAACTTCACTTTTCTTCAGTCGGTCCAGATGAAGTGAGTGAAGTTCGCGCGAGAACTGTCAGACAGTGTGAATATCACGTAGTATAACAGGCCCTATACTATTAAAGCGAGCCCTTATTTTCTTGGCGAGCAGTTCACCTCTCATGATAGATGATGATAGGATGTTCTGTACAGCATGACTGTGTTGATATTTGTATTGTCATAGTGTGTTGGCTAACCGTGTTGTGTATGTCACAGAGCCGGGCCCGCCTGCGCGCCCCTCCATTCCGCAAAGACTGATCGTTGTGCCCGACCCGCAGGCACAACAGCCCAATAGATATAGGTAAACACCTTTCATTACTTACTTACATTGTATGCCCCTCCATTTGTCTAACTATAATTTGTTTAATAGCATTTGCAAGTTTAATTATTCAGCTTGTATTTATTCAATACGTTCTCATAATCTATCATATCTATAACATTATTCGGAATTTTGGTGCATTCGTGAACTAAGAGTTTCAACATCAAAAAATGTACAAGCTTGCTAAAAAATGTTATAAGTTTTAAAGTGTCTCTTTTCTATTTTTAGCCTCTATTTTCTCCCACTAATACTAGATACAACTTCTTAATTATTATTTTTTATTGTCTTGTGTAGGCCTCTGCCCCCCACGCCGAAGTCGTCCGGCTCGTCGAACAGCTCGGGCTCCAACAACGGCACCCCGCCCGGCGGCGGCCCGCAGCCCCCGCAGCGCGGCTCGCACCACATGTTCAAACCATGGTACACACACACACACACACACACACACATGAACAGCTCGGGCTCCAACAACGGCACCCCGCCCGGCGGCGGCCCGCAGCCCCCGCAGCGCGGCTCGCACCACATGTTCAAACCCATGGTACTGTACCACACCATACACACACACACACACACACACACACACACACACACACACACACACACACACACACACATGAACAGCTCGGGCTCCAACAACGGCACCCCGCCCGGCACCCCAGCAGCTCCACATGCAAACCATGGTACTGTACCACACCACACACACACACACACACACACACACATGAACAGCTCGGGCTCCAACAACGGCACCCCGCCCGGCGGCGGCCCGCAGCCCCCGCAGCGCGGCTCGCACCACATGTTCAAACCCATGGTACTGTACCACACCATACACACACTGCAACACTCATATCACACACATTGAGGGAAAGTTAGGCCTCTGCCTCCACAAACACCTCGGGTTCGGTTTGAATATGACCGTTCAAAGCCATGTTATATTCTGGTACTCATGGTACTTTATCACACCATACACCATTCATATTACACACATAGAAAGCGCAATAGAAGGCTTCCAAAAGAGTGAACTTCCAAAAGGCAGACCACTAGCTAAATGGATGGCACATGAGGGAAGACAATATACTTACCTACCGATACTTCGACAAGAGCTGTAACGACACAAGTTGATCTCTTCCCATCATTCACTTTAGAATATGAGATCAACTTGATAGTGCTTGTCGAAGTGTAAATGGCCACAGGAGCACAGGATAGCAGGAGTTGGCAGACAGAAGATAGTTACAAATCTATGTTTTAACCTACCCTATGTTTAAGGATGATCAATAAATCTTTGATATAAATACAGTATTGACGTGGTTTTGCTTGTTTTTAAAGAAAAGTGAGCTAGTTTGACGCAGCGTAGTGTCCCAAAATAGATTCGTCATGTGCTTGTAAACATTATCTAGCTATTTCATTATCAAATAACGTTATATGCCTAATTTCATACACAAACCACAAGGATTCATACATAACCAATGGAACCATTTGCGGAAACCTAAAATTAAAATGTATGCCCATATTATTATGTTACCCTGTGCATTATTTAGAGATTTGCTTTGTTTTTATTTCCATGTCACGCTGTTGTTTGTTTGCGCACCTTACGCAGCCGCAGCTACCGCCCAGAAGGCCAGAGGTTTGTCCGCTTATTATTATTTGCACCTATTATGTCTTATGTACTCGATATTTATGTATTTATCAATTATGAATAGAGTATTACATTCATCAGTTTTCTTTAGAATATTAAATTTTTCAAACATTCTACCTTGCAACGACTTGATAAAATCAAAAATTTACGGAACCTTAAATTTTAAATGCAGTACTCTGTTTTTCGAAAATTTTATTGTTTGGATTGTTAAGTCGTATCAACAGCAAACGGTTCCCTATTTAAGTGGTCAACTTAAACTGGCTTTCATGCAATAAAATAATGTGATATTTTAGTAACTCGAAATGCTGCTGATACTTGAGCGTATAGTACAATAAAATTTTAAGATTTACACGAAACTAAATCCATCGTACTTCAATTCTTTGGTCGACTTTTCACGAATAAAACATTTGAATTCGCAGGATTTGGATAAATTGGCAGCGCAACTCAACGAGTTGGGCGTAGTGTCGGGTGAGGCGCCCAGCCGCCCGCCCAGAGCACCAACCAATGGACAAGGTACGTTTTTAAGCAACTAGGCTTAAACTCGCCTACGTTAATACAGTTTAGGAAAGCGGAAAATTCGTAGCATACATTTTATTGTAAACAAGCGACTGGGCGAGCCCGGCCCTTACCGGTCGCCGAATGAATATAAGTGTCGAATTTTATAGTCCGACAAGTTCGTACTTCGTGCGCGACCTTTCGTAGGGGTGACAGACGGTGGGGGGACAAGGTATCCTAGACCGCAGCGGGTAGCGGTAGGTGTAACGGGGAAGTGACACGCGTGCACCCTCGCTCCCCTCACGGTCTGTACCCTGCAGGGTAACTAATTGGGTAACTCGTTTGCGCCGCTCAGAAAAGCTGCTACACTGCCACTGATTGTATTCTAGCCTTATTCCTTTCTGTATCCCCAGGCCCTCCAGTGGAGCGCAACCCGCCGGAGCCGCCTTTCGACGACTCGGACACAGATTCAGACGCGGAGGAGAGCGGCGGCCGCGTGCGCAACGACGGCACGCTGCTCGCATCCGACCCGCCCAAACCACTGTGAGTTGTATTCAGTCGTGTGGGACATCGAGTCGTCCAACGACTTGATGAACCATAGTGTCAGTTTCAACCGCCTCGTAGTTTAAGCCGCCTTTCGACGACTCGGACACAGATTCAGACGCGGAGGAGAGCGGCGGCCGCGTGCGCAACGACGGCACGCTGCTCGCCTCCGACCCGCCCAAACCACTGTGAGTTGTCTCTTGTGTGGGACACCGAGTCCACGAGAGACCCGATGAACCATAGTGTCAGTTAGAACCGCCTCTTAGTCCAAGCCACCTTTCGACGACTCGGACACAGATTCAGATGCCGAGGATAGCGGCGGCCGCGTGCGCAACGACGGCACGCTGCTCGCCTCCGACCCGCCCAAACCACTGTGAGTTGACTTCCCTCGAGTGGGACACAGAGTCCACGAACTACCCGATGAACCATAGTGTCAGTTAGAACCGCCTCTTAGTCCAAGCCACCTTTCGACGACTCGGACACAGATTCAGACGCGGAGGAGAGCGGCGGCCGCGTGCGCAACGACGGCACGCTGCTCGCCTCCGACCCGCCCAAACCACTGTGAGTTGACTTTTGTAGTGAGGGACATCGAGTCGTCCAACGACTTGATGAACCATATTGTCAGTTTCAACCACCTCGTAGTTTAAGCCAACGAGAGCGGCGGCCGCGTGCGCAACGACGGCACGCTGCTCGCCTCCGACCCGCCCAAACCACTGTGAGTTATCGAGTCACCGAACGACCCGATGAAATCCAGTATCAAAGATTATCAACCGATGTTTCGCAGTAGTTAGTACGACTGCCGCGACGCAGAAGGTTCCGGGTTCAATTCCCGGTGCGGTCACTCACAAAGCTAATATTTATCACTTTGTGAATTTGTTCTCAGTCTGGTTAGGACATAGCAGGCTGAACCACCTGATTTTCCGAAAAGCAAGATAGATTCTTAGACTTCGTGTCCCACTCGAAGAAGAAGAAAGTTTTTCTACCATCTCCTGGTTTATTAGGTTGTCTCCGACATTGTTGAGTGGCAACGACTAGCTTTGTTACTAAGTTATGCCAGAACCGACGGCTACGTAAATGTTCTCTCGTAAAGAAGCTCTTTCACTTTACGAATGAAATTAATACTGATTTATAAGATACATACATACATACATCACGCCTTTATCCCTTGCGGGGTAGGCAGAGCGTCAACGGCCGTAAAAGTACGGTCGTTATGATTATGATTTATAAGATTATTATTATTATCTCTTTATTGATTGTATATTGTTTATTTAAACACGCATTAAGTTAAATATTAGATCATCCATGTACCTATTTATTAAAAACTATCCCATCCCAAAAAAATAAAGACCACTTATCATTTAATTTACAGCAAATTTTACATTTACATACATTTTAATAGTAAGCTATTGCATCAATCCTTACCCTTTCGCAATCCATCATAGTTCATTATTTAGTTGAAACACGTGCTACTACATATAAAGCTCCAGCCAAACCAAGTGCGTCAGCGATACAAACCTCAGACCATCTTTCTGTCGCTGAAAAATTTTTGCAACAGCTTGGTTTGGCTGAAGCTTCAACCTGATTTAAGGGTGCCACATAGCGACGAGCATGCCATCACGCGCGTAACTATGACGTTGTATCGTACAGAACTGTATGAGACACCCCACACCCATCCCATACATAGTCATCTCTACTCACGTGAATACGGAGGCGGTGTGTGGCGCGCCTTACTTCGATCATATTTTAAGTTGATAGATAACATGTACAAACCACTAACAAGCATCCTCTCATTATTTTCATTTGCACTTTTTATCATTTCGCCCCTATTCGTTTCGTTCTCCTTGGTTCGCTTGTCAGTCCCGAGTTCTGCTACAGGCCGGGCTTGTCTGCGGTGAGCGAGGACGGCGCGGGGGGAGGGGCGCCCACGCGCCCGCTGCCGCCGACGCCCGACGACGACGACCCGCACCCGGACCGCACGCTCGTCATGAAGAGGGTAAGTGTGGAGAGACCTTTAGAAGTTGAACTGTATGTGACGTTTGTGTGTGTTTTTGTAACCGACGTGTGCGCCACGTAAAGTGTGCGAGTTTTCAGCATATTTGAGCGCAGTAATTTGCAGTGAAGACAAAAAAAATATGACTAAACACTGGCACACTTGTCGTTGCGTACCGTCTGATAATATTCTATTTCGCTATTCATTCAGGATCCAGTAATATTAATTTGATACCTCAACGTCAGATAAGTATATCGTACCTACTGGATGGATGGAACGAGAATTTGAAAATAAGAAATTGTAACTATTTAGTGTACAAAACCGGTTTCAATGAAATGAAATTAGAAACTTTAATATAAAAACCCTTAATTTTTGTTTAACGTTCTCATAAATGCTCGTTTTATCTATCTTATACCCTAGGTTACATTTTTAGACAGAATAAAGACACAACCAGAAGCAACAGCTGAATTCAAGATACCACCAATCCCATGTGCTTCTACCGTTGCACCTGAGTTTGAACTGCGTGTTATATATTATTTGTAAAATGAATGCTTTTTTTGTCATCGCGCGCGTAGACTTGTGTTGCACCTATTCAAAAATGTAACCTATTCTATTCTTCTATTTATTGTGTTAACATTATCAGAACTTTATTTCATGTTCTTTGTTCAATTTGTGTGATACTTTGCTAAGCAATCATTTTTGTTATCTATAAATTCTAAGTTACCTTAGTTGTTGCTTCATTGTTCCGCGCCAAAGTAAGATCGGTGAGCAAGATAAGGCAACCTTATTCCCATGGTTTCTATTTTCTTATGTTCCTGTAATTTATGTGCACTTTTTGTATTGGACATGCTCGAAAACATCAGAAAGATAGCCCGGAGACCGATAAGAGGCAGTCGGATGTTGACGAAGCAGTTCTTCTAAAAGACTGGGATTTCGCGAGATTCTTCCCGTCAAGGAGTTCTGCTGATAAAGAAGAGAAATCAGACGCCTCTAAAGAGAGCGAACAGAAACGCGCGCAGCTGCAGCGACAGTCCCGGATCGAGATGGAGGACGCGTGGGCCAAGTACAAGGCCATCGCCACGCCGCCCTCCCGGCACAAGGAACTCTTCAAGAAACCCAGCGAGAAGTCCGCGCACGACAAGCTCTCCGACATACTCAAATTCAAGAAAGAGCAAGAGGCGGAATCCTCTCCGAACAGATTCTTCCGAGGATTCAGGAGGGAGAACTCCGACCTGTTCCCGCTCTCGAGCACGCGACACTCCGCCATATACTTTCCGAAGCACGAAAGTCCGGCCGGAGCGAGCAAGCAGATGAGATCGAGCGGGATATTCAACAACTCGCGCAAGCAGATCATCAAGCCGCCCGCGTCGGGCGAGCCGATACTCACGGACTTCATCAAGATGAACGACAGCTTGAAGATGTCGGCACAGGGCGAGATTAAAAAGACTGATAAAAAGGGGAAGGCGGGCGGGAACAATCCCATAGACGCGCTGAAGAGCGTGGCGGCGCTCATTCGGCAGGAGAGCGAGAACAGTAGCTCGAGCAGTAGACCGAGCAGCGTGCGCGGGGGCTCGCCTGCGGGCGGCGGGGGGGGCGGCGCGGGCTTCACGCCGAGCGCGTCGTTCGAGAAGGCGGGCTCGCCCGACCTGACGGCCGGCACGCGCGCCTCCGATCCGCCCGCCGCCGACGCCGACCTCCCGGTCAAACCTCGCAGAGAAAAGACTGAATCCGATATAGTATTCCGAAGAAATTCCAATTATATCCGGCACGCGGAGCTCGTAGCGAGCAGCGGGCAGGAAGCGGTACTCGCGCAGGAACAGGTAATTTGCTGAGGATAGCTTGCTAACGATTTCACACACTTACGGTTTGGTATGAGGGTTAGTTTTAACAGTTTGTTATTTGAACTAACAATATTACTGATTGGTATTGCATTTTAGGGACTTGAATTTGTAGATGTTGGTTTTGGTTTTTGTTAACAAGTGTTGGTTTGTATGGTGCGTAATATACCTAATGATTAGTAACTAAAAGCTAGATCGCCTTTCTCTTCTCGTAATGAGTCGATACTGTAATTGACAGTAACTATAACAAATTAATAGTTGTTTGACTTTAAAATTGCTCACACGTCTTACAGATTGGCGTGAGATTTATGGTTTTCTTTAAGGTATTTAGAATTAAGTAGCTGCTTGATCAATAAATTTACTTATATACCTTTTGAAAAATTATGTTACGGCGTATTTATCTCATTAATTTGCATATTTGGTATGTTTGGTACGTGTTAACAGCTTTCTTACAATCATGATTAACTACTTGTAACTCATCCGCCACGACTAACAAGCAATAACACTAATATGATCTGTGCGCGATACCGTCTTCCTGCCGCAATGAGGAGCTAGCCATGCAGTGCCATGCGCCATGAACCAGCGAGCATTTTATAACTAGTTTGGGAATGAACCGATAACGAACCTCACCGAATGAGCCGACAGCTGCATACATCGTTGTGTTTACTGCATGTTTGGCTGCGTGTTTGTGTTTGTCGACTGCCATGCCGCTCATCCATTAATGCCGCTAAAACTACAATATCGATCTTACATCACTTTATTTTCATAAATATACTATTGTGTACTAGTAAGCATTGTTAATTCCGTTTCTTATTGAAGTGTCATTTTGTAAGATTACGAAACTCCATTCAGTTTAGTTTTGTATCTGCTAAAGAGTTAATGTTTTCAAAGTATTGATAAACAACTTGTCAAAATAAGCGTGGTTTTCATTTAGAAATGGATGCACCGTATCGTTTATATCAGAAAGCTGTTTGCAGCAAATGGGCCCACGTTTCTTTCGAGATGTTGTTGAAGTGTGTGAACAAGTTGACTCGTCAGCGAGGTAAAGCCAGCGAGGATGTAGATGTGTTACAATCGCGTGTGTGGGTGCAGGGACGGTCGAGCGGCGGCGGCGGCGAATCGGGCGGCGCGCGCACCAGCTCCGTACTCCCGGACCTGCTCAGCCAAGCGGGGCAGCCCACCACGCCGCCGAGACACGACAAGAGCGCCAGCGAAGAGGTAAAGTCATCACTAATTATCATTCTACAATATATCCATTTGGAGTCATACAATTTCACATCACTTTTGGTGTACTTTTGGACTAAGCTAGTTTAGTTGCGGTGTCAACGTCTTTCAGATTTACCAAATCGCGTAATTTTTGTACTTAATCAATCATGTCACATTTGTTCAAAATGCCTTTTAGAAACGTAGTTTCCGTAACTTCTCATTGATATTCGCATTTCGCCAGTACTTATTTTATAAATTTATTAATTCTCTCACCATTTTGACACACTACTTGGTGTACTAATGTGTGTTGATATTAAATTAGGTATTAATTTGTCCAAGGTATTAATTTTAATAACTAAGTCATATTTTAATTCAATTGGGTATACATTTAATAATAATTTAATGTGTCATCATAGCAAAAGGATATTCATTAAGATTCTTGTTATGCTGTAAGATTTGGTATAAATCTTAAACAATTTTGATAAAATTCAGAGATATTTTTTCGTATATTTTGCAAATCCAAAACTAAAGTTGGTCATCTATCATACCGAATCTTAGAACATTTTGCTTCAATTCAGATTTAGCGATTCCCAAATTAGAATCTCTTCTCATAATAATGTGGTGTTCAGCTTATAAATGTATGGTATTAATGTAATAATGGTTGTCGCTCATGCAATCCCTGGAGCCAAGTCCGCGGCCGGCTGGCAGGTAGCAGCTAGCACTGCGTAAGTACGAACCGAATGATGCAAGGAATCGCTTCTGACTTAGAATTTGTTGTATGTTGAATCCGGAACTGTATCCACTTCTTTGCATTTCTAGGCTTGCTTTCATGTAAGATATACTCTTTGGGTCGTCTGCGGATAGATTTGCCAGAGCTTTTAAAGCGTGAGCATTGTCGAGCTTGAGCCGCGCTTGTACGGGCTCACGCTTAGGCTTAGGCTGGTTGACTACAAAATGTCCTCACTGACCAGGGTAATTTGACACACTCTGGGCCGTAGTGGCTATGGCGTAGTCATTTTTGGTGGTCGGTATATGGAGTTTGTATGTCAACCAGCCTAACTATGAACCTGACTCGTGCGGCTGTTATTCGATGATGCTCACGTCCTTAGGTAGTTCCGTTCGCAGCTTAAATAACAGTAACATTTGCGTCAAGTGATGGTACACTTGTCGTGACCGCGGCGCTGGCGATGCTGCAAAATAACAATCCTTCAGTAGTCTGAGCGTCTTACAAGGCGAGGGGAGGGTATATATTTAAAGGATAGTGATTATGTAAATGGTAGATTATTTTAAAACCCTTATATTATGGAATGCTCTTTCAAAACCGATCGTAATATTGATACAGAAATTCAAACAGAATGTTTCGTCGCCCAAATTCTAATCATGAGAATGTTGTCACAATCACAATCGAGCACAAATAAATATCAATTCATTGCCTGTTATCATTGTCATAGCCACAAACTGTATTGAAGTGTAGATAACAGCCATTCATAGAGCAAATAACTTTCCAGTCATCGAAATTGACACTAATAAATGTGGGAAATGGACTAACAATCGTTATATTTAAAGGAACTTATATAATCAAAAGGCATTTGTAGACATGCCAAAATGTTCTATTATACAATAAATTCAAGTAGCATTTTCTTAGTGATGCCTGATTGGGCAAGTAAAACTAATGCAATCAATTCGATCTGTTACAGTACAGGCAAGCCGTGTCCGGCGGCACCCCCGTGCCCCACCACCACCACCACCCAGCCCCGTCCTCGGCGCAGTCCACGCCTTCCAAATCGTTCGTAAACCCCGCCCTCCAACACTCCCCTTCCAACTCGTCCGTGGGCTCCCAAAACCAGTTCCTCCCGTTACAACAGAAGCAGCGGTCGTTCCTGACGTTCGGCTTCGGCGCGGGTTCCACCGGCAGCGGCACCGGCACCGGCGGCTCCGGCGGCAACTCCTCGCGCCGCGAGAGCCACGTCAACGTCAACGTCACGCCCACCGGACACGACCTCTCCTCCGACACGCCCGAGATACGCAAGTACAAGAAGCGGTTCAACTCGGAGATACTCTGCGCTGCGTTATGGGGTAAGCCACGTCGCCATGCTCGCTGTCTCGCCGTCGACCTAGTTTAGTGCATGTGTTGACTCATTGAGACTCTTTAAGTCTAATAAAGGGGAATTTCTGCATGTGAACATACCCCCAAACACCTTAAAGCCAGGTATTCATTGGGGACAAAATCCTAGAAACATTGTGTCTTATACAATGTTTCGGGACAATGTTACCGCAAAGTACTCAATGTAAACGTTTTTTCCTTGGAACTTGGTTCTGAAACATTGTTTAAAATGCGTCCTCATTGGGAACACTTATGGGGAACTTTTGTTGTTATGCAATGTTTCGGAACTTTGTCCCAGAAATGTCTCCTAATAATACCTGGCTTAAAAGTTCTGAGATTCCCCCACACACCTGACTCCTATTGAAATCCCAAGTCAAAACCAACATCATCCCTAATTTATGTTTGCCTTAATTTTAGGGGTAAATCTGCTGATTGGAACAGAAAACGGTTTGATGCTGCTCGACCGGTCCGGCCAGGGCAAAGTGTACCAGTTGATCTCAAGACGCCGCTTCCAACAGATGGAGGTGTTAGAAGGACAGAACATACTCGTCACCGTATCCGGGAAGAAGAACCGCGTGCGGGTCTACTACCTTAGCTGGCTGAAGTCCAAGATCCTGCGCACGGATGGACTCAGTGATGTGAGTATATTCAATTAAGTTTGAAATGGTCTTGTTTCTGTCTAGCTTTCATCAACTGTGCCACCAGTGCTCAATATTATCAAACTACTGGCTACAAGTTTACACGCAAAGCCTTTTCTGACAGCTATTAAAAAGTAAAAACTAGTACTTTGTAGTTAGTAAAGTCATGGATAGATGGCGCTGACTGACTTTACCGGCCTTTTTTGAAAACGATTATTTAGTTCATGCTTGCCAATCAAATCAGTAAATGAGTTTTACGAGCAAGGAAAGATGTTTTGCTAATGCATTTATAAAATTGTTATAGAACTTGCGATCGTTTGCGTGCGTCTGTTGCTAGCGCCATCTACAGATGATTTTACTAACTACTACTAGGCCATTTTTGAAATAGCTGTCAAAGAAAAGTCCTCATTTAACCTGTATACTTGTAGCCTGTAGTTAGATTTGATAACATAGGGCATTCTGATAGGTGAAATCCCATCCATGTCTAACAGTATCGATAACAGCCCGCTAAAAAACATTAAAGTTAAGGTATTACACTAGCCGTAGTTATGACATTTGTTCCTGATTGCAGCAAGTAGAACGACGAAACGGGTGGATAAACGTGGGCGAGCTGCAGGGCGCCGTGCACTTCCGCATCGTCAAGTACGAGAGGATCAAGTTCCTCGTCATCGCCTTGAAGGACTCCATCGAGATCTACGCGTGGGCGCCCAAACCATATCACAAATTCATGGCCTTCAAGAGCTTTGGCGAGCTGCAACATAGGTGCGTATGATATTGTGTGTTTGTGGGTCATTCAGTGCAGTGAACATAGTTTCAAACACATTGTGAAGTAGAAGCGAATCACGTTCCTCGTGAGCGCATTGAAGGGCTCGATCGAGATCTACGGGTGTGCGCCCAAACCATATGACAAATTCATGGCAGCTGCAACATAGGTGCGTATAATTTGAACTAAACTTAACTGAACTGTTTGTCAAATATTGAGCTGTACTGGTTATCAAATATCTTTTGAGTTAAACCGGTTATCAAATATCTATTGAGCTTACTGGTTATCAAATATCTTTGAGCTTAACTAGTCATCAAATATCTTTTGCCCTCACTGGTTATCAAAAATATGTTTGAGCTTAATGGTTATCAAACATCTTTGAGCTTACTGGTTATTAAATATATTTGAGTTAAACTAGTTCTCAAAATATCTTTTATCAAATATCTTTGAGCCGAACTGGTTATCAAATATCTTTGAGCTTACTGGTTATCAAATATCTTTGAGCTTACTGGTTATCAAATATCTTGGAGCTTTCTGGTCATCAAATATCTTTGAACTTACTGGTTATCAAATATCTTTGAGCTTAATGGTTCTCAAATATCTTTTGAGCTGAACTAGTTCAGAACTGGGTATCAAATATCTTTGAGCTTTCTGGTTATCAAATATCTTTGAGCTTACTGGTTATCAAACATCTTTGAGCTTACTGGTTATTAAATATATTTGAGTTAAACTAGTTCTCAAATATCTTTTGAGCTGAACTGGTTAGAACTGGATATCAAATATCTTTGAGCTTTCTGGTTACCAAATATCTTTGAGCTTAATGTTATCAAATATCTTTGTGCTTACTGGTTATTAAATATATTATGTGAATTAAACTAGTTCTCAAATATCTTTTAAGCTGAAGTGGTTTGAATCCGCCTGCCAAGCGTGGTGAGTATGGCAATTCCCCCCAATACGGGGCATGTCCAGCAGTGGACTATTGTGGCTGTTAAGGTAAGGTAAGGTTAGAATTGGGTATCAAATGTCTTTGAGCTTACTGGGTATCAAATATCTTTGAGCTTACTGGTTATCAAATATCTTTGAGCTTATTGGTTATCAAATATCTTTGAGCTTAATGGTTATCTATCAGATATCTTTGAGCTGAACTGGTTATCAAATATCTTTGAGCTTACTGGTTATCAAATATCTTTGAGCTTACTGGTTATCAAATATCTTTGAGCTTAATGGTTATCTATCAGATATCTTTGAGCTGAACTGGTTATCAAATATCTTTGAGCTTACTGGTTAGTTATCAAATGTCTGAACTGAACTAGTTGTCAAACATTAGGGGCCTTACCACAAAAAAGTTAGACCAGTGTCGAACGCGTGTTTAAAATAAAACTTCATACAAAAAAAACGCTAGACACGCGTTCAACGCTGGTCTAACTTTTTTGTGGTAAGGCCCTAGAAATGTAACTTGGTGCATAAATTATTGTTGTGTTGTCTTACTTACTGTTATCTTGTATTTCAGGCCTCTACTAGTAGATCTGACGATCGAAGAAGGCATAAGACTGAAAGTGATCTACGGTTCTGCCGACGGCTTCCACGCCGTTGACCTTGACAACGCTACTGTCTACGATATTTATATTCCAAAGCATGTAAGTTTTACGTACTTACGTATATTTATACTGTTATCAGCACCTCGATAGTTCCTCATTTATAAAATAACTGGCCCCTAGTAGATTATTCTCTTTTGAAAGAATAAACCATACTAGAACTTTCCTTCTATACTTACTGAATCAAGCGCCTTTTACCTGCCTAATGTACTATATCGATAAGAAAACAATGAGTATGTCAGAATCGGCATTTCACTTTGTGTATTACGGGTACAAAATATTTGGTAATTTGTTTCAGACACAGGGGGCTATAGTGCCACATTGTATTGTACCTCTTCCTAACTCGAATGGAGTACAACTATTGCTGTGCTATGACAACGAAGGAGTATACGTAAATACATACGGACGAGTCAGCAAAAATATCGTCCTACAGGTCAGTAACACGCATCTTTGCCCTGTTTTGAGTCCAAATATTATTTTAATAATCTCTCAGATAAGCAATGAAAATAAAAAACTACAATAAAATATAGTAGTTTAAAACCCTGTAGTGAATTTTCATTTTCCGATACGATGCATCATTCAGCAAAATTATTATCTATTTTGTTATTAAGTTTTTTTTTTTTTTTTTATTAATAAGTAATGACTTTATAAATTTTTTCAGTGGGGCGAGATGCCGACGTCGGTCGCCTACATCGGCACCGGACAGATAATGGGATGGGGCAATAAAGCGATCGAAATACGTTCAGTGGAGTCTGGACACCTCGACGGCGTGTTCATGCACAAGAAAGCACAACGACTCAAGTTCTTATGCGAGCGCAACGACAAAGTATTCTTCTCCTCGGCCAAGGGCGGCTCCTCCTGCCAGATCTACTTCATGACGCTCAACAAACCCGGCATGGCCAACTGGTAGTACCCGCCCCCGCCCGACACCGCGACCACTCTGTGATCGATTACATGACACGCGAGCCGAGCACGAGCTCCCCTAAAGCATATAAATGCCACTAGATTAGTCAATATTACATACATAGGTACTACATGCGCTTTGGCCATTTGAAATTCAAAGACTTGTGATAGTGACAGATTAATATTATGTGCTCAAAAGACAATCCACAAATCATTTATACATTTGAGTATTCGAGGACCCTTTATTGAATGTGGCATTTTGTACTGAAGATTGTAATTTCAATATGAGATACTAAGGAACTTATATTAATATTAAGCAATAACCTTTAGGATAAATGTTTTGATATTGACGATTATTCGTAAGTTAGTTAATATTGCTTAGGTTTTATTATTACATTATATGTTGCAGTTGATTAATTTCTAAAAGAAAATGTAATTCAAATCAAACTATTAATTCATATATGCCATATTATATTGTTTATAATGTTAAGCTAGTTGGTGATGTAACGGAGATGAAAATTATTTGGATACAATTTTATGTTTACAAAGACAATGCCATTTCGACAGATTATTATAAAAATTATTGACTACAATTTATAACGCAATTTAAATTTAATTCTTTTATGAATACAAATTGGCATTTAGTCAAGTCACTTTGTATCATATAATCACACCAAACAACAATTTTATTAATGGATAAATCCTTAAATTGGTACTATTTATTATTTATTTGTTATTCTGTACTATATTTTTTACATGTATAAAAGTGTAACTGTGCATATTGAAAATTATATATTTGATGACTTTTTATTTGAAAATACCTTAGCCCATTAAACATTCAAAAATTATGTATGTCTTTTACTTAAGGTCCCCGTAATCTTGGTCTAGCTATAAAGAATACACAAAAAATTTAAGTTGTCAGCAGCAGTTGCACCATCTTCGTATTAGCACAAGTCTTTTCGCAAGATGTCCCTCCATTCCCATTGATGGTTCCTAAATCATATGGGAACTAATTGCCACCACTTGCATTCGCTTTACTACGAGGCTCACCTGAGCCATTGCAGCCCATGCTCGGACGAACATACAATTAATTTATTTAGGCGTCGCCTGCACACGAGCATATGCCGCGCGAGGCAATGAGCACCCGAGCATGCTCGCTTATAATAGTATGGATGAGCATTTCAAAAATTAAATGTTGTATTGTTATTCCCTTTTTGTTATTACTCAGGGGTGTAGTCACAATAATATTATAGGCATGAAGCAATTACTGGGGGGGGGGAAGGAAATGAGCTTTGTCCATCATCAGGTAAAAAGTGGGCTGTTTGAAGAAAACTCATGCTAAGGTCCAATAGCTCAATAGATAGATCCATGGAATTATTAAGTACTCCCTCCCTAAGGTCGAATAGATCATCCAATAGTTGCCTGTGTTGCAACAGTCATCCAGCAAGTAGTGGCCGATGTAGCAACAGAAAATTTAAATGAAACACTGAGTAGCCACTGGGTTGGAAAGTGACCATTTTATACTGATCTTTCATACAAATACTAAGAAAAACCAAGTTAATGTGCTGGCGATAGTACAATGTGCCTAAATAAAACACTAACAAAGATTTAAACTAATTAAAATTTTATTACAATTAAATTAAACTTATAACTAATGAAAGTATTTGACTAAACTAAAATAATCCTGCTCGTGAAAATCCTTCTGTTTCTTTCTGTGACATAGGAACGAGCATCAAACCAGGCACAGGGGGCTGCATTTCCAAGTCTCGCAGGTCATTCACTTTCACCTTTAGATCACTGCGGAGTTTGTTGATATCAATATCCAGTTGTCTTTGATCAGCTTCCAGCAGATTTCTAGCTTTTTCTATATCATGTTTTACTAAAACCCCGCCGACAGTAACCCAGCACTTGTGCTGTGAAGACTTTGTAAGCTCGCGAAGGGCTTCTCTGTTCTGATTTCTTCTTTTATCTAGCAAAACTATTTCTCGTCTATCGGATAGAATTTCTTCTGCCAGTTTTTCGACAGACACTAAATATTTTAAAGTCTTAGCCTGGTCATCCATGCTTTTCAAAAAATTGAATGTTGGTCTATATGCTTGCTTTGAGGTTATGATATAATTTTTCACAATCTCATCAACCTACAGAAGTGAGGCCGTGAATTTGGTCCTATTCAGGTTTGTATTTGCAATTTGCTGTTTGTAATTTGCTAGTACATTTTAAACCAATACTGTAAATACTGGAAAATATTGAATAAATTAAATTCATACAAACAAATCTAAACAAACAAAACAAATGTCAAAGTCAAAGTTTTTTTGTAATGTTGCCATATTACAAAATCTCGTCGTTTGTTACAGACGAGTAGATTTGGTCACAATGGTCACAATCATGTATAACTTTGGCGCTAGATTCCAATCCCAAAAATTAATAAAAAAAATGCCAACACATCGCCGCCGGTGTCAAGCCGGTGTCTCTTAATATTGCCAGATTAGTCAAGACAATTGCTACATTGCAATTTTTTCAAAACTTTCTATGGATTCTCAAGTGTCATGTAGAGGGCGCTGAGCTAATTTGATATAACGGTTTTTTACACGGAAAATCTGTACCACTTTCCTCTACAATTTATGTTTATTCAATTGTTATAATCTCTCATGTTAATAAACAGAAATCAGTAATTTCTGTTTATTAACATGAATGACACTTTAAAGTAATGAGGATTTTTAGGACTATCAGCTAGACGAGTCCGAACTAGATGGCGCTGTAAACTTTCTGAGATTGAGGGATCATCATTCTATCTCAACACTATGATATGACAGTTCATTATATGAAAAATAACGTTGCCTCTTTCTAAACTATAACTGATTTCCTTAAGGTAAAACGTCACGCCATACAAACGAAATACTGAATTTCAATCAAGTTAAATAGACATGAGCT
Organism: Phthorimaea operculella; assembly: GCA_024500475.1. Classification (NCBI taxonomy): domain Eukaryota; kingdom Metazoa; phylum Arthropoda; class Insecta; order Lepidoptera; family Gelechiidae; genus Phthorimaea; species Phthorimaea operculella. Next base: position 1,194,135 of record JANFCV010000138.1, on the reverse strand, counting down.
GCAGATATATAAGGTGTAAAAAAGTCAACTGCAAATATTTGAAGGGCTGAACCAGTCCATGAAACTGAACAACTTTCCCTAAGGAACATAGGTCGAAATATGAAAAAAGTTTTCGGACCTCCCATACAAAATGTACCAGTCAGCCGAGTCAATTTGTATGGGAGATCCAACAATGTTTTTCATATTTCGACCTATGTTCCTTAGGCAAAAGTTGTTCAGTTGCATGGGCTGGTTCACCCCTTAAAATATTTGCAGTTAATTTTTTTACATCCTGTGTTTTACATATGTTTTAAGGTGCAATGATGCCTTCGTTCGCAGTAGTTCCATTGAGATTAGTTCCATGGAATTACTGCGAAGTTTTTTTTCGCACTAGTTCCATCGGCTCAGACAATGGAACTATCGCGAACCTTCGTTTACCATCATTCGCAGTAGTTCCATTGAGTAGTTGTCTCACCTTCTCAAATATGTCTCAGTGCGCAAAAAAGTTTCTTTGAAGGAGTTGTAGGTCTTGACGAGATCTACATTTTAAGTGACAGCTGTCAAACTTCAAACTCGTTTAACTCGTTATATACGTATTTTACACCACTAGTTTCGTTGGAAAGTTAGTAGGTCTGGATGAAATCTACATTTTAAGTGATAGCTGTCAAACTTTAAACTCATTTATCTCATTAACTATGCACGATACACAACTAGTTTCTTTGGAAAAGTTGTAGGCCTTAACGAGATCTACATGACAGGTGTCAGCTGTCATACTAAAAAGTCGTTTATATCGGAAACTATGCGTGTGAGACTATTGGTTTCTTTAGGAAAGTTGTAGGCCTTAACGAGATCTACATGACAGGTGTCAGCTGTCATACTAAAAAGTCGTTTATATCGGAAACTATGCGTGTGAGACTATTGGTTTCTTTAGGAAAGTTGTAGACTCCTTCAAAGAAACTTTTTTGCGCACTGAGACATATTTGAGAAGGTGAGACAACTACTCAATGGAACTACTGCGAATGATCGTAAACGAAGGTTCGCGATAGTTCCATTGTCTGAGCCAATGGAACTAGTGCGAAAAAAACATCGCAGTAGTTCCGTGGAACTAATCTCAATGGAACTACTGCGAAAGATTGCAATGATGAAGGTACAGGTAAATTTGTCGCAAAACTACTTATGGGTAAAATATAATGAATATTTTCTCCACAATAATAAATTTAAAAATTAAATGTTTTCATTGTAGCAGTAGATTTATCTATTTTCGCGAAGTGGCGAATTTTTTCTACAGGGAAATCTAAACACCGTCATTCTTTATTATACCTATGCATTGCTTGGTTTGAAGGAACGTACTACTTTTTCCAACACCCTGTATACGAGATTTCGTAAAATCCGTTCAATCCGTTTCCGAGATCATCAGATTAAATATATATTTTTGCTCGTTTAAAGGTCAATACATAGTGCTTGTCACGTTTCTATGTCGTGGAATTCGCTAACTCCTCCTAAACCACGCAACGGATTTTTATGTGGATTTTTATAATAGAATAAAGTAATTCAAGAATGAAGGTTTATATGTATAACATATGCCGGGAATATGCCCTTATCCCGCGGGAAAATGAGTTGCAGCGTGTAAAACCGCTAACGGGCTGCTAGTAAGATATAATACCATTTGCCGTTTGCGCTGCTGCACGAGCCACTAGTTGTGAATAGGAATATGACCAAAAGTCTGGGCTGGGCCCCAAGTCTGATAAATTTCAGCCATTCCATTTTTCCATTTTTAGATTTCATTGCCCCTGTGGTTTTCTATATTAAAAACTGTTAGCAGAATACGAAATTACCAAAACCATCCAACTGACTGACATGCCACCGACACTCAGTCACTCAACTAAAACTATTTTTATTTAGCAGACTTCAGCCCCTGTATAGGTTGCTGGCAACATCGTCCTAGTTTTGCAGCTTCGCTGCTTCGGTTCGCGTAACTTATATATTAGAGAGATCAGCCGCATTTTTGTGCAGCGCCCTCCGACCAAGAGCTTTGGCAACATTTTAGGAAGTGTCTATATAGCGGGGCGCCCCGCTAGATAGTCATTTAGGCTATTCACCGGGGCGCCCTGCTGAATAGCGCTTTGTCTATGTATAGGCTATTGAGCGGGGCGCCCTGCTAAATAGCGCTTTGTCTGTGGTTTGGTTATAGACCGGGGCGCCGCTCCGCCGTTATTTCGACTCGTATGTAGGTATCATGGTAGGTATAAGTACGGAGCAGTGATGAGGTTGGGTGATGATGTGATGAAGATGGGTGAGGATGTGATGATTAAGTGATGGGGATGGGTGAGAAAGGATTAGTGTGGACTACTGGCGTCTGTTTTTTCTAGTTAGACAATTCCTACTGTCGACAGTAGATATTGGCGACGTCAAACAAATAAACGACCCGATGAACCCTGTTGTCAGAGTTTTTCAACCGCCTACTGCAAATAGCAGGCCGCTGACATGGTTGTGTAACGACCGCCATCATAGCATCACGGCAACTGGGACCGACGGCTTAACGCGCCCATCCGAAGCACGGAACCATCTTACTTGCGGACAATCAGGTGGTTCAGCCTGCAAAGTCCTAACCAGACTGGGAACAAATTCACAAAGTGATAAATATCAACTTTGTGAGTGAACCCACCGGGAATTGAACCCGAAACCTTTGCGTGGCAGGCAGGCATACTAACCAACCACTGCGCCACATCGGCTGTCATGATACTTACATACGAGTCGAAATAACGGCGGAGCGGCGCCCCGGTCAATAGCCAAACTACAGACAAAGCGCTATTTAGCAGGGCGCCCCGCTCAATAGCCTATACATAGACAAAGCGCTATTCAGCAGGGCGCCCCGGTGAATAGCCTAAATGACTATCGAGCGGGGCGCCCCGCTATATAGACACTTCCAACATTTTAAGGGGGTATTATTAGACGTGGCTGAATACCGTGCACGGTTCAGCATACATTGCTGGTTATCCATTGCTGCTTACACACACCTACCTACTCTAGCCTAATTAAAAAGTAAATTAAAGTTTGGAAAAGAAAACACATATATTTACTTTCATTTTTTATTTTTTCTTAAATGTGGTTGTACATAGGTACTCTTCGACGTTTATAAATGAATTGGTTATCTAAAGCATCATCTGATTCATGACATCTCCTCAAGCCAAGCCAAGATTTAAACTGATCTGGTTCCTTTTCGGGATTTGGAAATGAGTGCAATGGGACTTCACCACCTAGAAATAATGAATGAAGCAATTCAAAATTATTAAATCTATCGGTAAATAGTATCATCATCATCTTCCTACTCTTATCCCAATTACTTCGGGTAGGCGCAATACGTTTCGTTGACACAAAATCGTGTTGCAAAAGGATTTGGCTGAATTTTACGACCGGCCGCCTACCAGACGTCAACCCTCCTTGGGAATTCTTTTGTGGTAGGTTAACCGAATGTTTGGGTCGGGTTCATCCCTCGGTCGTCTCTTACGACCCCCATGGGAAAAGAGGGGGTGGTGCTATTCTACTCTGCCGGCACCACACGGCATCGGTAAATAGTAAAACAAAAAAACATACAAATCTTTCCTCTTTATAATATTAGTGTAGAAGTGTAGACAACTAGAATAAAACACGATTATACTTACAAACACTTTACATTCGGGTACACAACATTTTTTTATGACATTTTCCTCTGGAAAATACTTAGTCAAGTCCAAGCAGACGAAATAAATAAGTAGTTTGTGAAGGCGGCGGTGTCGGAATCCAAAAATCTAGCTGGGGTCAATACAAGAAGGCGGCGACAATCTGAGACCAAATACGAATTCTGGGGTCTATATTCTAGTCGTCGAGTTCATGATCCGGTAAACGTAAGCGTTACTATTAATAAAAACTCACGAAAACGAACAATTTCATTTAATAATATTAAATTTCAGTAATCACAACAATTCGCAAACAACTTGTGAAATTGAAAGAAACTGTCATATCATAACGTTTCATTACGCACGCAGCAGTGTGGTCAAAACAAGAAATGCATCAAATAATAAAAATACATACAAATTCGGAAGCTTTCATTATTTCAGAATAGTTTCAGTTTATTTAATTTATTTATATTTAATTGGAATAACTGTTGATTTGATATGAATTCAATACTATGTTTTCATAAGTATTTTGCAAGAAACGGAACAACTCTGGCAATTCTAATAATGTTGCAAATACTACAAACAGTGGTTATGGATAGCTGGTATGTGAATTAAAAAATATAGCGCCATCCAGCGAACCGCGTCGACATGTACTCGTGCAATAAGATTGCCATACAAAAAGACACAGTACTAAGTGAACGCACACTTACTCTGTGGGTTCGCGTGTTCGCGTTCTCTTCCGCCATTTTGAGTAGTGTGCGGAAGGTGCGGAAAAGGGCTAAAGTTATTTGTAATGAAATCAATTGTAATTTAATTACTATTAGTGCAATATTATAAGAGCCTTCTCTGAAAAGAGAGTGGTGACAAACATATAGTATAAATTTAGATTATTAGATACACAAAATGGACGGCCCGCCAAATCGCGGTGGATTTCGCGGCGGCCGTGGAGGTCCTCCTGGTGGACCAAGAGGAGGACGAGGAGGTTTCGATATGCGTGGACGGTAAGTAAAAAATACGCCATACATAATTTCATCCAATAATTCGAACGAAATCGACTCTGTTCGAACCTAACCTAACCTCATGTTGTTGGTACTTTGTTCACATCTACACTTCAGTTTGTAGCTAAAGGTAGCTAAGTACTGAATAATAATTCATTGTTTTAGTGGTGGCCCTATGAGAGGCCGCGGCGGCCCACCAAGGGGTGGAGGCCCAATGCGCGGCGGACCGCGAGGCTTCCGCGGCGGGCCCCCGCGTGGCGGTGGCGGCGGCGACAGAGGCGGCCGCAGCTTCCCTCCGGGGCCTCAAGGACCAGGGCCTCATCCAGTACCCACTATTGAAAGCCGTGGAGCACCTGCTCAAAGTAAATATAGTTTGTTTCAACTTTACTAGTACACATATGGCACCGGCTATTTGCTAATTAGCCACCGGCGAATAGCACGCGTCATGCGAATGTCCACCTATTATTATTATGGCAAAACTAAGAATTGTTCATTACTGAACAATTGTTCAAGATGTTTCCCAGTGTGCCTTTTATTTTGTTTCACAATGATGATCCCGAGTTCTTGATAGGAATGTGCCGTCTGATACATACATGACGCTACTTACTTAATCTGAGTACTCCCAATTCCAAACAACTTTATCAAATGATGAATGCACAGATATAAAGAATATTTTATTGGTTTAGGAGGCGGATTCAACAGAGGGGGCCCAGGTGGCATGCGCGGTAGAGGAGGCAGAGGTCGTGGAGACTTCGGACCCAGAGACAGAGGTGGTGGCAGAGGTGGAGGGATGATGAGAGGTAAACAATTCTAAATTTCTGTTTGGGTCTTAAAATGTATGATATAATAATGTAATGTTTATCAATCCAGAATCCAGAAACGGAATCAGCTTATGAAGAAGAGTATTCTCTGTTTTCACCACAAACTAAAACTAATATTGATAAAAGCAATTTTGGTAAAACAGGTAAACGAAAAATACTTATTTTGGGCGATCAATTTGCCAGAGTTATTAGGGATGTATTGTACAGGTTTATCGGCGAGGAATATCATATCCTTTCTATCTTGAAACCTTATGCTCAATCTGATCAAATATTGAGTGAAGATAATATATCCCTAAGTTCAAACTTCACTAAAGTAGATTATGTGATTGTGATGACTGGTGCAAATGATAATTCCGAACGTAATTTTAAATCAAATTTATGTAATTATTTCGATAAATTAACTCACACGAATCTACTGATAGGAAAAATACACAAAAACAACAATATAGATGTGAATTCCCTAAACAGGGTGATAGCTTCACTATGTTCGCAATCTAAAAATGCGTATTGTTTTGACTTGAATTTACACACTAATAAAAAGATAGATAAATTAAATACATGTAGGTCAATAATTTTTACGATGATGTAAATCAATTATGATTACAAGATAAATAATTCGCGTCCAGAAACTATCGAGACTTAGCACGCAGACAGAGTTTCATCCCCAATTAATATGATTAATGATAGTGTTAGAAATATTCTATCCAAAAATGACAAGTTTTTTCGTTAACTCTCTCAATATCTTGCACCAAAACATTGCAGGTATCCTTGGGAAGCTTGATTACTTAGAATTTATTATTAATGATATTGAAATGAAGGAAGGCGCTCCAATCGACATTATCTGCCTGACCGAAACAAATTTAAAAAACGGAACTGAAAGTAACGTCTGACTTAAAAACTTTAAAATTGCAGCATTTTATTCGCGAATTAAGAGTAGAGGGGGTGCAGCCATTCTTTTGAGAAATGACTTGCAATTCAGAAGACTAGACCTTCAAAATATTTCTGAAAATTTTGTGTTTGAATGCTGTGGTTTAGAGCTGATCAATTACAACATATCAGTAATATGTATTTACAATAATAAAACGCCAACATCTCCAAAAGCCAAATTTTTTAAGAAATTAGATGAGTTACTCCACACAGTCTGTAAAAATAAACGTAGATCTTACATTGTATGTGGTGACCTTAACATTGATACGCTGGTAGATTCTAACGTCTCTATTCAATTTAAGAGAGTTTTAGAATGCTTTAACTTAAAAACTCAATTAATGGAGCCTACGCGTATTACAGACGTCACAAGCAAGTGTATTGATCATGTCATCTCAAATATAGAAGGCGGTAAGGTCAAGGTTCATAACACAGCACTTTCGGACCATACAGCCCAATCTTATCGAATACCGACTAAAAGTCCTCGAAAACCTCCTATTCTATGGTGGTACGAAAATTTACGGGACTACAGCCAGGAAAATCAAAGAAAATTCCTGGAGTGTCTATCTTGCCTGACTTTTCATGATGTTTATGACGAGACTTTATCGGCTGAAAATGCTTTTGTTTCTTTTTACGAACTGTACCTGCTGTTCTACAAATTATGTTTCCCTATTATACGAGTTAAGAAAACCGCTAAACAAAATTTATCGTCATGGTTAACAAAAGGTATTCGGAAAAGCTGTTATATGAAACGAATTCTGCATACGGAATTACGTCATAAAAGAATACACAAAATGAAGTACAAAAGATATTCTTCTATTTTGCGTAAAAGCATACATATTTCGCGAAAAATCAGAAACTCAACTTACATAAACAAATTTAAAAATAAATGTAAAGCAGTTTGGACAGTTATCAAACATTATACGACTGATCCTTCCAAACACTCAATTGAAAAAATTGTTTTAAATAAAGCGGAAATAGAGGACCCCCAATTGATTTCACAGGCTTTTAATAATTTCTTTCTGGACAATGTTACTGAAAACAAGAATCTTAATTTAAACACTGTGAATCAATATGTAAATTCAATAGAGAAAAGTATGTTCTTAGGTCCTATAAACTACACTGAAATAACTAAAATTGTTAAAAATTTGAAAAACACAAAAGCAGTCGGCTATGACGATATATCAACTGATATTCTAAAGATAAGTTTTTATGTCATTAGGGACCCCTTACCTTATGTTATTAATAAATGCCTTTTAGAGGGAGTTTTTCCAAAGGTATTACAGAAATCAGTCGTGAAACCACTTTATAAAAAGGGTTGCCGGGACCATATGGATAATTATAGGCCAATCACTTTGATACCTGTTTTTTCAAAAGTATTAGAGAAATGTATTTACATTAGGTTGCTTAACTTCTTGGAGTCGAATGGGTTGATCTGTGAAGAACAGCATGGTTTCCGTAAGGGAAGAAATACTTCACTGGCTACTTTTAAGTTAATTAAATCAATTACAGATGGCTTAAATGAGAATATTCCAGTTACAGTTATCTTTATGGACATGAGTAAAGCTTTTGATTTTGTCTCACACGATCGATTACTCAAAAAACTATATTTAAGTGGAGTTCGAGGTCCAGTTTACGACTGGATCAAGAGTTATCTTAGCGGCAGAGAACAATGTGTAGAGATCCAGAGATATTGCAAAGAAAATAAAACAGTAGAGAAATACCGATCTACCTTTACTCCAAACAACTTGGGAGTACCGCAGGGCAGTATTTTAGGTCCCCTGCTTTTTCTTGCGTACATAAATGATCTCCCAAACGCAGTATCTGAACAGTGTCTCCTATTCGCGGATGACTCTACTATCGTTGTAAAGGGTCAAGACCCTATATCTCACGAGTATAAGGTAAATAATGCTCTTGAATCTGCCATAAACTGGATGACATCAAATAACCTTATGGTCAACTTAAGCAAAACCAAATATATTCAATTTACTACCTACCAAACAAGAACACCCCAATTAGAAGTTGCTTATCATGACCAGTTCATTGATTCGACACTAAGCACCACTTTTCTAGGAATTACCGTAGACTGCAACTGTAATTGGAAAGAACATATTTTCCGTCTGTGCGGAAGAATTAACAGTTTTGTTTTCGCACTTAGACGTATCAGACAGTCTGTTTCTAAAGCAGCTGCTATAACAGCATATCAAGGATATATAGATTCCACCCTTCGCTACGGAATTATAATCTGGGGAAATTCTTGCGATATAAATATACTTTTCAAAATTCAAAAAAAATGCATCCGTGCGATATTTAATCTGGGCTGGATTGATTCGTGTCGTCCATTTTTTATTAAATACAATATTTTAACACTTACAAGTTTGTATGTGCTTGAGACATGCTTATTTGTTTTTAAAAATAAACATATGTTTCCTGAAAACCAAATGGTGAACAAAAGGCTACTACGATCTAACTATAGGTGCAAACTATTTGAACCACCCTCGAGGCTGAAATTGGGCAGTAAAAATTCATATTTAATGTGTATTAAGATATACAATAAATTACCAGATGAATTTAAAAAAAACAGCCTACAAGAATTTAGAAATGTAGTAAAATCCTGGCTAATTGGGAAATGTTTCTACAACCTAAATGAGTATTTTTCCTATAAGTGATTGGAGTTCAAATATAAATATTTAAATAAATACTATTACATTGACATTGCGTTATCATAATTATGAAGTGTATATTTTTATGGCTTGTAATACCTGTTTATTATTATTATTATTTATTGTTTTAGTTTACACTTTAAATGATTTATTGACATTTTAATTTATTAATTTAATATTGGTAGTTGTTTTATTAGTTTTATTGACATTTGATTTTATTGTTTTATTGTTTAGTAGTTTGGTAACATCAAAAGTATTAATTTCATTTTGACAATTGTTTTATTAGTTTTATTGACATTTGAATTTTTATGTGTTCCATGTGTTAAATTGATTTTGTTTTGTCATGTTTGTGGACTGTATAATTTTATTAACTTGTCTTGTGTATACGCCTGAAAAGGCAGTTTTCAGTGGTACTTTTAATCATGTATAAAATCAGCAAAATTGTGACCTGAATTCATTACCAATAAAATCATTATCAATCAAGAAGGTACAACATCCAAGATCTTTATGAAGTTTTCTGCTGTACTTTACTCAAGTGACCTGAAGTTCACCTAACTTTGGATCTTACCATCCCATTCAAAAATGAATCATTTGATTTATTAGAATAGCATTGGTTTCTAATTTCCACAAATAATGGAAATGGAACTTCTGTCATTCTCAGGTCGTGGCGGGCGAGGCGGCGGTCCCCCTCACGGCGGGCCCCACGGTGGTCCTCCCGGCGGCCCCCCACATGCGGGACCGATTGGGCCCCCGGTGGGCCCCGGCGGCCCGCCCAACATGGCGCCGCGGCCCGCGCCTGCGCCAGTGCCCGGCCCGCAGGGACCGCCCTTCAAGAGGGGAGGCGGCCCGCCGCATGGAGGTGGCGGCCCGCCTAAACGCGGAAGGTAATATTATATGCATTTCAGTTCATGAGACATCAAGCACTTTTGAATGAGTGTTTTGTTCTGTTTCATAAACCATAGTGGTTTATCTCATAAGCTGTAAACAAAATATTGATGAAATAAATGATTTAATCTTCTCTGATGTTAGATAGTACCGCATTTGTCTGCTATATCACCTGTTGCTAAGTGATGGTGCAGATGAAGTTGGAACATGCTTGCCTAGGTAGTGCCTATTCACTGTCGCTTTGTACATTGAGTGTTGTTTTGTTTGGTCAGGTTCGACGGCGGTCGCCCCCCGCCGGCCGGCGGCTACCAGGCGCCCCCGCACGGTCACAACGCGCCGCCGGCTAACGGGTACGAGCCTGCGTAAGTTACTGCATTTACTAGTCATATCATACAGCTGCAGTCATTCAATTCCTGCTTACCTGAGTAAGAGATGGTGTACCGAAAATTTTGCAGGCATAATCATACCCTAAAAGCGGGTACGTATTCATTGGGAATATTTTGAAGACATGAAGAGTTCCCCAATAAATGTTCCCAATGAAAATGCATTTAAACAATGTTCCCAAGTTAAGGAACAAGCTTCCCAAGGAGGGTGTATCTTCATTGGAAACTTTTTGGTGTAATCTGAACAAATAATTTGAATAACTATGGAGCTAACAGTGCGAAACGAGAGAAAAATTAAGTTACTCTAGAAAGTATGTCAGCTGATAATCAGTAATGAAATTAATTACATTTTCTCGTTTACTATATATAGCCTTCATTGAAAAAGTGGTTTAGTTGGTCTGCTCATGCGTGAGAAGTTTTCGGTACTCCATTGTCTCCATATCTTACATTACACCTCATATTCCTTACACTCCAGTTAAAAAACTGAGACAATGATGATCCAGAAATTCTTGATAGGAATGTGCCGTCTGATACATATATGACGCTAATCTCTAACTGATAATACTTTAATACATGGAACAACACCATAGGTTTTCATTAGATTTCTTACATTATTTTTTTCTCCTTCAGACACACAGGCTACCAGCCATACGAGCCTCCAGCGGCGGATCCCTATGGTCCTTCATCATACAGCACTCCCGGGTAAATAAGATTTTACACCTGATTCTAATTGAATAAAACCCTCCAGGTACAATTCGGCTTAACAAAATTAAACCGGAAGGATTACTTATAAACTACAAGACTTGAAGAAATGGTATCCATATTAGTACTGTTAAGAAATCGCCCTCATATGATGATCCCAACTAGCAGATAGGAATTGCCGTCTTATACATAGATGCAGATCGTTAATTTTTCTGACCTTATTTCTTACTCAATCTTCTGCTCCCTACCATGATCTCGTTGTTACTCAATGTTTCTCGTGTTGTCCAGTTCATACCAGAGCAGCAACTACCCGGCGCAGACGCCCGCGCAGTCCGGCTCCACGTACAACTCGGGGTACGGCGGGGGCGCGGCCGGCGGCGGGTACGGATACTCCACCGGCGCGCAGCAAGGCTACGAGAATGATTACGGGTGAGTCCGCAGACTTATATTTTTGCGCAGGCTGTGTAAAAAGTAAAGATAATGCTCCTTGCATGGGTAGGTATAAAGTGCCAAACTTACTACTTACTAACTTAAAATTTATATTATTGTCTTAAATTATTAGGTACTATTCTCATTTAATATCCCATCCAAAATATGTAAAGTTACAATTATTAAGCCAAAAATCAATTTGACCTTTACAATATTTGATCTTTTATAATTTATGCCATTGTTTACAATGATAGTGACGTCATAAATTTGATGTCCTCAGCATTCTACTGGAAACAGATTGACCAATAAAATATAGTGTCCAAAATGGTATTGCAGACTCCAATGGGTTACGTGGAATGGGTGTCTTTGTCACAACTGTTTACCATTTAGCCACATAATTAGGCATTGCTGATCATACAGCAAATCTCACTTGTGTAAACAAGAACACAGGATTTGCTTTATAGTATTTTTAAAAGATGAATGTGTCGTGCACAGTGGCGGTGCGGGTGACGCGGGCTACGGCGCCGCGGAGCCGGCGTACGGCGGCGCGCCCCCCGCGTACGACAACTACTCGCAGCCCGCCTACAACAACTACCAGCAGCCCGCGCCGCAGTACGGCAACAACTACGGTAAGTACAACAAGTACTAGCCACGCCCGGGGTCATCCACCCCGCCGACAAGCCGGCTACACACCGGACAACGGCTCTTCTAGACACAGATTAATAAATCCGCTCTCATAGTGCGTCATTTGGGATTCAAATCAACATATTTTATTTTAGTTTTAAAATTGAATAGTTTTAGCAATCAAATTCTAGTCCAGTCTCGACTTGAGATAGATTTATTAATGTGGGTCACATTGTTTTACAGTGATAAACGTATCATATATTACACCATAAGAAAGTATAGATATATTAACATGGGTCATATTGTTTACAGTGACAAAAGTATTGATGTCTATAATAGAACCTTAGTAACTTATCTAACTTATTATCTTCAACGTATTATTAAGATTATGATCTTGAAATGATGAAACAAATACGTGACGAAAACACAAAAAATAATTAAGACAACATTATACATATTTTACACACATGCTACAAAGTTACAGTACATGTATTTCATTGAAACTATTTAGGGCAATGCTACACTGTTTAGATTATTCCTAACGCAAAATTTAAAATTAAGTGTTTAAGTAGGAGATATCTATTGACAAAGAAAAGTAGATTTGTTCCAATGAAAGTAGTGGTTGTTTTTCTGTCTAGTTATTTGAAATATTTAATTGAAAATAAATATTTTTATTGCATACCCACGGGCATAGCCATAGGAAATTAGGTTTGTTTGTCTCATGGACCCACATTTTATTATAGAAACATAGTAGAAACAGCTCACAATTCTGTTTCAAACTGATCAATCGGGAATATGTTATATAATCAGTATAAAATATACACAAATTTGCGATTTCAATTTTAAATATATTCGGAATATATTTCCGATAACCAAATACTTAGGCTATAAGTAAAGTAGTATTTATAAATACGATAATTACTGTATAGATCTGATGGAATCGTATAACGCAGCATTGCTGGGCAAAAGCATTAGAGAAATAAGACACAGAATTATGGAAAATTGTAAGACGCAAAAGTTTAAACTTGTATTTGATTGTTTGTATTACAGGCAGTTGGTGATTCTGTTCGAATATAACAGAAAGTAAGATTCGTACGACTAAACGCCCACTTCCAATAAACTAGCTGCTACCAATTAATGAAGCTTCTGGAATGCATACTTTATCGTAAAATTTGTTAGGTAAGAAGTCTCACGCATGTTGAAATGAAAAGCTGTAAAAAGGCCACAAAGGAAAAGTGTTTTGAAGAATACCTATAAAAGTACCTGGACGACATTTTATTATTATATCAGAGATAGTATTGAGATACTTGTGACAGTATTTTATAGATTATGACTACTAGTTACTTTCATATCCATAGGATAAATGGAATCCAAACAAATCGATTGTTACTAGAAATATTCATAAGAGAAAACGCAGTAGAAACAGTTACACTTCATAAAAATTTGAAAGAAAAATAGTATGGAAAATATTGGGTTATATATATTATAAATAAACAAAGAGTTAAGAAGTAGCACGTTTTTCTTTGCGTAACTCGTATGAGTAATTAATTACTTAAATAGTTTTATTTAGATATCTTTCTGAAATCTCAGTGACATTATTTGGTGGTATCCATTGTATTTATTACCGGTATTGTTGAAGAAATACCCATCTTTTAGATTGTAAGGACCAATTTATAATAAAATACTAGACCATAATGAAAATGTGTATATTTATTTGCAGCACCATTTTTATTTTGCCATAAATAAAATAGGTAACATAATCAGTACAATTTTTGAAAATGGTAGGCTACAGCAGCTACAGCTTTACTATTATTTTCATATTGTCTTTTTTAGCTAAGCCTTTAGTAGATCATGCTGCTATAAACAAACTTTGCATTAATATAAAAATTGAATAACAAAATCTTTATAGTAGTAAATTGACGAAATAATAGGCAACTGTTTTTGTCAGTTATGTTATGGTTATTTAAGTTCTACTATTATAGTTATTATTTACAAAGTTATTATTTATTAGAATCTTATGAATATATCTGTTGTTTGCAAAAGTTTGTAAAATATAACATCATGAAGTGTTAAACAGTGTGCATTTGCAGAAGCAAGAATATACTATAAGTTGACTCAGAAAGCTAGTTAATTTAAAATGAAGTTCAAATTAATCAAAGCAAAGCTAAAGGAGATATCAATACTAAAAATTAAGTAAAGAAGAATAACAAGTTAATTCCACAGGTGACTTGTGTTAAGTTAAAGGTCTCGCGAGCAAACATGGCTATATTATGGACTACAGAAGCGCGTCATTAACTGATATCTATGTAAGTATAAGTTAACGAGTAGTAGCCAACATTAGACGAATTAGATGAAAGTAAAGTGGCACGGTACTTCACAAGTGCCTTAAATTCTGTAGTAAAATGACAAAACATTTAAGTGGGTATGTCTGTAGAAAATATTCTACAATACACCATCCTTACAGGCGGGGTATTTCTTATGCAATGCAATGCTACCTCCATCATGCAGGGAACTGAACTTCATAGAGTGTAGCATTTTGGTAATAATTTTGTTTATCAAGATAGACTAAGAAATATACGAAAGGGTTACAACTCTGAATATGTGGGCGTCCGCGCATGAAGGGTCCAGTTGTAGGGTATTGAGTTAAGACCAGTTTCGGAATCTAGAATAATCCCTCTATCATACTTACTACAAAAAATACCATATTTTGAATATGTATTTTTTTTACAGACATCCAAAGTTGTAACTCTGAAAAAAGTGGTTTCGAGAAAATTGAGTTTAAAGGTTTAGGTTAAAAAAAAACACAGTTCTACTTGTTTGTTACATAGGTCAATATTTTTTCATAAAGATTACACTAATGTGCATTCAATCATGTGACCATAACTTTAATTTAAATAATCAAGGTAAGAAAATTAAGCGTGTGGATTTCAGAAAACACTAAAGCCGACTTCTGGTACCTTTTATTGCAAGGTATTAGTACATAATGTTTTGACCAGATATTAACAGCCCTATGGTGTCCTAGAACTCTCTTTTGCCTTTTGTACTGTTAGATTAAATATGAAGTATTAAATTATATGAAATTTTATAGATTTCCATAAGATTTTATGCTACACTTTAGCTAGCGCTCAGAGATTTGGTATTTACTAAAATCCCAAAAAAACTATAGCGTAACGTATTATTTTACACTTACAACTTAATTTATATGTATGTTGACACACGGCATCTTGCCACACGGTATCTCGACACACCGATATACGTTATTTCGACACGCATTAACTCGACACACATTAAATCAACACAAAGTATCTTGACACACGTTAAGTCCGCCTTTGTGAATCTTGCTATTTACTTCTATTACCAATATTGTAAATGTGTTTTGAAAATTGCCCAAACCCTATTTTTTTCTCCAACAGAAACAAATGGTGCAAGTGATTTTGAACCTCATTGACATAGCTTAGAATAACTCGGGATTTAGAAATTCTTTTATAAATGCCATCACCTTCCTGCCCTTATCCCAATTACATGGGGTCGGCGCAACACGTTTTGTTGATCACAAAATCGTGTTGAAAAAGGATTTGGCTTAATTTTACGACCGGCTGCCTACCAGACGTCAACCCTCCTTGGAAATGCTTAATTGTGGTAGATTTACAGCCACCATACGGTTGGCCTTGGCTGTTTGGGTCGGGTTTATCCCTCGGTCGCCTCGTATGACCCCCAAGGCAAGAGACAGGGTGGTGCTATTCTACTCTGCCGGCACCACATGGCTACTAAATGTGTAATTATATTTAAAAATAATAACCAAATTTAATTTAAACAAAATAAGACAAATGTCAATAAGGATCAAAATTGCTTGTAGCACTTTATTAGCTTTAAAATTGTTAGTCGAGCAATTTTTGTCCTTATTGACTTGACATAACGATGTCGATTATTTTAATGACAAGATCACAATAAAAATATATTAAATCGTAGATCCTGTTAAGGCTTACAAATTTCTTAAAGAAAAAAATAGCCTAGCATGCATGGTTCCCAGGACTAACGAGATTTTAGTTTGACAGCTGTCATTTGAATTGTGGATCTCGTCAAGACCTTCAACTTTTTCGAAGCAACAGGTAGTCTACCATGCATAGTTGTCGAAATAAACGTGTTTAAAGTGAGACAAATATCTGCAAAAATCTAGATAATGGCAAGGCCTACAACTTCCTCCAAGCAACTGGTAGTCTAGCGCGCATAGTGACCGAGATAAACAAATATAAATTTTGACAGCTGTCGTCGAAAATATAGATCTGGTCAAGGCCTACAACTTCCTCAAACCAACTGGTAGTCTAGCGTGCATAGTTACCGAGATAAAGATGTTTAAAGTTTGACAACTGTCATCGAAAATGTAGATCTTGTCAAGGCCTACAACTTCCTCAAAGAAACTGATAGTCCCTACCAAGTTATGGGATATGAAAAAAGTTTCTGGCCTCCAACACAAAATGAACCAGACCACCAAATCTCTCTCTTCGTGTGGGACACCGAGTCGTTCAACGACCCGATGGACCTTGGTGTCAGAGTTTTCAACCGCCTACTACAAGTAGCAGACCTCTGACATGGTTGTGTAACGACCGCCATCATAGACAGCAACTGGCACCGACGGCTTAACGTGCCCATCCGAAGCAAGGAACCATCTTACTTTTCGAACAATCAGGTGGTTCAGCCTAATCAGCCTGCAATGTCCTAACCAGACTGGGAACAAATTCACAAAGTGATAAATATCAACTTTGTGAGTGACCCCACCGGGAATTAAACCCGTAACTTTCTGCGTGGCAGGCAGTCGTACTAACCACCACCAAATCATTTTGTATTTATCTCATCTCTCCCCATCCCACCAAACTTTGCCTCACCCTGCCCCACTCTGCTAAAGCTTGCTCCAACCCTGCCGAAGCTTGCCACACCTTGCATGTGTCAAGATAACACGTGTCGAGACAACGTGTGTCGAGATATCGTGTGTCGAAATACCGTGTGTTGAGTTTAACGTGGAAGAGTTAACGTTGTCGAGAAAACGTGAGTAGAAATAACATGTGTCGAGATTACATGTGTCGGAATAACGTGTGGCAAGATACCGTGTGTTGATATACTGTGTGACAAGAAGGCGTGTGTCGAGATAACGTGTATCGAGATCTGTTGAGATGCCAATTATGTCGAAATATCGTTATGTGGACCTGACGTTGTCTACTCCAGTTCAGAGTGACAGTACAAACAGTATTTACGTTAAATACCTAAACCCAGTCATGAAAACACGGACTTGTCAAGACTTGCCGACATCTGGACCCTTTTCACTAAACTTTATCATTTAAAAAAAACATAGTTAGAAACAAAACTTAAAAGTGTTGATTACATGAAATTGAAGTAAATTGTTTGTATAATAATATTCTTTCAAAATCTCAAAATGACAAATTTTCACCCAACTTCATAAAAACGTAAATATCTCGGAAACTAAAAGCCGACAACTGGACCCTTGATGCGCGGACGCCCACATATATTAAGTTCTATATATATCAAATTGCAGCTTCTTCTGAATCATCTGTGTTTGATGCATAGCTTGTATGCAGACTCGAGACTCTCAGGTTGCATAGCAAGTAAGAAATATGTGGCATGGTTGTAATGTAACCAAACACTATTGGTGACGAAACAGAAACAGTTTACAGAAAAACAGAAGTAACCTTTTGAAGACGCTGAAAGTAATACTGCCTGTATAACTGTAGCCTGCTACTCCTAAGAGAGTCCACTTGTACAAAATTTTGTACATAATCAATATTGGCTGTCAGTCCCAGTTTTTTTTTTTATTTTTGCATATCTATGATTATTTTACGAATATACGAGAAGAAAAATATATTTTATTTCTAAAACATTCCTTAGTATACGCCAAATGTGCATAAAATTTTACAATTCATAATCAATAGTTTAGCCAAATTTGTGTGTTGTTTCAAATCAAATTTGTACAAAATATTTTACATAGAACTGTTAGCTAATATTTTGAAATATTTTTTGGGCCTTAGAAGGTTATGTTACATGAGGTTTGGTAATGAATTAATTATTACTACCAAAAACAAAAACCGCATCATCCATTGCGTGGTTTAGGAGTTGGCGAATTCCAGACAGACAGAGAAACGCAAAAAGCGACTTCATGTAATACTATGTATTGTTGGTACATATTAGTAAAAGAGGTCAATGAACATATAGGATATACCTACCTACATACAGTAAAAAATTAGGTAAGATCTCGGGTAAGATTCACAACACAACGATTGCACAGTGAAGACAAGAACTAGAGTCTGGCCAGCGAGTCTTTGGACACGGAAATGGCGCCAATTTTAAAAATCTTTCACATGTTAACACTGAAAAACTACATTAAAACAATTTTGATACTTACTATTTTTATGTTTTCTGCTCTTTAGTTTGTGTTTACCTTGCCTACCGGTATGTATGTATGATGTATCTACCGGGAGTAACAGAAAGGGTATAACAAGCCGAAAGGAGGTCAAGGTACTCATGAAACTGAACAACTTTCCCCATGAAACATGGGTCGATATATGAAAAAAATGTTTGGACCTTCCATACAAAATCGCAGATCAGCTGATTGATTTACTCTGAGAGGTCCAAATTTTTTTTCATATTTCGTCCCATGTTCAATGGGGAAAGTTGTTCAGTTTCATGAGTATGACCTCCTTTCGGCTTTCGGCTTTCGGATTATTTTACGAATATACGAGAAGAAAAATATATTTTATTTCTAAAACATTCCTTAGTATACGCCAAATGTGCATAAAATTTTACAATTCATAATCAATAGTTTAGCCAAATTTGTGTGTTGTTTCAAATCAAATTTGTACAAAATATTTTACATAGAACTGTTAGCTAATATTTTGAAATATTTTTTGGGCCTTAGAAGGTTATGTTACATGAGGTTTGGTAATGAATTAATTATTACTACCAAAAACAAAAACCGCATCATCCATTGCGTGGTTTAGGAGTTGGCGAATTCCAGACAGACAGAGAAACGCAAAAAGCGACTTCATTTAATACTATGTATTGTTGGTACATATTAGTAAAAGAGGTCAATGAACATATAGGATATACCTACCTACATACAGTAAAAAATTAGGTAAGATCTCGGGTAAGATTCACAACACAACGATTGCACAGTGAAGACAAGAACTAGAGTCTGGCCAGCGAGTCTTTGGACACGGAAATGGCGCCAATTTTAAAAATCTTTCACATGTTAACACTGAAAAACTACATTAAAACAATTTTGATACTTACTATTTTTATGTTTTCTGCTCTTTAGTTTGTGTTTACCTTGCCTACCGGTATGTATGTATGATGTATCTACCGGGAGTAACAGAAAGGGTATAACAAGCCGAAAGGAGGTCAAGGTACTCATGAAACTGAACAACTTTCCCCATGAAACATGGGTCGATATATGAAAAAAATGTTTGGACCTTCCATACAAAATCGCAGATCAGCTGATTGATTTACTCTGAGAGGTCCAAATTTTTTTTCATATTTCGTCCCATGTTCAATGGGGAAAGTTGTTCAGTTTCATGAGTATGACCTCCTTTCGGCTTTCGGCTTTCGGATTATTTTACGAATATACGAGAAGAAAAATATATTTTATTTCTAAAACATTCCTTAGTATACGCCAAATGTGCATAAAATTTTACAATTCATAATCAATAGTTTAGCCAAATTTGTGTGTTGTTTCAAATCAAATTTGTACAAAATATTTTACATAGAACTGTTAGCTAATATTTTGAAATATTTTTTGGGCCTTAGAAGGTTATGTTACATGAGGTTTGGTAATGAATTAATTATTACTACCAAAAACAAAAACCGCATCATCCATTGCGTGGTTTAGGAGTTGGCGAATTCCAGACAGACAGAGAAACGCAAAAAGCGACTTCATTTAATACTATGTATTGTTGGTACATATTAGTAAAAGAGGTCAATGAACATATAGGATATACCTACCTACATACAGTAAAAAATTAGGTAAGATCTCGGGTAAGATTCACAACACAACGATTGCACAGTGAAGACAAGAACTAGAGTCTGGCCAGCGAGTCTTTGGACACGGAAATGGCGCCAATTTTAAAAATCTTTCACATGTTAACACTGAAAAACTACATTAAAACAATTTTGATACTTACTATTTTTATGTTTTCTGCTCTTTAGTTTGTGTTTACCTTGCCTACCGGTATGTATGTATGATGTATCTACCGGGAGTAACAGAAAGGGTATAACAAGCCGAAAGGAGGTCAAGGTACTCATGAAACTGAACAACTTTCCCCATGAAACATGGGTCGATATATGAAAAAAATGTTTGGACCTTCCATACAAAATCGCAGATCAGCTGATTGATTTACTCTGAGAGGTCCAAATTTTTTTTCATATTTCGTCCCATGTTCAATGGGGAAAGTTGTTCAGTTTCATGAGTATGACCTCCTTTCGGCTTGTTATACCCTTTTTACTCCCGGTAGATACATCATACATACATACCGGTCGGTAGGCAAGGTAAACACAAACTAAAGAGCAGAAAACAAAAAAAATAGTAAGTATCAACATTGTTTTATTGTAGTTTTTCAGTGTTAACATGTTGCCATTTGAAATATTTGAATTATTTGACGTCCAAAGACTCGCTAGCCAGACTCTAACAAGTAGGTAGGTAAAAATAAGCATGCAGCAAGTAAATTTTATATTTTCTACTTGAAAAGAACAGGTTTCCAGCGTAATATTTGTGTGGAAAAGCCACTTCTGCTCACTCGATGAGGCAAAGCTATTTGAATTTCGAACATCTTAATATAGAAGAAAACTTGAGCCTATTTTTGTTCTATAATTTGAAGGTGTTTTGTTCACTACCTTACTTAATAATAGCACAAAGAATACAAGTGTGAATAGAGGTAGAGGTGTAAAGTTGGGTGTACACAAGAGCAAAATCATTTACAACTAGTGATTTTGATTCCTTGCTGAGCTCAGGATAATACTTTTGAAACAATTTCAATTTTAGTATTCATCACTGCCTCGGGATTCAAATAACTCTTGTAGCAAAAATAAACTTTGCTCTCTCATTCGTCAAATGACTATGTTTATAAATTGTCAATTGCAATATTTTGGTCAGTTTACAGAAGAAAAATACGAATAACCACATGTAGGTATAACTTAAAAATCTAGTACAAGTTTAACCAGAATATTTATTTAAGGGCTGAGGATACAGGGTGACAATATTATTAACCGTAAGTATTATCGTCCACAATGATAGCTCAACTATACTTAACTCCAATAAAATGTAGTCTGGATAAAGTTTGAAGACTTAAGCAAATCATTAAATCCGCATGAGGATAAGTAGTAGCACAGAATAAATAATAGTACTATGAATGATAGTAGGTAAGTATATGAAAGGTTAAGCAAAGGCGTAAGTGAAACTATACCTACCTTATACCTACTTACAGGAGAAAAACTATTCATATTACTATAGTAGGTTTTGCAAAACCTTCCTGTTGCGAAGTATAGGTACGCAAACTACCACATAATAAAATAGTAAGCAATGCTATGAGAACATCTATTGATTCCATAAAGTGCAAGAATGGATAAATAAATACTATGATGATACGAAATGACGACAGAAAAATATATCACTTATTTTTATGGTATTAAGATGGAATAAAATTGATGGAAAGCTGCTGAAATAAGGCGAAATTAATTTTAAGTTGAAATCAGGTAATATTTACTCCAATATTTATTTAACACTAGGGAACATGCAATACCAATGCAGTCACATAAGAAATTGTAGGCGAAGCAGTTTTAAATTGTATGGTCATTGGTCATGCAAGACGAACTATAAATAGCATCATGGCGTATTTAATTGCGTACGGAGAGGTAAAAAGAAATACTAAAAATACCAACATTACCACAGTAGGGGGTGGGTTATACCAGCACCTAAAGGTATCAATATATTTTGGTAGAATGTTACCATCAACTTGTATCTGATTGTTGTAGTTTTTGTACTTTGTACTTCTACTTATACAACTCTTCGATTTTACAGGATATGGATAAAAGAATGATGAAGCGAATGGCCTGAGCAAGACAAAAGAAAAACATGACTGCCATTCACACAGAAGACTACAAGTGTGAGAATATTCCTAAGAGGTAATTTTGGTGTTTTTTATTTATTTAGACTGGGGTATTACAGGGTGGGTCAAGGAGTGACGTCCAAATCAACATCCGCAAGCCTTGTAGTAAAGGGTACCCATAGAATTCGCATCAGCAGGCCCAGGAGGCCGACGGCAATATACGTTTTAGTTGGGTTACCCGAATCACTCGTGTATGTTCCGCCATGTTTTGTAGTTTCCAAGTTATTCAACTCATAGTTGTATTGAAAAAAAAAAAACGAGTAACAAACATTTTTCATTGTTTACCTCTTAGGTTTTATTAAGTATTTATTTTTGTAGCATCTTTCGTCATGATTTGTACTTTTATTTGCTCCTAAAAATGCTAGCCACTTAGTTTTTTCTCAATACAACTTCAAAGCTGAATAACTCTAAAAAATCGCGGTACATCCATGGAGGGGGGTGATTCAGATACCCTAAACTACAAGACTTCCAAATGTTGTCTTTGGAAGACACTCCATGTGTCACCCTGTATATGAGCTAAATCACAGATAATTTATTATACTGTTAAATCTGTAGATTATAAACTAGGTACTTATTTTAATTGAAAATGACTCAAATATTGGACAAACCTCACCTGGCGATAACGGCAATTTTAACAGCTATTCACGCTCTGCCTGCCCCGTAAGGGATAAAGGCGTAACGTGTGTCATGTAGATCAAAATTTTCAGAATATGGTAGGTAGGTTTCTAACCTACCCTACTATAGCTACGTACCTACTATGGTTTTTTTTATGCATAATACTATGTTAAGCTTTGCTCCGCCTAATGACTTGGTTGTTTGTATAAGATAGATTTATTTCTATTTCAGGTACGCGGCACACGACATCAGCACTTCAATGAGAAGAACTGGTTTTAAACAAGTTTTATAGATGTTTTTGAATAAATGATAATATCTATAACTTGAGTCTTTAATTTAGTTTGGTATCCATTATTCATCATAGAATTCATTATTTATACTTAGATTTATACCTAAATCGTATCAATAACTATTAGTGCCGAAGGTGCCGAACATGTTTTCAAAATCGACAAAACAAAATACCGTGAGGAGCAGTCACGCCCTTACCTCAAGCGGTGCTGATGAAGTGAGTGAACGCGACGCTCTTGTCGTGATCGGCGTTAAATGAAGGCGGGTATTCATTGGGAACATAGTCCCGCGGCATTGCATATTATTGCATTCAAAATTTCCCAATGAAGACAAGAAGGTGCGTCTTCATTGGGAACTTCGGGAACATTGTATCAGATACAACGTTGCGGGGATTTAGTTCCGAATGAATACCCGCCTTGATAAGTAGGTACAGGTTTATTTAGTAGTCGAAATATACCATGTAAAATCGCTTCAAAAATAAGCCTTTTGTGGTAGGTAGACATATTTTTGGATCAGTAGAAATCCATTCGCATGCGAAATCCCGCTCCGAGTAGATCGCACTGAGCCTGCTGCATGGCCCCAGACACTCGCAATGCGGGCACTTGTGCGATGTTCACTCACTTCATTTGTACTCTAGATAGTCGAAGTAAAGTGAACTTCGCACGGTCCGCGCGTACAACGCGCGCAATTCTCATCCCAGATCCCACCTATGATCCCACCCATCCCAGCAACAGCAAGAGCGAGCGAACAAACGGCTGTCTGCCGACTTGCTGGCGAGCGACCGTTCGTATATACAGGTTGTCCCTGTATAAGGGCCGCCGCCGACAGAGTGGACACTTTTCCGCGCGCCGTCGCGCGACTCTAACAGAGAAATCGGAAAATGAACCGTACGCAACTGACGTAACGGCGATAATGGCCAGCGGCGGAAAAAGTCCGAGCGCCATTTGTTCGCGCGGCGCCGCGCGAATTCGCGCGACTCCGCGCGGCGCCTCTTGAGTGCGCTTGCGTCCGCCGGGCGGCCCAAGGCCGCAAGCGGACATTCTCCCGGTGTTGCCATCACAATAGAAATAAAAAAGATAATGTTTCTCAAAGAAAAGTATCGATTACTAAAATAAATCAAAATAAAAAATATCTAAACATTGTTTTGAATAAATATTTATAATATAAGTACCTACAACCTTGGTGTTTATTGGGTCGTTAGGGTTTATTACGTGGGTCGTTGGTGTTTGTTGGGTCGTAAGGGATATTTATGTGGGTCGTTGGTGTTTGTTGGGTCGTAATGGTTATTACGTGGGTCGTTGGTGTTTAATGGGGGTAAGAGTTTAATACGTGGGTCGTTGGTGTTTGTTGGGTCGTAAGGGTTTATTACGTGGGTCGTTGATGTTTGATGGGTCGTGAGGGCTTATTACGTGGGTCGTTGGTGTTTGTTGGGTCGTAAGGGTTTATTACGTGGGTCGTTGATGTTTGATGGGTCGTTAGGGTACCGTACGTGGGTCGTTGATGTTTGTTGGGTCGTAAGGGTTTCTTACGTGGGTCGTTGGTGTTTGATGGGTCGTATGAGTTTATTTTGTGGGTCGTTGATGTTTATTGGGTTGTAAGGGTTTATTACGTGGGGCGTTGGTGTATTTTCGGTTGTAAGGGTTTATAACGTGGGTCGTTGGTGTTTGATGGGTCGTAAGGGCTTATTACGTGGGTCGTTAATGTTTGATGGGTCGTAAGGGTTTATTACGTGGGTCGTTGGTGTATTTGGGGTCTTAAGGGTTTATAACGTGGGTCGTTGGTGTTTGATGGGTCGTATGGGTTTATTACGTGGGTCGTTGATGTTTGATGGGTCGTAAGGGTATCTTACGTGGGTCGTTGATGTTTAATGGGTCGTAAGGATATCTTACGTGGGTCGTTGATGTTTGATGGGTCGTAAGGGCTTATTACGTGGGTCGTTGATGTTTGACGGGTCGTAAGGGTTTATTACGTGGGTCGTTGATGTTTGTTGGGTCGTAAGGGTTTCTTACGTGGGTCGTTGGTGTTTGATGGGTCGTAAGGGTATCTTAGGTAGATCGTTTGTGTTTGTTGGGTCGTGGGGTTTATTACGTGGGTCGTTGGCGTTTGTTGGGTCGTAAGGGTTTATTACGTGGGTCGTTGATGTTTGTTGGGTCGTAAGGGTTTCTTACATGGGTCGTTGGTGTTTGATGGGTCGTATGAGTATATTTTGTGGGTCGTTGATGTTTATTGTGTTGTAAGGGTTTATTACGTGGGTCGTTAGTGTATTTTGGGTTGTAAGGGTTTATAACGTGGGTCGTTGGTGTTTGATGGGTCGTAAGGGCTTATTACGTGGGTCGTTAATGTTTGATGGGTCGTAAGGGTTTATTACGTGGGTCGTTGGTGTATTTTGGGTCTTAAGGGTTTATAACGTAGGTCGTTGGTGTTTGATGGGTCGTATGGGTTTATTACGTGGGTCGTTGATGTTTGATGGGTCGTAAGGGTATCTTACGTGGGTCGTTGATGTTTAATGGGTCGTAAGGATATCTTACGTGGGTCGTTGATGTTTGATGGGTCATAGGGCTTATTACGTGGGTCGTTGATGTTTGACGAGTCGTAAGGGTTTATTACGTGGGTCGTTGGTGTTTGATGGGTCGTAAGGGCTTATTACGTGGGTCGTTGATGTTTGATGGGTCGTAAGAGTTTATTACGTGGGTCGTTGATGTTTGATGGGTCGTATGAGTTTATTTTGTGGGTCGTTGATTTTTATTGGGTTGTAAGGGTTTATTCCGTGGGTCGTTGGTTTTTTATGAGTAGTTAGGGTCTATTACGCGGGTCGTTGATGTTTGATGGGTCGTAAGGGTTTATTACGTGGGTCGTTGATGTTTGATGGGTCGGGTTAATTACGTGGGTCGTTGGTGTTTGATGGATCGTTAGGGTTTATTACGTAGGTCGTTGATGTTTGATGGGTCGGGTTATTACGTGGGTCGTTGTTTTTTGTTGGGTCGTAAGGGCTTATTACGTGGGTCGTTGATGTTAGATGGGTCGTAAGGGTTTATTAATTGGGTCGTTGATGTTTAATGGGTCGACCCACGTAATTAACCCTTACGACCCATCAAACATCAACGACCTAGAAGCCCTTACGACCAACATCAACGACCCATGTAAACCCTGACCCAACAAACACCAACGATTCACGTAATTAACCCCACGACCATCAAACACCAACGACCACGTAAGTAACGACCTATCAAACATCAACGACCCACATCCTACGACCCATCAAACACCAACGACCCACGTAATAAGCCCTTACGACCCAACAAATACCAACGACCACGTAATAAACCCTACGACCCATCAAACATCAACGACCACATAAACCCACGACCCATTAAACATCAACGACCCACATAAGAAACCCTTACGACCCATTAAACATCAACGACGCATGTAATAAACCATTAAGACCCATCAAACACCAACGATCCACTTAATTAACCCTTACGACCCATTAAACATCAACAACCCAATCAATAAACCCTTACGACCCATCTAACATCAACGACCCACGTAATAAGCCCTTACGACCCAACAAATACCAACGACCCACGTAATAAACCCTTACGACCCATCAAACATCAACGACCTACGTAATAAACCCTACGACCCATCAAACACCAACGACCCACGTAATTAACCCCACGTAATAAACTTACGACCCATCAAACATCAACGACCCACGTAATAAACCCTTACGACCCATCAAACACCAGCGACCCACGTAATTAACCCTACGACCCATCAAACATCAACGACCCACATAAGAAACCCTTACGACCCATCAAACACCAACGACCCACGTAATTAACCCTTACGACCCATCAAACATCAACGACCCAAACAAATACCTTACGACCCATCAAACATCAGCGACCCACGTAAGATACCCTTACGATCCAACAAACAACAACAACCCACTTAATTTACCTTTACGACACAACAAACAAAAACGACCCATGTAAGAAACTCTAACGACCCAACAAACACCAACGACCCACGTAAACCCTTACGACCCATCAAACATCAACGACCCGTAATAAACCCTTACGATCCAACAAACACCAACAACCCACGTAATTAACCTTTACGACCCAACAAACACCAACGACCCATGTAAGAAACTCTAACGACCCAACAAACACCAACGACCCACGTAATAAACCCTTACGACCCATCAAACATCAACGACCCACGTAATAAACCCTTACGACCTAACAAATACCAACGACCCATACAAATAACCCATACGATCCATCAAACACCAACGAGCCACACAAATGACCATTTTTTAGGGTTTCGTAGTCTACTAGAAACCCTTATAGTTTCGTCAAGTCTGTCTGTCTGTCTGTCTGTCGGTCTGTCTGTCTGTCTGTCTGTCTGTCTGTATGCCGCGCCCTCATATCTTCGTCAGTTTTAGAGCTATCGACATGAAATTTGGTGAGAAAATAGATCGTGTTGACCCAAATATAGAAATGTAAGGAAAAAATTATATTAAATGTTTTTTGGACCTCCTCCCATACAAATGAAATGGGGGCAAAAAATTTTTTTTTCTTCTGTAATATTGAGTAGGGTATCGTTGAATAGGTCTTTTAAAACTAGGGTGAGGTTTCTTTGAAACAAAGTCACTATAATGTTTCCGTCACGAGATATTTGCTTTTAAAAAGGGCGTTTTTGACCCATAATTTGTTCCAGCTGTAACTTCTAAAGTATAATCGCTAAAAATTTGAAATAAATATGGAATATAGCTTTCAATTTGAAGTTACAATGAAAACTATAACGGATATTGTACCCTTAAAGGTTTCAGAAAAAAAATGAGTTATTCTATTTGCGGTTGGTCATCACACTGCTGCTAACAAACCAGCAACAAAATTAAGTTTGTAATGCTGAAAAACCTGATATTTAAACGTTGACTACGAAACCCTATTTGTGGGCGTGTCTGACACGCTCTTGGCCGATTTTTTTCAAACGTGGCAAAAATTAGTTCAGTGACAATCGTAACGTAATGTTCTTTAATTTTTAATAGGTTGGATTCATCTGAACCACCCAATTTATTTTTAATAAGATTAGCGGGCAACACTGTCTAGCGAACCGGCGGACGCACGCGCCACGTGGCGACGCCGCGCGGAAGAATGCCGCTTGGTGTGCTCCGCGACCAAGAGGCGTCGCGCGAAAAGTGTCGCCGGCGTCCGGTCTATGTGCGCCGGCCCTAAGTGGTCCAAAGAAAATATGTGAGCGTCAGGATGGCCGGTGTACCACCTCAGATTTGAATGAGACCTATACTGAAAAATAGTACCTAATTAGTACTAGAGTGATTCTCGCGTTTGGTCCGGATTTCGTGTGCAAGCATAAAAGTGGTATGAAATGAATTAAGTCAGAAGTAAGTTATATGCAAAAAGGTCTAAAATAAAAATATATTAGGACATGCATGTCCGATATTTGGTTTAAGATTTAACATTTCAGAGTTATCGAGTATTAACTAGTTAAAATCTCATTTCCATCCGTGTGACATTTCGTTTATCTAACATTAAAATAATCGTATCATGTCATTAATGCCACAAACTTAAGAATATTTTCATATTTTCTGATCATCAGTGAAGACAGGTATCGCATGATATGTAGTTCAAGCAATTAAACAATCTGGAACCTAGAGAGAATCAAAGTTTAATTTTTGTCAAACGAAATCCTTCATTTCCGTCCGCAAGAAAGGAAATAAGTTTTTTCCCAAATGTATCCTTCCTAAGAGAGTTTACTCCTCGTGCCTCTTCAATTTAGTCGGCCGGAAGATCTTACTGAAGGTGGGTCTGTACGTGCGTTCGTTAAAAGATATTCGGATTCTCTCCTCAAATTATCGTTTTGTCACAGGTAAGAGCTCATTACCATCTCGTCATCAACTCACGAAGATTGCTACACTTGGTTTAGCTTTTACATAATACAGGAGTACTTCATTGTGTTTTTATCCAATTTGCATCATGGCTTTGAAATACTTAATGATCACGAATAATTGAACGATAACTGTCAAAACTTCATTTCCATCCAATTCATTTCCATCCTTTCCGTCCAAAATGTATTCGGACGGTAATGAAGTGTTATGGACGGAAATGATCTTTTGTATGTAATGAAACATTTTACGTGTGTGTTTGGGCATGAAAATTTAACAACTTTCATAGTTTATGAAACTAATTGCTTAGAAGCCGACCACATACATCCGCGTGTGGCTCGTGACGTGGCTAGCACAGTGCTTCCATGTCCTGAGAGGGCGGGGCGAGGGTGATGCTCTCCTCCTCCTCCTTCTTGGCATTCGCTTCTTCGTCGCTCCGTTGGGGCCGTTGGCGGTCTGCCGCGTTGGTCTCTCACTAACACATGTTCACCAGAGCGACTCCCCCATCGCCCCGCATGTTCGTTCGTTCGTGCGCCATCTCTTTGGTTGGCTGCGTTGTCTCCTTGGCTGGATGCGTCGTCTGTTTTGTAGGCTGCGTTGTCTGCTTGGCTGGCTGCGTTGTCTGCTTTGCTGGCTGCGTCGTCCAACGGGCTGGCTACGTCGTCTCACTGAATGGCTGCGTTGATTGTCTTGGCTGGCTGCATCGTCTTTTCAGCTGTTTGCGTCGTCTCTTTGGTTGACTGCGCTGTCTCCTTGGCTGGCTGCGTCGTCTCTTGTTGTCTGCCTTGTCTCTTTGGCTGGCTACGTCGTCCACCGGGCTGGCTTCGCCGTCTCTTTAGCTGCCTGCGTTGTCTCTCTGATTGGCTGCGTTGATTCTCTAGTTGACTGCGCTGTCTCCTTGACTGGCTGCGTCGTCTATTGTTGGCTGCGTCGTCTATTGTTGGCTGCGCTGTCTCTTTGGGTGGCTGCGACGTCCAACGGGCTGGCTGCGGTGTCTCTTTAACTGCCTATGTTGTCTCTTTGGCTGACTGCGTCGATTCTCTGGTTGACTGTGTTGTCTCCTTGGCTGGCTGCGTCGTCTCCGGTTAGCTGCATTGTCTACTTGGCTGACTGCGTCGTCTCTAGTTGACTGCGTTGGTTCCTTGGCTGATTGAGTCGTCTCTGGTTGACTTTGATATCTCCTTGGCTGACTGCGTCGTCTCTGGTTGACTGCGTTGTCTCCTTGGCTGGCTGCATTGTCCACCGGGTTGGCTGTGATGTCTCTTTAGCTGGCTGCGTCGTCTCTCTGGATAGTTGCGTCGATGCTCTAGTTGACTGCGCTGTCTCCTTGGCTGGCTGCGTCGTCTCTGGTTGGCTGCGTTGTCTCCTTGGCTAGATGCATCCTCCACCGGGCTGGTTACGTCGTCTCTCAGGTTGACTGCGTCGATTTTCTGGTTGGCTGGGTTGTCACCTTGGCTGGCTGCATCGTTTCTGGTTGGCTGCGTTGTCTCCTAGGCTGGCTGCGTCATCTTAGGTTGGCTGAGTTGTCTCCTTAGCTGACTGTGTCACTTTGCACTTTGGTTGGCTGCATTTTCTCCTTGGCTGGCTGCGTCGTCTCTGGTTGATTGCGTTGTCTCCTTAGCCGACTTCGTCGTCTCTGGTTGACTGAGCTGTGTTCTTGGCTGGCTGCGTCGTCTGCGTCTCTAGTTGACTGTTTTGTTTCCTTGGCTGGCTGTGTCGTCTTTGGTTGGCTGCATTGTCTCCTTGGCTGGTGGCTTCGTGCACCGGGCTAGTTGCTTCGTCTCTTTAGCTGCCTGCATCGTCTTTCTTTTTTCAAGAAGCAGTTTTGTTCCAAAGATTTTTTATTTATAATTTTTGGTAAGACTGTTTGATTATAAGTGGTACAAATGTATAATTATTGAATTCCGACACCGAATAGAAACTAATAATGTAAACTTTAACTTCTTTTTTTAAATTATATATTAAAATTACATTCATTTTTAGTAATATTTCATTTCCGTCCAATATATAACATTTCCATCCATGCAGTTTTCATTTCCGTCCATGGCTTCATTACCATCCTTTAGATAACTTAAATAATAATCATCCTACGTGAGTGCAATTTAAAACAAACTATCAGTTTGCATATATTTATCATATATATAAAAATTGTAGACATAACGGCAAAAAAATATTTTTTTCCGAAAAACGCCCAAATCCGGACCAAATGCGAGAATGAGTCACTAATAAAATAAAAATTAGTACCTCAATACTTTAGCCGTAATATTAAAATTCTGGTACACCGGCGGTTCTGACGTCAGGATGGCCGTGTGCGTCATTTTGGCACGGCCACCATGGAATACCATAAGTTTGATGGTGTGAAATAATTGACCTCTAATTGACGCACAAGTAAAAAAAATTGTCTCCCCGCCGTTTAAAAGATATTCCATGTGATAGGTGGCCGTGCCAAAATGACGTTTCTATAGCTGGGCCACCATTAAAGCAGCCACTTGGCGAAGATCTGATTATTCCAAAAATTGCCCATTTAATTGTCTATTCTTCATACAAAATTTCATCAGTCTTCGAAGAGCCGTTTCAGAGATATATGATTGGTTTGTGGCCGTGCCAAGATGACGTTTCTACAGCTGGGCAACCACCTAAATCGGCACGTAGCGGAGACATGTCTGTTACCAAAATTGCCCATTTAATTGACCATAACTGCCTGCCTAATCATTTTAATTGTCTCGTTTTCGTTAATGAGAAAACTCATTTTTCATTATGTGAGTAGGGGAAACTGGGGACACTTGACCCCAGTGGAAGACATGGTATTTTTCATTTCCAGAAATACTACCAAAGCTATGTTAAGCTAACAAAACTGTTTGTCTACAGTCGGACGTGTCAACTATGTCATGTTTCAAAGTGACAGGTCTTTATTGACAGGTATTCATAATTTCTATGGTGGCGCAGGATCATTTTGGCGAGTATTTAGCTCAGATGGAGAATTGGCAGCTTAATATATCTCTCAAATAAGCATAATAGATTAGTCAGAAAGTGATAGAGTTATTATGGTTGTTTCACTATACCTAGAGATGAAAATTTCTGAAAGTTTCCGAAACATTGAAAGTTTCGAGGTAATTTTCAGGTAATTTACCCGAAAGTTACTTGAAAGTTTCCTCGCGAGGAAGTTTTCAAAAATGTCTTTTCAACATAAAAAGTTACTGATAATAAGTATGTTTAAATGAAAATAAGGTTAAATATTAGTATTTTGTATTATTTTAATAATACGAGTAGACTGACCATGAGTAGTTCTACTCTTGACCATGGAGCGTGCAACCGCTCCGAAATATCGAGGTAAACAAAAACCTAATCGCGGTAATAATCCCATTTTAAACAATAATTTAAGTGTTGTGAAAACCTAAACTTATATCACGTGCCCACACTGTAACGGCAGTTTACTGCCAAAATAGGCTACAATAGCCACCTGCGGGCGCATCAGCGTCGACTTGATCAGGAGTAGAAATGGTTGCCATGGCCGAAACCGCCCAGAAAGATTATCTTCATTATTTATGTATTCAGCTTAGACCATTAAAAAATAGTCTAAGTCTAAGGTAGGTATTTAGGCACATCTATGAGCACGACAAACTATACAGTTACAACGTGAAAATGATTCGTATCGCTCACATTATAAAAACAAAAGAAAGTCCAAAGTATAAGTTTAACGTGCTCTCAGTTGTACTTAACTCTCTATCTAATTGATTTCGTACACTTTTTCATATGATTATGTAAAGAAATATAAATTTTTTATCATTTATAGTTGTTTTTAACTTCTTTCCTTACTTGTTTATCTCCCCTTTTCGAATAAAAAGCATAAAACCGGACTTATTATGTTCCCTGTTCCATCAAAACTGTAGATACCAGAAAATTTTCAAGCAATATTAAGTTAATAATTAACATAACAACTGTTTTCTTAAGTTAAATAATCAGTTTTGAAAACTTCCTCGCCAGGAAACTTTCAGGTAACTTTCAGGAAACTTACCTCAGCAAAGGAAAGTTTCAAGGTAATTTTCATCTCTAACTATACCCCACCTTACCCTACCAAAACAAATTGAAAACAGTTTTCTCTTTAACGAAGCCGAGACAATTAATATGATTGGGCAGGCAATAATGGTCAATTAAATGGGCAATTTTTGGTCATAGACATGTCCTCTCAAAGTAACGATTTAGATGTGGCCGTGCCAAGATGACGTTTCGGGTAACCACCTAAATCGTCACGTAGCGGAGACATGTCTATTACCAAAATTGCCCATTTAATTGACCATAACTGCCTACCTGATCATATTAATTGTCTCGTTTTCGTTAATGAGAAAACTTATTTTCATTTTGTGGGTGGAATCTGGGGACACTTGACCGCAGTGGCAGACATGGCAGTTTTAATTTCCAGAAATACTACCAAAGCTATGTTTAGCTAGCAAAACTGTTTGTCTACAGTCGGATGTGTCAATTATTTCATGTTTCAAAGTGACAGGTCTTCTTTATAAATTTGACAGGTCTTTATAAATTCTATGGTGGCGCAGGATCATTTTGGCGAGTATTTAGCTCAGATGGAGAATTGACAACTTAATATATCTCTCAAATAAGCATAATAGATTAGTCAGAAAGTGATAGAGTTATTGTGGTTGTTTCGCTGTACCCCACCTTACCCTACCAAAACAAATTAAAACAGTTTCCTCTTTAACGAAGCCGAGACAATTAATATGATTGGGCAGGCAATAATGGTCAATTAAATGGGCAATTTTTGGTCATAGACATGTCCTCTCAAAGTGACGATTTAGATGTGGCCGTGCCAAGATGACGTTTCGGGTAACCACCTAAATCGTCACGTAGCGGAGACATGTCTATTACCAAAAATTGCCCATTTAATTGACCATGCCTGCCTAATCATATTAATTGTTTCGGCTTCGTTAAAGAAAACTGTTTTAATTTGTTTTGGTAGGGTAAGGTGTACATGAAACAACCACAATAACTCTATCACTTTCTGGTAATCTATTATGCTTATTTGAAGATATATTAAGCTGTCAATTCTCCATCTGAGCTAAATACTCGCCAAAACGATCCTGCGCCACCATAGAAATTATGAATTCCTGTCAATAAAGACCTGTCACTTTGAAACATGAAATAGTTGACACATCCGACTGTAGACAAACAGTTTTGCTAGCTAAACATAGCTTTAGTATTTCTGAAATTAAAACTACCATGTCTTCCACTTGGGTCAAGTGTCCCAGTTTCCCTATTCACATAATGAAAATGAGTTTTCTCATTAACGAAAACGAGACAATTAAAATGATTAGGCAGGCAGTTATGGTCAATTAAATGGGCAATTTTTGGTAACAGACATGTCTCCGCTACGTGCCGATTTAGGTGGTTGCCCAGCTGTAGAAACGTCATCTTGGCACGGCCACAAACCAATCATATATCTCTGAAACGGCTCTTCGAAGACTGATGAAATTTTGTATGAAGAATGACAGCATTTTACCTACCAATAAAATGCTTATTAAACTACTTACCTCCTATAACCATACTTATAACATGAGAGTAGAAACTCATCTATGCCGCTACGGTCGCACCTATCTGTCCTTGCTCGTGATTGGCTGCTCCCACCTCCCCGCTCCTCACTCCGACAGGGCAGGCCGGGGCGAGTCGGCCCACTTGGCTTCATTGCGTCTCACAATAATATTCTAATTAGAATATTATTATTATTTTGTAGAAAATATTTTCAATTTTTTACAAAGTATACCAGGCAGAATTAAAAATGTATGGTTATAGGAGGTAAGTAGTTTAATAAGCATTTTATTGGTAGGTAAAATGCTGTCATTAAACAACTGTACGCTCCTATAACCATACTTATAACATGAGACATGTTTCCTATCGCCTGGAGGAGTGGGAGCTATCGCCAATGTGATAAACTATAAATAATTCAAATATTGTTAAATAATTTATATTGTAGAATCAGCTTATAAATTGAAATGACATTGATCCACTATATTAATGAACTGAACATTTATCTAAGGATATATAAAATACGAAATTCCGTCATACCAGAAGCTCACTCTTAAATGACGATTAACAAGTGTAAATTATTAAAATATAAATGTTATTACAAATCTCATTTACTATATTATGGCATTTTAGTCAAATAGAATGATGATAAATACTAGAGTATTTAACACAAAGCCTTTCAAAAGTTTTCCTCGTATCTGAAATCAAATGCAAAAATAGCAGACGTACATTACCTAATCCGTTGTGAATAAACAAATACACGGAGTGAGTACACGGAAACACAATTGCAGTTTTCCGAACCAATCAACAAAAATATAATATGTTTCTCTTAAAACGCAATAATAAAGAAAAGAAGATAACCACCGTTAGCTAGCGGTGAGATACGTAAAATAGGTAGTATTTATATAATCTTCCATTCTAACTACCAATCTACTAAGATAGTAAGTAATTCAGCAACCGTTCCACACAGAAAAACAAAGCTGATATATTTTAATTGTGCTTGATTGATCAAGCTGTAGGTAATGTAATAGGGAAGCCTGAATCCCTCACTAAAAGGTCAACGGTAAATCTTAAGGTATGCATTGTCCTAACTAGGCAATGGCAGATAGAAAACCTGGCCATCAAATACCTTAATTCCAATAAAATAAACATTCTTATGATAATAACATTTGTAAAAATCATATCTTCATATGATTTTCTAATACGTAATTTGGGCTTGCCATACTATTTATATAATAAGCAAATAATTATCAAAACTAACCTTGTTTATTCTGTCGGAGTAACGGTCAAGCTTCATAAAAACACAATCACTCTGGCTGTCACAGAATCTTCATAGTATGAATTTATTGGTATAATCTTCTTATTACAA
The DNA here is from genome assembly GCA_024500475.1 of Phthorimaea operculella. Classification (NCBI taxonomy): domain Eukaryota; kingdom Metazoa; phylum Arthropoda; class Insecta; order Lepidoptera; family Gelechiidae; genus Phthorimaea; species Phthorimaea operculella. The sequence continues at coordinate 1,158,181 of JANFCV010000138.1, read as the reverse complement.
ATAAAGAGGTGGATAAAATTATTATTAATATCAGACTATCTACCTCTGACCGTCCCTTGATAAGCCCAGATAACCGTTAAAATTTGTTAAAAGCGCATGAACTTGTCTGTATAACATAGGTACATATAACATAGCCCACCTACAGAGGAAAACAAAAATGTAGGTATCTGCCTGCTGACATACGTACAACGACGTTACCGTCGATTAGGTAGCCTGCATAAACAACTCATTGCAAATATCTTAATTGCTAATAGATTGATATCCCACTCAGTGTACACCTGTGTACTCATAGTGCAACAGTCACCGTTAGTTCACAATGTATCTGTACAAGTATAAACTACCATCGTACCTTTGTAGGCAGGTCGAAATGGCATTTCCGCCATCTGTTTTGCAAAATATTATACTTGATAGACAAATAACCTAATAGGTAGGCACTTTCACGAATGCTTGACATTCAGCGCAAATATATTGGAACAACGGTATCACCTTTTGAGTTACGCACGTCTAAAAATAGACAGATGCATTCACCACTTTACGTTTCAAAACACCATATGCACGGCAGCCAGAGTCTTTTACTCATGTCTCAAAACCTGTCAATTTGCGAAAGTACTCTCTATTTGACATCATTAGTTTTGAAACGTACTAGAGTCACAGAATATATAATAGTACTAGGGTACAGAAAATTCACTTCCTAACAAAAGCCATGGTTAGGTATAAAAAGATACCTACTCTCGGCTTAGCCGACCGCCCGCGAGCCAAATTGAAACTTATTACTGCGCGCGAACGGCTCAATCTCCACTGGACACCGCCGGACAATGACCCGGCCGCGCGCGCTCTCAAAGGGTTGTCACAATAATCGAGTAGTTAATTAATTTATTTGTTCAGTACATAAGTATTCTAGCTCGAATTTGAAATAAGCTAGCGTAATATTAACAATAATAAGTAGCTACCTACCCACATACTTATCTTATGAGACGATAGAAAGTGAAGCTCACACCTACCGGTAGGTATCAACCTAACTATTTGTCATCATTAAATTTTGTTCAAAGTCTGGTTAGGTTAGGACCACAGAGGTTAGGACTCGAACGACCTGAAGCAAAATGGTTCCGTACTTTGGAAGGCTCGCTAAGCTGTCGCTCCCAGTTGTTGTCTATAGTACAATTACCTACCTACCTACTTAGACACACACAACCAACTCGCAATGCGGCGGCGGCGCGGCGGCGGCGAGCGGCAATGCGCGAGCGCGAGCGCGCTGCTTATTTCCATCGCACTCGCACGTGAGCGCAGCATCAAGGGTTAGAATGAGACACCGCTGTTGTTGGTATGAAATATCTTCGAAACAAATATATTCGTATTTCGGCTATAATGTATTTACCTTGTAGGCACAGAATAATAACAGTACTAGGGTAGTGTTTCTTACTTACTTAAGTTTTGTAAATAGTGCCTAAGCAAGTAGGTAGGTACCTTCTAAGAATGTAGGTATATTATCATGGCATCTACGTCATTTGTTTAAATAGAACCCAGAAGAAGGTACCTATACTCTGACCAATGTTAGAAGTAGGTGAAAATTATCAAAATACAATTTTACAAAAAACTTTCCATCTCCTTTGGAATAAGTAACGAAAAAACTTATTTCCGGGTTATTGTTCTTACACATATCTACATTGCAGTATTTGCGAGGTCCATTCCTAGCTATTTTTTAGTTTTTATTCCACTTTCGACTCACAAAACAACACTTTTGAAATACCTAATCCGAATACGAACATACGCGCGGTGAATCTCGCGCGCGGCAACCCGCTGAGATTAGCCCCTTCAAGTGGCACCCGGGCGGGTAATACCTAATCCACGGAGTGAAACCCCCCTGCTAGAGTGTTGTTTACTCCATAAAAGTACCCGCATAGACTGTAGGTAGTTTATTGTTTATTTTCGCAAAAGCTTTCGTTCATAATAAATAGAGTAGGTAGCAAGATGACCACTCTTGAGAAAAATAAAAACTCATACCGATCGAGACGGTAATAAGTAAAATAATTATTTTGATATCGTTTTACAACCTTACATCTCTAGTGCAGATGGTTAGACACATTACGTAATAAGCTTGTAATTCATATCATGACACTTTGAGTAGGTACCTATGGTAGTAGGTATAAAAACATCATAGATAAATATATATATATATCACGCCTCTATCCTTTGCGGGGTAGGCAGACTTCCTAAAGTAACATTATATCATATTCATATCCAATGTCACGGCAACCGAGGAGGTAGGTACTTCAACCTACCTTATGTTATGATATGACATGTAGATATTACTAGTTTTCATTAGCTAGACTAGTTAAGAAACTTACCAACAGTTTTGATGTTTCATAGTTTGTGAATCTACAATAGAATGTAGTTATAAATTTGCAACATGATGGATTAAGTAAATTACCTTGGTACATTACATAAATCTACACTTCTCGCGAAATGTATCCAAAACACACACTCTGCTCTCAATGAATTGAAAAAGCAAAAACTTTTGATAGTTTATGTGTGACATTTATTGAATGGGTAGGTAGTTATTTACTTATCCGTTTTGAGATGAGGCCATTACAATACGCCCTCTATCTCTCCCCACTTTTGTTTGTTTTCATGTTGCTGAAAATATCGCTTACACATAACAGTTTTATAATCTTAGAAGACTAGGGAGAAAAGAGGTTTTAACTTAACTCTTCAGAGAGTTTAGATTGTACTTACATATTCTCCTCCTTAGTTGCTGCCAAAAATACAGCAAGTGTTCAAAGTAGGTACTTTCATGTCACTCTTTGACCATAGTTCAAAGGAGTAAAGGAATGACAAGCGTAAGGGATATCCCTTAGCATGACATTAGTACAATCATATTATATTCTTAGGGGACACAGTTGACACTGTAGTAAGAGAATGCTATTTCATAGAACTGATTTCTTGCTACCTATGACAGTGAGCAAGGGAATGCATTAATTCTGTCGTTCCATTAAAAGAACAATATTGCAACTTATTTCTTATTGCATGGCCTAGTGTGCCACTGTAATGATCACAAAGTGAGACTGTGTATAAGACATTAACCTGCAAGAACTTCAGCCCCGAGGTTATGGTAATGTCCTTATTGAAAATCTCCTTGCGCAGGAGTTTCTTACTAGGTCAAAGCTACGCAGGGGCATTCCACGAAAACATAAAACTTCTTGTCGCTGACGTGACTTTATGGTAGCATCTACTTTACGTTATGTTATGTATGATACAAAGCTACTGTTTGAGAACAATTGAAAGCTTTTTTGTTTATATCAAATCTCTAACACGGAAATATTAGAAAACTCAAAACATTTTCTTGGAATGCCCCTACATACGCTAAGATGTAAACTTCTTATACTAGAAATTGTAACAGCCATTTCAAAGCACTATATCATAGAAAAGAATTATCTCAGATGCGTCCATCAGAATATGGACCTTCTAAACAAAACCGTGTCGGGTAGGTATTCAATTAGAATACTTATCTAAATAGAATGCCACATGCAGGATTCGAACCTGCGAGATTTACTATCACACTACCCTTCGTTACACTCGTTAATTTCGTCTGAGGTGAGGCCCTGACGATGTACTATTTGTTTTTATAGAATACTTCGAAATTATTAGTAAAAAAGGAAGAATCCTTTATTTTGTAGATAAGACGTATCGTGCATGCGCCGAATGTCGCTGAACTTTCGGCTGATTGATATAGGTAGGGTAGGTACTAAGAGTAATACCTAATACAGTACAGTTTATATTTTATGCCACACAGTTTTATCAAAGGCGCTGGCCGACTCTTTCCGCGCGAGGTATTAAAATAATATGTAGGCACATTTCGAAACCTTTGGGTTCACGATGACCCCGTCCTTTGAGGAGCATTTAGTACCGAAACGCAACAATATACTTATCACAATCTTTTACGATATTTGTCTCGCATTACAAAATATCAGTTCGTCATGTATACGATAGGCACTAGGGTGAAAATTTAGGCCCTCCTGCAAGTGCAGGCGAGAGCAATCTGCATGACATCAAAAGGTACAACCCTGCGCGGGGATGTAGAGTCAAAGGGCCCGCCATGCGCTGACGGCCAAAGTACTCTAATGATGTTACAAAATAGGGTATACCTTGCATTGCGCAGAGGTAACATATTATAAAAACAAGGGAACATGGCCTAGTTCGTGAAGCCATATGGTATTAATTATCATAGCATTAGAATAAAATTAGGTATACTATATATTACAAAATATTATTGCGGAGGATTAATTGTTTTATTTTGTAAGACGTTCTACGGACTAGGTGTGCCGTAAACTCTCAATGCATTATACGGGGTCACAGCGAAGCCCTTTTTAAAGAACATTTTTGCCATTTAATTTCTTTAATTTAAAAGAAACACCTCAAAGAAAAAGAACTTTGAGGGTAGATGTTGAATATATAAAAATCAACAATTTCGCAATAAACACGTGGTCCACGTGTTTATAGCGTCGAACACATTGCGACGCGTCAAAACGCAAACCACGTGTATGATTACATACTGAAGTTTTAATAAAATAATAAATTTGTAAATGAAAATCCATAAATCAATCAATAACCTTACTTTACCCCGTGTGTACACGGAGGACTTTTACAAATATTTCGACCGGATAACACTTATAACTAAAAATATACCCTGAGGCAAAATGTATCACTTATAGATAAGCCCGGTCAATATCGACATCAAACATTGCAAACGCGCATGTAACTACGATTTTGTTATATATTGTTAGGTCCCTTGAGAGTAGTTAACACCCAAGTTTGCAACACTGAAAACCCTGTGCTGCCAATGTCAACGTCAAATCAAAATTTGTTCAGAAGTTTTTGCGCGTGTATCTCATGAACCGTGATAGCTAGAGAGTTGAAATTTTTACAGGTAATGTATGTCTATTGCTGCTATAACAACAAATACTAAAAACCAGAATACAATAAATATGAAGGGGGGCTCCTATACAAGAAACGTGATTTTTTTGCTCGTTTTTGTGGATAATGTTTCGAAGGCTGTTTATCGTGAACCGTGATAGTTAGATGGTTGAAATTTTCACAGATGATGTATGTCTATTACCACTATTACAACAAATACCAAAAACTAGTCAAGTGCAAGTCAGGCAACAGATATGATATTTCTGTCATTTTTATAAATTATGGTACGGAATCCTTTGTGCGCGAGTACGACTCGTACTTGGCCAGTTTTTTTGTATTTGTTGTTATAGCGGCAATAAACATAAATCATCTGTGAAAATTTAAAAGATATAACTGTCACGGTTCATGAGAAACAGCCTCCGAAACAGTATTTACAAAAACCAATAAAAAAACACGTTTCTTGTATGGGAGTCCCCCTTACTATTTATTGTATTCTGGTTTTTAGTATTTTTTGTAATAGCGGCAACAGAAATACATCACCTGTGAAAATTTCAACTCTCTTGCTATCACGGTTCATGAGATACACGAAAAACTACTGAACAGATTTTGATATGCATCATCTGCGAAAATTTCAACTCTGCAGCTATCACGATTCATGAGATACAGCCTGGTGACAGACGGATGGACGAACAGACAGCGAAGTCTTAGTAATCCCGTTTTTACCTATTGGGTACGGAACCTAAAAACTGGCTAAGTGCAAGTCGGACAACATAATATGATTTTTGAAAAAATAATGTAACAAGCTGTTACATCGGAAATTCTGTAATTTCACAGCTTTCTTAGCACTGCGGAAGAATTGCCCATCTTTGACTTGCTGTATCTTTGCAACCAAAAGACATAGTGTGCTCAGGTTTCGCTGAAATTGTAGCAAATTTAGTTATCTTTAATAAAGTTCTATGAAACGTACTTGAAAAAATCTTCTTTATCGTAGATTTTTATAAAAAACTGAAATATGGGCCAAAATTTCGCAGTTTATTGAGCACCGTGGAGGCAGCACAAGGTTTTCAGTGTTGCAAACTTGGGTATTATCTACTCTCAAGGGACCTTACATTATATAAAAAAAATCGTAGTTACATGCGCGTTTGCAATGTTTATTTATTTTTATGTCGATATTGACGGGGCTACTAGTAGCCTACAACGGATCAACATTTTGTGTTGCAAATATTTAAATCATGCCACTCAAAGCTTATGAAAGGCACTATGATTACTGGATTTTCATTTGATTGTCCTCAAAAGAAGAGAACGAATTTATTACTTCGATACCAACCAAATTTCTTTAACATACTTTGCTTAATTAATTGGGATCCAACATCCCTGAAATAGTTATCTATTTAGTTCACTGGCTTGGCGCCCTTCCTGAACAATTTATTTACTCGTAAACGGACTTTAGACTGAGCTTGGTCTAAATTATGAACAGTGGTAAAAAATTGCAAAGTAGTGTTCGACGGAAAACCGCCTTCAGAAATTTGATTTTCCAGGTGCATGCTCAATAAAATAGAAAGGACTTACCCATCTTGTACACTCACTGATTTTACGATTTAAGGGGCCAACTCCCATGAAGTGAGGTGAAAACGAGCTACGCTTTTTCTGTATATTACATAATCTAGAACACGTTATTATCAGAAAAAAATTGAATTTTGTTGTACAAAATATGAGGAAACGCTTCCAGAAACCCAAACATCTAAGTTTATCCCAAAATACTTTGAAATAAAAATATGAAGTTACCTCTATTTTTCACTGTTATCATGACCATGCTACAATGTTGTATAAATATTTTGCGTCAATGGTTATTGAAAATTATTAAACTTTATATGATTATTACTCACTATTGAATGTTAAACTCATCACAGATGCAACTTTTTGATAAACATACACCATTATCAAGTAATCTTGCGGCAAACTTACTGTTTCCGGATTCATTCCAAGGAATCAAAGGTTGATAAAAGGTATTTGTTTTGATACGTTTCCCCTGCAGTCAAAACTGACGTGGAATGGGTCATAGATAAACGCAAAATGAAGCAGACCCACCAAACTGTTCATTTTTAACAATTTGTACGCATAAAATTACTTTAGCAAGAATTTTGTTGTAAAATATTTTCCAACTTTCATAATGGCTTCTGTCCGGTAAGACAAATTTTGCCAGTGTCAATAATTCTTTGATATCATACATCGGAACGCAAAATATGAACCAAATAGTTGTAATAATAATTGAATTATACACACGGTAATATTTAATAATAAAATAATTAAATATTACAGTACCGAGGTACTATTAATAAAAGACTTTGTAAACAGCTACTCCGTATCTATTTATTTTGTAACATTGACTGGTGACACCTCTGTAAAGATATTCATTGACCTGCACGGACACGACTTCCGAATATTATTTGAATTTCGAACCTTCCGGTAGAGGAGGGGGCTGTAGAAGCCTTAAAAAGGACAGATATTACACAATTTAAAAAACGAACGGTGTAAAACCGTTATTAATTAAAAATTTAAAAAGAAAATAATTTTTCGAAAACGCCATAAAACAAGAAATTGAAATAGTTAAAGTAAAATAATTTTTTAAAGTTTATAATTTTTGAATTATAAAACTTTGGCGAAATTCAAAAAATTATTTTCTGAGCGCGACCGCTCGTTGGCAAAGAAAAATCGCCAATGAAGCCAAGCGGGCCGACTCGCCCCGCCCTGCCCTGTCGGAGTGAGGAGCGGGGAGGTGGGAGCAGCCAATCACGAGCAAGGACAGATAGGTGCGACCGTAGCGGCATAGATGAGTTGCTACTCTCATGTTATAAGTATGGTTATAGGAGCGTACAGTTGTTTAATAGACAATTAAATAGGCAATTTTTGGAATAATCAGATCTTCGCCAAGTGGCTGCTTTAAACCAGGCCGCCCGTACCCATTAGCGAGGACCTGGTTGACCATTAGTCAACATAGATCTATATGTGTAATAAAGAAATATGTTTATGCACAATAAATTCCCCCTGAAGGTGGGTTAACCTTCAGCGGAAAAAAAAAAAAAATGGTGGCCCAGCTATAGAAACGTCATTTTGGCACGGCCACCTGTCACATGGAATATCTTTTAAACGGCGAGGAGACAATTTTTTTACTTCTGCGTCAATTAGAGATCAATTATTTCACACCATTAAACTTATGATATTCCATGGTGGCCGTGCCAAAATGACGCACACAGGATGGCCGGTGTATAGATGTAAGCCCGGTTTAAAACCAATTCAACCAAATCGTTTTAAACGAAAAAAACCGTTTTCATCCCCTCTATTCAAAAAACTACGCTTTAGTCGCACTTAAGTGGGATTAAAATAGGTCATTTAATCCCAAGGGATTAAAATTCATTTGAATTTGGAACACAAATATTTGCAGCCAATCAATCGAAAATTTACTACAGATAGGTTTTTTCTCTGCAACACTACCTGTTATCTGTTATTTTATTGAGTATTTTACACCTAGTATGTAGCTCATAAAAGACCTAATTCCTAGCAAAAATTGAAATTAAAAAGTAATGTGTCAAATTTTATTTTTCTTTTGGCGCGATAACTGGTCAGCAATGGGCAACAACAATATACATTCCCAATTATACACGTATTGCAATAATATGAAATGAAATGAGTGATAATGTTTTTGTAAATATTGGATGTTTATAACGCAATTTATATGATGTATTGTAAAATAATGGACAATAGCAAGCAATATTCGTAGATTAAGTAAGTATTTATTGTTTTTCTCATAGAGGGGGATGAAAAGTAGTATGTATCACTCGGGTATAAAGTTATTTATTCTCGGGCGACTTACATTGAATCCCTCGCTTCACTCACGATTCTACTTTAAAATCCCTCGCTACGCTCGGGATTTTACTCTAGAATCCCTCGTTCCGCTCATGATTCAAAATAGCGCCCTCGCCCTAAATATAAGTATCACTTTATTCCCTTGTTATAAAAACTACTATTTAAATCATAAACAACCGTTTTTTTCGGTTTAAAACGGCGGATGGTTGATAACAATGTTTTATTGATTTTAATACATTTTCGTAATATTACAAAGGTAAGGATCACTGAAATGGATTAATGATGTGATTTTGCGGGTTTATTACCTAGTTTGTCGCTCCGAGGCCCGAGCGTAGGTAACCTATGATGAGCAAGTCAGTGTAAAATCGTTGGAAACACCGAATTTTGTATATACAGGGTTATATTAATAATTTGGATGTTCCATACAAAATTCTACCTAAGTACCTACTCGGCAAAAATTTTTTTGCATTTCGGCACGATTTTCTACAACGGCCCTGAAATATTAGTCAGACGTGGCGATAGCGGCTGTATTGTAGGTACCTACGGCTGTTTACGCTCTGCCTACCCGCAAGGGATAAAGGCGTGATTTGTGTATGTATGTATGTGTATGTAAAACACAGAACTTTTTTTTTTGTAGGCGAGTTTTAAACGGTTGATTTCAGGTTTTAAACCGCGAAATTTGGTTTTAAACGTTTTAAACCGGTTGATTTACATCTGTAGGCCGGTGTACCGTTATATCTTCTCGCTACAACTATCATTCTGAAACTTACACCAATAAATAGAGGTAGTACCCCCTGAAACACGCAATAAGTTGTAGAAATATCAATGGGTTATGAGACAAATTGAAAACAAATTTATGTTTCGAAGCTACCAGTGTTGCCAGATTGCTCCGCCGTTTTCGTTTCTGACGGTTTGGCTATTTGTAACTAAACTACAGTACCGTCATGCGAATGGGCCATATTTCACAACAAATAATACAGCCGCTCGAATAAGCATTATTTAACAGCTGTCAACCCCATACTAGAAGACATGTAAGAACAGACCTTGTGTTAATAGCATTAAATTTTAACAACTGTCAAATAGGACTTATTCGAGCGGCCGTACTTTAGCTTTATTTCCACCTACTGCTCAAGAAGAACTGATAGGATCAAGAAGATAATATGTGAGAATGAATTTGTGTAGTAGAAGTAAAGGAGTAAGAGTAACTATTTTTAAATCGAAAGTAGGATACTTTCGATTTAAAAATAGAGCCCCAAGCTAAATATTATTAATTATTTATATGCTGCTGAAATTGGCTCTAAACATGCTCTGGTTCTAAAAAAGGAGAAGTTGAATAGAAATAAAACCAGCTAGTTTTGCTTAAACTATATTAAACATATCACTGCTGCGCTTCAGGCAGGGTGGTGATGATGTCTGAGTCGCCAGGGTCAGTGATGGCGAGTGTGCAGCATCTGTAGTACTTTCCGCAGGCCGTGCCCAACTCAATGTTGTTGCCACTGTAGTGGTGGACTCCAGTCTTGGCCAGGAGGGCGTAGTACTCAATCTCGGATTTCCTGCAACAGGAAAAAATGGATTATTTTCTTCAACACATCTTATACAGCAAAGTGGCATGTAGCAGGTTGAATGTAAAACTTTTTGGGAAAGCTATCACATTCATAATTAATACACAATTTTTGTAGGAATTAAGGCAATTCTTACCCATCCAAGTCCAGCACATGGTATGGCCTCAAGACTACTCCATAGGTTTCCCATTAAAAAGTGAAACAGTAAAATTCTATCTCGGTCAACAAAATTAATTTGTAGAAGAGATAATATTTTATTACTACAGTTGAGATGGCCACTCGCTGCACATGACTGTTGTATGGTGCTTTCCCACTTGGTGGTAAATTCAAGTGAGAAAGGGACTGCCATGCGGCCAGGAATGCAGCGAGTAGTCTTCTCCACTATATCTGTCTAATGAAATAGGCCAGTTGCCCTGAACTATTTGCTTAGTCCAGTGCAACAAATAACAAATATCATAAACAAGGTTAAAATTTTAAATAGAGTGAACTTTAATATTAACTGGCAATAGGACTGCTATGATTTTACTGAATCACATTTAGGGAATCCATACTTCTTTGTCCTAAGACTCCATATGCTCCCTTCAACAAGTCAATTGGGAAACTCTACTTCTCAGTAGTCTCACCTTAGCGGGGGCGCGTTCTTGGCGATGATGACCAGCTTAGCTTTGCCCTGGCGCAGGGTCTTGAGGGTCTGCTTGTACCCAAGGCAGTACTTGCCAGACTTCATAACCAGCGCCAAGCGCGAGTTGATAGACTCGATGGTCTTTTTCTGAAACACAAAATGTAAGACATGAAAAATTATTCTATTTAAGATGAGGAACCATTAGCAAAGAATATAACCTCAAAACAAAAGTGTATGGTACTTACTCAACCCCGCTTGTTACAAAACTAGCGAGTCTATCAAGTAACAATCAATATTGGATTTCTATTGGAAGTTATTCGAGATGGATGCTCAAAATATCTATGCCAGAAGTCCCTGAATCCATAAAAGTAACACGTGTTCCTTACCTGTTTCTTAGCGGCAACCATGGCGATGGATTTATCTCCGAATGGAGCTAATTCTGAAATAAACAAATTACGCACGTTATATATAACAGAAAAACTAACAATTCAAGCGGATTTCATACAAAATAATCTTATAATTTGAACAGAAACTAAAAGAACGCGTACTAACCACAGCGTGAACAGACGGGAAAGAAATGACAGACAGCCAGCGCTTCGCAATGTTGCTATTTGATTTCTTAAAATGTGTGACGCACGCCTAAAAGTTATTTTTTCATATTAATGAATTCCAATCTATTTTTTTGTTTTCAGTCGAACGAAATAGACTGAGAATGGTTATGGCGCGGCTATGGATTGTTTTCACATCAGCCAAACACTTTATTTCGGTGAAATGATTTGCCATGAAGTGCCTGATTATGGGGAACCTAAAATATTATGGCAACACTAATTAGGTAACTTTTTAATTTCAAGTTTGGAATCTCGTAGTTTACGATCAACAAAAAAATAATTGTGCGAGCAGACGAGCGGACTTGGTTTATTTTCGTGTTATAAAAAAACAAAATGTCACGTCACGTCACGACGTGACGGTGACGTACGTCAGTCAGTCAGTTCAGTCTGTCGGTCTCAGAAGTTTGTGGATGTTGGATTTTTATCATAGAAATATTTAGTCTGGCGTATACATAAATACTAGAGAGTAAGACTTACCTTAAAATAATTTGTTTCTGAAATAACTTTTTGTGATTATCTCTCGTGAAGTCATTATTTTCGACGTCCAGAAAAACCGTAACCATGTCGTCAGCAAAGGGGCCAAAGAAAGTGAGAAACTCAGAACCTTCGGCTTTTGGAAAGTTCTATTTGGTAGCCTACAATAGTATACAAACTGTGGGGTAAGTATGATACTCAGAATGCTCTGGTATTGATGAAAAAACTAGATATACTTTTCTAAGAACCCAAGTTTTTCTTTTGGTCTAAAGGTCAGTAGGTACACAAGTTAGCCGAGTAGGTATAATAACAGCGATTTATTCAATATATAATGTATTTCATGTATACCCAGTGAACTTTTTTCTCTGAAGGTTCAACATAAACAAGAACAGTAGGTACTTAATATTGATGATGCAGACTATTCGAAATGCTGTCAGGAATTTAGATTAAAATTGCTTATTTATAAATAATAGGTTTTCTATTTCTGTATATGTTATATGATTTTTTTGTACATACTATGAAATTGTCTTTATTTAATTAAATCTAATTTTATCAACCACCTGCCTAGTATACATTTTATTAATAATCTTTGTATTTTCAGATGGTCCTACCTACTATGGATATCACTGGTACACTTTCTAAATCGAGGAACATTGGATACATTTTGGCCAGAAATAAAATGGACAGTGATCATATTCCAAAATGCAGCTGTGTTAGAGGTACTGTTTCCTTTATTTTAATCCAAAAAAATAATAAAATAAATTGAATGATTCAAGTTTTACAGAAACTTTTTTTTGTATTTTGTGCAATCATTTGATTTAAGAATAAATAAAAATAAACTCATTCTCAGTAGGTATAGCATTCCTCAAGTCATTCCAATGTAAATTTACATGAATAGACTCATTTTGGTATGTTGAATAGTAGGTAATTTAAATGAGACTGAATTAATTGTAGCATAGCTTCATGTGCGGTATTGTATTAACAAGAAAAAAAAATATAGATTAAAGGTCGATATTAATTAAGGAACATTTCTGGAACAAAGTTCTGCAAAATTCAATAAATACAAAAGTTTACAGAAAATGTTTAGAAATTGAAAATTTTGTTTTTGATGTGTTTCTGATTCTGGCATTATGTCCCCAATAAATACCTAGTTTCGTTTGTAAAGGAACAGACAGACAGAAACACTTGATTGCTCACAATAAAACATAACATATACAACACCAAAAACAAACAACATAATACAAGCAAAGGTGACCTAATTACTTTCAGCAATCTCTTCCAGGCAACCCAGTACATTAAGATACAGAACTTACTTACCTATTCTATTCATAATGTTTTAGATACTATTTCTATTTTATTTAAGTTAACATTATTTTTAAGTGAGAATAATCCTGATAAAGTCCACAGTAAAAAGTACTATCTATTGATTAACCAAGGGAACATGGTCAACCAGGTACTTATTTTTAAGTGAGCATGATCCTGATTATAATATAATCAATCACATCAAAAAGTATTATGCTAAACTAGCAGTTCTAGTATTGTGATATTTTGTCTACAGGTAGTACATGCAGCTCTAGGCCTAGTGCCGTCCAGTGTGATGGTGGTTCTCATGCAAGTGTACTCCCGCGTGTTCTTGGTGTGCGGTGCTCTGCTGGCGACCCAGGGTGCTACCACCAGCCCTGGACTGCCACTGTGCATCCTCGCCTGGTCCGTCACTGAGATCATCAGATACGCCTACTACGCCGTCAATCTCATCGCTACTGTGCCACAAGCTCTGCTATTCATGAGGTGAGCATTTGGTTCTGGATTCCTGGCAACCCAGGGGGCCACCACCTGCCCTGTACTGCCACTGTGCATCCTCGCCTGGTCCGTCACTGAGATCATCAGATACGCCTACTACGCCCCGTCAACCTGATCGCTACTGTGCCACAAGCCCTGCTATTCATGAGGTGAGCATTTGGTTCTGTGTTGGCTCTGCTGGCAACCCAGGGAGTGACCACCAGCCCTGGACTGCCGCTGTGTATCCTCGCCTGGTCCGTCACTGAGATCATCAGATACGCCTACTATGCCGTCAACCTGATCGCTACTGTGCCACAAGCCCTGCTATTCATGAGGTGAGCATTGGGTTCTGTGTTTCTGGTATGCGGCGCTCTACTGGCAACCCAGGGTGCTACGACAAGCCCTGGACTGCCACTGTGCATCCTCGCCTGGTCCGTCACTGAGATCATCAGATACGCCTACTACGCCGTAAACCTCATCACTTCTGTACCACAAGCACTGCTATTCATGAGGTGAGCATTGGTTCTGTGTTTCTGGTGTGCGGAGCCCTGCTGGCGACCCAGGGCGCCACGACCAGCCCTGGACTGCCGCTGTGTATCCTCGCCTGGTCCGTCACTGAGATCATCAGATACGCCTACTACGCCGTCAACCTCATCGCTACTGTACCACAAGCTCTGCTATTCATGAGGTGAGCATTTAGTATGATGGAGCTTGTGCAAGTGTCCTCCTTTGTGTTCCTGGTCTACGGCACCAAATTGGCGACCCAGGGTTATATTATAATAAAAGGATTGCATATGTATATCGACAGAGTTACTCTAGTCATGAGTGGAAGAATCTATTAAAATGTGGTTACCAAATAGCATATAACCAAGATTCCCCTCAAAGACTTAATTGCTTGTAATTTTACGATTATGGTTTCACGTTAAATAAATCAGTCAAATATTGAAAGTGAATGTGTTCTGTACGCAATGACTTAAGCAAAAACCTGTTAAATAATCAATTAGATTCACATGTCCATCAGTCGAGCAAGTGTTGTTGACCTTTCGCTTTATTATCATTCCATTATACCGAATTTTGTATTGCAGGTACTCGACGTTCTTGGTTCTATACCCGATCGGAATAACTGGAGAACTTCTGTGCATGTACCATTCGCTCGACGAAATATACGAGAAAAAGTTGTTCACAGTTTCAATGCCAAACTCATGGAACTTTGTCTTCAACTATTACTACTTCCTAATATTCTACATGCTATTGTATATTCCACTGTTCCCTGTCCTCTTTGGTCACATGTTGGCTCAAAGGAGAAAGATGCTTTCTAAGGACGCGAAGAAAGTTAAGTAATTGTAAAGATAATAAGGGATATCATTGTACTAAAGATGGTGATGATCCTATGTATCTAAACTGTTTTCTATTCTTCTACGAAACTTATCACATTGATAAGTTCTCTTGTTTTTAGTTTTCTTACTTATTTATACAAGCCTCTTTCTATCCATCATTTTTACTTATCACGGGCTGATTTTGCAAGTTTGCGCAAAATTGTGTTCTTTCCTGTAGGAACACTTGCTCTTAATCATTCTTTTCTATTGGGTAGGTACACATATATTTGAATTGTTTGTTAATAACTAATACCTACCTAATCTGTTTACATTAAGCAGTTTTGCGGATATAACTAATGGTATGGGCGCTTATGGTTGGGTAAGAAAATCGGACCGGTTGCAAAGGGAACGTATATTTAGTGCCAATTGACCCGTGCCCTTTCATAGCTAATAGAAACAGACCTTTGGAGTCGTGTGCTAATTCCAACCAACTTTCGATATTGTTAATTTTCTATTTGTTACTGAAAGCTGCTCGCGCCAATGGGAGCTTTTTGTACGCCAACTTTAACCGGGCGTGCACACAGAGAAGACTTTGGTCGGCGACTTTACCAGGATTTCCTTTCACACACGAACGAGATATCCGTGTGTCGCCGAGCAACAGTCGCATGTGTGCATGCGGTCTATGAGGTTTATTATAACAGTTTTAAGTATTTGGTGTTACTTTAACACTGCCTCTTTACGCTGAATATCTACTTTATTTACTATTCTTCTAATATAATTAGTTTTCATTTAAGAATTTAACATTTACTCTATTGTTATACTCGAATTTCACTTTATTTATACCGTATTTTATGTAATAATACTATTTGTTCATATTGTTTACCTCATTCATAATATAAATTATTCGGGTACTAATTCTAATCTGTTTAGTAACTAAGCGAAAAATTGTTTACAGCCATTTCGAAATAGTCTTGACTTAAAGCATTTATAAATTAAGTACATATATTATCAGATTAAGAAACAAGTAAATTATTAATTTATTATTTATATTTTGACAGAGCTTAAATTTTGTTAATAAAATTATAGGTGGCAACGCAGTAGATAGACGAGCTGCATTCCGACCGCGAGCCGACTGCATCGTGAGTGTGAGCGACGGCGATAACACACGCTCTGGATTCGGACCGGCTAACGTCATGATGTCTGTCACGGCTGTAGAGTGTAAAGAATGCGGCTCGTCTATCTGCCCGCTTAGAAATAGTTTGCACAATGACATTCACGTAACGCATTTATGAAGCGTAAGATGAAATACACAGGTCTTGCGTGTGGTTAACCATAGCTAAACGAGCAATGATGGTCGTTATGTTCATTTTGTAAGTGATTGCATCTTTGTAGCAGGTTTGAGCCCATTAGTAGTGGTTAACTGTTACTAAGATTTTATGCGATAAAAGAACCATTACTTATATTCTTAGTAGAATGACGATGGATGTGAGAAATACCTAGGAATCCTCGATTCAGGCATGCTAACTGCTAATTTTCACAATCTAAAATTATACTCGTTAGTCTTATCATTTAAACAAAAGTGACTGAAAATCTGCAGCTCTACAGCTGAATTTATGATTGCTGCTGGTGAGATGGTATAATTGAGGAATATGCTTGCCAGAATTGAGGGCCCTGCAAGTAGGGTGATGCAAGTTTTCGAATCTGAGGGTGCTTCCTCTGACATGTCTCAATTAGTATAGTTTAAGGTGATGTGGTGTGGTTAGTCTTTGTTTTAAGTATTAGATGATTTTATCATTGTTATTTGGGTTTTGGGTTATATCAATTATTTGGGAGAATAAAATGTATTTTTTACCAGATTGATGTTTTTTTCTATTACTTACTACTTATAATAATCATAAATCCAGGTATTAATTGGGGACAAAATCCCAGATACTTTGTAGGTATATTACCTATACAGTGTTCCCAACATCAATGTGTACGATTTTTTTTTGAGACTTTGTTCCAAAAAATTGTTTAAAATACGTCTACATTGGGAACATTGTCCACGTACATACATTTGTCCCCAATGAATAACCGTCTTTAGTTTATACTAGATCCTGTTGGACATTAACATGACTATGAGTATATACCAATTCTAAAATACCTAATTTACTCTTATGGATGAGCATGTCAAATAAGTATTTAATATGGATCTTCAATAATACCTACTCAATAGGTACGTTATTCTAACATAACTTTGTACTTATTCATACCAGTAATTTATTTACCTTTACGAAGGTGACGCCAATAATGGCCTTGGGTTTTTTAACCACTTTTTTGCTCAATTGCCATAAAGGTTGGCTTTTCTTAACAACCTGAGTATGTGGTTTAGGCATCATTACCTACCGTAATACTTGGAAACAGATCTATGTATGTACTCTACCGTAATACTATTATGTAATGTAATAATGGTCAATTTCAGTAATGTAAAGAATGATTTATTCTTGGCGCCTCGATGCCTCTCCGAACACAATGTCTTTTTGTGTGTGATTCTTCTTTTCACACAATTTTAGATTATGCAATAATTTTCTTTAGTACTGATTAAAGTAGGTACCTACCTATTTTCGTTCGTAGGTAAATGCATGTGGTAGCTTAGTGGCAGTTGCTTTAAGTATACGCTCACATAATAACAAATTGGTCCCTCACTCTCGTGTCCTAATGACCGATGTAGTAAGTAAGTACGCAATCCGACTGAGCAGTATTTTTAAAAAATCATTTGGCACTGTTATGTAGGTAAATATTTTGCAATTCGGTCAGCATAATGTGCTCACATTTGCGTCTAGCGTCTAAGCTAGAACGTTAATTTCATAAGTAGCAATGAGGCCGCCTTTTGTGGTTCTCATGTTCTTGAATGATTTTAGAAATACCTATACAGCTGTCATTTTTAGGATGGATAGAGGCGAGTGTTTCACTTGAAAAGATCAGTTGGCAGAAATGTTATGCCGGTGATTGAATAAATTTTCACTTTATTCAATAGAAAATATAATTTGTACTAAACACATACGCATAAAAGAAGTGTACTCGTTGAATTTTCTGTCGCGTTGTTATTTACATGTAAAAGACATCAACGCGTGCGAATTCAGTATAGTGGTTTTATAGCCGTGTGTGTGATGCCGGCGTAGAATAGCATTACTCCAATTCTACCTGTCGCGACTAAGGGTAATTATCCAGGAAATGGGCAGCAGCGTTCTTTGTGAAAAATAAAACATCTTGCACTGCGCTCGCCAATCCGCCTGCCAACCGTGGTGAGTATGGCAATACCCCCGAGAAGAGGAGGCCCAGGTCCAGCAGTGGACAGTCGAAAAGAAAAAATGGACCTCCCATACTAGGACCTCTAATACTAATTTTGCTGTCTGAAGAGCAATTTGTATGGGAGGTCCAATTTTTTCTTCAAATATTAAACAATTTTTTTGCTAATATTGTAGCTAAGGATGTCCAGAGTCTAGATTTTTTCTTTGGACCACGATAACCGGGACACCATGTATATGGGCGACAAAGTTGAGGTATTAGTATTATTAAGTTTTAAAATGGCACTGGAAAAATGCTGTGCGATGGTGATTTGCTATACGATTCATGTCAGGCATTGTTGGTATACTTATTTGAATCTACACAATTAATAGTCTCGACTCGGTCAAGATTAGATAAATAGGCAGGTAGAGTTTAGGTGACCCGTGTGGTTTTGTGATTTTATCGCTTTTGGGCGTTTGTCCACCGCGCCGAGAAAAGTCAAAAGTCGGTGACGGCTACGGTGGACAAACTGCCTAAGAAATGTTTATATATGTCGCAGGAATGTAGCGAAATCCGGTTATTCGCGAAATCCCTAGGCCCTTCGCGAAGAGCCGGATAACTGCGAAATGCATCGATTTATTCGCACATTTCCCGGAAATCTGCGAATTCGTTATTTGCATGGACATAAATCCAGGAAAACTGCGTATAAGGCGACATGCGGCTACGAAGCCGCCTACGCACCTGCTATGAAAGGTTCCATATGCAGCAAAGGTTCCATATGCTGATCAGGTGGTTCAGCCTGCAATTGCCTACTCATTCATGTCAGCGGCCCACGGAACGGCCTTGGCCTTGGCCATGGCCATGGTCATGCTCATGCTCATAGTCATGCTCATGGTCATGCTCATGCTCATGGTCATGCTCATGGTCATGGTCATGGTCATGGTCATGGTCATGGTCATGGTCATGGTCATGCTCATGGTCATGGTCATGGTCATGGTCATGGTCATGCTCATGGTCATGCTCATGCTCATGCTCATGGTCATGCTCATGCTCATGCTCATGCTCATGCTCATGCTCATGGTCATGGTCATGCTCATGGTCATGCTCATGGTCATGCTCATGGTCATGCTCATGGTCATGCTCATGGTCATGCTCATGCTCATGTTCATGCTCATGCTCATGCTCATGCTCATGCTCATGCTCATGGTCATGGTCATGGTCATGGTCATGGTCATGGTCATGCTCATGGTCATGGTCATGCTCATGGTCATGGTCATGCTCATGGTCATGCTCATGGTCATGCTCATGGTCATGCTCATGGTCATGCTCATGCTCATGTTCATGGTCATGGTCATGGTCATGGTCATGGTCATGGTCATGGTCATGGTCATGGTCATGGTCATGGTCATGGTCATGGTCATGGTCATGGTCATGGTCATGGTCATGGTCATGGTCATGGTCATGGTCATGGTCATGGTCATGGTCATGGTCATGGTCATGGTCATGGCATGGTCATGGTCATGGTCATGGTCATGGTCATGGTCATGGTCATGGTCATGGTCATGGTCATGGTCATGGTCATGGTCATGGTCATGCTCATGGTCATGCTCATGCTCATGGTCATGCTCATGGTCATGGTCATGCTCATGCTCATGCTCATGCTCATGCTCATGCTCATGCTCATGCTCATGCTCATGCTCATGCTCATGGTCATGCTCATGCTCATGGTCATGGACATGCTCATGCTCATGGTCATGCTCATGCTCGTGGTCATGCTCATGCTCATGCTCATGCTCATGCTCATGCTCATGGTCATGGTCATGGTCATGCTCATGCTCATGCTCATGCTCATGCTCATGGTCATGCTCATGGTCATGCTCATGGTCATGCTCGTGGTCATGCTCATGCTCGTGGTCATGCTCATGGTCATGCTCATGCTCATGCTCGTGGTCATGCTCATGCTCATGCTCATGCTCATGGTCATGCTCATGGACATGCTCATGCTCATGCTCATGGTCATGGTCATGCTCATGCTCATGCTCATGCTCATGCTCATGCTCATGGTCATGGTCATGCTCATGCTCATGCTCGTGGTCCCGAAGAACCCTTACGATATGCCGCTGATATGAATGAGTAGGCAATTGCAGGCTGAACCACCTGATCAGCATATGGAACCTTTTCTGCATAATAATATGGAACCTTTCGTAGCAGGTGCGTAGGCGGCTTCGTAGCCGCGTGTCGCCTTATACGCAGTTTTCCTGGATTTATGTCCATGCAAATAACGAATTCGCAGATTTCCGGGAAATGTGCGAATAAATCGATGCATTTCGCAGTTATCCGGCTCTTCGCGAAGGGCCTAGGGATTTCGCGAATAACCGGATTTCGCTACATTCCTGCGACATATATACCTATATGTCTATGAAGAAATGTTCGGCGCCGTCATCTGTTTTCGTTCTCGTTCTCGGCGCGGTCATTATGTATTCTGTGGCGCGGTGGACAAACGCCGTTACTCTGTAATCTGTATTTATACAAACCGTCGAATTTTCCGAAAACGCTAAGTTTCACATGTCAAACTGATTAATCTTTCCCCAGGACAGTTCAAAGTATTAAAGAATTACATCTCCCATATACTTAGTTTTAAAACAAACAGCTAACCGAGATCTGAGTTTTTTTAAATTGTTTTGTTTGTGTTCTACATCCACAACTTCGCTCTACTAATTCTTTTATTTGTGTTGGTTATATTATATTATAACGTAGTATTTGTATTTAGTGGTAGGTAAATACTTCAAGGTGGTGGAACGTTTATTGTTTATTGATTGGAAGATTTTTTTATCAATATTACGATAAGAGTGCTGAAGGTAATTGTTTTGATGGCTTATCGTTTTATTTTTATTATTTGTTTATCGGCAAGTAATCTATGATCTACATAGAATACCTACGTTGATCAGAAAGATACGGTTGTTTATGAAGCAGGTGGAATTAACCATGTAGGTGATTTGATAGGAGTTGAGATGGTCGCCATGGCTGAAATCGATCTGAAAGATTATAATTATGGATAGGTTATAAATATAACTTACACTAACAGT
This sequence comes from Phthorimaea operculella, assembly GCA_024500475.1. NCBI lineage: Eukaryota > Metazoa > Arthropoda > Insecta > Lepidoptera > Gelechiidae > Phthorimaea > Phthorimaea operculella. The sequence goes on along the minus strand of JANFCV010000138.1, from coordinate 1,136,692 downwards.
TCTTTCCCATATTGCAGATATACAGCAATAATATTGTGATGGATGACCCTTAATGTGAATGTAAATCTTTCTTTTTGTAAATAACTAGGTATGTAAAATTGAAAATTATGCTGTTATTTGGTTCTTTAGTACAGGCGTTAGCTAGTATGTATCACGACATTGGTGACTTACCGAATGACCTTTATAACTTACGTACTATGCTACAAAAGAAACGACATCTTTTAAGATAATCTCAATCATCGTGATAAACGGTGCATCCACGACTTATATACAGTATGTATATTTTATAATTAAGTAAATGAACTAAATCTGCATATATAGAATCATCAAATTTTACTACGAACTCGTATTGGAAGTTAAATGACTTCTTTCCCACATTTTCATGTGAAATATCGCGTTGAAATAGGTGACATCGAAGCCGTTTATAGGGAAAGGTAACAGCTGGCCTCGGAAATGCGCCAGAAGAGCAGGTGAGTTGTGGGTTAAGTGTGTTGGAGATTGCAAGATCGGCTGATTGCTTTCAACCCCCGACGCGATATCCAGCGACTTGGGGCACGAGCCCAATTTGGTATGGTAATTTAATTACGCTCCCGAGCTATCTACCACTCCAGCACCTGTATAATTACCAATAACAGTTAACGAAAAAATAATCAGCAATTAACACAGATTTTAGTATGATATGATTACAGCTACTTACCGGATCTACCAAGTTTATCATCGGTGCAAGGTTTGTATAAAACAAACAAATCACAGAAGATTCGTTTAAGTCTGCGATTGACTGTTGGTTATTAAAAATGTTTTTGTCTTGGAAGACGACAGCCCTGCTGTTGGCTGGTCTGGTGCTGGCGGCGCAGGGGAACGATGCGGTGCAGCAGAAACTTGCAAAGGAACTGTTGGGGTCGGAAGACCAGATCATCTCTGACCAGGAGTTTGAGCTTGAGGCTCGTCAGCCAGCGCCAGTTGTACAGAAGAACGCAGAGTAAGTGTAGATGTTAACAAATTGAAATACTCCTTAAGGTTTCTTTATTTTTAGAAGATTCAACGTCAGGTACCAATTATTTATAACCATCCGAAACTGACCTTGTCCTACATTCAAATTGCTACGAATTTCGTAGAACTTTGCTACAACGTTTTATTTTTGTCAATTATTTCAGCTGGAATCCTGAGGGCAAGCAGACTGGTCTATCAGCCAACGTGAATTCGTACGTTGACAGCACTCTTTACCTGATCTTGCCCTTCCTTCGTGAGAATGGCCTTGACCCCATGCCTTTGCCAGAGATCGTTGAAGGGTTCAGAGTGGTAAGTGTGATAATAACTATTTAAATGGATATAGGTAGCATACGGGATTAGCAATTTGAAATGACTAAGTAGGTATGTATAGTTCGTAATACTAACTAGGTATCTCCGAAAAAATATATCTTTTGTTCGAAAGCGTAACGGTAGACTAGACAGCATCTTACTAAGTAACTGGCCAATCTTTCAAAGATTACGAGCAGTTGAATCAGCTCAACATCGATGTACAGGATCTTACGTCTATGAGTAGACGTCTCACAGTTATTGTTCATAGATAAAATACTTAAAATGTGGCTTTAAGATATTCCATAATACAGAAATAATAATGAACTATAATGAAAGTGGATTTTCATAATTTCAGAGGTACCTGCTGATCACATACAGCGCCTGGCTGAAGATCCACGAGGGTTCCATGACCGGTCTGACCAATGTCGAGCGCTCCGGCGACCAGATGGTCCACTACTTCGCCAGGATGCTGCGAGTGCGAGTTGTACTCAACTTCAAGGATCTGCTGGTAAGGAGATGATTATCATATTAAACAATGAGAAATGAATCACCGCTACCTCTTGACAACCCCGCAGTTTTACGGGTAATGCAGTTATGTACTGAAATATAAAAAGGACTACTATTGCTTTCTTCGCCAAAGAAATTGCCACATTGAAGTCCTAAAAATATTGCGCTATAGAGTGGTAAATTGATTTCGCCCGCTCGTTTAACTTTTGATCTTACATGAACATCTATCTTCTTCTTATATGAATATATATATATCTCTCTTCTTATATGAAGATCTTATATGAGTAAAATAACTAGAGCTACAATGACAAAAATCTTTGCTATATTTGCCGGGACTCTCGATTGAATTCTCAGACGTGGCAGAAAAATCTTAATCGTTAATTTGATAATACCGTGTTTCTTCTAGTTCAACTACAGATACTTGGTGACTGTGATGAACATCGGGCCCCGAGGAGGCATCGAAGCCACCCTCGACCGCTACGTGGTCGTGGTGGACGTGCTTATTGACTTCAACAACGACGAGGTGCATCTCCAAGAGTTCTCCATCAACGAAATCGGGTGAGTTATAGATTTACCACCTACACCAGCGTACTTAAAGAGAGCTTACTTCATGCATGCGGCCAGTCATAAAACATTGCCAAATACTTTTGCTACATGATTTCGTGCTCTAACAAAACATATTGCATCGACCCCAACTGATTTGGGATAAGGCCAGGCAGATGATGATTACCGATAAGTTGATGATGATGATGGTTATGCTGATAAGACCGATAAGATAAATATTTTGTTTTGGTCAACGCATATATCGTCGTCATCAAATAAAATATAACTCGAAAAACACCTACTTATTTGACACCCAGATTATAAGTATTTTGAAGTTACGGCATAGATTTAGGTATTTCTTTTAAAAAGTTATTTGACAATGATGACAGTGAGAGATAGAAAACCTCCTCGATTTGCGGTTGGATATTTTCCCATTTCTTTGAGTTTATGCATACCTATCTATCAGTCATTCAACATAATATTATTCCAAGATATTATTCCTTCGAACAAAAGATCGCAAATGTACGACATAATACTAACAACAACATTTATATTACGTGAAAATGTTGCAACAAATTCATTCTGTTCATACACATTCAGAAACTAAAAAAATTGGGTTTAGATAGGTACTTTGTTCGTAAACAGGAATAAATAAATTTTCTTATACAGATAGATATATTTGGCGATTATTAAGGGAGGCTCTCTTCTATACACGAAGCAATTTCGATCAAGCGAAATCATTTGGTTTTGGTACAAAATTATCATCGCATATCTTATCTTATCAGTTTGTAAGGAAAACAACATTTTGTGATTCTTCTTCTTCGTGTCTGGTTTCATAAGCATGAGCTAGAGTTTGCTTCGTTTCTTTAATTAATATATCGTAGCCTGAAACTACTTTGAATTGATGTGGTGCCGGCTTAGGATAGCATCATTCCATATCTTTCCCGTGGGTGTCGTAAGAATCGACTAAGGGATTAAGTGTTTTGCAATATTAGGCGACAGCTGATAACCTGCCATTATGGTGATACACACACTTTCTGAATGACTCTCAAACTTTTGTCAGACGTGGTGTAAATAGCTGTTTATTACAGCTATTCAAGCTCTTTCTGTCCCCCAAGGGTTAAGTGTGATATTAATGTATGTATGAAACTACTTTTTATCTCAGCCGTCTCCGCGTGCGCTTCACGCTGACCGTGCTGCTGGACTGGCTCATCAACCCGGTGCTGAACGTGTTCGTCCGCATCTTCGACACCATCATCATCAAGGTGGTCGAGTCCAACATCCACAGCGCTGTCAACCAGGTGCTCGACGTCATCAACGCGAACGTCAGGAACGTCGTCGATTACGTCGAGTCCTTCAATTGATTTTGCGGATAGCTATGAAAAGATAAGAAGAATACTGTGATTTTTCTATTGATAGATCCTTTTCGTTGTAAAAATATACCCAATGTTACCAAGAGCTAAGAAGAGAAATGTAGAGTTGTCAACTCTACCATCGTACCCCAATTTGTATAAGATATAATATTAAAGTAATGTACATATATTTGTTGAATAATGGATAAAGTATCTATTGCTATTGTCAAAAATTTATATATTTTATTAATACGTATTTTATTAGATGTATTATTTCATAGCATTATAATTTATAACAGCTGTAGGCATTATAGCTGCGTCGCAGGATAAATATTTTGTAGCAATAGTGACTCTTGCGTTGCGTAATAAGGTGAATGGTTTGTACTATTAGTTATATCGTAGCAATAGGTATAACTGTTTATTTGTATTGTTACTTACAATATTAGAATCTTAATGCCTAATAATTTACTGATAATAGAATTGATTACACAAAGCAATACTTACAGTGCCGAAGTCAGGTTGCATCCATCTTGATACTCATTAAAACGGTTTTAAATAAAAAGCATAATTTAAACAATTAAAAGTAAATATAAAATACTATGAAACAAAGGCATTAGATCGTATATTTCAGGTAAAACGTTAATCGTTCCATAATCTAGCAGATATTGTCGATTCAGTGTCCCACACGAAAAAAAGTATAATGAGTTTGTGTAAACTTGCTCGTTCCTTGTGATGCCTTCCGGGATTTTCTCTATCGTCCTGATTAACGTTTTACAAATAATAGATACGCAAGCAAACACCTGATTAAGTATCTATGAAATAATGATCTTACCCACCTACCGTGATCTGCTATTTTTCGTAATAATGCTTATTAAATTATTATGATAACAAGACAATAATCAGTAATCAACACAGATTTAGCAGGTGATACGACTAACGTCACTATATCTATCGACTTTATCTCGAGCTCGAAGTAAGTATATAACAAACAAATTATGAAATACGCGCTGTCGGTTATTGACTGCTAATTGAAAATGGTTTCGTATAAGAAGTCGACAGCGCTGCTGCTGGCGACGTTGGTGCTCGCAGCGCAAGGAAATGTGGTGCTGCAGGAGAAGCTTGCTAAGCAAATCGGAGTGGAACACCAGGACACTGCCGTCCAGGAGTATGAGTTCCCGGCTCGCCAGCCAGCGGAAGTTGCACTGAGCAATGCAGAGTAAGTATTGCTAGAACTTTCTGTTTTCGTCTGTTTGGAAATTGTAGACTAGATATAATTTAGATAGTGAATAAAACGGAATCTTCGTTGTTCACTGATAAGGTACTGTCGGTTACTCCTCTCATAAGAATTAGGTACTTATTTAGAAATATTATGTCCATTTATATGGTTATTGTGATAAACCGTAAGAAAAACTGTTGAAATTAATTTGTTAGTACCTACCTATATAGTCAGGATACAATTGCTACGACACAGACAGATACAATACCTACAATACCTATTAAAACTTACAGCCTGAATGTTGGAGGATTGGGCAAATCGGCGACCGTGAACGGCTATGTGGACAGCACGATCAAACAGTTGGTGCCTGTGCTTCGGGAATTTGGCTTCGACCCCATGCCACTGCCTGAGGTCGTCGAAGGATTCCGTGTTGTAAGTTTTGTTTATTCATCATCATCACATTACGACTCATAGCAATCCACTGCTAGACGTAGGTCTCCCCCATATTTTGCCACAAGGCACGAGCTTCTGTTTGCGCCACACAGTCGCTACGAGCCGCTCTCTCTTCAAGTCGTTTTACCTATTTGTTTATTACCCTAACATTTTTTATTTATATTTCGTGTAGTAGCGGCTAAGAATATGGTCACCCCTAGTCAACTCAAGGTGTTTCGTAAAAGGCGACGTAGAGTTTTTGACCTAGCTTGAATATCTGTCGACTGTGGGTCTGGGGTCAACCGCATAGTGGCGGTGTTACCTACTATAGCATTTGGGATAAGGGCAGGAAGATGATGGATGATATTTAATATTTCGTTGTCATGCTGTAATTTCCCGAGGTAGTAGAAATCTAAGAATTTTGTACCTACTATGTTTAATTTGTACGAATGGCAGATCTATAGCCATTATTCCAATAAAAGTAGTGTTTCAATAAAATTACACACATTTATAATTTAAGTAACTCGTTTAGTTAAGTTTACCTTTTAAGATAAATTAGAGTAGCTAATATAACCTCGTCTTTCTATTATTGCAGAGGTACCTATTGATCACGTACAGTGCTTGGCTGAAGATCAACGAAGGTTCCCTGACTGGTCTGACCAATGTCGAGCGCTCCGGCGACCAGATGGTCCACTACTTCGCCAGGATGCTGAGAGTGCGAGTAGCACTCAACTTCAAAGATCTGCTGGTATGTATTATTAACTAACGGCAAAGAAGTTCGCGGAATTGATTTTGAATGTTGATATAGTCGTAATTCATAATAAACGTCATCTGTTACGTGTGTTATGTTATGTTGGTGATATTGAATTCACATCACTTGAGCTTCATCATTATCATTGATAATGACATGTTTTCAGCGACAGTATTTTACGTTTGTTGCTAAAGTTTGTTATTTTGCTGGCATAATGCGTCGTCGATAGAACGGCCTGAAGAATCTAAAGGTTACCTATGCTTTTGTTTATTTACAGTTCAACTACAACTACTTGGTGCAAGTGATGAACATCGGGCCCAAGGGAGGCATCCAAGCCACCCTCGACCGCTACGTGGTGGTTGTCGACCTTCTTATCGACTTCAACAATGACGAGGTCCATCTGCAGGAGTTCTCTATCGGCGAAATTGGGTAAGTAACTATTCCTAGTAGCTATTCCTTACCTAATTATTGATTGTGTTGTGTGTGATACCTACTTGAAATATGCGGCGTAGAGTAGCGAAAGATAGCACGAATAAAGCTGCGTTGTGTCGTTTTCCGCTGTAAAAGTGACTTAAAAGTGTTTACACATCGGCGTGGTATGTTTGTGTGACTGGACAGTTCATGAATTTGATAAATTTTCTCCGCGTAAATTATGATAGGAAATGATAATAAATATTCACCTCTCTTCCCGAAGTTCCTCAGTTCGGTGCATTGTCGCTTTCAAAACGCATTCATTTGTTTATAGGCTCCTAACTATTTATAACATAGGTATTTAATATTAATATTGTTTGTCTCCCCAGGCGTCTCCGCGTGCGCTTCACCGTGAGCGTTCTGCTGGACTGGCTCATCAACCCGGTGCTGAACGTGTTCGTCCGCATCTTCGACACCATCATCATCAAGGTGGTGGAGTCCAACATCCGCAACGGCGTCAACCAGCTGCTTGGATTCATCAACTCAAATGTCAGAAACGTCGTGGATGCTCTCGAGGCTTTCAGTTAAATCGGTGATTCTATATCGCCTTGCAAATTGTACTTTTCTGATGACTGAGGCTTTCAGTTAAACCGATGATTTATCCTGCATTGAACTTTACTGATGACAAAAGAGTGATGAATATCCGTGTTACAGCAATAAATAATCTTCTATTGTAATAAACGCTTTATTTACCTACAGCTTCTGATTTTATTTTACGATAGACAGATAATACACCTGTGTGGTATTGATAATGATGATAAATACCTAATGGTGACACAGCAGAAACCGTTGTTGTTCAACCAAATAGAGATTCAGTCAGATTTTTTATAAATCCACCAAAACCTTCTCGATCGATGTATATTACTGCCAATTTGAGGAGATACCAGATGAGACCAGGAAAAATAACAGCAAAGAGCAGCAGCTTCTTTATTTACACGGCCCAGCTCCACCAACCCATATTTTTACAAACTCTACATTTGCTCTACATATTAGTCAAATATATGGCTCCCGAGAATTTGATCAATCTAGTAAACCGGAAACCTAAGCTATGACTTTTCAAAAAACGACGAAACAATACGAGAAAGTGTTACCTACACTTTCTTGTATTGTGCCCTCCTCGCGCTTTGTGTGGCTCGTAGTTTTGGGGAACTGTATGTTTGATGAATTCAATGTAGAATGGAAAAAGAACCTGACGAAAACGAAATATTCAGTGCAATGCAACTAGGTTACCTAGTAATTACTTGACCCTCGAAAACTTGAAAATACCGCATCGTCGTTTACTCTGCCTACCACTTAAAAGATACAGGCGTGATTTTATGCAGGTAAGTTTCGTTCATTTTGCTTCAGTTCGATTTTTGTTCCACAAAATAATATTAAAGTTGTTGGGTCGCTCGTAGACATTTCGTAGCACTTTCGTAGCAAATCTCGTGCTACGTTGCATTAGCGGCGAGACAGCTGCAGTCACTAGTGTGGAACTACCTTTAGCTAAGTTAGTTATGATTTTACGGTTGGCAGCACTGCTTCCATCTGTCATATTTTTGATATTTTATTTATAATCCACACTATGGAAACGCCAATATGATGACATATTCCTTATTAAACCCATAGATTAAACCACAGATAACAGCTATCAAACAGATGATTTTTACGACGGCCATTTCTTATCTTTCAAAAAAGAAAACTTTACTACTTTTCAAGAAGTTTTTGATCAAAATATAAAACAAATCAAACAAACCTATTTATGTACAAACTTATTTTTCTAGTTTGTGGACTATCACGCCAGTTGTCTTTGTCAACGTCAAGTCAAAGCGTCAGTTATTTAATTTATTGTTTTATTCCATAATTTTATTCTTTTTATTATTAATCTCAAGTTTTATTATATTTAACTACAGTTCTAAGCAAACAAGTTATTCGGAAGTTGTATCAAGTGAGTTCTTCGTGATTTCAACGGACAGAATTGCCACGGATAAAGCAAAGAGCACAGCAATATTTTGTTGTACAGGCAGTGTTTGTTACAATATGTTAGCCACTTTATCCACTGAAAAGGTGTTGTGGGAAGTGAAAGTTGGGGACAGCAGCACCACATTGCTGCCCGCGAGCCACGACCAGCAAATCGGGCACCTAAGATAGACCTGTTTGCATGCACGCACGGGAACACTACAAACCAGTGAATTACGTAAGAACAGTGTATTCTCCAGTTACTTAAGATTTGTATTGCACGCTATAATAAACCTCTAGGGTTCAGTTGCCTTTAGGTACTCATAAATATGTTCATGATGATAACGTGAGCTTAGTGTTAGATACTTCCTTTACCACCAATTCATGCTTATTTTGTAAATATTGTTTGTTAATTCGAAAATTTTATACATTTGTTTTGAAGATGTTTTGAAGAATGAATAAAATTATGATAAAAATGGGTATGTTTATTTTCTTTTTATTTAATCGAAACTAAGAAAAAATGTATTGCGGTACAGTAAGGGTACTATAGTACTGTCATTCGAATAGGCCATATTTAACAGCTGTCCAATATGGCCTTGTATCGAGTGACCGTACTACAAAAAGAGGTATAACCAAGGGGTACATATACCTATCATATTTCTGAACGGTTTTTTTTCTAAACGAACGTAGTAATATACAGATTCTGGGGTACGTTCATAGCTGCTTTTCGCATAATTCTTTCGTAGCTCTTTTATACGCTTGCGTCGATGAACGTGCACTTTACGAAAAAAATATAAAAGAACGAAAGAATGAAAAAAGATGCGTCATTTGACAGCTATTAAACGTCAATTTGCTGCTTGAACACACGTTTTTCTCAACGTTTTCTTGTTTTTAAGCTGTTTTCCATTAATTTTGCGATGTGAAGCACTTAGTATTGACTACCTGGAGGCCTGGAGCCCACCTCCACTGTACAAAGCAGAAAAATACCTTCATAACACAAGATTTTTGGTTTTAATTGTACTGCTCCAGCTGGCGGATAAACATCGAGGTTAGTGTGGAATGTGAAATAGCTGGAGACTCCAGGAGCCTGGATAATCAGCACGAGATGTACAAATGGCTTACTAACAAAAGTTCTCAACGATCCTGATGCGCAATTCAGAGAAAACTTGAACCCTGACCGAGAGCCCAGCTAGACTACAGAGTTGCAGAAATGCTTCTTTTCCCGTCGAATGGGACGGCAAATGTTTCCTGTCGAACCCAGTGAACCCTAGTGAAAGATGTTTAGTGCAGCAGGAGAACTCTTCCTTGCTATCAAAATCCGTAGATTGTGATGTGTATTTTCTAATATATATAGTGATTGAAGAAGCGCATTTCATAGTATTGTAGTAATAAATGCCAGTAAAATATTTTATTCGAAAAACAATGTGCAGTGTTATTCTGTATAATATGCATGCATTCATGTAATGCAGGACACCAAGTGGACGAACAACATGATGGATGAGCCTTTGGTGTATGAGATTTCCACCGCCTACTAGGCAACTATGTAGTAGACCTCTGATATGGTTGTATAGTCAGTCAGCAAGCGAGATGGATGGCTTATCATAATATCATACACTCAAAAAGAAGAATCTTCCTCTTCGGTCTGCTAAGCAAGTTCTGTAAGCACTTACAGAGAAATTATTTTTTAAATATTATCTTCCTGTGTTCCTTTGGGAAATCCATCCAGAGAAATTAAGACCCTGAGCCGCTGACCATGGGTGCAGTTAGCATTAGCTAATAGGAACATCTGGATCTTGACCCGCTCACCTGCATCGTTACCGTTGATCCATTGTATAGTTAAGTGATTGTGTTTATACAGGAGTAACAGGAGGGTATAACAAGCCGAAAGGAGGTCAAGGTGCTCATGAAACTGAACAACTTTCATGGAACATGGGTCGAAATATGAAAAAATTTGGACCTTCCATAGTAAATCAATTAGCTGATTGGCGATATTGTATGGGAGGCCCAATTTTTTTTCATATTTCGACCCATGTTCTATGGAGAAAGTTGTTCAGTTTCATGAGTACCTTGACTTCTTTTCGGCTTGTTACACCCTTTCCGTTACTCCGGTATACCTTTATGCCATGTCGTGCACCTGTCTACCATGTAGCTAATATAATTTAGTATGAATTAACTCTAGTACTCAAATATGTAGATTTCAATTTTATTTGCACTGTTTCCTGTAACCTAAGCCTAATTTTATAGATCTTGTCTCAGTGGTGGTGGCCGCGCAGTTCAAATCTTTGCTCGTAAAGATGCGATAAGTAGTTGGTGCCGTTTCACCACTGACTCAAGTAGGTACCTACTATAAATTGACCCTCAGAATAATCTTAGATAAGAAATTTAAGAATACGAGGTGTTAGGGACGGTGTAACGAAAATTTTGCAGGTGTGCTCAGACCATGAAACTGAATAACTTTTACTATGGAGCCAATGGTGTGAAACGAAAGCTGATTGTGAATTTTGTATGGGAGGCCGGAACATTTTTTTCGTTTCCCACCATTGGCTCCATAGAAAAGTTGTTCAGTTTGATGGTCTGATCATGCCTGCAAAGTTTTCGGTACAGCGTTCCTCTCTCTCTCTCTCTTCGTGTGGGACACCGAGTCGTTCAACGACCCGATGATCCCTGGGGTCAGAGTTTTTCAACCGCTTACTGCAAGTAACTGGTCTCTGACACGGTTGTGTAACGACCGCTATCATAGTCAGCAACCGAGATCGACGGCTTAACGTGCCCATCCGAAGCACGGAACCATCTTACTTCCAGACAATCAGGTGGTTCAGTCTGCAATGTCCTAACCAGACTGGGAACAAATTCACAAAGTGATATATATCAACTTTGTGAGTGACCCCACCGGGAATTGAACCCGGAACCTTTGCGTGGCAGGCAGTCATACTAACCACTACGCCACATCGGCTGTCACCCCGTCCATCCGTCCCTAACACCCTTTATGCAGGGATTTAGGAAGAAAATAAATTCAACCTTAAATACAAAAACTTATTTTTATTGCTGATAATAATAATACATTTATTTGCATAATGTAACATTTATCATACAAATATAACTGCGTCCAGATATGGTCACCGCCCCGTAGGACATACATCGCACCGCACGGTCTTGCCTCGCACGCACATGACCATATCTAGACGCAGCTACTACATAAAAAAGACTGATTAAACAAATTGGCTGCGTCTACACGGCGAGTAGTCTCGCGTCTGCCTGCTCGCGACATGGCGGTGTTGTAACAGATGCACGTAACGTGGAATGGACATCAGCCGAAGACTCTGTAACACAAAGTTTGTAGCATCACTTTAGAGGAACGCGTACAGCGCGTACCGATTTCAAACCAAGCAAAGACTACCAAAATGTATAAGCTTCCTTTCGCACAAATCGTTTACGATGTGGTGGTGACCAGAGGGCGGCAAAAAACTTTCTCAACCTCTAGAACCTTACGGATTTTGTTATTTATTCGCCTCTCTATTTGTATGAGACACCCGAGTCATCTAACGTCCTGATGAACCACGGTGTCAAAGTTGTACAACCGCTTACTATAAGTAGCAGGCTTTTGACATGGATCTGTAACAACTGCCATCTAAGTTATCATAGACAGCAACTGGAACCGATGGCTTGAGGTGCCTCCGAAGCACGGAATCATCTTTTTACGGACAATTAGGAGGCCTGCTATGTCTTAACCAGATTGGGATCAAATTCACAGTGATAAATACCTACTTTACTTCGCTCGTTTTACGTCAGTTCAGAATACTATTCCCCGATTTTTACAAGTCGAAATCTTAAAAGGCAACTAACGGTAAATCCTGAGAATATTCAGTAGTATTTCGTATAAATGCGCTAAGCGCGTGGTGGCATAGCACATAAATGACCCCAGAAAGACTGACGTGTCCAACTGGAAAAATGTCGTACAACAACTCATGACATGACGTACCTATGCCCTACTAATTTGGAGTTATGGACACTAACCAGACCCAACTTCTTGAAGAACTGTGTTATCAACCGTAGGTAGTTCACAGTGGTCACTCCTGGCTGGTCTCTGATGTCACACCTTTAAGGACAGTAATCTGCAAGAGAAGAAGAGAAAAAAATATATAATTGCAACATCATCTATTGGTCTTGGGCTCTACATATAACTGTTTTTTACGGCTTTGTGTTAATCACTTAAAAGGGTTCATCGGGTCGTTTGACGACTTGGTGTCTCACCGAAAAAATAAGAATAGCCAGTATGAAAGATTTTTATTGAACGACATTTATGACAACTCTCCCCGTGGTCTAGTGCTTTGAGCGCTAGCGTTAGAATCAGGAGATAATGTTTGTGAGCTGATTACTAATAATTACGGTGGTCGTATAACGGTCATCTAAGAGGCTAAGTTGGAACTTAAGTCTTAGAGGGTTTACTTGGATGTAAATATTTGATTCGATGACCACACGACGAATAGAGAAGCACAAGAATGCATATGTCGCAGGTCTATCGCGAAATCGGGTCAATCGCGAAATCCCCATTAACTTCGCAAAAAGCCGGATAAGTGCAAAATGCATCGATTTATTCGCACTTGGCCTTAAAACTCTAGGTCTATAGCGAATTCGTTAATTAATGGTCAAAAAATCTAGGTCAACTACGTATAAGGCGACACGCTCGTAGATGCATACGCACCTGCTACGACTTTGGGGTGTCTCTACGCTATCGTAGCACGCACACAGGATCATCGACGACGAGTCGTAAGCAGTTCCGCCGCTGTCGAGCCCCGCTCTAATCTCCAGCAAAGGTTGCATATATTAATAAGGTAGTTCAGCCTGCAATGAACATGTGGCCCACAAAACCATGTCAAAGTCTGCTCAACAAAGTCATCCTCAACCATGCCAAAGTCCTGACAACCATTCCAGAGTACTACTACACCAGTGTTAGAGCCCATGCTCATTTTAATGCACATGCCCACTTCCATGCTGGTGTAGTAGTGCTCTGGAATGGTTATGTAGAACTTTGACATGGTTGAGGAGGCATGACTAAGTTGAGCAGACCTATAAATGGGTTCTGTGGGTCACTGATATAAACGTCTAGGCCAGATTAGCGCGGGGCTTGAGTGCGGCGGAACTGCCCACTACTGCGACGAGCGAGAGTTCACGACTCGTCGTCGATGCTCCTGTGTGCTACGGCGGCGTAGAGGACTTAAAGCACCGAAAAGTCTACGAGCGTGTCGCCTATACGTAGTTGACTACATTTTAGACCTTTACGAATTCGCTATAGACCTAGAGTTCTAAGGCCAAGTGCGAATAAATCGATGCATTTCACACTTATCCGGCTCTTCGCAAAGGGCCTAGGGATTTCGCGATTGACCGATTTCGCGATAGACCTGCGCCACATATTCAAATCTAAGTCAGATTTTATTACCTTTGGAGACCAACTTGACTCTCCTGATAAACTTGAATCTCAGGTTTCATGAAGTCGATGTAGGCGGTGGTGGTGCCGTTGTCGTTCCGCCAGCTCGTCTTCACTGAACCATAGGTACTCCGAGGAGATATAATAGCTGAAGGAAAGAAGGTAGAAGCTTTATCACTTTTGGACAAACTAATCGCTAACGTAGATACCTATCGATATCTAGACACACGGCAGTGTGTCCGCCAAGTTCGAGCAAAAAGCGACACACCGGCCGTGGGTTATATTACACGAACCATTTCGGGCCAAGTTCGACCCACCTATAACTCAAAATCTATTTTATCTACGCATATGAAATTTCTAGTATCTGTCGAGATCTACTTACTTATCTAAAATACAAAATTTCATTAATGTACCTATTGTAGGTCTTGAGATATTGACGTCAGAAAATCGCTATTTTACTATACACTCACTGACTGACTCACTCATCAAAACCTAGACCACTTCCAATGGTCGTATTGACTTGAAATTTGGCATGGAGCTAGGTCTTTAGGTCAAGGTAAAGGAAAAATCTAAAATGGCCAAGTGTGAGTCGGTTTTAAAAATAATGAAGGTGTAAATTCATACCCCTAAGGAACTAAAACAAAAAATATCTATATCTTCCAATCGTCGTACCGACCTAAAATTCGTTACGAAGGTTTGTATTTAGTCAAAGTAAAGTATAAATAAGATATATATTTCTTTACCTAACTTAATCATAAGAAAAAGAAAATAAACCTTACAAAATAATGAAATCCACCAAAACATAAATGTGAAAGGCTGTTCGATAATATTGAATGCAGCCTATAAAGAAGTGAGATCTAACAGTACCAAGTTCCACACAGACCTCGGTTAAAAATAGTTAGGAATGCACACTTGATTTTTCGCAGTTTGGAAATAAGAATCTACTTTCCAAACTGCGGAAAATCAAGTGTGCATTCCTGTAACTATTTTTAACCGAGGTCTGTGTATGAACTGCACTTATTTAGATCTCACTTCTTTTATAGGCGAAGCATTCCAATATTATCGAACTTGGCAGCCTTTCACATTTATGTTTTGGGTGGGATTACATTCACGCGGACAGAAAACAAATTTCTAGCATGTGCAGGTCATTTTCTCGGCAGTGCTATAAATACATGATAAAATGAAAACAAGAGAAATTAGTATAAAGATTCCTAGGTTGCACAGAAATTGTGAACATATATCTAGTCAGTCTAACTAAAGAGTAATATCTTAGATTCGAAGATCCCAACGGGTCTAAACATAAGGACTTGATAGAGGCAACTAATATTAAAGTTATACCATTTCTATCTCCGTTGCAACTAATATTAAAGTTATACCATTTCTTGTCACTAAAGTTCATCTTACCGGTTTACTAGCGCGACATTCAATGTGGCACAGCGGTTAGTACGACTGCCTTCGACGCAGAAGGTTTCGGGTTCAATTCCCGGTGGGGTCACTCACAAAATTGATATTTATCACTTTGTGAATTAGTTCCCAGTCTGATCAAGACATTGCAGGTTGAACCACCTGATTGTCCGAAAAGCAAGATGGTTTAGTGCTTCGGAACGGTAAGCCGTCGGTCCCGGTTGTTGTCTATGATGGCAGTCGTTACACAACCATGTCAGAAGCCTGCAACTTGTAGTAGGCGGTTGAAAACTCTGACACCAGTGTTCATTAGGGTCGTTGGATTACTTGGTGTCTAGACTAGCGCGTAGCGATGCTGCTGCTACGCTTATGCTTCGAAAGCTTTGGTCTTTGGGCTTTTACTCCGCCTTAAAGTAACTGTGCTTGTAAAAGCTCACCCTTTGCTCAAAGCTTCGATTTCAGGGCACGCAGCCCTTGTTGATGAAGGGATGCGTCCACACGGGCACTGTTTATCTATATATAGAAAGTGTGTTCTTCATATTCGGGAACCTGTAAACATTATAATTTGTAGGTAGAAGGTTTTCTTCATATTATAATAAAACTAGCTGCCCATCAGCGGTTTCACCCACTGCAACACATTTTTGCCCATCAGGATTAAAATCGAAAATTCCTGTAACACGTATTTTTAAGCCCTTTGATCTAATCGCAAGTTTTGAAACAGTTCGCATTTAAAAATAATGATTTTCCATACAAACTTTGAACCCCTTTTACCCTTTAGAGGTTAAAAATTGAAATACCTGAAACACGTAATCATTTTAAACATTTTTTATTATTAAACTTTTATTACGTAGCTGTTTGACCTTATCGCAAATTTAGGAACAGATGCCATTTAAAAATCATGATTTTCCATTCAAACTTTTAACCCTTTTTACCCTTGAAGAGTTAAAAATCGAAAATCCCTGAAACACGTATTTAATTTATTAGCTCTTTAATCTAATCGCAAATTTTGATACAGATCGCATTTCAAAATAATGATTTTCCATACAAACTTTTAACCCTTTTTACCCTTTAGGAGTCAAAATTTGAGGTAAAGAATATTTAAAACCTGCCCTTAACTAACTCTATATGCTAAAAAACGCATCAAAATCCGTTAATGGTTTTAAAGATATATTCATACAAACATACATACATACAGACACGGGAAGGGACTTTACTTTATACTATGTATTGATAATATGGTTTAGCAAGACACTTTTTCCTATGAAGTGTGCGACGACGTACGTACACAGTCGATACAGGCGGCAGTGGGTGTATGTGTGGGTAAATCTAAGTAAAGCAACCTTCTGATTTGGAGTCCAGCCTCTAACTCTGCAACAACCATCAGCTCTGTCTGATACGATATGCCCACAAATATGGCATACCCGACACCTATTTGACAGACACATTTGACAGACATATCCTTTACGGTATACGCAACATCTTTCTATGACAAAATAATATCTTTTACAACTAACCACGCGCCTGTTACAATACAACTGACAACCGAACTGTTACATCTTATCTCGCAGATGTTAAAATTTACCCCGTGGTTGTTACATCATACAAATTGTAGCAGTAGCGGAGATAGTTTTAACAATCGCGGATATAGTTGCAACGGCAGCGCAGTTGTACAAGCTGTGGGTTAAGTAGTAGAGGTGCAAAGCAAAATATTGCCTCCCATTTGATTGAACACGGACATTCATGCAATATGCTTTTCGCACAACCGTGCGCGGATTTGTAAAGAGAGTAAGCGTTACAAACTAGTGCAGGTTCAAATAACACATAAAAGGAAAGATGTATGCAGGCGTGACTTACCTAAGAAAGAACTCTACGATGCTGTCTTCTCCGCACAAGGATATAATAACTAAAAACGCAGCTAAGGTCCATAGTTGATGTTCCTATTTCTATCGTGTCGGACACCAGTCGACGAATGACCCGATGAACCCTTGTATGATGAGGGGACAAAATGAGTAAAAGTTATGTTTTACCTCAAACGCCAGCCGTGCTTCGGGCGGCGGGGGCGTGCAGTGGCCGCACGTACGCTCTTCTACTTTTAAAGTCTTCGCATCTACTTTAGAAGCTTCCACTAGCCGCGATGCGCGCTGAAATTAACAAAATTAAATTATTATTAGAAAGCAAAATCATAAATAATAACGTGTTGTTTTGCGGTGGAGTGTATTTTTCTTATTATGTAAAAAAATATGTACTGCTATCCTCGCCCATCTAACTGAAAGGTGCGGTGTGTAAGGTGAAGTGAAGCTAATATCTCCCATAAAGTAAATGCCTATGTCCAGCAATGGACTGTTGTGTTGTGGCTGCTTATCCTTTCCTGTCACGTGCCACACCGTGTCGACAACGACCCTGATTTCTCATGATGCATTACCACTTGAAATTGAAACACATTGGAAACAGCATTCTTTTACTAAGTTATTATTCCAAGTATTAACTGAGTACTGATAAGCGCAATGGTAATACATCTGGGTGCTCGAATTCCCAACCTAGACCTAGATCATACATTGTTTTGACCTAGATCATACATTGTTTCGATTTTGTTGTGATAATAGACTGTCTGTTTTAATTCAATCTGCTCATAGAAGAAATTCTGAATCGAGTACTCACAGAAAATCAACTAGCATCACCGGGTATGGGGTACGGTGTGACTTGACTTAAACCCGTTTCATTATGATATTCACTATACATGCTTCATAGTTGTCTACGAAGTAGAAGCCTGTAATTTGAGAAGAAAAATCTTATTAAAGCTTTATTTTTAGTTAAAAATATCAACGAATATGAAATCTTCAAAAAATGTGTGCCGGTTTAGAATAGCATCACCCCTTTTCTATCCATGGGTGTGGTAGCGACTGCGGACGCCTGAGGATCGATACAGGAAATGAGCAGCTGCAATCAATATTTAAAACACCTTGCACCCATAGCCATACCCATTAATGCCATTGAGGAGGCTCGTGTCCAGCAGTGGATTGATGTAAATGTAGCAGTAGTAGTAGTAGTATTATTAGAAAATCGTGACTTTTATACACTATTATGAGTATCAAACACAAAAGTGAAACAGTTACTGGTATACTGGTGCTTCCAAAACGTAATGCCCTTAGCAATTGCTTAGTTTGCTTGGGTCAATCCGCGACAGAAGGCGACAAACGGATAAATCTTAAGAATATTCAGCAGTAATCTCTGTAAATGTGTTACACGCGTCACTACGCATAGCAAATAAATATCTCCCAAAGATAGACGTGTCCAACTGGGAAAAGGCTCGTGCATGAGGTACCTATGCCTTAAGGAATTTGGGGTTATTGGACATACGTGGTCCGCCGTGGTCACTCCTGGCTGGCCTTTGATGTCACCCTTCAGGTCAGGAATCTGCAAGAGAAAAGAAAAATGTATTGCTGCAAAGTCATCTATTGGTCATGGGCCTCCACATATTAAAATATCTAATTTGTCTTTGACTGACTTTTACGGCTTAGGTAATGTCAGTCAGTTAACAGACATTCCGAAAGTTTTCATTCACTACATTTACTATTACATTCGATGTGGTCTAGTGCTTTGTACTACAACTCATTTCCCAGCGGGGAAAAGGCATATTCATGTATATAGAAAACTTCCTCTTGAAGAACTCATCATCATCTTCCTGCCCTCATACCAATTACTTGGGTCGGCGCAACACATTTTGTTGAACACAAAATCGTGTTCCAAAGGATTTGGTTTAATTTTACGACCGGCCGCCTACCAGACGTCAACCATCTTCTTGAAGAACTGTTACTATAAAATCTGTTGCATGGTTCAGGAAGAGTTAGCAAATTCCACAACAGACAGAGGCAAAAAGCGACTTAATTTATGCTATGTATTGGAGCTTCTGCATATTTTACAATCCATACCATAATTGTGTCATAGAGTCACTGATAGCGGTCCGCTGCTTTGTGGTGGTGCACTGCAGAGTCCAGTCTGAGCCCAGCTTGTTTGGTGCAGATGAAAGAAGAGAAGGTTCATGTTGGCAAATTCCATTTTGCCGAAAGTTATCCGAGACAAAGTGGATTTTCTGAAATATTAAAAATTGATGTTAATTTTCTCTAAGTCATACCAGCATAAAATGATATGGGCTATATTCGTGGTGTAGTCTTTCATTTTCGGAAACATAGGAAACACATAGTTAATACCTATAAGTTGATCCCTAAAATCGGAAAGTGGATTTATTGGTGATAGTACATGGGAGATAAGATACAGAGAGACGTAGTTATGAATTATGATTGCTGTGTGATGTTTGCTTAGAACAGCATCACCCCAATTCTACCCGACATCTAACCAACATCTGGAACTGCGCTCAACAATCTGCCTGCCAAGCGTGGTGAGTATGGCAATACCTCCGATAGGGGAGGCCCATGTCCAGCAGTGGACTGTAACGGTTACATAGTGGATATTTATCAAATTGTCTCCATTTCACATTGGCAAACGAACCTGATACACTGTCAGAAATATTGTTGCATTCTTCAAAGTGAAAGTTGAGCCATCGCATTAGTCACTGTTGCTGCCTATGATAATATGATAACAACTACATTGTGACTGCTCAACAACCGTGTCAGAAGCTTACTAGTAGCAGAGGGCGGCTTGAATACAGTGACATCCATAACTTAGAAGCTCATTGGGCTGCTCTTCTTGTCGTCAAAGAATTGGAGTAAAGTAAAACGGAAAACACAAACTAATCTTACCCATACCACAAATCTCATCTTTCATCCAATGTAGTACCATTGCCATTTCAACATCTTCAGTCGTAACACTGCCTCCTCAACCGCAAGCTGTCCACATCCAGAATCTTGTCGTGTAGCCATACGCTTAGGTTGCCCGAGACAAAGTGGATTTCCTGAAATTTTAGAAATTGAAGTTAATTATTTCTAAGTCATACCAGCATACAATGATATGGGCTACCTTTGTGGTGTAGTCTTTCATTTCCGGAAACACAGGAAAGACATAGTTAATACCCTATAAGTTGATCCCAAAATCAGAAGGTGGATTTATTGGTGATAGTACATGGGGAGATAAGATAAAGAGAGACATAGTTATGAATTATGATTACTGTGTGATGCTTACTTAGAATAATAGCATCATCCCAATTCTACCCGTGTGTCAAAAAGCTACTAAGGGATAGTCATCCAGGAACGGGCAGCAGCGTTCCATGTAAATGCAACATCTTGAACTGTGCCCAACAATCTGCCTGCCAAGCGTGGTGAGTAAGTATGGCAATAGCATATCAGTAGTGGACTGTTACGGTTACATAGTGGATATTTATCATTTTTTTTCATTTAACATAGGCAAACGAACATGATTCACTGTCAGAAAGATTTTTGCATTCTTCAAAGTGAATGTTGAGCCATTACATCGGTCACTATTGCTGCCTATGATAATAACTACAGGTAACGGCCTCAAAAACCGTGTCAGAAGCTTACTAGTAGCAGAGGGCGGCTTGAACACAGTGACATCTGTTACTTAGAAGCTCATTGGGCTGCTCTTGTCGTCAAAATAAGAAGTGGAGTAAAGTAAAACGGAAAACACAAACTAATTTTACCCATACCACAAATCTCATCTTTCACCCAATGTAGTACCATTGTCAATTCAACATCTTCAGTCGTAACACTGCCTCCTCAACCGCAAGCTGTCCACATCCAGAATCTTGTCGTAGTAGCCATACTTAGGGCCATCAGATAACTGGAAATCAAATTAAAGTTTTAATTCCACTGTGAAAGAAAAGAGTCCTTACAAAGGGTTTTAAATATTGGTTATATCTACAAGATATTGAATTCTTATATAGTTTCATCGGTTCCTAAACAGATATTATGAAAATAAAAGCCAAAATACCTGTAAAGATCAGCGTAGAGAACTCCACCTTGTTTTTGCTTCATAATTTCACTTTTACTGGCACAAATAGTTTTAATTTAAAGTAAATTTATTACTTAAATACATTTACTTTGCTTACAAACACAAATCATCTATTAAAATTATCGTATGAAACACAAAAATGAAGAAATGATGATAAAAGAATCACGTAGCTCGTAATAAAACCGTTACCTACTGTCAAAGTGACGTTCGAGAAAAATTATCTATGTCGAGACATCGAGAAAAATTCTCCGGGCGGCACGGTGAACGGGGTATTTAAAATTTTGACAAGTAGGAAATTTCTCCCAAACTACGCTCCAAAACGAGGTTTTACGAACTGTCATAGTTTAACTTTTATACAAAAGGCACGCGTGAACGTACCCCTGTATATGTTATCTTCACTGGTAGTTTTTAATTAAAAAAAATCCTGGGATTCTATATGGTAGCACCTTTATATTGAGCGTCTCCTATCTGTGTGGTTTTTATTTTCATGACCACATGTGCATCGAATTTTTCATGAATTTAGCCTAATTTCAAAGTTTCCTCATCGTAAAACTTGTAAACATAAGCAAGTGCATACAGTTTTGTAAGCATGGGAAAGGCTAAAAAGCTTAAACCCTCGCAAGTGGGTAAAAACATAGCTCTAGCCGACCAAATAGAATCGGTTAACTCTGTGAAAAACAAGAACAGGGCTAAAGAAAGAAACAGGCACGATGATGATGAAGAGGTAAGTAGAAACTCTTGCTGCCTGAATGCTACAGGAATAATAGTTTCATTGCACATAAATGTTAACGCGTTACAGTGTCAAGAGGTTATGTTTTGGCAATTATGATCCAAGCAATATCTCTGTTTTCCAGTTTGTGAACGCTGACTTGTCCAAGAAGATCTTGAAAGCTGCTCGTAGACAGCAGGCTGAGCTCGGAGACGCGGCCGGACCATCACCAGCTAAACATGTGGTGCTTTCTGCACCAGCTAAAGGTAGATAATGTTTAGATTTTCATGGTAATCTTTATACGCACGCAGTAGATTTTTCTACCAATATCTGGTACCTGCCATGGTACAAGGGTTCATCCAGTATACAGAAATTTGTTAACTCAGTGGACCACAAGACAAGAAGTCTTAAGGTATAGGTACACATAACATAACAAACTATATGTTTCTGTTTTAGATTCTGATGATGATGAATCAGCCTCAGATCATGATGACTTGGACCCGGACACCTTCTATGACAATATTGAAATCAATGAAGATGATGAAGAGGCCCTCAAAATGTTCATGTCTTCAAAACCAGAAAAAACCAGAACCCTCACAGATATCATCAAAGATAAAATCACTGAGAAAAACACTGAGCTGCAAACACAATTTTCAGATGTGGAAACCTTGAAGTTACAAAATATTGATCCTAGGTATCAATTCTTAATTTATTTTCATCATAATACTGTCTTTATTTATTTTCACCAAAAACTTATTATGTAAATATTCATTAATTTACAGGATAAAAACAATGTACGAAGGTGTAAGAGATGTTCTTCAAAAGTATCGGTCAGGAAAATTACCTAAGGCTTTTAAAATGATACCACATCTTCAGAACTGGGAGCAAATTCTGTACATAACTGAACCAGCCACTTGGTCTGCTGCTGCTATGTACCAGGTATTTATTTGTTATTGAATACATAATTATTCTTTTAATTATATACTTATTTTTCTATTATTGTTTTTTTTTTAATATACTTTATTCTTAATCTCCGTTTTTAATAAAAATATTGATTATGAAAACATGCCTATTGGATTTCTTGTGAATAATTCAAATATAATTTGCAGGCAACAAGAATATTCGCATCAAATCTAAAGGAGAAAATGGCTCAAAGGTTTTACAATCTTGTCCTGCTTCCCCGTGTCAGAGATGACCTGGCTGAATACAAGCGTTTGAACTTTCACTTGTACCAAGCCCTCAGGAAATCTTTGTTCAAGCCAGGAGCTTTTATGAAGGGCATTCTTTTACCACTTTTGGAAGTAAGTATATTTTATACCCAAGATAGAAGGAATGTTATATTTGGTTTTTGAAATTAATTTATATTTCAATTTTTATGTACACATAAAGTATGACTTGTAGTATACACACTTATTCTGTGCTTATAGTCTCTTATTCTTTCAGTCTGGGGATTGCACTTTGAGAGAAGCCATCATTGTGGGATCTGTACTAGCCCGAAACTCAGTACCAGTTCTTCATTCAAGTGCAGCACTTCTGAAAATTGCTGAGATGGATTACACTGGAGCGAACTCAATATTCTTGAGAATTCTTTTCGACAAGAAATATGCACTTCCCTACAGAGTTGTAGATGCCTGTGTTTTTCACTTTTTGAGGTAAATATGAGAAATATACCTATAGTTTTTTACTGTTGTAAATATACCTTATAATAATTTGACTTTTATCTTGTTCTAGATTCCAAATGGACCATCGCAACCTGCCTGTGTTGTGGCACCAAGCATTACTGACTTTTGTGCAGCGATACAAGGCTGACATCTCATCAGAGCAGAGAGATGCTTTATTGGAATTGCTGAGAAAACAGTCTCACCCTACTATTACACAAGAGGTAACCTACATTTTGTCGATTTCTAAAGCTAAAATAAATACTTTGGAATTAATTTCAAGTTTAATAAATATTAATAAGAGTAGTGTAAAGAGTTGTCAATATTGTTTTCTTATTTTTACAGATTCGAAGGGAACTGCAGGCAGCAAAGTGCAGAGATCTAGAAGTAAATGAAGAAGTAACACAAGCAATGGCCGTGGAATAATGTTAGTAATATTTTATTAAATATAATCTTATATAGTATTTACAAAAGTTTGTTTCTTTGATTGAACCTTATTTTAACATTATATTATAATTTTATTGGTCTATCTACTTGACTAGTCACAAAATGTACCGAAGGTAGCACAGACTGTCCGCAGTCACACTTTCTTCCTGATACAAAGTCAAAGGAACCAACTTTACTGCGACAATTTGAACAGTGGAGCTTCCCCTTAGTCCAATTCTCTGCTTCAACGTTCTGTTTTATCCAGTCTGGTAGTTTGTCTTCTACTAAATAAATAAACTTCTTGATATCGTAGCTGTCGCATGGGTGGTCGGCGCTGTTATTGTAAACTCTGGTTATATCCTCGAGTAAAATGTGTCTGCACTTGTGGCACTTGATACATCCGTTGTTTTGAACTTCCATTACTGAGTTTTATGTAAGTAATTATTTTAGTAATTTCATTTATTTTTCGTCGTAGCACATGCGGTTGTGCGGTTGCGATCTTGTTTTTGAGTTGCCAGACATAAACTCCTATAATTTGTAGTTTCTTAAAAAATACCAAACCATTTCTTTAATTTACTTTGAAATTCTTAATCACTTGACAATCATAATCACTTGTCAGTCATAATAACTCTTGCAAAATTTGTTCGTCCGAGCAATATAGATATAAAATGAAAAATATAATATCAACCAAAGTTTGATATTTTTAACTGCTAATCTGAATATTATTATTAATTTTGCAGCTGGCAATACTAAAACTTTTGACAGTTTTAAGGGCGTTGATGAAGGAAGTTACTCATATATTTTTTTTTTATATATTTAAAGCCCGTACCACACTACTTTTTACTGCGGCGCGAATTTTAAACGTGGCCACGGAGGTTGCATCAGAGTCACGAGCATGCAATGCAATGTAAATAATTTCTAGTGTTTTGTAACTAACATATTAGATAGCTGAATATTATTCATCAATAGAACATACAAAATAATATCATGCCTATATTCTTTGCGGGGTAGGCAAAGTGTAAACGACTGTAAAAACAGCCTTTTACACCGTCTGGCAAAACTATTTGACTCATTCAGAAGACTGTGTATATCACCATCGTAACAGGTTGTCAGCCTGTCGCCTAAAATATTGCAAGACACATAATTCTCCAATCCCTAAGTCGCTTCTTACGACACCCACGGAAAAGATACTGGGTGATGCTATTCAAAGGCGGCACCACACGGCTATTTAAGCTGCACTTAAATCGGTTTGTCATGGATTTATCGATCAAATAAAAAAAAGGCTTCGTACAGTGGCTTCACTATGTCTTTTCAGTATGTATTTTCCTGTACATGTTGCTCTAATGATAAGAGCTCCTGAGCCGTCCAGAGCTAGATTAGAAGGAAATGCCATAGCAATGCGGCTTGGTGACGGGTTACCGCGGCTAAATGTTTTAGAGATATGATCCTTCTGGACTGGACTAAAAGTTTTCATTTAGTTACACGAAATTAGGCTGGTAGATATCTACCTTTCTGATTTACCGTGTTTTGGATGTTAGGCTACGTCGCGAACTTGCACCTTTATAGTTTTCATGGTAATTTCAGATTCAAAACTAAATTCCATACTTTTTAAAATTAATTTTGGATTTAATTTTTAGCTTTAGGGTAACAGCTGAAAACAATATCCCATCACAGAAACATTTAAATGGTCTATTTTGTTTCCAAGAAACCTTAGTTATAGAAGGCCTTTTTAGTTAGTTTTTTATTACGTTGGGTACTTCCTTCCTTATATCGTGATAGAAGAAGTTTAAAAATAAAACAACTAATCGCATGTGCGTGATATTTTATTTCACTGAACTTGCTTGAACAAGAATTTTGCGCTGTTCAATGATTGCAAAGTTTCGATTGAACTATGTGACTAATGTGCTTGTTTATATTGATCTAAGTACATACTCTCATGTACTAGCATTTTATTTACCCATAACAATAATGAACAAACGTTCGATAATAATTTTGTATAAAAGTATATCTAAAGCATTCATTTGTGGCTTTTTAAACTTAATCGCCGTATTAATATCGCCCAGTCGCTGCTTAAAGTAACACTGCTATATACATACATACATTAGTGTACGTAAGGAATAAACTCGTTGTAAAAATATGCTAATGAAATAAGTTGAAAAGATTGGAAGAAGTGTTTCTTTTTGCAATACAATAATATTATTTAGTCCTCATAGGATAACAATAAAAATAGTAGGATAGTGAATTGAAACAATGCTGTAACTATGTTACTAGCTTAAAATTACAAAAGCAATATAACAACTGATTAAGAAACATTGTAGATTTTTTGGTTAAATGTCAATGATTTGAATTTATTACCTTATCAGGTAGTTATTATAGCATTATAGTGATTTTGTGATGAGCATCGCGCTACTCGCACTCTATACAACAAACACCAGAAAGAAAAAATGGTAGGCAGAGCTCGCTACAACAATCTATGCCTTCTATTGCAGACCAATAACACCGTACCTACTTATTTCATAGCATATCTATCTAAGTATTTATGTGTCTCCAAGTAGGCAACTTGATAACACGCAACATGCTTTAGAACAATATTTTGTAAATAACAAAACTTATAATTACACATACCATGTAGTGTGATATTAACGATATGAAATCAGAAAATTTAATAGATAAGTAGGTATTTAAATATTTTAATTTATGAACATTTTATTTTATTTATACATTCTGTAATCCTTTATGGCTTCAGCCGTGTTTATCATAAAACATCCAGTTAAGGTAAGCTCTGAGGAAAGGGCGATAACTAGGTACAACTAATTTTATTGTCAATGCAGTGGGCAATAAATGCAACGAACGATCGAATACACCTTCTTTCCAAGCAAGTGCTTGTAGAAATAAGCACAGCCAAGACCTAGGAATAGGATTTAGGGATATCAATGTGCCTATTTCTGACATTCATGTTCAAAAACCGCTGGTAAAGAAAGCCATCCGCTTAGATTACAAAAATGATTTTAACAGCCATTGTCACGAAATATTACGAATATCTCAAAAGTTTGGGTAACTTGATAATTTATTTTTATAGCACATAATAATATATCTTTGAGTTATGACACTAGATACCTATAAATTTATCAGTAACATTTTATAGGTAACTGTGAGAATCTTTTAATCTTTGTAAGATTAAGTAATAGGTAATTTAAAAACTTAAAGATAGCGGTTTACAGAATGCATAAACGAAGAGCAGCCTGCGATAAAATAATTACGTGCGCTTCATTTCACTGCTTAACCATATAAAATTTCGATCACAGACAAAATTACATTATGATGCATGCGCGCGCGCACATTGCGCTTAATGCTGTTGAAATATAAAATACTTAACTTATCATTACAATATACTAATTTAATAATAATTGTGAGATTATTCAAAGCTGAAACAACCAGTTTTTGTGACTAAAATATATCAAGGCAACAATTTTTCAAATGATTAAGCGAACAACGCTTCGCAAGATGGCGACTTATTGAACTACGCTTATCGATAATGTAATTTAATATAATTTTAGAAGGGCGTTTCGGCTTATATCGCCATACTTAATTTAATTACATATTTATACATTTTCGCACGCTCGTCACGTATAGTTCAGATATGACTCCTATTGCTTATACCATTCCATATTTTTTATAAGTAGAGTACCTTTTAATGTGCGCTTTGCATTCTCTTGTACACGTTCGACACTCTATAATGCGGTTTACACTGCAAGGTATTTAGTTGCAGTTAGTTTCCTGCACTATATTAGAACGATTTTTGTGCGTAGTGTAGGGATGTGTGAGTTGAGGGTAACTCGGAACTCGGAGTCAACCCTGTCTATACGGCGTCAATTACAGTTCAATCGGATTATCCTAAAAAATAGCTTTAGGTAGGTATATCATGTTTTCATATTGCGGTAAGATGGCATGTTTATTTTAGCATAAACTTCAACGTTAAAGATTCTCCTCTAGAGTTCTCTCTAGTCCATACAAGGACTCTTTCATAAGAATGCTTTCGCAAAATTTTAGTACATTCACATCACAGAAAGAACATTATTTTAAAAATTCATTCAGCTGCACGTGGACGTTTAGGTACTTCTTTAAAATTAAAGCATGAAGCGTAAAAAGGAGAAAATGTTATAATTAGGGGGTAGAGTGAAGCATGAGAATGTTCAGTCCCTCGAGCGAAGGTTTCTGTCCACTCGTAAGTTTAAACTTGTTAGTAAGTAAAGTCTATGTGGACGGACAACTTCACTGCTTTTGTAAAGAGATAAGAAAAAGGCAAGAAGTAAAAATAAGTATTCTAAAGATTTGATAATGCTCGTCATTTAAAACATCCATAGAATGAGGTGAGGTTAATATACGAGATTAAGTCAATTTATTCCTTTGAATATACGAACCAAATCAACAGCTCTGCAGTTTTATATACTATCCTATCGCATTGTTTTTAAATTATATTTGGTTATTAACTGTTAACGCAACGAGTCACACAACCATTAACAGAAGTGATCTGACACCGGCAATTGCTTTTTATTTCTACATATGTCATCCATTTCCCGATTCCGAAAGAAGACTTTCCAAATTTTAAAGATTAATGAATACTGTTTATATTACTAAATTTAACTACACAGTTTTATTACCTATCTATGGGACTTCATCAATCAACATTTTGTTATTATTTGGTGTAAGTATGCATCTACGTAAAGCACGATGCGTTTTTAAGATCAGTTTTTACATACTGTTTTCGGTAGAGTACGATGAACTTCGAAATTCTAGAGCTACTAAAGCAATGCTCATGTACCTAAGAAGAGTGTTTTAATATATTTTATATACTTAATGTAAAGCAAAAAGCAATGAACTCGTTATCTAGATGAATGTGAATTACAACTGGGAATTGACGAATTTACACACCTACGTCTACTTTAGGTTAATATTTACACAATACTTCGAGAATAAAATTAAAATATGTAGTTACTTGTAACTGTTTATGAGTCGTTGTTTTTTGTATTACTAGAACTGCAAAAGTGATATAATAGGTAAATTCTTTGGGCTAACTAATACGCTGATTTCACGTCGTTTGAAGGTCGATATGCGAAGTCCATACAAAAGACATCAACGATCATTATCCTTTGCTCTAAAGTAAATGATGTTTATGTATTGTCTCATTCATTATTACGATAAATATTGTTGAAAGATATAGTTTTAGTTAAAAGAAATATGATATGACAAAGCTAGTTTTGTAGTTGAATGTAATGAAAACATAATGATAATAAATAGAAGTACTGTGTAGATAAAAAAATACAAAACAGAACATTTTTTTGGAGGCGTGTTAGGAACAGCTGGTACCAGCTACTGAAATAGTGAACAGTGGATTTTGTTGTGAATTTCGCTCTTATTTGCTTTAATACGACTTGAAAAACCTACAAAACCTTGGTTACATTTACGCCTCCACTATCTACAAACATCATGGAGTCGCTTGAAAATAATACAAGTACGAATATGTAGCACTATCTGAACACGCGTTATAATTGCCGTTGCCATATTTTGTATAAAACGTTCACGACTTAGGATACGAGTATGGTGGGTTTCATTTTATTGCTTACAATGATATATTGGCGATTCTTATCTTGTAACTAGATACGTATTACAACATCGAGTTTGAGCTTCATATACAAGATCTTTAAGTGAAGGGGAAAATTATGATTCGAAGCAAACACTTTGTTATATTAGAACATAGAAAGTTTAATACATTTTTTACTACTTTCACATCACTGCCATAACATTCATGATCATTATTCTCACATGAAACACCCGAATCTATATTTTAAATCATATGTAGGTATACGTACGGTTACAGACTGAATGCGAATACTTTAGGAATGATAACTTTGGAAAATGTTCATGACTATCGCCTTTATTTTTACACGGCAGGCGTAGTCTCTAGAGCCCGGTTGTTAGACCGTGACAATACAGTTGTCATTAACAGCCAAACAAGTCGTGCACGCGGCACGTCCGCTTAACCGCGCGGCTCAGCGGTTGCGTGCGTCGTATGCACATACCTAGCTACATGTAGTAAAGGCAAGGAGCGAGGACGGGTAGAAAGCGTTTATCGTTTACTCTCACCTGAAAATACAATTCATGGCTGTTGCATAGTCCATCAGTCTTATATACTTCATTCTAATTGCTGCCACTTATAAGTAAACGAGAAATACATAAACGACTTTAGTTACATTTGAGGCCTATCGATATCAAACCCTGTGAAGACAATTTTCACGATTCATTCATACCGTCAGATAGTGCTATTAAACCATTACGTTCATACTTGTCAGTATACTGGTGTAATAGTAATAGTATAGGTTAGCTTTTCTCACAAAGCCTAATGTTACAAAAACTTAAAGCACCCAATGTATCCACCACTTATTGCATTTAAACCACTCGTGTTATCTCACAGAAATGTTTTTAATGCTAATCGATCGTTCGGCCGCATGCCCGTTCACCATCACAGAATGCGATGACTGATCAGTCCTTCTGTTAAATGGAATCTTCGTATTAAATCATCATAGTAGATGGACTCGGCGCGGGCGACACGCGCCGCCGCCCGGTCGCGAGGTCACGAGGACGTGTTAGGTTAGGCGTTAGCGGAAGTACAAAATTGGTCCATGCGTCGAGGGTGGGTCGCGTCATAGGAACGTGCGCGCATCCTCGTGCCGGGAGCGCGAGATGCGCCGGCAGAAGTGGAAGCGGGCGCGCGGAGCGGGCGGGCGCGTGCCGCCGATGCCCGCGGGCGCGTCGCGCGGCGGCGGCGGGTTGCTCGCCAGCGAACCGCAGGACGCCGACTCGGCGAGCGAGCGCGTCGAGCGCCGGCAGCGGGCGCTCGTCTCGCCTGCCTCACACTACCTGTAGAACGAGTGCGAGTGCGGTGGCGGCGGCAGCACCGGCGGCACCGGCGCGTGCGGCTCTGAGGCCGAGCGCTGCACGCCCGGCGTGCGGTCCGCGCGACCGCCTCTACCGCCCTCCCGCTCGCTCGCTCCGCTCCAATTCCATTCCCACTGATTCTGAAAACAGGTGTATATTTTCAGTACAGTAAATGGTATACTGTAGGTAAAAATTTCATGTGAAATATACTTACGTCGTTACTTTGTGGTACTGATAGAGATGCAGTTTTCGGCAATGGTTGAGCTGGTGTGTGTGCGGCGTGAGCTCCGTGGTGAGGCGGGATGTCTCTGGCCTGCAGCAGGTGCAAGATGCGGCGTACATCTGCCGTCAGTCCACTCTCGAGCACCGCTACTCGACGACTCAGCTCGTCTAACCGCGTTAGTACTGTGGCTACCGATGCCACTGATACAGGTGCACCAACGTTTTGGTATTGCGGTGAAACGGAATCCTGAAACGTGAATTAGGAGATATTGTTACAATATATCGCATTGAAGTGTACGATAATATCTAAATTTGGTGCGTATTATACCTGTGGGTTGGCAGCGGTCTGTCTCTCGGTGGCGTAGACGAGCGCCGTCGGGCGAGCAGAAGTAGCGCTGGCGGTGACGTGATGCAGGTTGAGGGCGGAGTGCGGCGCGGAGCGGGAGGAGGGCGCGCGGCCCGCGGGCCGGTCGGCGGGCGCGAGGATGTCGTCGCAGGACACGTGCGTGGCGGCTGCGGGCGCGGCGTGCGCGGCGGGCGGGCTCGGCGACGCGTTGGTGTAGTACGAGCTGGGGTTGGTGCTGAGGCTGGACACGGGCAGCGTGGCGCTGTGCGCGGGCGTGCTGACGGCCGGCTCGCCGCCCGCCGCGCCGCCCGTCAGCGGGGACGTGTCGTTCAGAGGACCCACCGACGATTGACGCCGAACGGCCGCTCTACTTCTATAGGTTTGAGGTGTCGATTGGGCTGGAATTTGTTCGCAGATTTCAGTTTAGCTGATTGTTCAGTTGCACGGTATCTTTTAACTAATATTTACATTGATGTGTTATTTTTATTTCGTTTTTACATTTTTCACATTTTGTTAAAGTTAAATAGAATGAATGTTGAATAGTTGAAAATGGTTCCAAATCCAAATCTAATTATGGGAAACATGCAGTAATAGGTTGTATGCATACTTACAGTACTTGTTGTGCAGCGGCTGGTGTGTTTTATGGTGGTAGAGGTCTGGGAAGCTCCGTTTAAGTTGCGCTAGCATGCCTGCACACAAGGGCCGCGCTCAGAGCGGGCGGGCGGGCGCGGCGCGGGGGGGTGGCAATACAACTACACTACTTCATGCTACCAATAGTCTTCGCTCAACAGATTTTATTTACATATTAGTTGTTGCTTTCACAATGTACAGTTTCCGCGAAGAGTAGTGCTTGCATCAGTTCAATGGTAAAACCCGTTTGTACAGTCCGCACCCCCTCGCCCGCATCACCAAGAGAAGTAGGTATAAATAAATAACATGGAAAGATCAAGCATAATCCATGCGGCTTTAAATTAAGTTAAACCAAATTTTGAATTAGTTATGTATCTTATTAAGTTTTTACAATTTGTTGTTTATTGATCGTTTAATTGGTAATTTTTGGAGACATTGTTTTTTGGTAAATTTAGAAAAGTGTAATTTTGCAAGTAGATTTTGATCAGAACTTCTAGTTACAGATTGTGAAAATAAATAAAAGTTTTAAAAAGTTACACACTACGTGTGGTATCTACTTTTGGGAATTGGCCAAAAAAGAAGGGCTGCCAATAGTTTAAAATCTTATTAATAAATTAAAGAAAAAACAATAAGAAAAGGAAATGATTTGAAGAAGTAGGTATATGGCGGTAAAGATATTGCGATCAATCATTCAGTTTCTAGTGAATCTACGCTAAGGAAATTAAAAATAAACTCTACATGCCGCCAGTTAAAGGCTTTTCCACTTCTCATACACTTGTAGACATTTGCATATGACTTCGTAAATTCGAGCGTAATTCATGTATTCTTATTCACACAAAATGTCATAATGATAAACCAGCTGTTGACACGCAAAGACTTCTGAATAAGAAACCACATATTACATAAACATTCTATTGATTTGTTACAATTATTAGTTTGCTGGGTACCTACCTAAAGTTATGTACCATATGTCCCTAAGAGCAGGAGCCTTAGCGTGTATAAATAGTATAGATTTATGCGAAATCTTTAGGAGTTTGGTCTATTCACGCTCGAATTGTATATTAGGCATTGTTGATAATGATTGCTCATTTTGCCTCTTTAGTAAATTACTCACATACCAAAAGCCAGAACTTTATGTCCAGGCTAGTTTGAATACCCAAATATCTGACACAAGATATCACCGAGCGCACATAATCGACCTTACCCTCAGTCACTTGCAATCGGCGGTAACTTACTACCCGACCAAGCCAACAAGACGAACGTCAAGCAAAGCAAAGAATTGTCACTCAGAATTGCCACTTAGGCTGATTGGAAGCTAAGACAATAACTGGGTCTAATCCGGTGAGGCCGCGTACGATCGTCTCGTCGACTTGTTAGGCTAGTGTATCAAGAAACGAGAATAGAGGGGAAACATTCCGTTGTGGGGATGAAGGGTTAGGGCTTGTTCTCACCAGTGATGGAGTTGAGCGTGGTGGAGCGTTGCTTGCTGAAGTTGAAGTTGAGAGGGGTGACGTCCTGCCCCGCTTTGTCGGCGGAAAACTCGAGAATGTTCCGACTGTGTGGCGATTCGGTCTCGTCGTCCGTTTCTTGTTGAGAGTCCTGCTGAGAAAATTATTCTAAATACGATAAATTGCTAATAGAATCTTTTGGGAACTGACTTCTAATGACTCACTAAAAATAACCAGCTTATTTAAAGTGTGCTTGTACAATTTGGATAGTTCACTCAATGTCTGTCTAGTATCTTGTCATAAGACTCTGATCTGATAACATAACACCTAGGGAAGAGCCTAACTCCTAACGCCTAACAACATAAAGAGACATCTAGGCATACACTAATAATATCAAAAGGATTCCTGATTGCCATCCATTTATAATTGATTTAAAAAGGCACGAACAAGACAACTGTATGTTTGTACCTTTTCAGCGAAGGTCTCAGTGTGCGGCCGCCGCGTGGTTCGGGCGTATGCTTCCCGCAAGAGTCGAGCGTCCATCGGGTTCTCATACTTCATTCTCCGCCGCGGCTCGATCCCGGCTAGTTCCTCCTACATGGAAAAGATACGTGAGTTTTATTTTTCTTCTTAAATTATTTGATGCTACGTCGTAGCGGTTCGTAGAGGGTCTACGCAAGTCTACGCTTGCCCAGTAATCGAAGAAAATCCGGTAAGTACCTACTTTTTAGGGTTTCGTAGTCTACTAGAAACCCTTATAGTTTCGTCAAGTCTGTCTGTCTGTCTGTCTGTCTCTCGTCTGTCTGTATGCCGCGACCTCATATCTTCGTCAGTTTTAGAGCTATCGACTTGAAATTTGGTGAGAAGATAGATCGTGTTGACCCAAATATAGAAATGTTAAAAAAAATATATATTAAATGTTTTTTGGACCCCCTCCCATACAAGTGAAAGGGGGTCAAAAATTTTTTTTTCTTCTATAATATTGAATAGGGTATCGTTAAATAGGTCTTTTAAAACTAAGGTGAGGTTTTTTGAAACAAAGTCACTGAAATGTTTCTGTCACGAGATATTTGCTTTTAAAAAGGGCGTTTTTGACCCAGAATTTGTTCCAGCTGTAACTTCTAAAGTATGAACGCTAAAAATTTGAAATAAATATGGAATATAGCTTACAATCTAAAGTTACAATGAAAACTATAACGGATATTGTACCCTTAAAGGTTTCAGAAAAAATGAGTTTTTCTATTTGCGGTTGGTCATCATACTGCTGCTAACAAACCAGCAACAAAATTAAGTTTGTAATGCTGCAAAACCTGATATTTAAACGTTGACTACGAAACCCTATTTGTGGGTGTGTCTGACACGCTCTCGGCCGGTTTTTTTTGTAATCGTAAACGGACATTTATTTTTGTTTGCAAACCTTCAAAAGACTTAATCGAAAAGATGTGTGATTGATGTAATTTTACTATCTTTACAACGGAAATATTTAGAATTCTTTGCCGGAATTATTTATCTCAAGTGGGACGAACGAACAAAAAGGTACTTACGTCGCGCATATTGAAGGTGATCTCGAGGTTGTTGACGAAGGACTGCCGGAACTCCGGGTAGAAGTCGAGCACGTCCATCAGATCGTCCCGGTGCACCCGATGCAGGTCGCAGTAGGTGAGCGAACTTTGCATAGCTTGCTCTTAGTTTGCGTTTAGCAAGCTTTCTGAATGTCAAGCTTAGATTCTTTGCCGGAATTATCTATCCCAAGTGGGAATATTTACATGAAATATGAACAAAAAGATACTAACGTCACGCATATTGAAAGTGATCTCGAGGTTGTTGACGAAGGACTGCCGGAACTCCGGGTAGAAGTCGAGTACATCGAGCAGATCGTCCCGATGCACCCGATGCAGGTCGCAGTAGGTGAGCGAACTTTGCTTAGCTTGCCCTTAGTTTGCGCTTAGCAAGCTTTCTGAATGTCAAGTTTAGATTCTTCGCCGGAATAATCTAGGTATCCCAAGTGGGAATATTTACAACACGAGAAACGAACAAAAAGATACTGACGTCGCGCATATTGAAAGTGATCTCGAGGTTGTTGACGAAGAACTGCCGGAACTCCGGGTAGAAGTCGAGTACATCGAGCAGATCGTCCCGGTGCACCCGATGCAGGTCGCAGTAGGTGAGCGAACTTTGCATAGCTTGCTCTTAGTTTGCGTTTAGCAAGCTTTCTGAATGTCAAGCTTAGATTCTTTGCCGGAATTATCTATCCCAAGTGGGAATATTTACATGAAATAT
Organism: Phthorimaea operculella; assembly: GCA_024500475.1. NCBI lineage: Eukaryota > Metazoa > Arthropoda > Insecta > Lepidoptera > Gelechiidae > Phthorimaea > Phthorimaea operculella. The sequence continues at coordinate 1,100,777 of JANFCV010000138.1, read as the reverse complement.
GAACAAAAAGATACTAACGTCACGCATATTGAAAGTGATCTCGAGGTTGTTGACGAAGGACTGCCGGAACTCCGGGTAGAAGTCGAGTACATCGAGCAGATCGTCCCGATGCACCCGATGCAGGTCGCAGTAGGTGAGCGAACTTTGCTTAGCTTGCCCTTAGTTTGCGCTTAGCAAGCTTTCTGAATGTCAAGTTTAGATTCTTCGCCGGAATAATCTAGGTATCCCAAGTGGGAATATTTACAACACGAGAAACGAACAAAAAGATACTGACGTCGCGCATATTGAAAGTGATCTCGAGGTTGTTGACGAAGAACTGCCGGAACTCCGGGTAGAAGTCGAGCACGTCCAGCAGATCGTCGCGGTGCACCCGATGCAGGTCGCAGTAGGTGAGCGAACTTTGCTTAGCTTGCCCTTGGTTTGCGCTTAGCAAGCTTTCTGAATGTCAAGCTTTGATTCTTCGCCGGAATTATCTATCCCAGGTGGGAATATTTACAATGTAAGAAAAGAACAAAAAGGTACTGACGTCACGCATATTGAAGGTGATCTCGAGGTTGTTGACGAAGGACTGCCGGAACTCCGGGTAGAAGTCGAGCACGTCGAGCAGATCGTCCCGGTGCACCCGATGCAGGTCGCAGTAGGTGAGCGCGCGCACCCGGCAGTTGCTGCGCCCCACCGTACTGTGTATGCACGGGTTCTCGCCGAATATGTCGTCCTTGCCTGTGTAACGAACATATCATAAGTACGGATAAAAATTATGCCAAAAAAAGAACGACTTCTGGCGTCGTGCCGAAGCAAATTCGGACTACGACAGGATATCGCCAATAAATGGTAACGGACCTTTTCCGATTTTGCTTAAACTTGCATGCAGGACTTTAAATAGCTTTGACTTTGTTGATATGATGTAGAAGGGAGGTGAGCATGTCACCACGGTGTACGGTGCACTCATTGTAGGATTCAATGTAGTATTCCGCGTCTACTGTAAGGCAAACTCACCGAGTATGGCCATGACGATATCGTCCTTGAGTATTTCGATGGAGCCTCGCGATATGAAGTAGAAGGAAGTGAGCACATCGCCGAGATGCACGAGAGTTTCTCCGGGTGGCGCGTGCTTCATTTTGAACCTCATCGTACGATTCAATGTAGTAGTCCGCTATTACTGTAAGTTAAACTCACCGAGTATGGCCATGACAATATCGTCCTTGAGTATTTCGATGGAGCCCCGCGATATGAAGTAGAGGGAGGTGAGTACATCGCCGCGATGTACGAGCGTCTCTCCGGGCGGCGCGTGGGTCGTTTTGTTTAATTAAATTCATTATAGGATTCAATGTAGTAGTCCGCTACTACTGTAAATCAAACTCACCGAGTATGGCCATGACGATATCGTCCTTGAGTATTTCGATGGAGCCTCGCGATATGAAGTAGAGGGAGGTGAGCACATCGCCGCGATGCACGAGCGTCTCTCCGGGCGGCGCGTGTGTCGTTTTGAACCTCATCGATATCTGGCACAGAACTCAAAGATTTACTACTGTAAATCAAACTCACCGAGTATGGCCATGACGATATCGTCCTTGAGTATTTCGATGGAGCCTCGCGATATGAAGTAGAGGGAGGTGAGCACATCGCCGCGATGCACGAGCGTCTCTCCGGGCGGCGCGTGCGTCGTTTTGAACCTCATCATAGGATTCAATGTAGTAGTCTGCTACTACTAATGTAAATCAAACTCACCGAGTATGGCCATGACGATATCGTCCTTGAGTATTTCGATGGAGCCTCGCGATATGAAGTAGAGGGAAGTAAGCACGTCGCCGCGATGCACGAGCGTCTCTCCGGGCGACATCTGGTGTAAGACTCAATGTAGTAGTCCGCTACTACTGTAAGTCTAACTCACCGAGTATGGCCATGACAATATCGTCCTTGAGTATTTCGATGGAGCCCCGCGATATGAAGTAGAGGGAGGTGAGCACATCGCCGCGATGCACAAGCGTCTCTCCGGGCGGCGCGTGCGTCGTTTTGAACCTTATCGTAGGATTCCGTGTAGTAGTCTGCTTCTACTGTAAATCAAACTCACCAAGTATGGCCATGACGATATCGTCCTTAAGTATTTCGATGGAACCTCGCGATATGAAGTAGAGGGAGGTGAGCACATCGCCGCGATGCACGAGCGTCTCTGTAGACCAAACTCACCGAGTATGGCCATGACGATATCGTCCTAAGTATTTCGATGGAACCTCGCGATATGAAGTAGAGGAGGTGAGCACATCGCCGCGATGCACGAGCGTCTCTGTAGACCAAACTCACCGAGTATGGCCATGACGATATCGTCCTTAAGTATTTCGATGGAACCTCGCGATATGAAGTAGAGGGAGGTGAGCACATCGCCGCGATGCACGAGCGTCTCTGTAGACCAAACTCACCGAGTATGGCCATGACGATATCGTCCTTAAGTATTTCGATGGAACCTCGCGATATGAAGTAGAGGGAGGTGAGCACATCGCCGCGATGCACGAGCGTCTCTGTAGACCAAACTCACCGAGTATGGCCATGACGATATCGTCCTTAAGTATTTCGATGGAGCCTCGCGATATGAAGTAGAGGGAGGTGAGCACATCGCCGCGATGCACAAGCGTCTCCCCGGGCGGTGCGTGGGTCGTTTTGAACCTCAGCGATAAAGCTCTGTAAAGAATCAAATACAAATACTTTGTAATTTTTCTACTCATTATATTAAATGCGGGAAAAAGCATCAATGGTTGGTAAAACAATAGCTTTAGGGTCGTCTGAGAAATATTTGAGGATAAATTATGAAACTATGTAATACAATAGTGACTGGCCGATTGTCTAAAAAGGTAATACGTGCGAAACCTTTTACTCTCTTTGTCATCTCTTATGTTATGATGATTCTCGCGGGAAGAAACTGAGTTCCATCTGATTTCCATGTTTACTAAATGAGCTAAGTAGAAGCGGCCTAAGTATACCTTAGGCTAGAGCTAACCCCTTCAAAGGCGGAGCAGGTGGCCAGCAGGTTCCTGTTCAAAAGTAGATGTCTGCTTGAAGGCACTAGCTATGGAAACCCCTTTAGTAGGCTCGATGTGTCGATGCCGTTGGTGTAGCTCCATGCGTGCTGGAAGTAGATGCGGTGTGTACCTACCTGAGGCATCCAGGACTAGCTCCCTCGAAGGCGGCGCAGGCGGCCAGCAGGTTCCTGTTCAGATGGAGGCAGATGTCTGCCTGAAGGCACTCAGGGAACCCCTTTAGCAGGCTCGAGGTGTCGATGCCGTTGGTGTAGCTCCATGCATACCTGAGGCATCCAGGGCTAGCTCCCTCGAAGGCAGCGCAGGTGGCTAGCAGGTTCCTGTCCAGATGGAGGCAAATGTCTGCCTGAAGGCATTCAGAGAATCCCCTTAGCAGGCTCGAGGTGTCGATGCCGTTGGTGTAGCTCCATGCATACCTGAGGCACCCAGGACTAGCCCCTTCGAAGGCGGCGCAGGTGGCCAGCAGGTTCCTGTTCAGATGGAGGCAGATGTCTGCCTGAAGGCACTCGGGGAACCCCTTTAGCAGGCTCGAAGTGTCGATGCCGCTGGTGTAGCTCCATGCGTGTTGGAAGTAGATGAGATGCATACCTGAGGCATCCAGAACTAGCCTCCTTCGAAGGCGGCGCAGGTGGCCAGCAGGTTCCTGTTCAGATGGAGGCAGATGTCTGCCTGAAGGCACTCGGGGAACCCCTTTAGCAGGCTCGAGGTGTCGATGCCGTTGGTGTAGCTCCATGCATACCTGAGGCATCCAGGACTAGCTCCCTCGAAGGCGGCGCAGGTGGCCAGCAGGTTCCTGTTCAGATGGAGGCAGATGTCTGCCTGAAGGCACTCGGGGAACCCCTTAAGCAGGCTCGAGGTGTCGATGCCGCCGTTGGTGTTACTCCATGCATACCTGAGGCATCCAGGACTAGCTCCCTCGAAAGCAGCGCAGGTAGCCAGCAGGTTCCTGTTCAGATGGAGGCAGATGTCTGCCTGAAGGCACTCGGGGAACCCCTTTAGCAGGCTTGAGAAGTCGTTGCCGTTGGTGTAGCTACATGCGTGCTGGAAGTGGATGCGGTGCATACCTGAGGCATCCAGGACTAGCTCCTTCGAAGGCGGCGCAGGTGGCCAGCAGGTTCCTGTTCAGGTGGAGGCAGATGTCTGCCTGAAGGCACTCGGGGAACCCCTTTAGCAGGCTCGAAGTGTCGATGCCGTTGGTGTAACTCCATGCATACCTGAGGCATCCAGGACTAGCTCCCTCGAAGGCGGCGCAGGTGGCCAGCAGGTTCCTGTTCAGATGGAGGCAGATGTCTGCCTGAAGGCACTCGGGGAACCCCTTTAGCAGGCTCGAAGTGTCGATGCCGTTGGTGTAGCTCCATGCGTGCTGGAAGTACTCTTCCAGACGTTGCCGGAGGGGGTTGGTAATCTGCGGAGCGAGCATAAGAATCGCATCAGTAGGGCTTTGAGCACACATTTTACGATAGCTAAAATGCCTATTCTGAATCGCATACAAAATAAAATACTGTAGTGTAGTCTTTCATGGACAAAAAAGACATCTTAAATTTTGAACATTATATTGGAATAAAAAATACACTTCAATAAATACTAGTATTTGAAAATATACTCTCTTTTTTAGGCTTTCGTCTAAAAAAAGTATCACAGGAATTACCTGATGAAACCTGATGAACTCCCGCACCCTGAGGATTTGCGTGTGGTATCGTGCCGTGCCCGAGTATAGGCGCTGGATGATCGCCGACACGTTACCGAAGATGCTGGCATACATCAGGGCTGCGGAAAACCAACACATGACCATTTGAGCAAACTTTTAAAGTTCGGCGTAGACATTCGCTACGCTGTAGCTATTTGCTACGAGGGATATGGATTACTTTTAAGGTGGTTCGTTACGTCATACAAACGAAAAACTGCACTTCAGTCGGGTTACACATGAGCTGTAGAGTTTCTTTTTAAAGAAACTTTATTCTGAATGATGAAGGCACACGTAAATTTGTCGCAAAACTACTTATAGTTAAAAGATAATCAGTATTTTCTGCACAATAAAATTAAACGTATTTATTGCAGCAGTAGCTCCATCTATTTTCGTAAAGTGGCGACTCGCTTTTACGGGAAATCTGATGATTTAAAATTCTTTTAGTGTTTTGCGACAATCTTATATACCCACGGGACTCCCCATCAAGTTTTTTAAACCGACTCTTGTCTCCTTTACATACATAACTCCATTGAACTTTTGTATGGAAAACGGAACGCCTTAATGGTATATAGGGTTACATTTAATTAAGTACAATCTCTTGAGGGCGTGGTCTACTCACGAAACTGAACAAATTTTGTTAAAAACTTTTCTTCGAAATATGAAAAAACAATTTGGCCCTCCCGTACAAAAATATTGAAAAAAAAGTTTCAAACAAAAGTGGTTCAGTTTCGTGAGTAGAACACACCCTTAAGAGATTTGTACTTAATTAAATGTAACCGTATATTATGTTGAATTTAATTTGGTCATCTACGGCCTCGATTCTTACAAACATTTTCTCTTACTAAATACGGGAAACCGACCATAGCCCGTCATTACATTGATAAGGTTTAATTATTGGCTGCGACAGTCACCTTGGACCTATTGTTTGATGAACAATGATTAGGGATCGACGTACAAAAGCTTTCATTAGGCCATGTTATGTAAACCTACCTATTTAGATTGATCGTGTTTTACTAAAGCAAATACAATGTTAAAATAAATAATCTACTATTATTTAATTTAGCACTCTACTAGAAAGTATTCAAAAACTAACTTACTAACCTAATAGATCATTAAAAATACTTGTTTCTTTTTTACATTGCAGGTAGCCACGCATTTTTGCTACTTGAGTAGGAATTATTAGATGAAACACTTAGGTATGTATAATTTGAATCAGCATCAGCTCGCTTTATTGCTGACTGTTTGAGTCTGTTATCTACACTATACTAATATTATAGAATGGAAAGATTTGTTTGTTTGTATATTATCGATAAACTCCGAAAATACTATAAATACTAAAAATTCTTTCACTGTTAGAAAGCTACAACGTTTTTGAGTAATATTAGGTTACTTTTTACTACGGTAAGATATCGCATTCTCACAAGAAAACGGTTAACAGTTGGAAAACCGCTATGCTGGCCGCTAGTATACCATAAAATAAAGACAAACTACTCACATCCAACAAGCATGACGAATATGGTGAATCCCTTTTCCATGTCGGTGTTGGGTGCGACGTTGCCAAACCCAACGCTCGTTAGAGAAGTACACGTGAAGTAGAGGGCGGTGATGTAGCGCGACCTGCGAACAAACCAGCCTGTTAGATATACTGGTTCAAATGCCGGAATAACACCAATAACAGTAGCAGTTCATACCTCATGGAAGGTCCGGTGGAGTTCTCATAAGTTGCTTGGACGTCGTTAGCAAGAGCGTCCAGCCAACCAATCGGCGCGTGCAGCTGTGGCCGCTCCCAGCTGCCGATCGCGTACCTGCCACGTAAAAATCGAATGTACAGTAAAACTCGAACACAATATCCGGTATAAAAATATGAGAAAATAAACATACCACAAACAGGCCAGCCAATGGGCGATAAGAACAAAGGTGGCCATGAGGAGGAGAAGGACAGCGGTGCCATATTCGGAGTAGCGGTCGATCTTCCGCGCCACTCGCACGAGCCGCAGCAGCCGCGCCGTCTTCAGCAACCCGATGAGGGTGGTCGTCTGCAACACGAAGCACCGCCGCTACAACGAGGCCCTTCACGCCGCCGCCGGTCCGCACCCGCCAAACCAAGCGATATATGAAACCGCGTAATACTAAAGTAGCATCAATGAGGCTTCGCAGCCAAAATCACGCTAGAACTAAGCAAAACTGGCCTATGGGTATGCTATGCGAGCGCTCTTTCATATCAACCAAACTTACGTATTATTTGGCAGAATCATAAAAGCGATTACTTTTAAACTATAAAATTAGCTGGCTTCATACAGAATGCGGTGCATAAATACTGTTTCAACTGTTATTATCATATTTGTATCGAGTATTACGATGTGATGGCTTATAAAAGATCTGTGAAATATAGCTTTTATTCATTAGCAGATTTCATTCGATAAATATCAATCACTCTGTGAAAATATTGGTAGCTTTCCAATAAATTTGGATCATTTATAATATAACTTACGTGATTCCGCATATAAAATGGAAATTGATAAAATACTTACACCTAGAATAATATTTGCTGTCGTATTCTGTGGCTTATTTACAAGTAAATTTTGTATAAACGTATCGATGCGTCGCAAGAGTTACTTACTTTACTATCATTATAAATAAAAAATGGTAATAATAATTATGGCTGTTGTATAAAAATCAACTTAATGGAAGATTTTGTTGTATGTTGCAAACAGACAAAGTACATACGTATAGTTAGTATTTTAATAATTATTCTTATCAATCTTATTAGATAGAAATAAATCAGGTATGTAGCAACATTTAATGATAGTAGGTATCAAATGTTGCTATGTATATCGTCATTGAATAACCACCACCTTGTGCTTTTCGTGAGAAGACATGCACAAGTGGAAGCATTTTGTGCAGGTGGTAGTTATTTTATATTCTCTATCTTGTGCCTGTGTATGGCTAGACGGCTATACATCAATAAATTGTTCTAAACATCGTCATATTATTTGCAGTGCGTTGGTAACATGTTACATAATCGTAATTTGCCGATTGTGAATGAGGTAACGAAGAAACAGGGTGTGAAAAAGAAAATAAACAGTTTAAATGAAAAGTAGTTTATTTATTAAATGTATGTCGGTACAAAAATAAAAATACGTCGATAACTAAACAAAAATGATGTCAAATAAAACTATCACAATGATAGAATTGAATGTTGTACTTTTGTAGATAATATTTTGTGAATAATTTCGTATAAATGGTACATAGTTTATGAACTTATATTTGCTTTATGTAAGGTGGGTGCCATTTATGTCATGTTATCATCTGTGCATCTTCGTGTCATGAAATATGCTTGATTATTTTTTACATAACATGATTCGTCTGGGAAGTGTGAGCGTATGCTACCAAGCTCTGTGCTTGTGCCTGATGCACTTTTGGAATGAAAAAGCTTATGAAATTAGGTACACTCGATAAAGTAGAATATTAATTCAATCTGTATTATTATTTAAGAAACTTTAAATTAACAGTTTTATGAGTCATCGTTTGCTATTGATTCATTTAGCAATTATATTTTGATTGTAGCACAGTTATATATTAAACTTACAGTCCGTAGCGTTTAAGCTTAGCAGCAAAAATATTAGTAATACAAATGAAAAGGTGAAGGCCCTGACGAGGTCACCTTGACTACTTGCGACGATCGTTACAACCACAACTCCTGCCTCCGCGGCACGGACTCAGCTGCTAGCTGCTAGCTCTACATGCATACAACTGCTCAATGTACTCTCTTATTATAATCGAGATTGTTGCGAGATAGGTAACATTTATATTTGTATTTGATCTATTCAACATGTTGTCTAACAGAATTTTATGATCTAGAATCTGAATCAGTAATGTGTGCTAAGCCGACTTGCATAATGTAGCAACGAATCAGAAGTGATTTTTTATGATCTCAATCAAAGCCATAGAGGCTATGCATTCCTTAGTGAGATATTCACTACGGCTACCTAGATAAAAAGCTATTCGTTGGAACTAAGAGAGCTTCAGGCGCGCGGCGGGGCGCGGCGGCGCGGGGCGCGGGGCGGGCAGCCCGGCAAGCTCGTGATGCAGCGTGACTCCAAGAGAATGTTCGCGGTGGAACGAGTTCAAAACGATAACTTGCTCATGGGAAGCGTCCTTATCTTCCATTAACGCATTCGATTAGTGGGTTGAAAATGCTTAGTGAAAATTAATGAAGAAAAATGTCAACTAAAATGTAAGAAAATCGAGTGGCAGCAACATAAAAGTAGTTCACAAAGATGGTATACCTCATCACTTTCCAGCCCCTGCTGTAACAAGAAATGGTATTACAAAGTCAATACGCACCCACCTTCGGGTTCTTATTATTCCATGATAGTGGAAGAAACGAATGGAAACATAAAATAGGTAGATTTATTGAACAACTTAAAAGTGATAAATTGAGAGTTACTTACAACTTTGATTTGTTGAAATAAAATGAAATCACAAAATAATGTTGATTTATAAAACAATTAAAGACCGTGAGTGATGATGCTATTCTAGTTTATTTTATAAATATTTATTTAGATAGCGATATGGGACCTAACGTGATCGGCATATCTTCAACTAGTAAACAGTGGTAGAGTTTATCGAGTGATAATTTGCAGTAACTGCATTCCACTACTGGTACTCGCGTGAATCGTCAATATCCACCCAAAACTTTCAGTTGTCCGAAAATACACGTCTTCAAGTTCCTACTTGTGTTGCTCTTCCGAACAATAGACTAGCGCACTCCCTAACTTGACCTAGTTCTCTTCTATACTTATGACCTACATAATATTTATATTGCATGTTGGCTTATCGCGGAATGTATCGTGCCCTGCAGCCCTAATCTATGGATGTATATCAATTTAGAAAAGTCAATTAATAAAAAGCTTCAGCCAATTAAAAATTCTAATTAGTTCGGAGTGGCGAGCGCTCCTATTTCGGACAAATGATCGTCTGGTTGTTATTCTAAAATTCAGGCATTGATTTTGTTCGTCTATTCTAAATTCGTGTGACGTGTGAGATGAGATTAAAACGTGTAGATGGGGAGGTCGGGGGCGGGCGGGGTGAGGAGGCTCACTTCGTCGGTGTCGGTGCCGAAGAGCAGCAGGTCGAAGGGGATGGCCGCCACCAGGTCGATGACGAACCACCCGCGCAGGTAGTGCATGGCGATCTTCGCCGGGTCCGACTCCACCTCGTCCGCGACGTTCACGTACGTCGTGCGAAAGTTTATAAGGATGTCTATTATGAACGTCACGTCCACTGGAAGCAGAAAAACAACTCTTTAGTAATTTATTCTGAAAAGTTTGTACTCAACAATAATTCGAGGAGGCGTTTGTTACTTTTTACTTTGTTCAAAGGCACGCGTTGGTGTAGGGTAGCTATAACAATATTCTCATCCTTGGAAATTATTGTTTGTTTTGACTTAATAGATGGATGTAGGACGATGAGTCTTTCGATGAAATGTTATTATTACCGACAAAGATACACAATCGCGTCTTTATCTCATAACGGGCAGCCGAGCCACGTATAACAAGAATTTGAGGGTTATTTCAGAAATGATTGTGTTTCATTTCATTATACGTACAAGTTGTCAACTCTTCGTCTGAAACTATAAGACATTTTGTCACGTCTACGACGCCCAAGCTAAAGAAATCGGGTGATGTTATTCTGAGCTGGCACTACAAGACTTTATGGGGTGCAATAATTGTATTACCGATCATGTCGATGACAACGATTGGATCCTCTCCGAAGTTCTTGGAGCGTTTGTCGAAGTCGGGCTCGTTGAGTTGGAAGGCGGCCACATATGGTGTGAATATCGCCGTGTAGATGACGAGGATGAGGATCAACCAATCCCAAGCGGCCTGCAACACATGCCACCTTTACAGTAATGCTATCGATCGCATGCCATTCACCCTGTCTGCAAGTTATTCTACTGCGGGATTAAGTGTGAATATTTCAGTTGAATTTTATAGTACTCTCATACAAAACATCATCGCACAGACCAGTAAAATAAACTGCTAGTAAAAAAATAGTAAAGTTTCATTCGCGGAGAGTTTTCCCTGGTAGTAAATTTCAAGTAGGTACTCGTATTGTACGGTATCATAAATGGCGCAGAACGAAAATCACAAGTGTGTTCCCACGGTTGAAATCATTAACGAAATAATAGCGTGTGGCCGTTGGTTCGCGTGTGTACAAGCTAGCTGCGAGGCCATTGCGACAAACATAGTCCGTACTTTTACATCAATATCATATCCCTAGATATAATACTCATTGTAGCTTCATTATCATTGGCACTAGGCAAGACACATTGAAAGAATTGCCGCTTCCATTTGAAATTATATTAAGGATAATATAAATTGGTAGGAATTGGTACAGTTGCTTCAATTTCGTTCGCGTGTTACGCAACGTTTTGCCGAAGTTCAAAGTTGAATAAAACATTTTTTTCGTGAAATGGTCCAATTTCCATACCTTTCGTTATTAATACTAATAATAAGAATTTCGGGTAAACATCGCGTTCCGGTTTACTAAACTGTAGGTACTACAACATTCTAGGTACCTCGGTTGTGATTAATAGAAATATGTATAATGAAACGCACTTACAAATCACGCTTTTATCGCTTGCGTACGGGGAAGGCAGAGCATAAACAGCGCATCTACTATAATATAATACAGTTTTTTTTGTGTTTGCATTTTTTGAGTCAAGACATTTATGTCGTTTATTACTATTTGAAAGTTTTAAACCATATTGTATGACTTTAGCTACTGGAGACAAAGAATAGATACAACCATAACAAATACTTTTCAAAAAAATACAATAAAAAATTGTTACCTAACTCAGTTATTTATTAAACTGGAGTTAGGATACTAATAAACATATCTTCAAAAAGTTCTGTCACAAGAAATCGTTTCATTTGAATTCATATTCATGTATTTTCTGGTAATATGACAACATAGGAGATTATTTAAACAAATGTCCCTAACATTTTTTGTAGTCCTATGATCAGTCATCTCTCACATTTCTCCTTATTTACTGTCGGTTACAAACCTCTTGAGGATTATCTCGTGTGAGGTCAGCGAATTGATCGCGTATCGAATTAAAGTCAACCCCAGGCACACTGCGATGTCCGTCCTCCGTCGAGATAGACAATTACTTCATTGATTGACATCTAATAGCCACCAACACTGCTTATAGCTGTCTAGTCTAACTGGTTTGATTGAGTATTATGTAAGGAGATCTTTTGAGTACCAAAAAGGTTATGTTATTTGTAATAGAAATTAAAGTATGAATGCTCGTAATAGAGTTACCTACGTGTGAGGTCAGCTGATTGATCGTGTATCGAATTAAAGTCAACCCCAGGCGCACTGCGATGTCCGTCCTCCGTCGAGATAGACAATTACTTCATTGATTGACATCTAATAGCCACCAACACTACTTATAGCTGTCTAGTGTAACTGGTTTGATTGAGTATTATGTAAGGAATTCGTTAGAGTACCAAAAAGAGTATGTCATTCGTAATAGAAATTAAAGGTATGAGTGCTCGTAATAAAATTATTCTTAAAAAAGCATGGACCCGTTTAATAGTGCCCGGTGCACGGTGCACACAAGCTTCTTTTAATAAAACATCTATGACATGTAAAACGTATACTTCGAAAAATACTATATCATGAATTACTTTTTTCTTTGAGTATGTTTGAGTCAAAGATCTTGTATCGTGACACGATTTTACGGACGCCTTTTATCGCTCGGCTGTCTGGCCATTTTATGACGTCGGTAGCTACTTTCGTTGAGCTTTTTAGAATGGCAAATCCGACTGAAGTCAACTTTTTCGATTTCTCTGGGCGCCAAAATCATATATAATTTCGTATCGATTGTATTGTAACCTCGTACATACCTTATAAGGAGAATGGTGGAGGATAGTGCAGGGGTGAGAGGGCGTCGTCTGCCCCTTGTGGCCCGCTGTCGCGCCCAGCGACAGCACCTGCGAACAAACACGACATAGCGCTTTACGTATTGTTACATTTATATATTCAAAGTGACAAAGGATGTTTTTTCCTGTAACCAAAGTTCGCTCGACGGAATAGATAAGATTGAAAATTCCTAACGGGTAATCTGGCATGAAAAAGCTCTTCGATGCCAATATTTGTTATATTCATTATGATCGTGCAAGTACAAAAGTTATGTAGGTACGTCATTGGAATATTTATATTATTGGTATACTATCGTTATGATGACGTATCACTATATATATTATTTTGTAAAGACACAATCCTATATTTCTACTCTACGATTGTCCTTATAAATATAGGGCGTTACACTCCGCCTTCTAGAATTTTTTGCCACATTGACCTCGTTTGGCAGACAGTTTGGCGAGCGCACTACACTTTGATATATTGGTAGCTTTTTAGGGCATAAGAGGGAACACTGCGTCTATTGTACTTTTCCTACACTTAAAGTTAAACTTTGTAATAATCGTGCAAAACTGAGGTATACCGTAGATCTACAGTTTACCTCAATTAATCTATTGTCAATATTTGAAATAACATTATTTCGGTTTCTTTTTGTTATAAAATGAAGTTATGGATTGGTAATTACTTACTAGAATCTATAAGAGCTCTGACTCATGTTTCTTGACGTTTAATTTACAGTACCTAAGCCCCTAATAAATATTAATTTCCTCTAGAAACATTTAGTTGATAAACGAATCAAAAGAGTTTAGTAAGCAAACTGACTCTACCTAGGTATAGATATGTGCCAAGGAGACCACTTTGAAAAGGGTAGGTCAGTATGTTCCTAGGCAACTAATGTTTTCCAAGCAGCAACAGGCTTTAACGAGGAAATTAACGACAGACTTTCAGCAGCTTGTTTATTGCACTATTACACTTAGGGGAGCGCTGGTTTAATGTATCGAAGAAAATTATAACTAGATTTAATGCGTAGCAAACTTGTTGTTAAACATTTTGCGACAGGAGAGATTCATGGAATGTTTGTTTGCCTACTGTCGGTTTTTAAGTGACATCTGTAGAAATCAAAATCCTAGGCAGATCTTAATCTTGTTCTTGAAGAAAACTTTATCAATGATTTCAAACTTTGAAGTGGATGTTGCTTTGCTTGTTTCAATCAAGCTGACATTTAAATAGTTTATTTCTGCCGGATGGCGTGGACGCGCCCTTAGCACCGCATGCGGCACTGCGACAAGCCCCGTTTTATATGCTAACTACTAACAACTCATTATACCAGCTTACTTTCCATTTAGTTATAATGAAGAGAAATATTTTAAAACGTCTTCTTTTTTCTTTCTTTCTTCGTGTGGGACACCGAGTCGTTCAACGACCTAATGAACCCTGAGAGTTTTTCAACCGCCTACTGCAAGTAGCAAGCATCTGACATGGTTGTGTAACGACCGCCATCATAAACAGCAACCGAGACCGACGGCTTAACGTGCCCATTCGAAGCACGGAACCATCTTGCTTTCTTCTTTTAAAACTGAAGAATATTGAACAGTCCTTTTAAATTATTTAAATTATTTCAGCCGAATTCCCAAAATAGTAGGCGAGGGCGTTGAATAAAAATCTGGGTTAAATAGGAAAATACCTGCAATATAATGACTCTTCCCCTATTCTCGCTGCAATCGGTATCGGGAAGTCGGTCAATATTCTATTCTGGGTATAGTAGTCCACTCACAGTAAATTATTCATGGTTCAGCAGAGAATCACCTCTTTGTATCGATAAAAACGCCGCTACACCTACTTCGGAGGAAAGTTTCAAATTACTTTTTGCAGTGATGCAATAAATTCTTTTAAAGGACATACAAATATTTGGTTTTGTTTTACACTGAGATTCAATAATTTGTCTTAGTAAGTTAAATTAAGTTAATAATTTGTCGTAGTAAGTATATGTTTTATATGCTATAATAATAAGACTTATTTGCATACGTGCTTAGTAAATTAAATCGTTTTCAATAGTTTTGTGTGTAATTGATTAGGTATAAAATATATGTACTCACATATTATTGCACATTTAAGTAGCTATAAATTACTAATAGTGTCATAGTATGTAATGTGTACAGAACCACTATGAATATAAGTTAACATCAGAGTGTAGGCCAAGCTAATAAAATTAGCATGCAGCATCAAAAAGGTTATTCCTCGCTTATTCTGTGTAAGTGATAGTAACAAGACGAAATAAGTAAATTAACCTACGTTTACGGCAGTATAAAAAGGCATTATATTATTACACACATTTAAAAACCCAACATTCAAAAAAGAGTTATGCTAATTCTAGAGAAAAAGTTACTATATAATAAAACAGGTACCTACTTTTCACTCGAAAATAATGAAATGGAGAGGCAGTAATGTTAATATTCAGCTAAGTATGTAAAAAGCCATTCAGCGGATTGTCAGGCATTCCAGTTAAATAATATTATGTAACAATGACGGTATGTATTGAAATGAAAGGTAGGTATAGAATGCTTTATTTAAAACGAGTAAAACAAGTTTCCTGCCCTACTTGGATCTTTTTGGTTTTCGGATATTGAGGAAGTTAGGTACGTTGATGGATAACTAATAGATGATAACAAAGTTGAAAATAAGAAATAGAAAAGATGACGTACATCGACCGGGGATCGAACCCGGGCCGCATGGGTAAACGCCCCACCGCTCTGCCACTGAGCTATCGATGCACGGCCGATGGACGCCAAATTTTCTATCTCTATTTGTGAGAATAATATAGCACTGTGAGTGCATTACAATCCCAATAGATTGATTAAGCAAGCTTCATCATATGGTTTGAATTCCACTCATAATGTGGACTAACCATGTAGTAAGTTCTAAATACTTACTATAGATGTCGCTGGATCGTCGCTTGGAGACGAGCATCAAGAGATAGAAAATTTGGCGTCCATCGGCCGTGCATCGATAGCTCAGCGGCAGAGCGGTGGGGCGTTTACCCATGCGGCCCGGGTTCGATCCCCGGTCGATGTACGTCATCTTTTCTATTTCTTATTTTCACTTGTGAGAATAATATAGCACTGTGAGTGCATTACAATCCCAATAGATTGATTAAGCAAGCTTCATCATATGGTTTGAATTCCACTCATAATGTGGACTAACCATGTAGTAAGTTCTAAATACTTACTATAGATGTCGCTGGATCGTCGCTTGGAGACGAGCATCAAGAGATAGAAAATTTGGCGTCCATCGGCCGTGCATCGATAGCTCAGCGGCAGAGCGGTGGGGCGTTTACCCATGCGGCCCGGGTTCGATCCCCGGTCGATGTACGTCATCTTTTCTATTTCTTATTTTCACTTGTGAGAATAATATAGCACTGTGAGTGCATTACAATCCCAATAGATAACAAAGTTCATTGGCTTGGTGCCATGAGCCCATCATAAGCCTCTAAAACATTGTGACACTTATCACCACACTTTCATACCATTAAATTAATGGTCAATGTTGCTAACTACACGGTCTGTAAAAACCCAAATATAATCATCATTTAGATGCTATGGACAAGAACGTAAAATTTTAAGTTTAAAGCCTCTGTGTTGGTATTTATTTACCAAAAAATAATTGAAGTGTTAAAAGGTCGTAAGTACAAAGGCCAGTAGAAACATAAGTTTTTCAGATATCATAGTCAATTTTGGAATTTGGTACCGAATGTAAACTTATTGCCAGTAATATGCATCCGAAATTGAGTATTACCTCCTTGCCAATAGCGGGTAGCGCGTTGAGGCCATTACAAGGCGCTTCGAGTCGTACGACGCTCTTGCGGGAGCCACGGAAGCCGGTGTCGTGGACGCGGACGGAGGAGCGCCACGTGGAGGGCGGGTCTTCGCGCGAGCCCCGCGCCGAGAGCGCGCGCCGCGACGTGGTGAGCGCCGCGCCGCCGCCGCCGAGCGTGCCGCAGCCGAGGCTGCCGCCGCCCCCGCACGGCGGCGTCACGATCAGCGGCACATCGGCGGGCCCGCGCGACTCCATGCCGCTGATGGGCCGAAGCTCTCACCGGCACCCACTTTGCTGCGACTGCGACTGCTCACTTTCCTCCGAGGCCCACGGCGATTTGCCCTCGAAAACGGCATGGAGCGCCGCCACTTGCATAGATGCACGAGTATCTCCACGAGTTCTCCGGATATTTTTTCTGTTTCGGTGCGAGGACGAATGAAAAATTTAGATAAATCGAAATTTTATAATTTTGAATTTACACAGAAGAGGTATGCTTACAATGGTATGGTTTTTGAGAACAAAACAGTGACACAAATGGCTGAGACAACATCGACACAAACAGCGATCACACAGAGGCATTCAGAGGCAGTACACCGCGATTGCAGAGCGCTAGGCGGCAGGCGGCGGACGAGCGCGTTCGCGCCGCGGTGGCGACCAATAGGCATAAAGCTGGAAACGAATAAGCGAGAACGAGGCCGAGCCTCATTCAAGACGGAATGTCAATGGGGAGTAAGACCTTTTCATCGTTTTATACATGTGTTGATGTTCCAAGAAAGTTACAGTATTTGTGTAATTATTTATTGAAAAGACAGTGTAGGTACACTTGTTTTATATTCATGTAGAGGTAAGATAGTTCTTGTAGTAGCTACGTAAAAAGCTTGTTTATGTAGCAGCCGTGGCGTGTGTTTATCCGCAGCGGATGTTCCGCACCGGCGTCGCCACGGACGCTGTTGACAGAGACCCGTCCAAGGTGGGCTTCGAAATAGAAATCTCATGAATAATGTTATCCGAGTCGGAACAAATAACGAAGCCATATGTCTGTAGAAAACAACTTAATTATATTTTCGACTTGGTAAACATTGCTTTACCATTCAAGTAAGACAATAATAGGAATAATAAGGGTATTGAATGGTTTATTTCAGTCTTCACATTATTTTTTATGAAAAGGGTCTAATGTGAACAACAATAGTAATAAAACTTTCTTAATTTGCAGAACAGTAGACGTAACTACTGAAGCACAAAGGATTGTCCTAAATTTCCATTGTGCTTTGAGCGGTCTGCCTCCCATGCGCTCTACATTTCGTTGGTTGATTACGCAAGCGGTCTAGAAGAACATCGCGGGCCGCGAGAGGCGCCAAGGGCTGTCATCTACTGGTCTCGTACATGTGCCTAGATGTCTAGCGCCCGGAACCGCGCTTACGTAAACCACTAGACACACTCTTCGGGGCTAGCTCTCAAACCTTGCACACTTCAAAATGCAGTTGAACATATTTATAGCTTCCATTTATACATGTAATTGATTGTAATATTAATGCATTCTTCAATGATCATATTGATCAGTATCATTGATAAAAATATGACATCTATGACGTAAATGTAGTAAAATATTTCATACCCGGCAAAGGTTTTGTACCTCTCATAGTTTTATAAAATTTTCCGCGACTTTTAAATCTACATCTTTGATAAGGAAAAACTGCGAGCATTTATGCGGTTAAGTATAATGCTTCTTTTCAAAGTTAAGTAGTAAAAAGCGTAAGCTACGACCCCTCAGCTCTTTGGCACGTATCTAGATATGTATGTATAGTATGTACACAGCACGGTTCAGTCGTAAATATAAAAGCGCTATTTACTTGGCACCAGCTCGCACATTCATTCGTACAACTTTTTTTGTTCGTACTGAATACGCATTGTCATTTGAACATTGAAAATATTCTGTACCTACCTACAGTGATGGAGTGACAGTGACAGAGGCTTTATTGTTTTTGTTCAGATATGTAGATAATTGTAAGGCTTTGCCTTGTACATGTTATAATGTGTAGGTATACACAATCTAAATCTTATCAATACCTAACTACTTTATATAGTTAAAAAATATGAAAATAAACTCAATAAATAACTTTGGTAAGTATTACTTCCAAAATGTCATTAATATTATGCATACCTAATAAAAGTAATACTGAGAATTACACTCGTAGCAAAGAGCTACGATATAATAAACTAAGTACTAATAATTTATCCAAAAGAAAATACATTAAGTAAATAAAGGAAACGTATTATGGGTGATTAGGACAGATAGGAAATTGATTATCACTGAGTCGGATTAGAACCCGTACGAAGTAAAGTAGGGTGGGAGACGTGCCAAGTGAATGTCGCTGGGGGCGAGATAATGTATGCGTATCGGCGGAGCGCGGAGCCGGCCCGACGCCCGACGCCCGACGACCGACACCGCGGGCACCGGGCCAAAGCAGGCTGCATGCTCAGCACGGGACATTCCTGCCGCTGCACTAGCAGAAGCCACCCACCAGCATACCCCTCCAAACAAACTATACGCCTATCTTCAACTCTACTCGAGCAAAGCCTTATCCTACATGTTTATTATGTAGTAATGTAAACTCATGAATGGGAATATACATGTTGCTTCGTGAGGTGTTGCTAGAATCATGGCTCTAAACTAAATGCATCTTGTCCAGTGTGATAACATCAATAAACTACCTCCGCTCATCGTCAACTAACAAGAGAATAAATGTACAACGTAGACAAAGAAAACCATACCATGGTAGTCATAACTCCAAGCATGGATCGCGATTTTATTTCACAATTATAGCAAACAAAAGCAGTAGATAATGGGAGTAACACAAACAGCTAAAGCTCGCAACCAAAGGACGGCAAGAGCACCTCTCCGCTCGTCGCACTGTTCACTGAACTAAGCTCGGGACGGCATCACACTCTCTCGCTAA
Organism: Phthorimaea operculella; assembly: GCA_024500475.1. NCBI lineage: Eukaryota > Metazoa > Arthropoda > Insecta > Lepidoptera > Gelechiidae > Phthorimaea > Phthorimaea operculella. Next base: position 1,081,353 of record JANFCV010000138.1, on the reverse strand, counting down.
CAGATTGAGCCTCGCGCACTCGACGATCGACCACTTTTATGTAAATATTCAAAAATAAAGCTCCAAAGCTCCGTTGAAACGCAACAAAATCGGCGGACAACGACTGCAAAATGATAATAACAATTTTACTAGTTAATGCAGTCGATCGATTAAAGCTCGACTCCTGTATTGTGTATAAGCACGTTTTATCGGGAACGCGGCCCGTGCGGGGCTGATCTGCGGGCTGTGTGTAAAGGGGATCGCGAAATCGTTCGCTTCAGGCAAGAGGCCCAGGAACGGTATTTAGATAACAATTAGTTGGCAGTGTGGAAAGCGGTAGAGCCCGCAGAGTGGTCGTCGCACGTAAACTCGACTCACACTGCGCCGCGCACGCGAGAGGTCGCTGTGCGCGCGCCGAGCGGACCCGAGCGGCGGCGGCGGCGGCCGAGCGGCGGGCTGACCTCGCGCCACCCCGCCACCGCCGCCACCGCGCCGCCGCCACCCCGCCGCCGCACCGCCGCCGCCGCGACGCCGCGCCAGCTGGAGCCGCAACACCACCACCATCACGTGACTGCTCCACATAAACCACGGCACGAATCGACTACCAAAAATTCACTATACATACCGCAAAGGGTTGGCATGGGCATGTTGTTCATTAGCGACAAAAAGTTAATAAGTTATGCTATATGCTAGTGTTATCGACCTAGTTTTGTTAAAAATATTATTTAAGTATGGAAAACCATTACATTACTGAATGCGTCATAAATTCAAGTAAAACAATTAGTAAAAGCTGTTCACATATTTAATGCACTCCATTTTAACAATAAAGAAAAATGTTTTCACTGATAGATAAAGTGATAAAGTTAAAGTAAATCATACTTAGAAGGAAGTTTGAAGAAACCACCTAACCAGTAGGCACAGCGTAGCTGACTGCTACGAGCGCTACGAAAGCTCTACGAGAGAGCTTGTATGAGTCTACGAGCGAAGTTAAGCGATGCGATAAAGATAAATAATGATTAATGGCCCATCCTTCCTTAGCCAGCCGCCATACTTTTCTATAATAATAAAACTTAGTAGGTAGATATTTTAAGTATCTATCACGTTATTACAACTGTAAAACGCATATCGGACATTTACATAAAATTTACGATTTTTTGCGCTAAAAGTACCGAAGTGAGTGGAGGAAATAATTGCAAGTATCTATTTTCCCCCGCAAGAAAATAGAAAACTTTTTACCGCTAAATAAATACCCAGTAATACTTGAAATTGCTACTTATATTTCATAGTAGCCACACAGCAGAGGCCACTATGAAATGAAACTGGAAATGAGGAATAAAATGAACGTTTTGTTTCCTTCCGCTTTAGAGCGGAGGAAAATGCTATTGGCAAACTTATTTATTATTGCGATGAGCAAGTTCTGCGATTTATGTGCAAAGTTAGCTAGAACTAGTAAGACAACCGACATAATTATTAGTTCGGAGACTTGTGGAAACAAGAAAAGTATTTTTTACATACATACATAGGTATGTCACGCTTATATCCGCAGTAATTTTACCTACCTCTAGAACATATTTGAACTCACATTCTGTATCTATATTTTTCATGTTATTAATGACCTATGTTTCCGTAGGAATATAAATGTAAAATTCTCAAAAAGAGTCGCCGAAGTAAAAATAATAATTAGTTCTTAGCAATAATACAGGTTACACGAATGTGAAAATTAATGTTGTTTTAAGCTTAACTTTAAATGAACTACTGTACTGAAGTATAGAGCCACGTTTAAAGTTCTGGTTTAATCAAATAGAAAGTTCAGAAACAAAACGATCTACTCGTATCACAATTTGCCCACTTACTTCCCTACCTAATCTTCCAAACGAACAATTAAAATTTCCACAAATCATTGGTTGACCACGATTTGTTGGTTGCACAATATAAATACGTAGATCTATGTAAAAAACTATTGACCGTGAAGATAATTCTGCTTTCAGTGGCTGTTAGTTAGTGCTCTAGTTAGTACCACTAACTTTACACTAATCCGCGGTTAACTAGTCTGATGACATTGATTCAAAAATGGTCGATCGAATCGTTTGACCGCGAGTGGTCGTCGTTACACAACCTGAAGGAGTGTCTAGCAACTGATAGAGGCCTTGAAACATGGGGCCTAATCGCCTGCTAGTTCCGTTTCACTAAAACCTCAGTTGGCTAGTTGGTAAAATCCGTTCGTGATGGAAATCCAATTTGAAAGCTTCGATTTTGAGAGGTTTATGGTATTACACTACACGTGTATACGTTCTACCAGCAGTTTATTTGTAGTAATTAAGATGCCTATAGAACGAGTACTTAAAGGATGATTGAGATTAAGTTCACCAGCTTTTTAAAATCTTGAATAAGCTTTTGGTATACATACAACAAGCAAAAGCCTTAAATATAGGTGCGGTGGGTAAATAAATAAACTTTTGTACAAAATCACTTACAAAGGCAATCAGTATTGTGTTGTTAAATCTTTTAACTATTTCCTCTGGTTTGGCAATCAAAGCAGGTTGTCCATTGCGTTAGTTACGCAACTTAAAGGAGTGTGTCTAACGTTGCTATCTGATCTAAACAGAGTCCTTGAACTATCGCGTGCTTGGTGGCCGGTTAGGCGAGTAGGGCCGACCGGGCCGGGCGGCATACAGCCACGTCACGGGCGATACACTTTCACTAAGCTGCAATGACGTCGATGCCACAACAGGATATTGCGACTACGTTACAGGTGGCAACTAATGAGGTTTTTCTTTTTAGGGCAGAGCGTACCCGAAGAGGTAAAACGCGGAATCCTGTTACTGAGACTTTGCTGTCTGTCTGTCCGTCTGTCACCAGGCTGTATTGCATAAATCACAATAGGTAGAGTTGAAATTTTCACAGATGCCGTATTTCAACAAAAAATACTGAAAAATTGGATAAAATAAAAATTGTGGGGGCTCCCATACAAGAAACATGTATTTTGTGCTCGATTTGCCTATGATGGTGCAAAGGGTGTATCTCATTAACGTTAAAAGTTAGATTGTTAGTAATTAAGCCATTTTTATATATAATAGTACCTATGGCACCCTTCCTGCGCGAGTCCGACTCGCACTTGGCTAATTTTTGAAAGCTTGATTTATCGCGTGCCTTTTGGTTTTTCTAATATGGTTAAACAGGCTGCTAAACTAGCCATGTCATGGGCGCAATGGTATCATTAAACTGCAATGACGTCAATACACAAGAATGATACGATTAATTTATCGGGAGTAACAATAATAGTATAACAAGCCTAATGGAGATCAAGGTACTCATAAAACTGCACAACGTTCCTCATGGAACATTGATCGAAATAATAAAAAAAGAATTTGGCCCTACCATAGTAAATAAATCTACATTACGTTTGAAAGCACGTACGTTTTCAATAATTGCATTGTTGGCGATGATAAGCTTTCAGGCTGAAATTAATTTGCTTGAAATGATGGATGCTCTAAATATAGCATGAAATTTTACTAGTGACCGATAGCTAAAACACATAACGGGCTGGTGATAAGAAACAACTTTACCCAAGGAACATACCGAGGTCCAAACGTGAAAAAAAAAACATTTGGGCCTAACATACTAAACAGCCAACAGCTGATTTAAGTTACTATTCGATTTTACACTAATAAAATTGCACCCTATATACGAAGTAATGACTACAATGCAATCTTGTGCAATATTCCATTTTTTTATAGCTTTCAGCAAGATTTTGCCAAGTTGCTCTCAACTCAACCGTCAAGCTAGTGAACTGCACAAGTTTAATCAGTTTGTTGGCAGACTATCTATAACGCTCTCAGCTTACACTGGCGGTAATATCTAAGCTTACCTGCCAATAAAGCTTCAGGGTGCATGTATCGTATTATCTAGACACACGGCAGTGTGTCCGCCAAGTTCGAGCGACACACCGGCCGTGGGTTATATTACACGAACCATTTCGGGCCAAGTTCGACCCACCTATAACTCAAAATCTATTTTATCTACGCATATGAAATTTCTAGTATCTGTTGAGATCTACTTACTCATCTAAAATACAAAATTTCATTAATGTACCTATTGTAGGTCTTGAGATATTGACGTCAGAAAATCGCTATTTTTACTATACACTCACTGACTGACTGACTCACTCACTCATCAAAAACCTAGACCACTTCCAGTGGTCGTATTGACTTGAAATTTGGCATAGGGGTAGGTCTTTAGGTCAAGGTAAAGGAAAAAATCTGAAAATGGCCAAGTGTGAGTCGGTTTTAAAAATAATGAAGGTGTAAATTCATACCCTAAGGAACTAATACAAAAAATTATCTATATCTTCCAATGGTCGTACCGACCTAAAATTGCAACCGACCGAAAACCTTACAAAAATAAATGAAATCCCACCCAAAACATAAATGTGAAAGGCTGCCAAGTTCGACAATATTGGAATGCTTCGCCTATAAAAGAAGTGAGATCTAAATAAGTACCAAGTTCCATACACAGACCTCAGTTAAAAATAGTTACAGGAATGCACACTTGATTTTCCGCAGTTTGGAAAGTAGATTCTGAATAAATATCATATTAATACCTAAAATTCTAATACTTACAAAAACGCAAACCTGTTTTTCAGCAGTTTCCTTTCCTACTTTTAATGATATAACTTGGCAAGTTTTAATAGAAAATTATATACTTGACTCATTGCGTTTTGTAGGTTTATAAATAACAAAGTGTGTGAAAACTTGCCAAGTTATATCATTAAAAAGTAGGAAAGGAAACTGCTGAAAAAACAGGTTTGCGTTTTTGTAAGTATTAGAATTTTAGGTATTAATATGATATTTATTCAGAATCTACTTTCCAAACTGCGGAAAATCAAGTGTGCATTCCTGTAACTATTTTTAACTGAGGTCTGTGTATGGAACTTGGTACTTATTTAGATCTCACTTCTTTTATAGGCGAAGCATTCCAATATTGTCGAACTTGGCAGCCTTTCACATTTATGATAATATTATCGTCGTTGTAAATATGAAAATATTTTCTTTTGTTTCACCTCAAAACGAAGCAATGTAACGGTTTGGGGAATTTATTTCCCATAACCCATAATTGTTTCAACGTGATGCATCATGTGTTTCAAAATTGTAAGGATTAAAAAGTTGTAAGTAATAGTTTGCCAAAGGCAAAGCTAGCCATTCCCTACACAAGTTTCAATACTTACCGGGGGGACTTAACCATGTTTTGTTAACATATTTTGCAAAGGGATATTATAAATTGCATATCAAATAAATAATCGCCTATCAATACATATTCATCATTTATATTTTTTTTACATCAAATATCTTACTTCACTACAAATAAACTAAATGTTTAACAAAACATAAACTGCAGATAATTCGAAATTTTACATCAATATGACATAACTTTTTTCCTCATAATGCAATACAGATAAATTTATTTTTGTACAAAAATACTACATACATAGCATGAATACTGACTGCACAGCAAATTTTCCATATTTCATAGCAAAATAACTATCCCAGTCGCATATTAACCAGTAAACATACGTAAGTAAACATAAGTTTATAGGTCCGTTAGGCATAGCCTAACCGAACCTGGCGCGGAAAGCGCCAGGTTAGGTTAGGTTAGGTTAGAACTTTGACCACAACGCACGAGCCGAGCGAGCGGAGCGAGCGATGCGGCAGCGGCCGGCGATGTGCCAGAAACGACACGCTATGCGCGTCATCAATTTAAAATATGATTATCGATGTGTATGATTAACGATGATGGTTCATCTCTAATAAAAACTGCTGTAAATAAATAAAAATAGAAGCTATATTTAAAAGAAAAAGAGTTAACAGGTATAATGTGCATTAAGATTATTAGCTGTGCATTGATGAAAAAGCTTTTGCTTTAGGAAAAATCGCTGTACGCTGCGAAAATAAATTGTAGTGTGTTTAGTGATATTTTGAGTTGAATATTTTGCTGTGCAATCAGTAATTTTGATAGGAATTTGGAATCTTATTGCATAGAAAAAGGATATTTTTTTGATTTGCGTTTAAATACTACCCTTTTGCAAATAAATCTTTTTGTATTTTTGTATTTGTATTTTGTAGCTATTTCGTTCCCAAGAAAGAAAAATAACAAAGCTGTAAGATAAATGCAAAAGTTTATATTAAACTACAAGATATTTCGGTATGTTCTACACATTAGCGGAAAGCACTATGTTTTAAAATGTTTTGTATTTCTTTGGGCGTGTTTCAAATGTTGGGCAGCGAGCCACGACACAGGCGCCTGCATGGTTTGAACCAGACGCATTGACGTCAAAGTGGCTACAGCGAGTGGCTACACCTCGTTTTTTAAACTGGCAAAAAATTAGGTCATTTTCAATTCAGAGCAAATATTTACAAGGTTAGATTGACTCGTTAACAACTTTACGGTAACTCTTACAAAAAAATTAAGAATGTTACATTATAAGAACACCCATACAAAAATGTAAATATTCTATGTTTTCTTTTTATTCAATAATTTAGACTACTGGGTAATAGAGAAAGTGTATCTTACTGTTTAAAACTTTATTCTTTGAATGTCAATTTTTTTTATTTAATTTCGCTCTAAAGGTTATTTTGTAATACAAGCTCTCTTTGTTCCATACAACGATTTAACGTTTATGTGGATCAGGAAACAATGCATTTAGTTTCAATTCCGTTGCCGCAGTTTTGAAACGTGACTTGGCTGTAAAATATCTTCCTTATGCGTTGCATTCAAATGTATCAAAATAGAAATATTTATACGTCGATTTCAGTTTCATCGATCATTTAACAAAATTCAAAATTCAATTATTTATTTCTTCGTAGGAATTTACAAGATTCTCTTAAAGAAAGTCACATTCTAATACAATCTTAAAAAAGAGAAATTTCTGAAGCAAAATTTCCTCTTTTTTATAACAATTTGAGTTCCTACTCTAAACGCGGCTCAGGCGGGATAAAAAAATAAAAATAAAGGCACTGCCTCGGGGCTGGCCAGGCTAACCACACAGCATGCAACTTTATGCCTCAATGAATGACAATTAAATGGAATAACATTCTGTCAACATTTTTAAAAAACTTTTTAGCAAAAAATATCACCGCCGAAAACTGAAAAGCAAAAAATAATAACTATTGTTACTATATGTACTTACCTAAGTAATATTTTTGGAAATATTATCTACCATATTGGAACTTAGTCATTTTGAGTCGGCGTCATGCCAATGAAGCGTGTTAGTTTATAAAAATTTTAGACGCCGACTTAAAATTTCTAAGTTCCAATATGGTAGATAATATTTCCAAAAATATTACTTAGGTAAGTACATATAGTAACAATAGTTATTATTTTTTGCTTTTCAGTTTTCGGCGGTGATATTTTTTGCTAAAAAGTTTTTATTTTATAATTTTTAGTGGTTACTTTCAAGTTTGTTTACATTCAAAATAGCCATCTACACGACCTACCTCTACTTACTGTCCTAAGGAGTTTCAAGCGCACATAGAAACTTCATGAAATACTTAAACGTACTTACATGACTAACGTAAAAGCAACCTCCTTTTTTGATGGACATCTTTGGCAGATATTTGGCAGACAGTCAACAACGGGCAAACGTCAGTCATGTATGTAAACACAAGTACATTTTGCTTCAAACGTGTCGCAAAATATGAAGAATTTGTTTATTTCTCAAGATCCTTTTATCAGATCCTGACCTGATGACTATGGGACCACCTGGACAGTGCCCCCTTTCAAACAAAAAAAGATTTTTCCAAATTGGTCCAGGCATCTCTGAGTAATCGGGGAACATACATAAAAAAAAAAAAAGTTCGGGCTGAATTGAGAACCTCCTCCGTTTTTTTTTTCGTCGGTTAAAAAGGAGTTACATGTGTATGGTTAGCCGGACAATAACAATTTAACAAGAACAACAAATGATATTTTTGTATTAATTCAACCAGTTTTGTTTGAAAATAGAAGTCTACTGCAGGAGACGTTCTATTCACAAAATTGAGGTGCTCCAAATACACGTGATATTTCAATATGCCAAATAAGCTATAGTACTCATAGCGAAACCAAAATTCGATCGTCTCTTCACCCCTTTAACTTGGCGAGCTACAAACCCCCTCGCCCTCTCCTCACGCCCGCGAATCAGCTGCAATGACGTCACAAAACCACCACGTCTTTAGTGTATCGCCACTGTAAAATTAGGACAATGTAGGCTTGAATTTTCTGGAAAACGTCTCGTAAACTAGTTTTGCAGTCGAGGATGACATTTCTACCAAATTTTCTAAAACAAGAATATTTAGACGTAGGTAGTTAGTACAGTTTGTAGTTACCCCTTCAATACGCAAACCAAAAAAGATCTTCTTATTCTTTGAGTGATACACCAAGTCGCGCAACGACCCGATGAACCCTGGTGTCAGAGTTTTTCAGCCGCCTACTGCAAGTTGCAGGCCTCTTGCAAGTAAGTTTTTTCTGTAATCTGTTTTTACGCGTGGTTATGTTAATTCATCTATGATTTAAAAACGACGGTTGGTGTATCGTAACGATTTCTTGTCGGCTAAGAACACTGTATTTAAGTTCTTAAAGTTACGTAGCTTTAATTATGAATTTGTCACTTACATAATAAATCAATTTATTATAGTTGTTGCAGACAGATATAACATTTTTTATTGTTTTGTGTTGATAAACTCTTCTGATAAATATATTTAGTTTTTGACTAATTACTGTTTGGGAATTTATGCGTTAATTTTTGTAATGTGACTACTAGTAATATAATTTTTTCTAGAGGTTACAAACGTAAAATATCTTCCTTTACATAAGAATTATTTTAAAATACCACCGTTTTGATACATTGCCAACAAATAGATTGAACTCGGTCAACTTTTACAGAAATGAATTGTGAAAAGAGATTGCATTTCTAGCTGAGATCGAGCTGGCTAGTTGAACACAGATAATATTTGTTTGATAGCCATTAACGAGCAAAAAGAAAAGAGTAATTTTAAATTTAACCATCCATTTGCAAAAAAGTAGGGTAGTTGCTAGTATAAAATCTCAGGTATTTGATTAATGAATAGAACAATTCGAAATTGGTTTATGATAGTTGTACAATGAAAAGAAAAATATATATTTAATTATTTGAGTATTTAAAGAATTTGAGTATTTATGTAGCTGCTAGTACGTACCGATAACGTATCTATTGGTTTCAATTTCTTCTTCTCCTTCGTTGGTTCTGGCAGCAATTGCTTATTTTCCAAGTTGTCGATGGGCATTAGCGGGTACGTCTCTGAGTCTATCGGCGTCAATGGCGTCTTTTCCATTTTACCAGAATTTACACACGACAACGTTACGATTTGACAGGGCTACGAAATTATCAACGTTTTTTAAAAGTATCTGGAAAAGCATTTACGCATTTGTGCTTTTTCACTAAAAGTTACTGTACGACTGGATTTAACTTCAATAAAAGTATTTTTATTCCCTACTTTCATAAAATTTAAATGAATTCTTGACCTAAAATATAGTTTTTAATTGCGTTATTGACATATTTTATACAAGCGGACGTCATTCGTAGTGGACTAGTACTATGTTATGCGTATAAACTTAGTACCTACATAGCAAAGCTTAACTTACAGGTAGAATTGAGATTATTTTTTCATACATTATTATAACTTAATATTTTAGTTTAAAATATATGAATCTAATAGTTTAAGAGTAAAACTCTGCGAATCTCGTTTGAAAACTGTCATTATTTTCATCATTTCATATCCTATGGACATAATAAAATCGTCTTTTCTTTTTTCTTAGTTCAATTGGCTTTTTTTTAAATACAGCATAAATCTAAATAATTATCTTTTAATAAAACCGTTACAAATTATAGCTAATTTTATATTTCAAATCAAATGACTCAAGGACAACCAAGCCCGAAAATTTCTGATCGCATTTAAATTTTAGTAGGTAGGTATAATTTATAGCACTCCATAACAGTAGAGCAAAGTATAAGTTTCATCATATCGCGGTATAAGCATGTTGTGTCACTGAGTTTTTAACAGTTTAAGTAGACAGGAAATATGAAGGTAGGTATCTATCAATATGATAGACTATCAATACTTAAGATTCATTTGCATTCTGAAGGATGAGTAGGTAATCATTAAACCAATTGTTGATTTAAAAATTCTTAGGTAGGTATACCTTTTATGGAACAATCAAAATATTGAAGTTTGTAAAAGTTAACTAAAATACAAACTTCATTATACCATATGTAGAAAGTTAGGATAAATAATTATTTAGGAGAAGTTTTTGTATTTGAATAACGTTGAAATAATATTAGTTTTTCAGAGTTGGTTTTATGCACGAGTAGCTTTTAGTCCCGCGGATTCGCCAGGGCGTTCATAACTTATAAAATAAGTTTTCCCTTTTCAATAAGTAGAAGAATGATTATTTTAGAGTAATAACAGGTAACTATAATTAAAATGAGGCAACACCCATTTTATTCCATCAATGGTTAATTTTTCAATAAATCATGCACGATTATGATTTGATTTGATATTCATCAGTCATAGAATTTGTGTCCTCAACATACGTTTTTAGGTTACAACAAAAAATAAGTATATATTAATTAAAACGGTAAATAAACATGTATGTTTTACTTTTTACTTGTTTTTGAAAATTTACTTAACCTGAGTATGGATTACTTTCAATCTATTTGTAAGTATATGAGTGAGGTGAAAGAAATAAATGTTTGGAACCCTAAAATCACATTTATAATATCTATTGTTTTTTAGCAAATAGTAACTAATACTTATTTTTTAAGAGCGTATAGATAGCAATTTATGTTTTTAGTGAGATAACATTGTTTAAGAAATAAATCATGTTATTAAAACCATAATTCGTCCTAGGCGTCTCTCTGCGCCAGTTTTTTAAAACTTCTTATTAAGAACGTTTTCAAGTTCTTACACAATTGAGGAATAGGCAGCAGTTTTTTATAAACAAAGCGAAAAAATATAACTGTGGCCAACACTTAGAAGCTGGGCTGGTATTACCGCTTTACCCAAAAGGACACACGCGAAAGCTGAGAAAGCTGTGATGTTGGAAATGCATCTTTATTCTCATAAATGAAAATAAGAAATTAAGACTTAAGGGTTTATCTTTTTCAATTTATTATTTTCATACAATATATGAGAATAATATAGTACTGTGAGTGCATTAAAATCTCAATACAGTAATTTATAATGTCGTCACTGGTATAAACCTTTTACCAGTTCAGCGTAAAACCTGACTATAGTCCAGAAGACCACTCGGTGCATTCGCGGCCGAATGGTGATCGTATGGTGCTCCTGTTAATTTTCACTGGAGCTTACCACCAAGTAAGAAAGGGAGCGCCGTACGACCGCGAATGCAGCGAGTGGTCTTTTTGAAAGAAAGCTATTCCTTGTTTATCACAAGTCCATCCATCTTCAATTTGTGCATCACAAATTTGTATAACAGCACGTATATAACTCTTGCATTGTGTTAGCTTAAGTATAGCAAATTGACGATTATTATTATATTAGGACGATAAGGTACAGTACGCGAACGAGTTCATGACCATCCTGTAATATGTGTCTCCTTGTCATACTCGCAGTGATACTAGCGTGTGTGACAAGGATGCGCATATTTCAGGATGGTCATGAACTCGTTCGCGTACTGTATATAGGGTATGAAGAACAGGTCTTCGAATACTGGTGTATTCAAAACATGAAATTGAACAACTTCCTATAGGATTTCTTTAATTCAGGAAACGTCATTTTTTTTACAGTAACTGCTGTCAGCTGATCGTCATTTTGTATGGGAAGTTGGTATTTTTTATCATATCCTGTCATATGTTCAATTCAAAGGGAAAGTTTGTTCATTTTCATGGTATGCATTCACACTATCAGTATTCGGAGATTTGTCCCTTACACCCGTATATGCTTAGCAGTGAACACGTGAACGTGCCGTCAATAGTTGGTGATGTAATAGTATCTTAAGCATTTATAGTTATTGAAAAGTTATACTCACAATCCTCTCCAACTCCTCAGTGTGGTACTTGACATTATTGTTGTTGCTCCCAAATTTTAAGGCACCGTTTTCCATGGCCACCGCCGGCCGTCTACTTCGCCTCGCTCTTACACTTTTCTAACACTACTTGTCCACATGGAATATGTCCACACACATCTGAACACTTCTTATAACACCATCCGCGACTGTACAGGATTGGATCCAAGCATATTTATTTACATATGCATGTATAATGTTACTTTCTACTTTGCGATAGGTACCACGGGGGTACTAAGGCCAGTGTCGGTAACATTTATCTGAAATTATGAAAAATTAGTAATCAGTTAAAAATAGGCGATGTTAAAAAATACAAGTTATGTTATGAAACTTTTGTAAACAAATATTCAAGGTTAGATTGGGTGCCATATTTGTGTCATATCTAGTTACGTCACAATGATCAAATCAATATACTATAGTAGTCAAGTAACCATTAACAAAAATATGAATATGACACAAGAATTTTCTGCTTAGGTTGTCATATTCTAAATATTATTCTAAATCATTTATTTATCTAATTTAGTAGCCGTATTCTACTTTTTACAACCGAACTATACTCGTAGTAAGAAAAGCTTAGATACTTTAAGGTTTATCTATCACTTTTAATTGTTTTATTTTATTACACTAATATTTTTCTACAAAATGTTGGTGATTTTTTTATTTTTCTGTAAATATTTTTTTCTGTGATAGTTTATATCACCAAAAGAGTCAGAAGATGCATCCCCGGATCGTGTTTTGTTTTTACATCTTTGAGAGAAATTATCTGATATGATATGATCCTACCTAGATAGATATTATCAATTTCAGTTTGATGTGCATTAATTCATTTTTGTACCCATTCATATTTTTTTCGAAGATTGACATAAGTATATAAAAATCAATACTTTCATAACGTGGGTAAAACCCGTAAACATAATTTTAGAGATTATATTCATCAACTTAAGTTTAAAATCGTTAACTTCATTGCAAAAAGTTGTATCATCATGTTATGAGCGCGTGAAGAGCATACCGAACCGACGTATCCATAGATATAATATAACCAATATATATTCATAATGGCGTGATCGATCATATTCATTCAATTAAATTATCATTCGATGTTTATTGGGAGACGTTAAGATCATACATTTAAAGAGCAAAATTATTTGTATTTAGTTTACACGATAAAACATTTTTATCTAGAAACTGGCTTTGCTTATCTCGAATGATTAGGAGCAACTGATTTCACGCTTAGAAATTATACGGCTATGAGTCAAGAATGAACGTTATCTACACTAATATTATAAAGAGGAAAGATTTTTTTGTTGTTTGTATGTAATCGAGAAACTCCAAAACTGCTGGTGCGATTTCAAAAGTTCTTTCACCATCAGAAAGCTGCAATATCTCAGGCTACTCGCTGCATAGGTTATACCACGGGAAAATTTCATATTTCCACGGGAAAACGGCTATCAGCAGAGAAACCGTTAGCCGTTATATCACATTTTGTATTATAACATTTTGTCAGCCCTTGAGGGTTTTGAAGTAAACCAACAGGAGCCGACACTAAACTAAAAGATTTGCGAAAATTGCTCCACAGCAAAAATTGTTTGGAATGATGAGACGCTTCTGCTGGCGCATGGACATCGAGGATCTGAAGTACTTGATATAGACCACTAAATGATACGAAAATAGCTCTATAGCAAAAGTTCTTCAGCGTAACGTAACGTGCTCTTGCTGGCTCATGGACGTCGAAGGGAAGTACCTGATGTAGATCATCAGGAGCATCTTAAGCATACACTAAAATGGCTCAATAGCAAAGGGAGTCCAGCATGATGGGTCGCTTTTGCTGGCACGTGGATATCGGGTTTGAAGTAGCTGATGTAGACTACCAGAAGCCTGTCTAAACTATAAAAGAGGTTCTCTATCCATTTGCATAAAAAGAATTGGCATAATATATTTTGGCACACTGTAATTTAAACTAATGATACTTACGCATAATTCATTTACGCATAACAGTTTAGGCATAATTTCTTTACGCACAAAAAATATTCCCATAATAATACATAGGCCTAAAAACCAAAACCATAAATTGTCATATCCATAATCAAAATTGGCATAAAAATCTGATGCATTAGAAGAACCCCTAAATTGTATAAAAATAACCTAACCTAACCTAACCTAATCTAAACTGACCTAATTTAACCTAATATATCTTAAAAAATACTAAACTGACTTACATTTCTTGCCATTTGAACTAAATAAAAAATATATTATATTAGTCCAAAAAAATTATTACAAAAGCAATTATGCCAAAATATTGTTAGTATAAAATACAATAGTCTAAAATATGATTATGCCAAGATAAATATTATGGCAAGAAACTATTATGTCAAAGCAATGGTAGGCGAAAAAATTATGCGAAACATGTTATGCTAAAACATATTAGTGGAAAAAAAATTATGCCTATGAAAGGGATACCATAAAAGATACGGAAACAGTTCCGCAGCAAAAGTTGTTTAGCATGAGGAGCTGATTTTATGGCACATGGACATTTAGGGTCTGAAGTATATCACGTGGAGCTATCATTCTTATACTACGGTTGCACAGTCAAATATTTTCATCATAATGGTCCATTTTTATGGTTAGTGGTTATCGATTTTTTATAAAGGGAAAAGATCCGATTCCCACGAGAATTCGGGCACCTAAGTCGCAGTGGGTAAAACCGCTGAGAAGGCCGCTAGTCTTTAAACATAGAGCTGCTGATAATCTTGATTATTCGTTGTAAATTAATAAGTAAAGGGATTTACAAAGAAAATATTTACCAAAATTAATGTAGGCTTATTGCATCACGGAAATATTGTGCGTTTAATCTCAACCCGTCTTAGATTATCAATTAGATAATGTTTACAAAGAGATTACCTAATTTTGAAGAAAACATTTACCGGTATTCAGTTAGCCTATTATACAAGCCGACATTTATAGGGGGTGGGTGTAATAAATTTTGATCAAAAACCATATTCCACTAGAAACCGCCCATCCAATCTAGGTACATCAGGGGACCCTAGTAGTTTTTATATGTTAGCTCAAAGACAGATAACATCATGGACTTATAGCAACTAATATATCTATAATAGTATGTACTTTGAAGTAAGTCAGGTAAGTAGTTAATAAAAGCTATTGATTATATAAACGCAGGGTTGTTTGTTGTTGAGTCAATGCCGATTGGATATGGAAATCGGCGGTGCCCGCAGGCGGTTATATTCGATTTACTGGTTACAGAGAATACCATGCAGGTACTGTTCAATTCGCTTGTTGTTATCAGTAAATCGATACCGTTTACGGTACAGGATGTTATGAAATAAACAATAGTGTTTCAGAATATATCTCCGATGTAAAATTTACTATGTAACGTATAGCAAACGAACGTGTAACATGTAGATTTTTTAGAACATATACGTATTATCGTCGTTAATGTGCAGAGAAAAATAAGTCTAATAATAATATAATGAGCAAATATTTAAATTGAAATAAAATAATGCACACCTGACTGAAACTGATAATATCTATCTATGTACGATCATATCTCACCAGATGTTTTCAAAGATATAAAAATACTGAATTTCTTTTATTCTTATTAAATTGGTTTCATAAATATACAACGACAGCTTTTAAAGCTAAAAAAAATTACGTCTGTGTAGGTAAGTATACCTACTGTCGCACTTCCTCTCGACTATGCTATGCGAGTCGATACGGAAGACGCAACGTTCGCACTATGCACTTTCTGCAGGTGCTATAAAAAGATGGCAACTTACTGCCAAATACAAGTATTTCTTGTATCGAGTAACCATTAAGCTGCAGTTTAATATAAATATGTACCATTTAATGATGATATAATATTAATTTCTCAAAAAAATTAGATAATGCAGATATAACATTTTTACGACAATGTCATGCGACAAGATAGGTACTGTAAATACTACAGCTTATCGAAAATATTGTCTGATAAAACCGTTGCTACGTTACTTTTCTTTGTAAACACTTCTTTGTTCTTTAACCCTTTTCATTACTCACATTTTCACAATTATCACGTCATTTGTTAGAAAGTTTTTTAATTCGTTATAGCTGTGAATCTTATTGTCCTTTATTACAACATTTTAATTCATATTTAAATGAGAATTTCAATGCCCTATTTTTCTCTTATGAATTTGGCGCACTGCTCGCGTTTCCACTGCAACGCGATTTGCTTACAAAATTTACCTAGTGATTTCTAGTTTGGTAAGGTTAGAAGGCACCGCCACTGTATTATTAGTGGTCATGATATTGTTGTAGTGTTTCGTGTTTGGGCGGGCGAGGCGCGAGGCGCGAGGCTCCGACGGAGCGCGAGGTGGTGGCGCGGCGCGCGGGTGGCGGCGTGACTCGGACCGCGGCACACTGCGGCGCGGCGGAGGCGGCGACGCGCCGCCGCCGGCGCGGCACTAGCGGCAGCACCCACCGCGCCGCACACGGCATCACCGCAATCTACAACAAGCGCGGAGTGCACATCGCTCCTTGTTGCTCGCTTTACTCGCTCATACCTCTCTGAAACTCCCTCACAACGAGCAATGGATCGCTGATCCAGAGCTCTGCCTGCATCTTAGCCGTAGATTGCGGCCACAACTATACGCACCATCATTTATTATTGACACGGGACCTTGGACTACATACAACTAATTTCTTTCTCCCTACTTTTCACCTATTATAAGTTTCTGCCTTACCTTTAATATTGAATAAATCCTCGAATAAATTGTTCAATATTTTTATGTTACATAATAACTGTAGTAGTTTTCGTAGCGCATAAAGTAACTGCAGCATTCTCATTAATCAGTTTTAAATACGTTCTAACCGTAAACAAGTAGTTGGGTCTTGGGAGCAGTGTTCTGGCCATTATGAAATATTTTCTGTAAATTGTTGGTAAATATAGGATATCCACCGGTCATATAAAGTACTCTCTCTATTTTAATTATTTACTTGCTGAAATTTTCTTAGATCTTTGCGATTTCATATCTTAAAATATGATAAAATCCGCCTAATACCAGTTATGTTTTGCTTGTGTCAATATTTTCACAATAGGAAGAATCACTTCCTTAGGATGTAGATTATCATACATGATTGTATGAAGACCAAGTTCTACCTACTTAGAATATACTCAGGAACCATTTTCAAAAATGTTAGGTTGATGCCATGTTCCATATAGTTTTAACGTTAAACTTTTTGTTATTCTTACCTTTACCTTTACAGCCACAACAGTCCACTGCTGGACATGGGCCTCCCCCGTATTGGGGGGTATTGCCATTTTGTTATTCTTATTACGAATTAATTTATATAGTTAAATATAATGACAATCTTGATATTCATACGTCTTACCTACTATTTAGCTGTAGTTTTCGAGCCTTTCTATTGGTAATTTTGTGTTCTCGTCCTTTTCCTAAACATTAATTAAAATATTTTAAAAATGCTTTAAACCTACTAAGTAATTAACAGCTATCTTTGCAATTCTAATTGATCCCTTAAACAGGTTCGCTTATATTTGAGTAACTTAGCAGTCTAATAATGCAGGATGCTTTTACTTTGCTTTCACATTGATTTCCTGACGCGGAACTAATCTGTGAAGCAATAGCTACGTTGTTGCAATTTCTATAGAACATCATGTCATCGCTCATGGCACCCGATTGATTGAAATCTTTGTGCATCATTCACGTATATTAATGTATAATCTGAATGTAATTGATGAGAATACTATAAATTTGACAGGTAGAACCTCAAAAACAGAAAGTAATGTAGTAGATATTTAACTGCAAGAGATTTTTTTCAAAATTTTTAGAGGCACTCGGTTAAAAGTGCAATGTTTTATCCTATCAATACCATCTTATCTTTATTACGACTTCAAACTGTATATGATCTATCAGATCGAAATTTCATTCAATGACTTTATCACAATTGTCCATCACGTAACGTTTATCCACCCGATAGGCTCTGTCTCGAATCCCTTTAGTGCGTCCATGTGAGATTGGTTATCGGACTGGATTACCAGAATCCAGAATGTAAAGCTAGCTTTAGTGCTAAGTGCTAACATAACTTACTGCAATATACCGTTGTTGCATTGTGGCTGTGGCGATAGTATTAACCTTACAATGCCTACGTATTATTATATTACTTTAGCTATCTGCACTGCACCTAAGTAATAAGGAGTTTTGAAGTAATGTGTAAATGATTCCAGAATATAGGTGTTGGGCCGTATGCCGGCTTAGAATAGCATCACACTAATTCTACCCGTGGGTGTCGTAAAAAGCGACTAAGGAATAATCATGGGAATGCGAAGCAGTATACATTGTGGCTGTGGCGATAGTATTAACCTTACAATGCCTACGTATTATTATATTACTTTAGCTATCTGCACTGCACCTAAGTAATAAGGAGTTTTGAAGTAATGTGTAAATGATTCCAGAATATAGGTGTTAGGCCGTATGCCGGCTTAGAATAGCATCACACTAATTCTACCCGTGGGTGTCGTAAAAAGCGACTAAGGAATAATCATGGGAATGCGAAGCAGTATACTCTGTAAAAGGAACATCTAGCACTGCGTTCGCAGATTTGCCTGCCGAACGTGGCAAGGTAATGCCTCCCAATAGGGGGAGGCCCACGGCCAGCAGTAGACTGTTGTGACTGTTATGGATTATCTGTCTAGTCACTAGTGCTTAAATAAGGCAGGAGAAATAAAGAATGACATACGGTTTACGGGTTACATCATCGGATTTGCTCCACGGTCCATCAGTCGATAAAACAAGGAACAAATATCAATTCAATATTCAAAAACAATAATAATTATAAAAATTTCATGGATTATAATTATGTTGGTGAAATTTTATAAGCATTACATTCTATGTAGATATACCTAATATTAGTTTAGTACTGTTCCTCTTTAGCCTAATTTTTTTGACGTTATTGCTTCTCTAAGTAGGTATTGATCTCACAGTTACGGTTCTTAAAAACAATAGAGCTGATAAATAAAGAAAACTACGATTTCTCAGAAAACTCATAAAACGTTTTCTGTTCTTACTAGAGCTCATAACATCTAAATCTAAATTACCTTCCTAAGGTCCCGATTTCACATTATGTATCTGTCTCGTTTCAGTGTTTTTTTTTGCATCTTCGTCATCGTGACTTTGCTTATTTTAAGTCGTTTGATAATTGTATACGTGAACAAAGTCAGTACTCATTTTTATAGAACTCATTTACTACCTTTTATACTTAATTAATCTTACAAAGTTTATCATTTAAAGTAAATCATTTAGCAAGTCACATATTTGCTTGTTAAAATTATACTTTGCCTTGAGACAACTTATTAACAACTGGATCAAGCAGTTATTTTTATGCAATCCTTAAACAGATGGTAGTGTGATACTGTACCGTTATGCAAAACTAACAAAACACGGGGAACATTTTTATGCGAAAGCACGCGTTGCTGTTATGCGATGTGACACATTTTGCATTTATTTACAGGCAACGCCAATAGCTAAGCTCTTTTTTTGTATATGTTGCAAAATTTTAAGAACCGTCTTTAACCAAACCTTTTTTTCCGTCTTTAGATTGCTGCAGTCAAAACTCAAGTTGGCTGTGAATTGGTGGTTTCTTTTAGGACCAAAAAGTTACTAGTTATATAATGCTGTTAACTTTAATAAAATAACATTTTATTGCTCTATTCATCAAGAAAGTAGTATTGTTAGCTTATTAATACATATATTTTGTACACCTGTACAAAAAAATTAAATCAATAAATTGTTGTAAAATTTACATAACTTGCTATTTACTTTTTGTTGATAATACATAATTATGTCGCTGAGTTGCAGGTTATCGATTTTGGTTTTGATCAAAAACCGACACTAGTTCGAGTATAGGTAAGTATTAGAAGATATACAGTTATCATAACAGATTTGGCCTAATGCACACAATCAATTGATAGTTATTCTCATAAAGACATTAGGTAAATGAAAATAACGTACCGTATATCAGGAATATGGCAGCAGTTTCGCTTCTTCTTCTTCTTTTCGTGTCAACGGTTATAACTCAATAGTATATCAAATAATAAATTTCCAGAAGTTCGCGACGCGACGCAGTTTCGCTGAATTCTAGGATTTTGGCCGAATTACTATGGGTAAACTTTTTATTACGGGTCCTGAAATATTTTCTTATGGGAAGTCGTTCAGTTTCGTGGTCTGGATCCACACTACCAGTATTCGGAGAGCGGTCCCTTTCACCCTGTATACTAATTAGTCTAATTACACATATAAAAATAGGAATTCGGTAACAAATTCAACTACACAATATTTCACACAATTGCTGGAAACCCAAAGTCAACCTCATTCAATTACTTATTTGAGTAGCATGCATGTTTGATATGATAAATATAATCTCTATATCCGTAGACATAATAATAATCACCTAAACAAATAACTTCAATGACGTTAAAAATTAATATATTCAATGTATTACATGGGACGTGTATTACTTTTCCAAATTGAAATTTTAGTTCAAATCTTTAAAAGTGTTTCTAAATAAAAGTAATATCATTATCAAATTGGATTTAGTTGCTTGCTTAATTACATTACCATTAATAAAATAGGGCGTCGAATTCTGTATAAAATATTTTACCGAGATGCAGTGTGATAAAGACGCTCGTCGCGTACGCAGCTCCACCGGCGTATCGTTTATGCTGTGAGATAATGTAGTGATATAAAATAAAAATAAAACTTTACTTACCTAGATTTACGTGAAAGTGAAATCATTAAGTGAATATAAATAAAAATGGGACAAGCGAAAAACGTGTACAAAAATGGAAAAGTCAACGAAAAAGTGCGGAAAATGCCTTCAGAGAAAAGTGTTCCGAACTTGTTTAGCAGGGTTTTTTTCCTCTGGATGGTCCCTATCTTCTACTGGGGAAACAGACGAGATTTGGACGAGTTTGATCTCAAGCCTGCAAAGAAGAAATTCAATTCAAAGCAGACAGGAGATAAGTTAGAAAAGTAAGGAACCATTGAACAACAAAAAAATCATCCTATATGTAATGTAGCAGTATTGATATACAAAAATCAAGGGACGGGCTTTGAAAAGGCTTTGAATTAGGATTTTTACGTCTAAGCATGGCTGTAAATTAAATGACCGTTACTAATTCAGAGAATGCAGCTTTGTTTGTGTCGATCATTGAAATGAAAAATACTTCACATTTAATAAAAACGTAGTAACAATAAAACCTACTTGTCTTCCTATAATATGGGGTCTGATATGAAAATAAGAAAAAGAAGAAAGCATAGGAAGAAAGCAACCTGTGTATCTGATTTGATTACCTTAAATTCAAGTAATAATTTGCAACGCTAATGACGATTTTTTAATTATCAGTACACGAAAACCAGTAATACTGGTTTAATTTGTTTCTGTACCTATACAACACAGATAAACTAATATTTAGGTAGGTTCGTTTCATTAATCATTTTCAAAACCATTAGGTGCCATAGATGTAGATACTAATCTATTGTAGTTTAATTCTTGTATATTCCGTTAGCGGCTAAGGATACTGCTACCCCTAGTCCACTTAGTTAAAAGTGACGTAGAGTTTTTGACCTCGGCTGAATATCAGTCGATTATGGTCAACGGCATAGTGGCGGTGATACCACCTACAATAGCATTCCTAAATACGGTTGACGTCAGGCAGTCGGTTGGTCATACAACATTGCCAAATCCTTTTGCAAGATTATTTTGTGTTCAAACAACGCCGACCACATCTGATTTGGAATAAGGCCAGGCAGATGATGATCTGTAAAAAATGTATTACCTACATGATATGTATGTATTAGCTATGATCTTCATCATCATCTGCCTGCCCTTATCCCAATTTATTTGGGGTCGGCGCAATATGTCTTTTTCTTCCATTCATCTCTATCAGCAGTCAAATCCTCACTTACGCCTTTATTTTTCATAAAATCGTCTTTTATACAATCCATCCAAAAAAAATTAGGCCTTCCTCTTCTTCTGTTACATGCCCATACCAAGATAAACGGTTCCCTCTCATTTTTTCTGTCACTGGCGCTACTTTCAGATTCCCTCTATATTGTTATGTATTAACTATGTACTTAGCACATCAATTTAATTTTATATTGAAATAATTATTTGAAGAATTTAGAACAACATTGAGCATTGGGTTTCGAGAATCGCCAATTAATTTATCTGCTTATACATATAACAAATTAAACTAATAGCAACTAATATAGGTAAGTACCTACATGAATATGACCTCGTTTGATTATGAAAACAATGAAGAGGTAAAATATGGTAACAAGGCATTGAATATTGTGGAAATACATAGATAGGTATGTCTTATTTTTACAACTAAAAGGCTGAAGGAAAGGATTATATATGTAGATTTTAATGTCATACATCTTTGATATTTGGTTTGTTTTTATTTTTAATAGTAGGTACAAGTACAAACCTTATGTATAGTAATTGACCCTGGCTGGTAGGTAGGTAATAATTATCTTATAACTTTAAACGAGCAAATTTCGTATATAATTGGGATATCGGAAACAACAATTTACACGAAATCTCGTATCTCGGGGTTTTTGGGGTCAATAAATCGATCTAAATGTATTTCATTTTCCAGTTTCTTCGTCTTTGGAGTTTTTTATAAACTAACAACGCCATCTGTTGAAAAACCGAGAATTCTCGGTAAACCAGGTACCGGTAATATAAAACGTGAACAGGAAAAGCGTTTCATAGTTAGAAAATATATAATACGTAGGTATATAGTAAATTATTTAGTGGCAAACTGACATCAATAATTGCGATCATAATATCATAAACATAAAATATATTATTAGTATGTGTGTCGAAACACCTAAAAGTTATTGCATGTACCCAATTTAGTTTGATAAGATAATAAAACACGTCTGTAGTATTAAAAAGTGTCCTTTTCATATTATTTACCTGTTATACACTATAACAGTGACGTATTTTTCAGAAGTTTTATTACGCCTGTAGTAAAATTAAATTTTGAATTGAAATTGCACCATTTAGCTCTTGTTTTATAAACAAGTTCATTGATATAAATGTTGAAAGCTGAAAAACTTTACCTACACTTCTATATAGTACTTAGTTAGTATGACGGTAAATCTTTGGCTATATCTGGTACAAATATAAACATCATACTATTCTTTTCATTCTAGAAAATTAAATGAAAGAAATTCAAGTAATTAGTTCAGGTTAAACTATCTGTCGAATAAATTATTAAAAAGACGCTACTATCATATTAACTACTTAACTATCCACATCGATCTTTTGAATTCTTGCATCACCTCTGCATTTATAAGTGTAGGTAATAATAATTTCAATCAATAACATTAGATACTTAGAATTTCTAGTAGGTAAGTGAAATTTTGTGGAAAATGGGACGGATCAATAAGAAAACTAAAGAAAAAAACTCAGCTTCACAAGAGTAAGAATGCTCTACTCAC
Source organism: Phthorimaea operculella (assembly GCA_024500475.1). Taxonomy (NCBI): domain Eukaryota; kingdom Metazoa; phylum Arthropoda; class Insecta; order Lepidoptera; family Gelechiidae; genus Phthorimaea; species Phthorimaea operculella. The sequence goes on along the minus strand of JANFCV010000138.1, from coordinate 1,057,762 downwards.
CGCATACACGAAATTGGCATAGCCTGCATTTCTCTAAGTAAGTAAATGGAAGCCGAATATATTCTTGGAAGGAGGTCCGAGAGGTTTTCATTTGGCACACGTTGCAGCCCGCTGACCCACCATACATTTTTCAGCTTAATGTTACCATTGGCATCAAATTATTACCAAGCTATACCTTCAAACTCAAAACAACGTATAGAAATATGTCTTACTTAAAATTCATAAATTGAGTAGATACCTATTGCCTGTGAGTAAAGCTAGCTTTTACCATTACCGATACCATTAGTAATATCAACTGTAGTAGAGCGTATTAAACTCTCGTGAATACATTTCAAAAATAATTTGGACTATTTTGCATAAGGCAAAAAATAATAAGAGAAGATAGATAATATTAACACTAATGATTAAAATTAAAAACGGTAAATACTAGAGAAACATACCTATACTTGGTAACGTTTGTTCGATAAATTGTACGTCCCATACAAAAATTACGAAAATGTTTGTCACTGTCAAGTAGTAGGTATGGGAGATATTTTTTATAAGAAACGTTTCTAATAAAAGTTATTGAGTGATAAGAACATACCATTAAAATATTTGCAATTAAATATGTAACTTTATTTATTCTGACAGTCTTTTACTTAGGTAGTTACTAACTGAAAAAATACGATCAATATTGTTTGTTTTGTTATCGTTACAATTATCGACTAAGTACACAATAAATAGTTTGAAGTCAGACGTTATTGATGTATGTCTGATATCAGACTGTTGTTGTCTGATAGGAGTGTTAGTTTTAATTTTTATTAACAGGGTATAAGGATAATAGTTTATCAAAATGACACAGAAACTCTACATACTTCTTACACTTATAGAGCGTGGTAGATTAGGCTTTCTGAGTTTTTAAATATTTTTATTTCTTCCGGTTGTAGGTATGTACAACTGCCTGTAGGTATGTAGTATACCCACAGCAACCTTTAACATTCTGGGTGATGAGGAAACTTTGAATAAGTACCTTTACCACAGTAGGTATTATGCTGCCAAGCTTTCAGACAACTCTGGCTATATCATTGAAATCTTCAGCTTGCCAACAATTTCAATTAAAGCCAACGGTCTCTAAGACACTGAGAACGACAAACTCAGAGCGAATAAGTATTTTAGATGGTACCCTACAAAGCAAAGCAATCAGCGATGAAATAAATGAAATCATAGTAAAGATAGTCTAATTTGGAAACTGATATTTACCAGTTTTGCCTTGCATCCGAATACAACTAGATAGGCAAATGCATAAAAGTACTAAGTACCTAGTTACAGTTTTAGTTATTTTTCTTGACTTGAACTTTACTTACCCTATGTTGCACCTACCTATTAGTGATTGTTGCACATTTTCTTCTGTTTAAACTCTCGTTCAATGTGATGCATGTGAAGAGTTTTTCATAGCTGTATTCCACCTGTTTCCCCTGCAACATGAAATACATTTTATTTTCTCTAAGATGACAAACGTCCACGAGCTCGACCTTGGCTAGCTTGTATTTAGCAAGTTTTAATCGATATCGCCTCTATTGAGACTATGTAGTATTTCTAAGTAGTCGGATATTACTGTGGGAAATAAACAGCCTGCATCAAAGTGGAAATCCTTCAAAGTTATTGTGACTGAAGTAAATATGCGAACTATCTCTGCTATTCCAACGGGATCGGACACCCCAAAGATAGTTTATTACTTCTTCGTACTACCAGCATTATACCAACCTACCTAGTTACAGATGGTTACAGGATAAACTTTCACTGGTTATTCTTATCAAATTAGACTATAGTACGGTCATTCGTATAGGCCATATTTGACAGCTGTCAAAATCATGTTAATACTATGACATAAGGTCTATTTTTCTTTGTTGACATGTTTCTAGTATTCGAATGATCGTACTATAAATCACGCAATACTTACTACGCTTTTCAACTATCTAAAAAACAAGTATAATTTAATCCCATAAATAGGAAGGTTGATGTGCGCACAAAATACAGAGTATACAGAAGGTTCACAGGCTCGACTCTACCACAAAGTAAGTATTGGCTAGACTCTCTACTCAGGATTTGAGCGACTGTCAAATTGTTATGTTACATAGCTAGGGTTGCTACTGTCAATAACCTCAAAGTAGATGATTATCAAAACAGCAAAATCTGATACAATAATGTCATATGATTTTGAGCCTATTTTAATACAAGAAATACGACGCTCCTGGCAACCATCTTCTTAGTTACCTTGACTTCCCCCTGTGATTCCAGTTATTTCCAGCTAAAGCCAGTAGTAAGTGAGCCATCTGTAAAGGCGCTGCGCGCGCCGTTTCCCTAATTTGTGATGTGCGGCCGATACTTTCATGTTGGGGTTTAATTTTCATTTTCCAAATCACATTCTTGTAATAAGGTTACATTTTAATGAAAATATCTATAGTTTGATATATCAAACTGTATTCTTGTGATTCTACTTTTGATAAATAAATATTTTCCCGCTATCTGTGGTCATCCATTATCAAAGATGAGGACCGCCCATACAAATTGACTCGGTCAGTCGTACATTTTGTATGGGAGGTCCAAATTTTTTTTTAAATTTTTTGACCTTTGGTCTTTGAGGCAAGTTGCTCAGTTCAGTTTCATGGGCTGGTTAACTCCTTAAAATATTTGTAGTTGATTTTTTTACAGATATGTTGAATTTTGCAGATGTTGGTTACTGGAAGAAGCAGCGGCGAAGGCGGCCGGACGGAAACCGTCTTATACCAAAGTTCTCATAAGGACTTTTGGATGGGATTTCATTCCTGCAGGAATGGTTCAGTTCATTAGTATAGCGCTCCGGTGAGTAGAATAGAAGCAGAATGATGCTTTCCTTAAACAAACAGTACAAATATGTTAGATTTTGATCATTCAATTAGATTTAATTCGATTGTGATTTAATTCGAGTTCTTATAAGATTTTACTCCTCTAAATCATGTGTAAAACAGTCAAAATTAAATGAGATAAATATTCTCAGAATCATACGCACAGTGCTGATTTTCTCAAATAAAGGGTGTGTTACATGTGAAAAAATAAAGATAAGCGTTTTGTTTCTTAGCACAATATCGCCACTTCTGTTCGCCCAACTGCTGAGCTATTGGTCGGTAGACTCAACCATAGACCGAGCTACTGCCGCGTACTACGGCCTCGGTATGATCCTCTGCAATTGGTTCGCGGCGTTCTTCGCTCACCACGGAAACTTGCTGGCTCAGCAATTTGGAATGAAATTGAGAGTTGCCTCTAGTACTTTAATGTTTAGGAAGGTAAGTTTTTGGTAAGAGCTTTTATCTCAATGTTTTGTTTTAAAGTCAAACCTTAAATAGTTTTCGAAAAATGAGAAGGGTAGGTTTCGATTCTCAGTACCAATCTACAAGTACTTGGCCGTTTTGACTGCTGATGTTACCTTGACTTCCCCTTTTTTGGAATTATTTATCTAATTTAGTTAGGTACAAAGATTTGACGCTCTGTTTCCCCAATTTTCAGATAATGCGGTTAAACAATAATTCTCTGGGAGACACAGCAGCTGGAAAGGTAGTGAACATCTTGTCCAACGACATGCAGCGGTTCGACCTGGCGTTCCTGTTCATGCACTACGCCTGGATCATCCCACTCCAGCTGATCGCGGTCTGCTACCTCGGATACGTCCAGGCTGGATACGCAGCTCTCGTTGGATTCGCTGCTTTGATCATCATCGCTTTGCCGATTCAGGGTAAGGCGTCATTTATGTCAACGCAAAGAACAAGGTCCATCGTCCAAACGAAATGACCCCACGTCGGGTTTCGACGAGACTGCCTCAAAACATTGCTAACAAATTGTAATAAAATGTGGTATATCGATGTCCGTATTCCATCCTTACATGGCAACATAATATCAAAAATTGTTACGAAAGTTTGCTCAGAGGCTCTTTGAAAATTCGTTCAAAGAATTAATCCACTACGACTTTGGTGAATACTTCTCTTTTCAGCTTTAGTCTTTCATTTTTGATTTTAATAAGGCTTTTGGTTACCTACCTACACTTTGAGGATATATAATGCAAACTAACATGTGAATTTGTATTTTATGTTTATAGCTGTCATGGGTCGATTGCTAGGATTAGTTCGGTTCCGAACTGCTGACAAAACCGACGAAAGAATCAAAATTATGAGTGAAGTTATCAGTGGAATACAAGTAAGCAAATATCATCCTTCCGTTTCAAATACTAACCTAGAAGCAGAAATGTTTCATTTGTGAGCACCAGTAGATATATGTCCAAGAAGTTTATATCTACACAATTCATTTTGTTTGTCATCATCGGGTCAGTATTGCATCGATCAATAATTAAAAGCTATTAATTTGTCGTTTACCTACTAAAACAAATGACAACAATAAATATTTCTAAGTGACCATTATATTGCAATTTGCAGGTGATCAAAATATACGCGTGGGAGATACCATTCCAAAAGGTTGTGAAAGACAAGAGGGATGCTGAGATGAAGTGGATCAAGACTGCCACGTGGTTGAGAACCATCTTCATCGGTTTCCTGTTGTTCTCGGAAAGGACAGCCCTTTTTATCGCTATTCTTACCTTCATACTCCTTGGGAACTCTATGTCCGCCAATATCGTACGTATTTATTTTACCCATTACGATTTTCTGCCCTTAGGTGCTTTAGAGTAGGCAAGTTAGTCTATCAAAATGTGTATGCAGAACTGAACCCAAGATGTTTGTATTGCAGATATACCCACTGCAGCAGTTTATGAGTGCTGCACAAGTCAACATTACCGTCATCTTACCGTTGGTGATTTCTTTCACATCCGAGCTCATCGTGTCCTTAGGGAGGATCCAAAAGTTCCTTGATCTTGGTTTGTACTTTATGTTATTTAATAAAGACAAATGCAGTGCCGTATATGCTACACATCATAAGGAGTACAACAAATAATATTACTATCATGCGTAAGGGATGCTAACTTGCCGAAATCGTATAAATAATAATATGCATTGTGAGCGAAGCGAGCTCGACACTTCACATTAAAATGCAAGAGAAGGGCCACTGCGCCATACTCTGTTCTACAAGAATAGCGAGCAAAGCGAACGCTATATTTCACATTTAAAATGCGAACGAGGAGTCACACATCACTAAACTATACTACACCAATTGAGATCGGGAGCGAAGTAAGTCCGAAATTTTAAATCCAAATGGGTGGTGGAAATAGTCTGATGACCAGAATATTTTTGATTTTTATTAGTAAATCGGTAGTAAATAGGTATCATCAATTATATTATATGTATCATCATGACTTGTATTGCAAATCATGATGATAGTCATGCAGATATGACTTGCTAGTAGGTATATTGTAAAAAAATAATTAGGTTAAAAAGTTTTGTTATTATAATAGGCATACCAATTAATGACGAGCAGAATTTGAATCTGTTTTGATGTGACACATACTATTTTATTGCTTTAATTGGTTTGAAGGTCTGAGAACTCGCACAGTCAATTTACGCAATCAATTATATCCACACGTATTTACAAATTACATCTTATTTATCAACCACGAACTATTGCATGCCCTGTAAAATCTGTGTCGATTATTATGCTTACTGGTGCTTATAGAAAAAAAATGGTAGCATTTATTGGCCCGATGCCTACATAAATTTTCGCATGGGCAGTGATATAATATAGAAGAGAAAAGAAAAAATAAAGATAACTAACATACTTGCTTACTAACTTTAAAAAACATGAAATATTAAGCGGCGGCGCGGCGTCTTATGAGATTTTTAGTCGTCGCCACGGTACTATCAGTAGAAACGAGCCAAGTTGGGCTTGCCAAGTTGAGTTTTGAGATAAAAGTAGCTTTTAACCTATTTTTTCTGAGATTAAAATATAATAGCTCGTTCATGCTTGCTTAGGTATTGCAGGTTTCTGCCTGCACCGCGATATCACGCATGATTTTCGGTAGCAATATGACAGTATACCCGTAGTAGAAGCTTTGGTAATAGCGCGGTGAGTGCAGAAAATAAGTATTCACAATTTGTATCCATCTATTAACTAACCAATTATTACTCGATTTTTGCAGAAGACCGACCAGACTTGCTGGCCGCAGTGAGCACGCAAGAGACTGGGAATCTTTTCGGCAACATGACTTCGGACCTTGTAATAAACAGTGACGAGAAGAAAATAGTGCGACCACTCTCCTACCAGCTAAAGTCCGAGATAGCCATCACTCCTATCTCTAATGGTGAGCTTATCAATAAAATAAACATTAGGTATATGAATAAGGTATTAAATGATAGGTGCATTGTACAATTTTGACAAGAACTCGGGGTGGGTTCTTGTTAAATGTAAATTATACATCTACCTACTAACTTTAGTAAGCATTGCAGGCATGCGATGCACTAACGATTGCATTTATAATCATTACGTATTCTGCAGTAGACACAGTGCAATGCAGAAGCAGCTAAATATTATTCTTCTTTGTTTTGAATAAGACCCGCAAAGAATTGAAATAAGGATAGTCTAATAAGCTTTCTAAATACTACACTATCTTAGAAAAACTTGCAAAATCCACGGCAGGCAGAATTTGAACCTGCGATCTTCGGCATCTGTACTGCCAACGCCCGTACCAACTGGGCTACAGCGGTGCTTTCCTAGCCTGCGAATTAAGCAAGTATGGCCACTAATGCAAAAACTATCCCGTCAGATAGATGGACCCCTAGTTAGTGGCCAAGATATACTTGTTTAATTTACAGGCTAGGATAGAACAGCGGTAGCCCAGTTGGTAGTGGCGTCGGCAGTACAGATGCCGAAGGTCACTGGTTCAAATCCTGCCTGCGGTGGAAAATTTTGCAAGTTTTCCAGAAAATGCATACCTGACACCGGAAGTGTTTTAAAAAAGAAAATGTTATTCACTATACTATCTTTCAACCAGATTCTAAGCCGAATCGTGGTCACGGTGACGAGACGGCCGTGGAGCTTCGCGCGGTAACAGCCAGCTGGACCAACGACCCCAACTCCTGCGCGCTCAAGAACGTCTCGCTGCGCGTGCGCAAGGGCAAGCTCTGCGCTGTCATCGGAGCTGTTGGCTCCGGAAAAGTAAGATACAACATATTGTCGTGATAACTTGCAATAGAAAAGTGGTTATTTAAAATGTAATTTGCATTTTTTTTTACTTGACTGCCTCGGGGGGTTATGTTTACTCAATATTTTTATTGCATACCACGTGTCATTCAATACATAAAAAGGTGGTAGTTTTATTATAGCACTTTAAACATGGACCCTGTTGGACACAAGAATATAGAAAAAAGGGAGACATATGTATGTTTTTCGAGAGAAGTATGTAGACAAGAAATTCGTCTTCACGGGCTACAGCCCAAACGGGTGGGCAGATCCTAACATGTGAGAAAATAGATTCGTCTCAGCAGCGCGAGCGATACTGGCTATATCCAAAACTCCTAAATTTAAGAAGGCGGATTTTTATCGCAACTACAACTTTGATATTACCGCAGTCAGATTTTTGTTTTTAATACATCTTGTTATGACAATTTTTTAGTCATCTCTCCTGCAACTGCTGCTAAAAGAGTTGCCGACGCTAAGCGGGCAGGTGTCAGTGGAAGGAAGCGTGTCGTACGCCTGCCAGGAGCCGTGGTTGTTCCCGAGCACCGTGCGAGATAACATCCTCTTCGGCTTGCCCTACGACGCTGATAAATACAGACGGGTAAGTTGCTACGAACTCCGGCTGTCAGCTCAAGCTACCTGCTACTGAAAGAGCTGCCGGCGCTGAGCGGGCAGGTGTCAGTGGATGGCAGCGTGTCGTACGCCTGCCAGGAGCCGTGGCTCTTCCCGAGCACCGTGCGAGATAACATCCTCTTCGGCTTGCCCTACGACGCTGATAAATACAGACGGGTAAGTTGCTACGAACTGTGCCGGCTGTCAGCTCAAGCTACCTGCTACTGAAAGAGCTGCCGGCGCTGAGCGGGCAGGTGTCAGTGGATGGCAGCGTGTCGTACGCCTGCCAGGAGCCGTGGCTCTTCCCGAGCACCGTGCGAGATAACATCCTCTTCGGCTTGCCCTACGACGCTGATAAATACAGACGGGTAAGACGCTACTGTGCCGGCTGTCAGCTCAAGCTACCTGCTACTAAAGAGCTGCCGGCGCTGAGCGGGCAGGTGTCAGTGCACAGCAGCGTGTCGTACGCCTGCCAGGAGCCGTGGCTGTTCCCGAGCAACGTGCGAGATAACATCCTCTTCGGCTTGCCCTACGATGCTGATAAATACAGACGGGTAAGTCGCTACGAACTGTGCTGGTTGTCAGCTCAAGCTACCTGCTATTGAAAAAATTTATCTTAGATCAATAGTTTATAATACATGCGATATTATCTCAAAAGCTTGTTATTTAGCATCAGGTATGTCTATTGGGTCTTATATTGTAACAAACTTTCAAACCATAACAAAAAGCTCCAAGAAAGACACCGCTAAAGAATAAGAAAAAAAACTATGTTGTATTTTCTGTCCAGGTGTGCCGAGTATGCGCATTGGAAAAGGACTTTAAGCAATTCCCGTTCGGAGACCAGACCCTCGTGGGCGAAAGGGGGGTGTCCATGTCGGGGGGACAGAGGGCCAGGGTCAATTTGGCGCGCGCTGTCTACAGGGAGGTAAGCGATTGCTTTCTTATTTGCCGCACAAAATAGAGAATTTACAGAAGGAAAGCTCGGCTCTTTACCCGATCTAGGGTTGTTACTTTTCCTTCTGAAGTTTTGAAATGCAGTACCTACCTGAGTTAAACATACATGATATAAAATAAAACTTATGCTATTACACACTATACAATATACAGGGTGTTAGGGACGGTGTACCGAAAACTTAGCAGGCATGATCAGACCATCAAACTGAACATCTTGTTATGGAGTTAATGGTGGGAAACGAAAAATTTTTCCACCTCCCATACAAAATTACGATCAGCTGACTGACTTTGTATGGGAGGTCGGAAATTTATTTTCGTTTCCCACCATTGGCTCCATAGTAAAAGTTGTTCAGTTTCATGGTCTGAGCACGCCTGCAAAGTTTTCGTTACACCGTCCCTAACACCCCGTATTTGCACTTACAAGTCATTATTTTACCGTCCGTTCGCACCGAACGCTGTTGACACTCGCTGCTAGCCGGTTCGAAACGGTTCGAGATCGCGCGTAATCGACGACGTGTAGACGTGTGTGTGAGTGTAGAGGCGGTTCCTTGTAGCCGTCTCTCTGTATTGGGCGCCCGCCAATACTTAATTTGTGTTTGCCGTATAAACAACTTCCAATATAATAACACGAAAAGAGTAAAATTGCAATTTGAGTGAGGAACACTTGTGGGAAAACACTAATCATGTATAAATATATAATTGAAAGGCATTCGAAATAGTACATTACGTCACAGGCCGAGTATATAGCAATTTCTGGTCGAGTGGCATTGGAAGGCTGAGACGAAGTCGAGGCCTTCTAAAGTAAACGAGACCAGAAATTGTTATTTCGGCCGAGGTTTGTATAGTGCTTTTCTCCAATTTGCAAGGAAACAAATATTTAAATGGTGATAAAATTGACACTTTGTAACTTTTAAAGTTCGCAAAGCGTTGGCGCTGGTTTTGCTTACGTTCCGTTTCATACAGAATGCGCGGGAAATTCACATTCAGCCTTCAAACTTCAAACAAATTGTGTTCCATAAAACACCTAATCGTGTAAGTTTAAGAACCCTTTTATTACCGGCCTAGTCCGGCAATTTCTATTACAGTCCTCTGCGCCTTGACAACATAAATGAGCCCATTGACGTATTCTTTTTTTAAAGTAATGAAGCTATTTCCGAGCAAATTGGAGAAAAGTATTTTTCTCAATAAAAGTATCTTTATTTTAGTAAGATAACAGTTGTTATCTAGACTTTTACTCTGCTACTCACTTTTTAAGCAATGATGTAATACTTAGATACAGTAATCCAGATGGATTATATAGTAAGATAAGAGACAAGATGATAACATTTATGATGTAATTCATGTAATAGCATGACTGAGAAAAATGCTGTAATGTATTTGAATCAACCTTGAAGAGCGACCCAGTGCACAACGTAATGGACGAAAACCCTTAGCTACAACCTGAACACCTACGTAGGTATTTCAGTTTCATCTGTGCAAATATTTGATTTCATGCTAAATATAATATGCATGTTAGTATGATTTACTGACTATTGTTATGAAAGAAGAATTTCCTGTTTCACACACAAAATGATTGTAAATCGGGCTACTTATAAAGAATTAGGCTGCTGTCAGTAATTAACTTGCATGAGTCTGGCCCTTACGAGCTTATTTCAACTCAGATTTATATTTCAAATCACACTACTTGCCGTGTGGTGCCCCGCTTAGACCCCATATCTTTCCCGTGGGTGTCGTAAGAATCGACTAAGAGACTTGAGAGTTTATGTGAATTGCAACAGGCTGACAACCAGTTACTACAACTGATACGCAGTCTTTTAAATGACTCTCAAACTGTTGTCAGACATGGTGTAAATGGCCGTTTACGCTCTGCCTACCCCCGCAACGGATATAGGCGTTATACTGGTAACTAGTGACCGAAAGCGAAAACTCAGAATCGTCTGGTGATAAGAAACAACTTTCCCAAAGAAACATAGGTCGAAATATAAAAAAAAGTTTTGGACTTGCCATACAAAATTGCCGATAAGCTGATTTGAGTAACTATGGGGGGTCTAATTTTTTTTCATATTTCGATGTGCCTTGGGGAAAGTTGTTCGTTATCACCAGCCGGTACTGAGATTTCACTACCGGTCACAAAAAAAACACCCTATATAAGGTTCTATTAAATTCACTGCAAATATTTTCAGGGTATGTTCTACTCGTGAAACTGAACAACTTTTCTTTAGTTTCACGAGTAGAACATACTCTACAAATATTTTTTTACACGTTACCCATATATGTATGTATGTATATAGCATCACTTGCATTGTACAGGCAGACATCTACCTGCTGGACGACCCGCTGTCGGCGGTGGACGCGAACGTGGGCCGTCAGCTGTTCGAGGGCTGCATCAGCGGGTACATGCGCGGCCGCACGAGGATCCTCGTCACGCATCAGATACACTTCCTCAAAGCCGCCGACTACATTATAGTGTTGAATGAGGTGGGAAGAACTTTATTAGTAAATTACTTTAAAAACTGGTCTAAAACATAAGTGATTCGGGAAGTCTGGAAGAAAAGAGGGGAGGCCTTTGCCCTGCAGTGGGATACTTGAGGCTAAAATAATCATCTACCTGCTGGACGACCCGCTGTCGGCGGTGGACGCGAACGTGGGCCGTCAGCTGTTCGAGGGCTGCATCAGCGGGTACATGCGCGGCCGGACAAGGATCCTCGTCACGCATCAGATACACTTCCTCAAAGCCGCCGACTACATTATAGTGTTGAATGAGGTGCGGAGAACTTCATTAGTGAATTGCTTTATAAACTGGTTTATAACATTGGCGAATCGGGAAGTCTGGAGGGGAGGCCTTTGCCCTGCAGTGGGACAATTGAGGCTACAATAAACATCTACCTGCTGGACGACCCGCTGTCGGCGGTGGACGCGAACGTGGGCCGTCAGCTGTTCGAGGGCTGCATCAGCGGGTACATGCGCGGCCGGACAAGGATCCTCGTCACGCATCAGATACACTTCCTCAAAGCCGCCGACTACATTATAGTGTTGAATGAGGTGCGGAGAACTTCATTAGTGAATTGCTTTATAAACTGGTTTATAACATTGGCGAATCGGGAAGTCTGGAGGGGAGGCCTTTGCCCTGCAGTGGGACAATTGAGGCTACAATAAACATCTACCTGCTGGACGACCCGCTGTCGGCGGTGGACGCGAACGTGGGCCGTCAGCTGTTCGAGGCTGCATCAGGGTACATGCGCGGCCGCACAAGGATCCTCGTCACGCATCAGATACACTTCCTCAAAGCCGCCGACATCATAGTATTGAATGAGGAGAGGTGCATTAGTAAATTACTTTAAAACTGGCTTATAACATTAGCGAATCGAAGTCTGAGGGGAGGCCTTGCCCTGCAGGGACACATGAGACTAAAATAAACCTCTACCTGCTCGACGACCCGCTGTCGGCGGTGGACGCGAACGTGGGCCGTCAGCTGTCGAGGGCTGCATCAGCGGGTACATGCGCGGCCGGACAAGGATCCTCGTCACGCATCAGATACACTTCCTCAAAGCCGCCGACTACATTATAGTGTTGAATGAGGTGCGGAGAACTTCATTAGTGAATTGCTTTATAAACTGGTTTATAACATTGGCGAATCGGGAAGTCTGGAGGGGAGGCCTTTGCCCTGCAGTGGGACAATTGAGGCTACAATAAACATCTACCTGCTGGACGACCCGCTGTCGGCGGTGGACGCGAACGTGGGCCGTCAGCTGTTCGAGGGCTGCATCAGCGGGTACATGCGCGGCCGCACAAGGATCCTCGTCACGCATCAGATACACTTCCTCAAAGCCGCCGACTACATCATAGTATTGAATGAGGTGGGGAGAGGTGCATTAGTAAATTACTTTAAAAACTGGCTTATAACATTAGCGAATCGGGAAGTCTGGAGGGGAGGCCTTTGCCCTGCAGTGGGACACATGAGACTAAAATAAACATCTACCTGCTCGACGACCCGCTGTCGGCGGTGGACGCGAACGTGGGCCGCCAGCTGTTCGAGGGCTGCATCAGCGGGTACATGCGCGGCCGGACAAGGATCCTCGTCACGCATCAGATACACTTCCTCAAAGCCGCCGACTACATTATAGTGTTGAATGAGGTGGGGAGACCTTCATTAGTAAATTACTTTCAAAACTGGCCTATAACATAAGTAATTCGGGAAGTCTGGAAGAAAAGAGGGGAGGCCTTTGCCCTGCAGTGGGACACTTGAGGCTAAAATAAACGTCTACCTGCTGGACGACCCGCTGTCGGCGGTGGACGCGAACGTGGGCCGTCAGCTGTTCGAGGGCTGCATCAGCGGGTACATGCGCGGCCGCACGAGGATCCTCGTCACGCATCAGATACACTTCCTCAAAGCCGCCGACTACATTATAGTGTTGAATGAGGTGCGGAGAACATCATTAGTAAATTACTTTAAAAACTGGCTTATAGCATTAGCGAATCGGGAAGTCTGGAGGGGATGCCTTTGCCCTGCAGTGGGACACTTGAGGCTAAAATAAACATCTACCTGCTGGACGACCCGCTGTCGGCGGTGGACGCGAACGTGGGCCGTCAGCTGTTCGAGGGCTGCATCAGCGGGTACATGCGCGGACGCACGAGGATCCTGGTCACGCATCAGATACACTTCCTCAAAGCCGCCGACTACATTATAGTATTGAATGAGGTGGGAAAACTTCATTAGTAAATTACATTAAAAACTGGCCTATAACATTAGCGGTTCGGGAAGTCTGGAAGAAAAGAGCGGAGGCCTTTGCTAAGCAGTTGGACACTTGAAGTTAAAGTAACGTAACATTAAAATGTTCGAAAAAGGTTTGGTAATCAGATTTTGAAAATTTCGTGGTCTTGATGCGAAGTTTTCTTGTGACTAACTAACAGCCCGTTTGCGGTTTCACCCGCTGCAACTAATTTTACTGCGAGAAAAGGCACTTTCCTGGCACATGGTATACCTTTCTCTTGAATATCTATTACAAAAAACCGCATCAAAATCAGTTGCGTGGTTTAGGAGGAGTTAGTGAATTCCAGCGAGTGAAAGCGACTTCATTCTATACTATAATGAGGTATCGGTTGTCGACCCAGATATAAACATTATTAACAAAAAGACTTGCGAACTGCATAAGAATCTGACCATCGCGAATAACTTTCTTTCAGGGAACGATAGAAAACATGGGCACCTTCGACGAGCTCATATCCACCGGTAAAGAGTTTGCTACGATGCTGAATGCTTTAGGAGAAGGGAAAGACAAAGATACGGAAAGCGATACTTCAGGCGCTGTAAGTGAATATTTAAGTCAAATAAGTTTTATGATATAAATTTACTTACTTACATAAAAGAAACTAAAGAATGTGGCAAACATGTAGTAACAACATATTATACCAAACCAAAGGTATTACTTGCACTAATGTGACAATGAATATTACAACTAAAAATAAATCTCTCGAACAAATTCAACAGAGTCATGATTCTAAAAAGATGCTCCGGGTGCTATCTACTGTATCTACTACAGGCGAGACTGGGGAGAAACTGGAAGAGTTTGCGGCACAAAAAGTCGCCGCTGAGGAGAGGTCGTCTGGCAACCTGAAGTGGGCTGTGGTCTCCGGCTACTTCAGGAGCGGCGGCAACTGGTGTTTCGTCTTTTTTGTAGTATTCATGATATTGATGGCAGCTGTCTCCGCCGGTTCTGTTGATTACTGGATCAGTTTTTGGTAAGTTCACATCTACAGCCTTCTATGATTTAGGGCCAAGAAGTTTGCAACTGCTTCGGCAACCTAGGTGGGCCGTGGTCTCCGGACCCTTCGTAAGCAGCGGCGACTGATGCTTGTTCTTTGTTTTTATGATAGGTACCTACTATTCTGTATATAGTATATACTTTGTACAAAACTAAAAAAAAGTATTTAGCAAGGTTTTATAAACATGTTGTTTGGTATTGGAAATCGTATTTTATTTTTGTTTTAGGGCAAATGAAATGGCAAGATACGAAGAATCACTACCAGCAGGACAAACAATAGGTTTGTAGTAATACCAAGGTATATTATATGGGGTGTTAGGGACGGTGTAACGAAAACTTTGCAGGCGTGCTCAGACCATCAAACTGAACAACTTTTACTATGGAGCCAATGGTGGGACACGAAAAAAAAATTTCGACCTCCCATACAAAGTCAGTCAGCTGATCGTGAATTTTGTATGGAAGGTCGGAAAATTTTTTTCGTTTCCCACCATTGGCTCCATAGTAAAAGTTGTTCAGTTTGATGGTCTGATCATGCCTGCAAAGTTTTCGGTACACCGTCCCTAACACCCTGTATTTACTGAAATAAATAATTACATCACAGCTAAAAAGTAATTTGGAATGGAAGATTGCATTTTTCATATTGGTAGGTACTAAAATTAATTCAATAGTTTGCTTGCCTTTTAGATCCCGCGTTAGATACACAAGTTGGGCCGTTCACCACTGCCCAGTACCTGATAATCCACAGCGTGCTCGTGTTGCTTACGATCATCCTCACGCAGCTGCGGAACGTCCCATTCGTGAACCTCTGCTGCTCCGCCTCCAAGAACCTGCACAATACTATGTTCTCTAACATGATCAAGGGAATCATGAGGTTCTTTGATACCAGTTCTTCAGGTGAGTACCTATAGCACAAAGTAGGGAGTCTACAGATGGTACATTCGACCCTATTTAGGATTTTCGACATCTTCTTAGTCACCTTGAGTTCCTCACGTAGCTGCGCAATGTCCCATTTGTGAACCTCTGCTGCTCCGCCTCGAAGAACCTGCACAATACTATGTTCTCTAACATGATTAAGGGAATTATGAGGTTCTTTGATACCAGTTCTTCAGGTGAGTACCTATAGCACAAAATAGGGAGTCTACAGAAGGTACACTCGACCCTATTTAGGATTTTCGACATCTTCTTAGTCACCTTGAGTTCCTCACGCAGCTGCGAAACGTCCCATTTGTGAACCTCTGCTGCTCCGCCTCAAAGAACCTGCACAATACTATGTTCTCTAACATGGTCAAGGGAATTATGAAGTTCTTTGATACCAGTTCTTCAGGTGAGTACTTATAATGCCTACTGGATTGGTTAATACATCGAATATTACTTTGAAAAATTGGATACTATTTGTCTTTGTTTCTCTAATTCGGCATTGACATGTCGCTATATGACACATACAATCAATAGTATTGATTGAATCAAGTACCTATTGAATTCTATTGAATTGTACCTTGCTTGTCATACTTTAAAATATGTTTGACTTTAAGAAATTTGGGATCAGGCATGGACTCAGTAATACTCAGGATCCTCTTCATCTTGATTAAAATTATCTGAAACCAACGAATTATGAAACGCAAACCAATTTTACCAATCTCTATCATGAAGTTTACATTTTTTCAGGTCGGATCTTGAACCGATTCACAAAAGACATGGGTGCCTTGGATGAAATTCTGCCAAGAACATTGTTAGATGTTCTCCAGATTTACAGCACATTGTTGCTTATTATAGTATTAAACGCTATATCTCTCTACTTAACACTAATTCTATCTGTAGTCCTGTTAATTATTTTCGGATTATTCGTCAAAGTTTACATGAAGACTGCTCAAGGAATCAAGCGATTGGAAGGAACAAGTGCGTAACTTCGTAAATATTATTTACTGTAAGTTTGTTATTGAGTTATTTGTGAAAGAAATTGTAATGTAAAACGTTTTGTTTTTAGCAAAAAGTCCAGTGTTTGGAATGGTCACGTCTTCTCTAAATGGTATTGCGACTATCAGGTCGTGTAAAGCGGAGGAAAGACTTGTCTCAGATTTTGATGTTCATCAGGTAAACTGTGAAATCGTTTTTTGTACCTGCACATTAACTTACTCATTGAAGGGATCTGGTTACTGGTTTTTCTTAGCATTTGTATGAAAATCTAGATAAAGTTGGTCCTTTATAGTGATAAGTTGATGTGCTGGCGCAAATTTACTCTACTCTACTTAAATGCTGATAATAACAAAATAATTATTTTATAGGATCTGCATACAGCAGCTTGGAATGGCTACTTGTGTGGGGGTTCGACATTTTCACTGTATCTAGACACGATATGCGTCGTTTATCTGGCGGTGATTATATACGTCTTTTTATATGTTGATTTTGGTAAGTGTATCTTTATCTTATATTTTAACTTTAAGAGCTTTTCCCTCAGACGAATGCTTGAATTATACATTCTCATAGCAAAAAAAACACAACAAGCATCAAAACTTGTGTGCTTAAATATAGGTAAGGTTTTTAAAGTCCCACAGGTATTTCTGATTACATAGTTTCATTATTTAACATCACCTTATTTCCTTTTCGAATCAAAACCATAACATGTAACTTACGTTCTTGTGGCAGGTAACGCAATCGCAGTAGGCAGTGTGGGGCTGGCAGTGACTCAGAGCAACACGCTGACCAACATGCTGCAGCACGGCGCCAGGATGCTGGTGGAGTTCGTCGCGCAGCTGACCAGCGTGGAGCGGGTGCTGGAGTACACCCACATCGAGAGCGAACCCAACCTGTACGAAGGGCGTGAGTACCAACAGTCCACTGCTGGACATATAGACCAACATGCTGCAGCACGGCGCCAGAATGCTGGTGGAGTTCTGGAGTACACCCACATCGAGAGCGAGCCCAACCTGTACGAAGGGCGTGAGTACCAACAGCCCACAGCCCACTGCTGGACATACAGACCAACATGCTGCAGCACGGCGCCAGGATGCTGGTGGAGTTCGTCGGGTAACAGTTGCAACAGTCCACTGCTGGACATAGAATTCCTCCTATTTCGAGGGTGTTGCCATACTCACCACGCTTATCAGGCGGATTGAGGAGCGTATTGCAAGATATTGCATTTACAGGGAACGCAGCTGCCAATACCCTGTATGAATTTATCTTTAGTGGCTTTTCTCGACACCCACGGGTAGAACTGTGATGATGCTAATCCCGGCACCCGGAATCACAAGGCACTCCCTGTCTTGCCTTATAGTCTTTAAGCGAATGGCAAAAGCTTTCCTGTGGCATATCTGCCTGAATGATCACACATGGCAATGTTGTCATTGTTATAATAATATTTTTTTTGTATGCAGAGGTACCTACACCACCGACGTGGCCTAGCAGTGGCAGGATTGTATTTCAAGACGTAAACATGCGGTACGCTCCCGATTTGGAGCCTGTGCTGAAAAATTTGAATCTTGTCATCGAAAGTGGATGGAAAGTAAGTAAAGTTTACAAGATCTTGCATATGTCGCAGTATAGTGGCAGAATTAGGTTTTTGGAAGGCGTTGGATTTCCTGGGCGTCCGACGCTACGCTCTGCCGTCCAGGGCGTCCGACGCTACCTCCAGTCTTCCAGAGCGTCCAGTGATATATCCTGCTCTTATGGTGTCTGACGCTCTCCCCTGCCCTCCAGGGCATCCGAGGCAATCCTGCTGTTCAGGCTGTCTGACGTTACCCCCTGCCCTTCAGGGTGACCAACTCCACTTTTAACAGACCAGGGGGAGGTGCATTACGTACCTCTCCACTCCTCAGTCCCTTAAATGCAATAAAAGTCATAATACTAATATATCCGGCACATAATACTAATATATAATCTAGGATTTCGGCCAAAAATCTAGGCTTTCGGCCAATAACCTAGGATTTTGGCCAGAAACCTGGATCATCTTAGGATGATGGCCGAACGAAGTCTACGATTTTGCCATATGCCGGCTTTTGGCCAAAAACCAATTCTGCCATCGTACTCCGACACATAATATTTCGTAGTAAGTTTGCTACGCCGTAGCGTAGTTCGTAGCAGTTGTGATTGTGAGCGTATGAAGTCCATATCCTCAGTATTCTTATTTTATTGCAAAGCATACAGAATTTCCTGTCTTTCTTCAACGAATCTAAATACGTTGGTAATGAATATCATCATCTCATCTCAATTCTTTAAAATACCTATTTGAATGGAATCTTTAATGTATCTAATTTATTTTAGGTGGGTATTGTTGGACGAACAGGTGCCGGCAAATCTTCTTTGATATCAGCCATGTTCCGATTTGCTTACATCGATGGACGCATTACCATTGATGGTTTGGATACCGGCCTGGTTTCTCGTCAGGTACCAACGCTTTTAATTTTTTTAAAGGTTTCTATTTTTGCCATGACATCCAAATCTCATAACATGATTATTTTTAATTGCAGAATCTACGTTCAAAAATCTCAATTATTCCACAAGAGCCAGTTCTATTTTCCGCCTCCATGAGGTATAATTTGGATCCATTCGATATTTACAGCGATGATGACTTGTGGAGAGCACTTGAACAGGCAAGTTGTATTGTAATTATTGATTTACGTTTGATTCATTTATATAGTGTCAATAATCGACCCTAAAACCCTGGTGCGAAGGAGTATTCTACCATCTACGAGATAGAAACATATTACCATTTATAATTTTATAGAATTTATTGGTGCTGGTTTTATTCTTGAAAAATATTCAGCATTTGTTTTGTTTGGATATTTTTAAACAACTTATGTATCACTATAGGTGGACATGAAGTCAGCCGTACCTTCCCTGGACTTCAAAGTGACCGAGGGTGGTTCCAACTTCTCCGTGGGCCAGAGGCAGCTGCTCTGCCTAGCTCGAGCCCTGCTGAGGTCCAACAAGATACTGATCATGGATGAAGCCACAGCTAATGTAGACCCTAGGTGAGTCACTTGATGTAGGAAAGCTCTAATAGTATCCAGTAAAACCATTACGAAAAATGAAAATATGGTCTAAAAGTAAAAAAAAAACGTAAATTAAATGTAAACTTAACGTAGGTTAAATCGGATAAAAAGTCTCTGAAAGGAACGACTATGGAAATTAACGTGCAAGGCCTGCACAGCACCACTGCTGCATAGTTTCGTCGCTCTTTATGTGAAAAACTAAAAGTTTATCATAAATGAGAATAAGAAATTGAAAAATATCAAGCGTCGACTGGGGATCGCACCTAGGATAGGTACATGGGCAACCGTCCCACTGCTCTACCACTGTGCAATCAATGCACCCAAATTTTAATCTTTGGAAGTTCGTCTCGAGTGCTGCTCTTTCACTTTAAGTGCATCAAAATCCCAATAAATTGAAAGTTATTTTGTTCTCTTCACAGCACTGACAATTTCATCCAGCAAACGATCAGACGACAGTTCGCGTCGTGCACGGTGCTGACGATCGCGCACCGTCTCAACACCATCATGGACTCGGACCGGGTGCTGGTGATGAGTTTCGGCCAGGTCGCCGAGTTCGACCACCCGCACCACCTCCTCCTCGACCCTGACAGCGCCTTCTCCGCCATGGTGCGCGAGACAGGTGAGAAGAACGCCAAGGTCCTCGCGCAAGCAGCCAAAGACGCCTACTTCGCCAGCCATACGCACGAACCAGACGGCAGAACAGAGCAATGATTAATCAAATTACCTACGCTGATAAATATAAAGTGTAAACAATCTACAGCGAATATTTTAAGGGGTTAACCAGACCATGAAACTGAACAACGTTCCACAAGGAAGATTGGAAGGAACTAACTCGACCGGCTGGTACATTTTGTATGGGAGCTTTTTTTTTTATATTCCGACCTATGTTTCTTGTGGAAAGTTGTTCAGTTTTATGTGCTGGTTCATCCCTTAAAATATTTACAGTTAATTTTACTTGCTGTAGATACTGATAGGTACATTGTGTTCTATGATTTTAAAACAAAGACATATCACTAAAGTAGATATGCTACGGACTTCTACGGATTGTTATAGTTTAAGATTTGTATATTCTTCTTTTCGAGTGGGACAATGAGTCGTCCTAGGACCCTATTCGTATATTGGTAGAAAGGTATTCGAAGTGCTGAATGTTTGTTTTATAAACTGTAAAGTATTTTTAAGAACCTACTGTGTATGATATTGATAAGTAATTTAAAACTTGAAAAGCAAAATAAATAATTCTACAAGTGAATCATTTGTATATTTTATTCTGAAAACCAGGAATTGCATTTTAAGTGAATCATAAACGCTTACCATACGATCACAAACTTACCTACTTTTATTATTCTAGCTACATATCAAGGCCTATCTGATTGCTAGGTAAAAACAATTTAATAATATTTAAATACTTAACAAGCTGATAAAACATGATAAAAATGAATCATGTAATCTGTTTTCGGAAGAAATATTAAGTTGATTATATTAAATTATCTCTAAGCGTTACAAAAGGTCAGCCGCACAGTGCGCGCCGCTTAACGCGGATGGCCTCGTACACGTTAGCTTAGACTTATATACAGGGTGATTGGAAATTCGATGCATTCCCTGAAGGTGGTTAGAGGGGGGGCCATTTCCAACATATTCTTCCATGGAACCAGGGGTCGGAAATGATTGGTTACAAAATTATTAGGACTTTTGATTTTGAAAATTTCCCGATTTCAACTTTAAAGTCATAAAGCCAAACCGTTTTATGCATAGTTTGACATGATCTCATAGTGAATGAATAGGACAATCATTTTAGTTACAAGTTTAGTTAGAAATACTCTTCTTTTTAAAATACAGCGCCAAAACAAGAAAATATTTTGGTGGAAAGGATTTTCAACATTCATGGTAATCTACTGTAAAAATCACTATGGAATAATCCGTAAAAACTTCATAACAGAGTTCTCTGTTTCATTAAAAATCACGTTGAACCACCTGATTGTCCGTAAGAAAATATCATGCTCCGAAGGGCATATTAAACCATCGGCCTCGATTGATGTCTCATAAACGCAGACGGTGGTTGTAACACTACCATAGCAGAGGTCTAATACTTGTAGAAGGTGGTTTAAAAACTCCGACAAAGATTTATCATTTTTTTTTAGGCTGTTTAAAGCTCAGGAGCCCATTTTTGAATTGTCGTAATCCAAATCCGTGCACGGAAATCTAAAACGAGTGGTCTAACCATTCGTATTACACGTTCTACTACTCGACACTTTAAATGTTAAGGGTTGTGTGAATTTATTAGGTGTGCATAAATTAATAAGTTTAGTAGAACATGTGATACGAGCACAATTAGTAGCAGATTTTCGCACGATTAGGATTACGACAATTCAGAAATGAGCTCCTGAGCTTTAAACAGCCTAAAAACTGAAATGATAAATCTTGTCGGAGTTTTTAAACCACCTTCTACAAGTATTGACCTCTGCTATGGTAGTGTTACAACCACCGTCTGCGTTTATTAGACATCAATCGAGGCCGATGGTTTAATATGCCTCGGAGCACGATATTTTCTTACGGACAATCAGGTGGTTCAACGTGATTTTTAAACCAAACTGGGAAAAATTCACAAAGTGTTGAATATCAACCTTGTAGGTCAACTCACGGGAATCGAACCTGAACCACAGACTCCTGAGGGGAATGCTCCATCCATTAGACCACGAAAATACTTGAAAAGTTGTCTAAACAGCATTTGCTGACTTTGGCGTAGTCGACCGACCATAGTCAATTGCCTTGTTTCGCACGCCGCTTTTTGCATTAATGCTAATTATTTTATGAAAACATGTTTGATTGTAGATTATTGTACCTTTTGGTTAGCTAATGCAACAGAGAACTCTGTTATAGTTTTACGGATTATTCCATAGTGATTTTTACAGTAGATTACTATGAATGTTGAAAAATCCCTTTCCACCAAAATATTTTCTTGTTTTGGCGCTGTATTTTAAAAGAAGAGTATTTCTAACTAAACTTGTAACTAAAATGATTGTCCTATTCATTCACTATGAGATCATGTCAAAAACTATGCATAAAACGGTTTGGCTAGTTGCATGACTTTTAAAGTTGAAATCGGGAAATTTTCTTTAAAAATCAAAAGTCCTAATAATTTTGTAACCAATCATTTCCGACCCTGGTTCCATGGAAGAATATGTTGAAATGGCCCTCTAACCACCTTCAGGGAATGCATCGAATTTCCAATCACCTATCAGGAGTAACAGAGGGTATAACAGCCGAAAGGAGGTCAAGGTACTCATGAAACTGAACAACTTTTCCCATGGAACATGGGTCGAAATGTGAAAAAAAAAATTTGGGCCTCCCATAGTAAATCAATTAGCTGATCGGCGATTTTGTATGGGAGGTCCAAATTTTTTTTTCATATTTCGACCCATGTTTCATGGGGAAAGTTTTTCAGTTTTATGAGTACCTTGACCTCCTTTCGGCTTGTTATACCCTTTCCGTTACTCCCGGTATAAACTATGGATGTATCGCATCGAATCGGTGTTGCCACGATCTGTATCGTAAGGGTGAGAATCCACCAGAGCTGTGCGAGGTAGCGAGGCGGTGAGCGAGGAAAAAATCCACCAATAGAATCACTTCATTTTCCTAGCCTCGCTCAGCTCAGCTCTGGTGGAATAGGGTTGAGCGAAGCGAGGCCATTCTACATACAAAACAAGCGAGAAATGTGTGCGAGGAATGTGTTGCGAGGAATGTGTAGCGAGGAATGCGTTGCGAGGAATGCGTTGCGAGAAATGTGTTGCGAGGTTTCCACTACATCGCATTCCCCCCGCTCACACATTTCACAGCTTCGCAACGCATCCTCGCTCCGCACATTAATGTGCATTTTCACAGCTCCGCTACGCATCCTCGTACGGCACATTTTACTCGCACAGCTTTGGTGGAAACCCCTACACATTTCCACAGCACAGCTACGCATCCTCGTACGACACATTTTCCTCGCACAACTCTGGTGGATTCTCACCTTTATTATTGACTTTTGCCTGTCATATACATATAGCCGCCTCGTCCCACAACCTTTTTGCCTCGTCCAAGAAGCTTCTCGTCCCAAGGCTTAGCGAATGACATCTCCCATATACCGCCTTCTTCTACCAACTACATAGTCTTAGTTTGGCATCGTTTGTCAAAAATGGTCAAAGTAAATAATGTCATCCATCGTCCAATTCATCCCGTTTCAAAACCAAAACAAAAATAAATACAATTTGCATTAAATAAATCATGATAAATTGTTCACGAATCATGAAATAGTCTCCAAAAATTTACTTATTATTATTATCATCATCAATCCACAGTAAACATTTAAATCTTGTCTTCGTTTATGTTCAAATTCTATCAGACGTTATCTACACGTTATCTATTTTTATTGTTTGGAAAACCAGTGAATGAAGGAAAAATGAAAAGAACATACAAATAAAAATGTGCGACAACTACGAGTATGAAAGGTCCATATTTGAAAACTTACACGTTATATATCTAACAATAATTCTGGGTGCTATCATTGTTTACTTATCAGTTCAGCTATATCGATGCCAACAATGTTGTTAAACTTGTAAGTAGTTTTTTTCAACTTACACTACTTTCCACTGCCTACCTGCCAAATTGTACAGTGCACGTATAATCATCATCATAATTCCAATAGTTTTCCGTCCATTGTTGAACACTTACATGTTTATGGCTGTCTCTCTCGCGATAAGTAATTTATGGTTTTGGTGTTATGGAATATAGGGAGGCTCTTTGGGTGCTACTCTAATCCCAAGAAACTATACAACTTTTGTAGAACGTACTTTTGCAGAAAAATGTGCATAAAAAAATATCATGGGCGTGCAGTTTGTGTGGAAACCCTTTTTTTTTACTTATTTACCCAATTTGAAGAGTAGAGTAAAATCCCGCGATAGGTTTAACGCCATTTCCCTAAGCCTGTACGCAGTTACCTACGAGTTTAAATTTCAAAATAAAAAGAAGTCGAAAAACTAAAACCCGACTACTGAGAGATCGCTTTCTAAAAAGTAAGAAACAAGATTTTTTTTATATTAACTACACACAATTTAAAACCTCTATCGTCTACAAAAGTGATACAGTTTACACCTGTTATAATTTATTTTGCGGAAATTTAATATAACTTGATAGTGTTTTTTAGGTGATAGCTGTGGTCGTGTCCCACTTTGCCTATATTTTTTTTTTCATAAGAAGTACTGGAATACGTGCCACACGACCACAGCTATCACCTCAAAACCACTATGAATTTATATTAAATTTCCGCAAAATAAATTATAACAGGTGTAAACTTTGTATCACTTTTAGACGATAGAGGTTTTAAATGTGTAGTTAATATAAAAAATCTTGTTTTTACTTTTTAGAAAGCGATCTCAGTAGTCGGGTTTTAGTTTTTCGACTTCTTTATTTTAAATATTTTGGGGTTATAATTAATATGTTCCAAACATGCCTGTAATACCAAAGAACACTCAATATAGCTACTCTTGTAATACTGTAGCAGATGTGGAAAGTGTACATACTCCAAAACGTAAATGATAGCTGTTTCGCTAAAGAAAATTACAAGCTGACTGAAATTGAGCAGAATGTATTAGGACTGTGAGTGTTAAAACGAGAAAGTTTTGATGATGATGCTCGTCTTTTTTCAAATCAACCTAAAAAGATTTATGCCTGTCACATCTCCAAAACCTCGAATTTCAAATACTTCTAGTGTTAAAAGTCATATATTTTCTACCTCACAGAGGAAGAGAGAGACAGACGAAAATACTGCGACATTAAGCAAATGTACCTTAGCCAATAACGCAAAACCAACCTAAAACCCTGAAGTGAAACTTTGTCGAGAAGACCAATCGCTGCATTCATCGCCTTATAGCCTTTTTTTCCCACTTGGTGGTAAATTCAAGTGCAAAGGGAGCGCCATACGGCCGTAACTGCAGCGATCCCCTGAGGAGATGGTTGGTGCAAGGTTAACTTTTAAAGGGGATGTTCACGTTTTACTTTTCTGTGAGCAAGCCCCCCTCAATCCCCCGACTCGATGGTTGTGCAAGCGAGTGTGACTTCTAAAGTAGATGTACACGTTTCTTTTTCTGTGACCCCCGAGTCGATGGTTGGTGCGAGTTTCACTTCAAGTAGATGTTTACATTTCTTTCTTTTCAGAGGCAAGCCCCTCAACCCCGACCCGATTCAATGGTTGGTGCAAGTTTCACTTCTAAAGTAGATGTACACGTTTTGTTTTTCTGTGAGGGAGGCAAGCCCCTCAACCCCTGATTCGATGGTTGGTGCGAAATTCACTTTAAGGTGGTTCGTTACGTCATACAAACGAAAAACTGCACTTCAGTCGGGTTACACATGAGCTGTAGAGTTTCTTTTAAAGAAACTTTATTCTGAATGATGAAGGCACACGTAAATTTGTCGCAAAACTACTTATAGTTAAAAGATAATCAGTATTTTCTGCACAATAAAATTAAACGTATTTATTGCAGCAGTAGCTCCATCTATTTTCGTAAAGTGGCGACTCGCTTTTTACGGGAAATCTGATGATTTAAAATTGTGGGCGTCCGCGCATAAAGGGTCCAGTTGTAGGTATTGAGTTAAGACCAGTTTCGGAATCTAGAATAAGCCTTCTAACATACTGACTACAAAAAGACCATATTTTAAATATGTATTTTTTTACAGACATCCAAAGTTGTAACTCTGAAAAAGTGGTTTGAGAAAATTGAGTTTAAAGGTTTAGGTTACAAAAACACAGTTCTACTTGTTTGTTACATAGGTCATTATTTTTTCATAAAGATTACACTAATGTGCATTCAATCATGTGCCCATAACTTTAATTTAAATAATCAAGGTAAGAAAATTAAGCGTGTCGTTTTCAGAAAACACTAAAGCCGACTTCTGGTACCTTTTATTGCAAGGATTAGTACTTAATGTTTTGACCAGATATTAACAGCCATAATGTTATCCTCGAACTCTCTTTTGCCTTTTATAGTGTTAGATCAAATATAAAGTACGAATTATACGAAATTTTATTGATTCTCTCTAAGATTTTATGAAACACCGACAAGTGGACCTTTTTATGCTACACTTTAGCTAGCGTTCAGCGAATGTATTGGAATTTTCAATGCACTCACAGCGCAATATTATTCTCATAAATTAAAAAAATTGAAAAGTTCTGATGAATTTTCAATTATTTAATTTAGCGTTCAGCGATTTGGTAATTACTAAAATCCCAAAAAAACTATAGCGTTACTAACATTTCATACTTACAACTTAATTTATATGTATGTTGACACACGGCATCTTGCCACAAGGTATTTCGACACACACACGTTATCTCGATATACGTTATTTCGATACGCGTTAACTCGACACACGTTAAACCAACACAAAGTATCTCGACACACGTTAGGTCCGCCTTTGTGCCTCTTGCTTTTTACTGCTTTTACCAATATTGTAAATAGGTTTTGAAAATTGCCTAAACCATATTTTTCAACCTTATTGACATAGCTCAGAATGACTCGGATTTTAAAAATTCTTCTATATAAATGTGTAATTAGGTACTTACTAAATGTAATGTTGTAATTTTCTATCTTTTCTATTCTTTTCAGATTTTCTATCCTCCGTTCATGCCATAAGCCCTCTTATCGGAAGTATACTTAACCCATCATTGGGTACCGTGGAGGCTTTGGGTTTGACGGATGCTGAAAATGTTTGGAGCACCAAAAGTTCAGAGGAGTTTCCAACTCATCACTTACAAAGACAGTGGATGAACCTTTATCAAAAAAAAAACTTATTCACTTTAAAATTGATAGTGGAGTTGTAAATATGGTACAAGCAATTATAGTCCTTATTGACATAATTATGTCAACTATTTTAATGACATGATCACAATAAAAAATATATTGATACGTGGATCTTGTCAAGGCCTACTTTCCTAAACAAAATAATAGCCTAGCATGCATGGTTCTCAAGACTAATGAGGTTTTAGTTTAACAGCTGTCATCTAAAATGTGGATATCGTCAAGACCTTCAACTGCTTTAAAGCTACTGGTAGTCTACCATGCATAGTTGTCGAGATAAACTTATTTAAAGTTTGACAGATATCTTCAAAAATGTAGATCATGGCAGGGCCTACAACTTTCTCCAAGCAACTGGTAGTCTAGCGCGCATAGTTACCGAGATATACATATAAATTTAAAGTTAGACAGCTGTCGCCAAAAATATAGATCTGGTCAAGGACTACAACTTCCTCAAACCAAATGGTAGTCTAGCGTGCATGTTAACCGAGATAAACATGTTTAAAGTTTGACAGCTGTCATTGAAAATGCAGATCTTGTCAAGGCCTACAACTTCCTCAAAGCAACTTATAGTCTCCCCTACCAATTTATGGGATATGAAAAAACTTTCGGGCCTCCAACACAAAATGAACCAGACCGCCAAATCATTTTGTATTTATCTCATATCTCTCCATCCCACCAAACGTTGCCTCATCTTACCTCACCATGCCTGCCCACTCTACTAAAGCTTGCTTCAACCCTGCCGAAGCTGCCCCACCTCGCATGTGTCGAGATAACACGTGTCTAGCGAGATAACGTGTGTCGAGATATCGTATGTCGAGATATCGTGTATCGAAATACCGTGTGTTGACCGCGTGTTGAAATTACGCGTTAATCTGTGTAGAGTTACCGCGTGTCGAGAAAACGTATGTCGAGATAACGTGTGTCGAGATTACATGTGTCGAAACAACGTGTGGCATGATACCAGGTGTCGATAAATTGTGTGTCAAGATGGCGTGTGTCGAGATTGCATGTGTCGAGATAACGTGTATCGAGATCTGTTGAGATGGCATGTGTCGAGAAATCGTTATGTCGACCTGACATTGTCCAATCCACTTCAGAGTGACAGTACAAACAGTATTTACATGAAATACCTAAACCCAGTCATGAAAACATCGACTTGTCAAGACTTGCCGACATCTGGACCCTTTTCACTAAACTTTATCATTTAAAAAAAACATACTTAGAAACAAAACTTAAAAGTGTTGATTACATGAAATTGTAGTAAATTGTTTGTATAATAATATTCTTTAAAAATCTCAAAATTACATATTTTCACCCAACTTCATAAAAACGCAAATATCTCGGAAACTAAAAGCCGACAACTGGACCCTTCATGCGCGGACGCCCACAATTCTTTTTAGTGTTTTGCGACAACCTTATATACCCACGGGACTCCCCATCAAGTTTTTTAAACCGACTCTTGTCTCCTTTACATACATAACTCCATTGAACTTTTGTATGGAAAACGGAACGCCTTAAGTAGATGTTTACGTTACTTTTTTCTGTGAGGGGGCAAGCCCCCTCAACCCCCCGAGCCGATGGTTGGTGCGAGTTTTACTTCTAAAGTAGATGACCACATTTCTTAGATGAGATGACACATAAGTATACGTTTCTTTTTGTGTGTTTTGGATCGCACTGTGTAATTGTGAATCTCACCATTCGCAACCAACTACTCGTATTAGGAAGTAACTGACTAGCAACAGGTAGTACTATAGATACATAAAAGATCTTTTACATTAACATGTTCGTTGCGTATATGTACTTAGCTATGTTATATACGCACGGGTTTGCTATAGATATTTTATGTATCTATGCTTTCATTCATGTCAAATAAATTTTATTATCAACAATATGACAAGTCCGAGTCAAATGAGCTCGAATATAAAATGTTTGCCAATAATGGTAGTACGATACCGTACCTTATTTTTATTCCGACTCCAATATCTGAGAAAGTCTACGTTTTCGAGATAAAATATATATATTTCTGGATTGTGCTAAGGAAGCCCTTTCGTTTGATACCCAACACGATACCAGTACAAGAAAATAAAAAAATATTCGTTACTTCACACTTTATAGAGGGCGCCATATTGAATTTATTTTGACATTATATAGCCTATAACCACCAGACTGTTCAGACGCTTCTACTGATACCTCATTTGTTGAATTTGGTTAAGTAGTCAGGGAGTTATGAGGGAACAGACGAAATTTATGCCACATACATACATACATACAAACATACATACATACAGGTCAAACTCATAACCCTCCTTTTTGCTTTGCTGTAGTCGGGTAAAAAGTAAAACCTATTTATCTAACTTATTACTTATCGTTTATTGGTTTGTTAACATGCCTATTATTTAATACGTATCACAAAATTCGTTTAGGGCACGGCATCGTATTATTTAGCGTCTAAATGATTTTATTTTCAGATGAACTCAGTACAAAAAACGAGGCCTCTAGCATAAGAGTGTAAGTAAGTACATCTAAATCTATAACTGCTCATTAAATGAGTTGGCCATTTTATAAATACCTGATTTATAGGGACGGCGGGTCTGACCCACCTATACAGTTTTTTTAAATACGAAAAAGTCTACACACTGAAATAAGTATGTACATTGTAGGTATACTTCCCATAATAATTAGTGTGAACTAATTAATCAAGTTGAAGAATGAAGAATGAACTTATTTTTCAGATTTTCTTGATCAATGAGACGTCATTGCAGACATAACTGTAACGGTATTCGTGAGGAATCAAATTTCGCACCGCCAGATGCTTGCAAATGTGAATTTTACGTGACGGTTTATAGATCAAGCGGTAGAAGCTGGACAACGGAACTTAATTTTCTTCTTTTGAAGTAAGTTTAAATTGACAGAAAAATTTAAACGGCTAGACCTGTAAATGAAGTACGTAGGCAAGTATTAGTTACTGCTTACGTATGAGGGCGTGTTCATCAGATTAGGTACTATAAGCTTGCACACGCGTTATGCCAGCCTTGCCCCAACGCCATCCACGTGCCCGCCTGCATCACGGATAAGTCGTTATTGGATATTGGTGGGTGATAAATGTACTTTGAGATGTCATTCATAATAACATTTAATAAAAGTCAAATTACCTAATATTTATTACCTATAAGAAATTTCTAAGCATGTGAAACGCCTGTGCTGATGCGCAAGGTGTGCGCTAGGTTTGCGCGTTGTCTGTACCACCCGCCCTTAAATACACAGGGACTTTTTATTTTCACGCTTGACAAAAAGTTTCGAATAAATCTCCATCCGCTTTGTTATTGCGCTTAAGTTTAACTTTACATGCAAATGGTATGGATAAGGCCTATAGGTAGGTTTTCATTATACAAAATGTATTAAACAGTACCTATCTAGTTCAGTTGCATAGGTCTTAGAAAAGCGTACTTAGGGGACATACAGTATACGATTTTTTCGTTGTTAAGGTCATAGGAAAACTTCCCGAGCTCGTCTCTTTTGAGGGGACGTGCCGAAGTCAGAAAACCATATACTCGTGGCCTGAAACCTGGACGTTCCTATTAAGCTACTACCTATTTAGAATATTTTGAATCTTCGATGCGCAACTGACGCTTGTGTAGATACATGTCTATTAAATGTTGGAAAGTAGGTGTGCATGCATGCATGGTAGGTACAGTTTTAAGTAAAGTCGCTTTTCAGATTATCGTGATATTTGAATTGATATTGCACGCAGTACAAATGTCATCATTCTGTCAATGCAAATATATCCCCACAATATTTAAACCTCATGATCTGGAAGGCCTAGAAGAGGACATCCGGTAAGTTATTTGCTTATTATGTTTGAGCAGACGGGTGCACGTGTTTGACAATTAGCTTATGAGGCGGTGGCATATCAAGATAAAAAAAATATGAAGAAAATTAACAATATTTTTAGAATCTGTTCTTAAACAGGACTATTTTCGTTTAGGTTAGGCAGCTAATAGTGGTTGCGTTACATAGCCGCTGCTAGGCGGCAAATAAGTGATATTGCAGTTTGACAAGGTTTTAGCAACGAGATACGAGTCTGGCAACATTGTGTTTTCTTATACCTAAATAAAAGCTTATTGTCTGGCACACATTCTAGTTTATTCAAAACTTCCGTTCCTTCAACTGCTGATGGCTTACAAAAGCCACAACGGACTCTCCATCTGCCTGACTTCAAGTTTTATTATATTCATAAAACTTTCACGTAAGCAGTCCATATCAAGCCTAGATTCCGAATTTCTTCTTAATTTTCTGTACAAATTCTTTTCGTTTTATTTGTGTTTATATCACCACCTCCTTACCTACTTCCATGTCCCTAACTAACAAGAACCCATACGTTTTTTCGGTGCTAAGCCCATAGCGCTTACCTGTTGCGTTTTAAACTTGTACTTGTCATAAGGTAAGTGTTAGAGGTGCGTTTCCATTATTCAAGTACTCTTTTTATTTATTTTTTAGCTTTACATACCTACTAACTGCATGGAACTGTTTGTAGTTTTGCTCATGTGATGTGTAACTGACGCTTGTTGTTGGTATTTTTAAAGTTCATTGCATGTGAGGTGCACGCGTATAGATACTTATAAGCTTTTAATCACTTGTGATTTGAAATTCTGTGATTAAAATATATTATAATAATGGTATCATGTAAGCACTTGTACAGTGGAAACGCGCCTTAAGATGGCTAGTACTTAATTTTTGTACCTCGCATGCATGCAAGGTTCATTTTTGTTAGGTTCAAGCGTCAGTTGCGCATTTTGTAAGCAAATGTCTTAATGGACATGAGTAAGAGTTCATTTTTATATATAGCACGTTACATTTAGTGATTTTTTAGTTTTTATATTGTTGAAATCCAGAGATTAGTAAATAGAATAAACCACTTACGCTTGATATACATAGCCAGATGGTTATGCCAAGCGACGGATAAAGTTGTTTAGCTCCATGTCTGGTTTCACCCAAAGTAATCCAAAATCAGAAGAAACAACGCCTGCGCAAGTTTAACTTTAAATCCTTTAATATTATACTTGAAATAAACTGATTTTTGAGTAAAATCACAAAGCACTGCTGATGAGAAAAGTGAGCGAGGCGCATGAATCGTTGTTCTGTGTCTAAAAGGGTTTCATAGATTCATATAAAATTCACATTTATAAAAATGATTCAAGATGCAGTAACAGATATAGCATTTTAGATCACTTTTTATTCTCTTTACCTCCTTCATAGATGAGATAATAGAGTGCGAAGAGTGCGTCATTGTTCAGTTCAGTTTCTTGTTTTGTGGCGTTTTCAAGGCACAGCATTGAGGTCACTGTGTCATAATAAAACTTCAGTTTCTGACATTAATGGCAATTTGTTTATAAAAATCATAAAAATGCAGTAAGATGAAAATGCCGCTAATTCTGGGTGATAAACAACACGTGACTAGCTATAAATATCTAAATAACTACGTATCATGATGATAACGCAAAATTTATAATCATGTTAACTTAAAAATACCTATTATTCCCAAAACCACTCCACAATAATTGAATGATATGGATTGTTACAACTGTACTAATGAGAATCTCGAATCAATTTTTCTCAGGAACAAAGCCCTGGTGTATCTTGGATCTCTCGTTTTGATCGCACTGGTATTATCGTACAAGCTGTTTCGATGCTACTACCCGAG
The DNA here is from genome assembly GCA_024500475.1 of Phthorimaea operculella. Taxonomy (NCBI): domain Eukaryota; kingdom Metazoa; phylum Arthropoda; class Insecta; order Lepidoptera; family Gelechiidae; genus Phthorimaea; species Phthorimaea operculella. The sequence continues at coordinate 1,024,782 of JANFCV010000138.1, read as the reverse complement.
AAGGAATATCTTATGTGCGTTTTTTAATTGGCTTCCGTTACCAGATTGAAAGACAAGCTCAGTGGAAGCAGAAGGTAAATAAAGCGTACGTTTAATTTATTTTTATTTGCGCATCGCGGCGAATAAAATGTCTTTTCCCCAAATGCTGCCACACGAACGGCATTTGGAACGGCTGCCCATAGTTCTTTCGTTTATGAGTAGTTTTTGCTGAAGTGTTCTGGAGTACTACCGCATTTCTCGGTCAATTTGGAACCCTAAAGGCACTAACCATTGCACTGCTATTTTATTGCTATAATATATTCATTCATACAGGTATTGTCTAGATGGCTATGAATTGCGATCTTTTACTTTACAAAAACTTCCTAGATCCTTTTGCCTGATCAAGTGCTCGCTATCACGCCTACTCTTGAATTAAATGTAAATCATGCATACACACCTACATAATTACTACTTATTTATCAATATCTTAGTGTCTTTTTTCGAATTGTTGCAGAACATATTATCTGATTCGAGAGATTAGAGAAGCAATCAAAGTTTTTGAAGTGTATAGCTAATTCATGAGTTTGATACTAATGTAATGGCGAAAATGAAAGTAACTCCAATCAAGACACAAAAATATTTCTACGAAAAGTTATTAAATCCTACGGATCTTATTTTGTTTTATACGATAGTTATACCTATTGCACTCTTCTTTATGATTTGTCGTAAAATCCTATATCGATAAAACTGGCCTCATATTTATTATTTTAATTAATTTAATCTGTATTGGGAATACCAATAAATAATTTTACACTAGTTAACTACTTGTGCTTTTATTTAAAGCATCATTTCTCTGATTTATTTTCATACAAATTCATTTACTTATTCCAAAACTCACGGTTTGTATTGATCGAGTTCCCGATATATCGTCCATGTTGTATTAACCATGGTATAATAAGATACTCCGCCTGGTATTCCGTTCCGAGACTCGTGGACCACGTGACCAACACAAGTCTACGTCATCATGCTTTTGGGTTACCAGAACTACCCACTCTTATGATGTTTTTTGTAAATCATTAATGATACTGTTAACTAATAAATACAATTGAAGTGTTGTTGTAAAGTTCAAGTTAATACACACGTAAATCTAAATTATAAAATTATTAAGAAATATTTTAGGTCACTTTTCTGAGATTGAATTTACCTCATATCGTATTTTATTGAAATAAAGTGGCAATACTAAGTGACGTTGTCTTGTGTTTCTCTGGGAAGGAAAGACCATGTTTTGTATTAACCATGTTCACGGGTAAACAAAAGTTACTGCGGGTAGCTGCTAAAGGCAAACATATCTGTCTACCCTCATTCTTCTGCATTTTTGCGCAACAATTTCGTCACTATTGGAACGCACTCGTCGTCAAAATACACTCACGGAATCGCACGAAATATCGGGAACTCTATCTAAACAAACCGTGAGTGAAAAATAGTTTTAGTGATAATCACAACGGAAAAGTTTACGTTCCCAAATAAATAAAATATCAGGAAAAGAATTTGCAGATGATTTTTCCGGTAGTTTCTCAGTCTACAAGTTTTTTAGTGATGATCACAGATTTATATACGTCAAGAGATATAATTTCGGCATATCACATTACAATCAAAAACCTAAACGTGGCCAAAGCTCAGATTTCGGTCCAAAGATACTAAATCTAAGAACTTGTGTGTTATCAGTGCACCTGGGCTCAATTCTTAAAAACCGATATTTGCTAGATTATTGTTATCATCACCATCATCGTTGATTATTGTTATCTATCTCTATATTACTAATTGACTAATATATTTAGTCATGTAAACACCTGTTTCTGTGAGTTCTGTTTTGCTCTTAAAATATTATTATTATTAAAAAAATACAAAATGGAAAACGATACAAACAAAGATGCAAGTAAAGAACATACACCTAAAAAAAGGAGTAAACCCAATATATGTTCGTATTTATTTTTATGTTGGATGTGTCCAGTTTTCTTAAAAGGAAATAGGAGACCTGTAGAGGAAAAGGATCTGATTGTACCACCGAGTAAAATATACGATTCAGAAGTGTCCGGAGATTTACTGGAAAAGTAAGTGGTTTTACAAAAAGCTCGTTTATTTCAAAATGTTTGTTTGTTTTTTTTTTGCAGTAATAAAAGGCTAAATCATTTTATAATTTCCTTATTTTCACACGTACCTAGATACCATGCAGAATAAGTAATCTAAAACTGGTAGGAAATTTTTATGGTTTGTGCCGTTTCCCAAATACGTTGTTAAAACGGGTGTAGTATAAGCTATCAGTACATTGGTAACTAATTATATTTTTAAGTACAGTTTTTTTTCATTATTATTAGGTACCCTTTCACCCAAATTTTGCTTGGTAGACTCTCTCTTTGCACTCTTAACTTAAGTTGCATTGCTTTGCATATTGTAAATATTTTCAGGGTATGTTCTTCTCGTGCAACTGAACAACTTTTCTAAGTTACATTTTTCCGAAATATGAAAAAAAAATTTGGACCTCCCATACAAACTGACACACACATGTTTTGGACATTTTTGTATGGGAGCTACAAAGTTTTTTTTTATATTTCGGAAAAATATTACTAAGTTGTTCAGTTTCACGACTAGAACTATAGGACATTATATAGGGTGTAATTTTATTTGTGGCGGATCCGTTAAGGGTGTGTTCTGTCAATGAAACTGAACAACTTTCCCTAAGGAACATAGGTCGAAATATGAAAAAAAAATTGGCCCTCCCATACAAATTGACCCGGCCGGCCAACACACTTAGTATGGGAAGACCAAAATTTTATTTCGTATTTCGACCTATGTTCCTTGGTGAAAGTTGTTCAGTTTCATTGACAGAGCACACCCTTAATGGATCCGCCACTAATAAAATTGCATCCTATATGTATAAAAATATAAGTCTATTAATGTACAGGCTAAAACATGGTTTATTTACTTTATATTTAATGTTTACAGAAATTGGCTAATAGAATATGACAAAGCAACCAGGAATGGTAAAGCTCCATCACTTACCAAGACATTAGTGAAAACATATTGGCTTTCCTTCGTTCCTGGAGGTCTCTTTGTCGTCGTCAAAGCCATCGTCGCGTAAGTATACAATCTACATTCTAATAGAAACTAATTAATCTTAAAGAAGATAAAAGCAATTTTTATATACATGGCGGTATATAAAAATTTACCACCATGTATATGCAAGGAACATATTATGTCAAAAACATTACCTACCTGTTTTTGCGTAAGGTCTTTGTTTTCTACAAGTTTTCTGCATAATATAGATTATTTTTTTCCAATACATACTTTGAAAATGTCTTATAAGACGTGAAATAAATAAAAAGAAGACTTGAAAATGTATATATCCCTTTTTTATTTTATCTTCCCGACTATCTTCATACAATTTGTATATTTTCGTAATGTATTTTTATGCTTTGAACTGTTACAGCATCATCCGGCCGTTAGTGTTTGCCAGGTTACTGACATATTGGAGTGTGGATTCAGAAATGACTACAACAGAGGCTGGCTACTACGCCTTGGGTCTCATCAGCATCAATGCTGTGACTGCTATGACCCAACATCATTACAACATGTTCACACGCCGCTTTTCTTTGAAAATCAAAGTGGCATGTTCAGCTCTTATATACAGAAAGGTAACTTTTAATTATTTCTAATTCTTGTAAATTAGTGATTTAAGTATAAAAATAGATGATCTATGTTATGTAATGTATGATATTAACAAAACAGGTGAACAAATTCTTCATAAAACCCTGACTGACCCTAGAACTCAAGAGCTTATTTTTATCTAAGTAACTAATGTTGTAGCTGTTGCGGGTGAACCAAGCATCGATAGGAGACGTTGCAGCCGGCAAACTTGTCAACTTGCTGGCTGGCGACATGGCAAGATTCGACTTAGCGTTCATCTTCCTCAATGACCTCTGGGTAACACCGATACTAGTCGGCGTCGTGCTTTACTTGATGTGGGATATGGCAGGATATGCACCCTTCGTTGGCATTTTCAGTGTAACCCTAATGATGGTACCCTTACAAGGTAACGTACTATCAGATAGGTCCTATTCATATTTCAGATAGAAAATGATGAGTGAAACAGATAAAAATAAAGTTTCTAAGTTACTTTGTATATAGGTATACTTAGATATAAATAAAAAAAATGTTTATTTAATTTTTTAATTAACATTTAATTAACAAATTAATGTTTCGTTTGTATTAACAATAAATTAATTTTATACTTCAGGTTTTCTTACTAAATTGTCGGCGACTTATCGCCGTCTAATGGCTGCCAGAACTGACCAAAGAATAAAATTGATGTCTGAAATCATAAATGGTATTCAGGTAAGTGTGAAATAGGCATCGGTATTTGTTTATGTTCTCATTTAATATTTTTTTCAAGGCTTTATTTGATGTAGGTAGGCACTAGGTAAACGTCTGTGTCTTGGTTGCGATTTACCAATAAATCAGTCTCAGATCCCTAAAATAAGTGCATACCAATCGATTCCCTCTCATAGTTGACCGACAATTTGCAGGTGATCAAAATGTACGCCTGGGAGAAACCGTTCCAGACTGTAGTAGCAGCAGCACGAGCATACGAAGTGGCCGTGTTGAAGAAGTCTTCTTACGTCAGGAGCATTTTTATAGGATTCAGTGTATTTACGCAAGAAATTATTACTCTGTTAACTTGCGTGTTTCTACTTATTTCTGGTCAAATGGTCACGGCTACCTTGGTAAGTAATTGTAAGTTAAAGGAAGCACATGTATATTAGGTACAACGACCGTCAACTTCCATCGAAAGCTCTCGATTCTCGATTGCATTCGTAACCAGCTGGCGCCTACAATCGTTGCCAGTCGTAAATCTTCGTCGAGAGGTCACATGCAGAAAAAGGAGTGAGGAAGGCAATTTTTTTAAACGGATGATATTTATGCTTAGTTTGACCTGTTGAGCTAAACGTTTTTGGGAAAGTCCGGTACAACCCTTTATAAATAGTATCAGGACAAATAGTAAATGCAAAATTGCTCCCACATCTGACTTTCCAGATCGCTCAGAAAGCTGGGTAGGTATCTATCTTATCTACTTCAATAAAAGACGTATTTCATTCAAGACATCTTTGCGATATATTTTTATCATAGTTTTTGCGTCTTTTTTTTAGATATTCCCGCTTCAACAATACTTCAGTATTATTCAAGTTGATCTGATTATCATATTTCCAATGGCTATCATGAGCTTAGCCGAATTGCTTGTATCAATTGAACGTATTCAAGCTTTTCTTGTAATGGGTAAGTAACCTATCTGTTTCTATCTTTAAATTTATAACTAAAATTCAGCGATTTCCATAGCTATCGTTATATTATGGTTAAATCGCAGTTGCCAGAAAGATATTTGTTACAACATCCAACAACTACAAACTATAGATTCATTTGAATACACATACCTAACTTTAAGAAAAAAAGCGTGCTAGGGAGTAAGTCCCAAATACAAACCCAACAAACCTGAAAACCTTTGTTTCAATTATATTCCAGACGAACGAGAAGATTTGGCCTTATTACCAAAGACGAACCTTGCACGTAATCTGAAATTCAATGACAAACAAATGGAAAAAGGAAACAAAACATTAGTTGCAAATAAATATTCTTCAGCTTCCAATGAACTCCAGAACAGTAAGTAAAAAACAAAGTATTCACTTTATATTAGAGGTATATATCTATCTGCGGAATTATATTGAAATAAAATAATCCCTCAATAAAACTTGTGATTTGGACGTTGAGTATCTGGTCAGAAAACACTTTTTTTCAGGTTTACCATCACCAAAGGAAGATACTTCTTCCACGTACGCTATAGAAGTAAATGGAGTCAGTGCTTCTTGGACAAACTCTGAAGAGAAAACGCTCAAGAACGTAACTTTACGCGTGCGCAGAGGCAAGTCCTGCGCTATCATCGGACCTGTGGGCTCTGGAAAGGTTTGAATGATTGATTATGTATGTCTTACTTAAATGAACTGATATTTAATAGAAAATTTACGATCTCCTCATCCAAATAAGATACCCAAAGGTGTGTCTCTCATTGCTCAGGACGCCGTGTGAGATTCGCTTAGTTATAATGACATACAAATTTCATCATGTGGATAAACACACTTATAATGAAATATATTTTCAGTCTTCTTTGCTCCAAGTACTGCTGAAAGAGCTGCCTGTTTGTGGTGGTCATGTTAACGTTCACGGTAAAGTGTCATACGCTTGCCAGGAGCCATGGTTGTTCCCAGCCACAGTTCGAGAAAACATATTATTTGGCCAGACATACGACGCGAAGAAATACAAAGAGGTATGATATTGTGATATGATATGGGTAAACGAGACTACTGTGTTATGTTAGCTATTTCTTAGGACAAAAAATACTGCGGCTGAAGGTATAACAGATGGATGACCCCTTCTGACGGCCAATTTGTTTTGGCACTCAATGCCCCAAACATCCTATGTAACAACAGTCACAAGCAATATGTTCCATTCCATTTGACATTATCACTGCGCTTAATAGAAAATGTGGTGCCAGCTGATTTCCATTACCTAATACTTTTTCGAGTTGTATTTCCAGAATGGTGATCAGCTTTTAGTAATATTTGTATCTAAATTAGGTAGCCCGTGCTTGCTGTTTATTACCGGACTTCAAGCAGTTTCCATACGGTGACCTCTCTCTGGTAGGAGAACGTGGTGTTACCCTATCTGGTGGACAGAAAGCCAGAATCAACCTAGCTAGAGCTGTTTATAGAGAGGTAAGTAGATACTCATTTTTTAAATTAAATTAAAGTTGTGCATAATATGAACTTGAAATTAAAATATGATTCCTCACCCCGAGATCTTTGGAACCTATAAATAAAATTCAGGTAAGTCAGTTCTTAATCCTAAAATAACACAGCCAATAATATTAAAATTTCAGGCAGATGTCTATTTGCTAGACGACCCGCTCTCGGCTGTGGATGCTAACGTCGGTCGCTTGTTGTTTGAGGGATGCATCAATGGATACCTGCGCGGAAAGACGGTCGTCCTTGTTACTCATCAAGTGCATTTCGTACAAGCTTGTGACACTATTGTGTTACTCAATCAGGTAAGTGCAAATATTTGTAAAATACGTCAGTTCTTTGAGAACGCTGAAAATATGATATTCCAACTTTCTTTATTAAAGTTGTACCCCACTGTTTGTAATCTTCCTATATACACCACGTTGTTGCCCATTTCAAGGAAAAAAGTAAAAAAAACTTTAAAGGCCAACAATTTTCTTTCAGGGTGCAGTCGATTATGTGGGTTCTTATGACGAATTAATTAAATCTGGTAACGATTACACAATTATGCTCACAAATGTTCAAGAAACAAAAGATGACAAAGAAACCGAAGAGAAGGTAAGCTATATTTATATATAATCACATCATACATAGACACAATTACAAGATACGGCTGCTGATTTAATCGTTAAATAACAATTCCAGGTCCAGAAACGTACTTCTCTTCAACGCGGCATATCAACGAGAAGTGATAATATTGAAGAGGACCAAAAGGAAGAATTACAAGCTGTTGAAGAACGAGCCACGGGTACTCTAAACTGGAGCGTCCTTTCCGGATATCTAAAAGCTGTCGACTCTTGGTGTATCGTGATGTCCGTCCTGATTGCTCTCATACTCACGCAAGGCGTGGCATTAGTAAGCAGCTACTGGCTAAGTATTTGGTGAGTGAAACATTAAATTAAACAGAATACGCAGAATAGACATTAGTGTAAAGACTTCTTGCAAATTAGGTTAGGAATCTATATAAAAACTAATTGTATTACATCTTTCAGGACTAATAATGTTGATGGCTACTTACAAGAGAACAACGAGGAACCAGGTTAGTATGAAATGGTGCCAGCAGTCTAATACATTTGCAGATACTCTAACCTAACCTAATATAATAATTGCACAAACTTTTAAGAGATAATTTAATTAAACCTTATGCAATTCCAGATCCCAGTGATTGGCACCTTCAAGTGGGATTACTTACAACTGCTCAATATGTAATAGTATATGCAAGTTTAATTTTGGGTATCATAGCATTCCTACTTATTAGAATTTACATATACGTGGTGGCGACTGTCCGTGCTTCGAAAAACTTGCACAACCTCGTTTTTAAAAACCTTATTCGCTCTGTGATGAGATTCTTTGATACTAGTTCGTCAGGTGAGTACAACTTAACATTTTATCTTTTGATATTTGGTTTTATTGTCATGTCTTTTCAGTTCTTATATATAAATTTTTCTCATTTGTGTAAAAACTACGTTTAACCATTTCAGGACGCATCCTTAACAGATTTGCGAAGGATCTTGGAGCCGTTGACGAGCAACTTCCCCGCGCATTTATAGAGATGATTCAATACTATTTTTCTATGATTAGTATCCTAATAGTAAATGCATTAGCTCTGCCTTACACGCTAATACCCACAGCGGTTCTGATGATCCTCTTTTACTTCTTAGTCAAATGGTACCTGAATGCTGCTCAGTCTGTGAAGCGATTGGAAGGAACAAGTAAGTAAATGAAATATTTTACCTAAAACTTTTTTTCTTTTACATAAGGTAAGTAATCTTTTGTTTGTTATTTTGCAGCTAAGAGTCCTGTTTTCGGCAAAATATCGTCAACTATCGCCGGGATATCTACGATTAGAAGTTTTAATGCATCAAGGAATCTACTGCGAGATTTTGACAATGCTCAGGTAATTTACGACGTTAGTGTATCGCATAGATGTAATATAAGAAAACCCACTTTAATGTGTTGGAAGAGCAGCTGGTCTTCTCCTAGCTACAGCTGTTTTTCTTTATAAAGGGTGTAGGGGACAGCTCTTCGAATAATGATAGGGTAAATTCAGACTATGAAACTGAACAACTTCAGATAAGGAAGTATTTCATGACACGTTTTTTTTTTATTTCTCGTAGTAAATGCAGTCAGCTGATCGTGATTTTCTATAGGAGCTCAGGTTTTTTACGTCACTTTGAAGTTGTTCAGTTTCAAGATTAGAATGCGCCCTATCAATAGTTCGGAGAGCTGACCTTACACTCCGTATAGATTAGATTCATATGGTATTTAATTTTCATTTCTTTTTCAGGATACGCATTCTAGTGCTTTTTACACGTACATTGGTGGTACTTCCGCTTTTGGACTCTACCTAGATTGGATGTGCCTTACATATCTTGCAATTATTTTAGCAATTTTCATTCTCCTTGATTTTGGTAAGCTTTTGGTTTTCATACCATATATTTTTTGTTAACAAAGCTAGCTTTCATTATAATAAAAAAACAAAAACAAAAAAGAAACACCGAAAAAAATTGAAACAACCTTCAGATACTCTGTAAAACTTTTGTAGCCACTGTGCATTGATTTTGTGCACTGTGTGGTGCCAGCTTAGAATAAAATCACATATCTTTCCCGTGAGTGTCGTTAGAAATAACATAGGGATTTGAGAGTTGATGTGTTTTGCAATTTTAGGCGACAGGCTGACAATCTGGCACTATAGTGATATCTACACAGTCTTCTGAATGACTCTCAAACTATTGTCAGACGTGGTGTAATGGTCGTTTTTATTTGCGCTCTGCCTAACCCGCAAAGGATATAGGCGTGATATACTTAATGTATGAATGAATGTACTGATTTTGTGCGTAATTATTAATTTCATGATTGCGTTTCCCATGTTTGTACAGGAAGCTTGATTTCTGTGGGCAGCGTGGGTCTGGCAGTGAGTCAGACGATGGTGATGACGCAGTTGCTGCAGATAGCCGCCAAGTCCACTTCAGAGTTTCTCGCCCAGTCGACCTCTGTGGAAAGGGTGCTAGAATATTCTAATCTGCCTGCAGAACAAAACGTTGACGAAGGACGTGAGTACATACATTTTTACTGCGCAATAAATTACTGTGCTCTTTTTACAAATTTTTTAAAGTACCTAGTTCTAACAGTTCCACTAAATAAATAACTCTTAAACTATTTCTACTTGAAATATCTATTCTTTATAGCAACCAAACCACCGAAGGGTTGGCCATCGAAAGGACACATTAAATTTCAAGGAGTTTACTTGAAATATGGAAAAGATGACGCCCCTGTGTTGAAGAACCTGTGTTTTGAAGTCCAGAGTGGCTGGAAGGTAAATACGCTAAGATAATCGTGATTATGTATCAACTCGTTGTGTGACTAAGAAATAGTTAAAAACAGTTGATTTCTTCAAAAAAGTAAAAAAAAAAATAAGAGAATAGGATAATCATATTTATCATATTTATCATTAATTTTGTAGGTAGGTGTAGTAGGCAGAACTGGAGCTGGTAAATCTTCACTCATCAGTGCCTTGTTCCGGTTATACGACATAGAAGGAAGTGTTGAAATAGATGGACTTGATACTTTTGGAATCAGCAAACAGGTAAAATATTGCATTTTAACAATTAATATACTCACTATAGGTTTTAGAACAAAGATCCATAAATTACCTAATGTTTAATTAATATTTATTTTTTTGTCGATGTAAATTAAAGAACCTGATCTGTTTAATTGTATACGTAAAATACTTTTAGCAAATAATGTTATCATTTATCATTTTTAAATTTCAGGAACTAAGATCTAAAATATCAATAATACCTCAAGAGCCGGTATTATTTTCAGCGTCACTACGCTATAACTTGGATCCCTTCAATATGTATAGCGATGATGATATATGGAGAGCCTTGGAGCAGGTAAAACCTTCTCTATGTCGTGTTAATCCTAGGTTGATGTTTATTTATATCATTTTGTCCATATATTGAATGTTATGTCATTTACTTTATTTTATGTCCAGCAATGGACGTTTGTGGCTGTGGTACTACCACAAAATAGAGCAAACACGCGGGGAGCCTTGTTAGAAGTAGTAACGTAATTTTACTATCAGGTGGAACTGAAAGACGCAATCCCAGCACTGGACTTCAAGGTGTCTGAAGGAGGCAGCAACTTCTCGGTGGGGCAGCGGCAATTGGTGTGTCTCGCTCGAGCCATCCTGCGCTCCAACAAGATCCTCATCATGGACGAGGCCACGGCCAACGTCGACCCTCAGTAAGTTTCATATAAAAACAAGTGAAATCAGTGAAGGTGACATATGCTTTACTAGCTTTCTGTCCCGCGGTTTCACCCGCGTCTTAGCGATTCTTCTAAGTCATTCAGTCAATTTGGGCTTAGTTACTCACCAAGAGATGTCGCTGTTAGTTTCTAAAACGCGAATCGGCTCAGTCGCGCCATCTATTTCAAAAATATTGGAAAATGCGTGATCCCGTAGGAATGAGACATTTTTCCGTGGTAAAAAGTAGCCTATGTGTTATTCTGGATGCTCTTCTATATTTATGCAAAATTTCATATTGTCAATCTAATCAGCCGTTTTTGCGTGATGTCGTAACAAACACACACACAAACATCCGCCTTTATAATATTAGTAAGTAGGATAATGATATCATACTGATCTTATGTTTCTCCAGAACGGACGCATTGATCCAGGAAACAATACGGAAGGCGTTTGCATCATGTACGGTGCTCACGATCGCTCACAGGCTGAACACCATCATGGACTCTGACCGGGTGTTGGTGATGGACAAAGGCGAGGCCGTCGAGTTGGACACGCCGTACGCACTACTCTGCAACCCCAACAGCGTATTCACCTTCATGGTCAAGGAGACAGGAGACAACATGAGCAAGAAACTTTTTGAAATAGCCAAGGAAAAGTACTTCAGCGAGAATACGCAAGAGACTCAAGATGATCCGGAGAAAAAGACGAATTGATCTGATATCCCTTACGGGACATAGGGCTCGCGGAAGGGATCTCCGTTTTAAACGTTTTTGAGTTGCAGTTTAAAAGGGTAAGTTGATTTAGAGCTGTTATAGTATGGCCGTTTTAATACAAATTAATTATACCTACTGTTTATTCATAACTAGGTACCTAATATCGAAAGAGTTTTCGCCCTTTACTAAATTGAAGGCTACTTAGGTAATCTTTACCCATTAGTTTTTGCAAAACGATATTACGAGAAGATTAAATAATGTATAAACTATTTATATTGCTCGTTTAAGGTACTACCTACTAGTTTTTTTATTATATAGGGTTACATTTAATTAAGTACAAAACTCTTCAACATTTTTGTATGGGAGGTCCAAATTTTTTTTTCATATTTCGACCTCCTTTCGGCTTGTAATACCCTTTCTGTTACTCCCTGTATATACCTTCCTTTGTAGATAAAAAAATAATATATCTTTATCTTTAGTAATAATAAGCTATTTACGTGTGTATGTAAGATATTTAATTATTAATTTAATTTATTTATATCGAATACATCTAACAGTCAGATAGGTCTTAGTAGTCTGATGGTATTGTTATTGTTGAGTGTTAAATAAACGTTACATAAATGAAAGATGGAAATGTATTTACTCAGTGTCATATACCTATAATAAGTAACAACACACTTAACAGCTAAGGGTCTTTTTGGTCTTGTCTCAGTAGTACGGTTGTTTTGTCAGGTCCCGGACTACTGATACTGTTTTAGTCTCACGAGTTCGGGTGTGACGTTTCACCGAACTAATGTGACTTAAATAGTATCGCTCGTCCGGTTAAGGATGTACACAAAAAATATTACCTAAATAAATACTAAAGAACAGGAACCACAGGCTAAAACAAACAATATCAAGAAAGAGATTTATATTGTAACAAGTTCGTATACCTACATAAGCGTGACTGTGTTGGCCTGTTGGGGCCCAAACTGGATTTTTGAACTTTTTCTTGAAATCCCCACGAATGTCTTAATTTTTAGAAAACAAAACCATTAAAAAAAGCTACGCTAGATAAAAATCTGAATTTTTACACAAAGATAACCACAATTCAAATGTAACTATTAAAAACTGTTTTTGTCCCACCACTAACCAGACTACAGAGAGTGGCTCAATAGTACGGTTAGACGTCATAACCGTACTTATGAGACTAAAAAAGTATCAATGGTCCGGGACCGGACAAAACAACCGTACTACTGAGACAAGGCCGTCTTTTACAACACACATTGGATGTTGTAAAAGACCCTTTGTAGCCTGTTTCCTTCATCGATTAGATTATTAAATGTACGATTTAAAAATACTCACTAAACAGTTCCTGCATTTTTCACATAAATTAATAATAATTAAAAGTCGAATTCAAATAGTGTGGCATTTATTCGACAGTTACCTTAATTACACGCTACGCGTGGCGGTATGATATGTTTCATATTGGCCTGGGATATTGTTCTACTTTTCCCATTACCCATTGCTAAGCTCTATGAGACTGCAGATTCGAAAATGAACTCTACATAAAGAATGGACCCGAGTTGCCTTCATGCATTCATTCCTCATATAGTATGTCCGTATCTCGGGTCCGTATGTTATGGAATAATAATGATAGAGGCAAACAAAAGTTTTGCCAATTTGGATCCATTCTCTATCCACGCGACTTATAAGTAACTGTAGAAAAGAATATGTAATTGTTATTTGTCTATAGCACAAAGGTGTTTTTGAAAATAAAACTTTTTTTTATTAATCGATTTTTATTTTATTTTATAATATTTACAATATTTATCATCACTCCATCAGTTTATCCTATCTTATATCTTAGTGAGTAGAAACTATAGGCAAATAACACAAACTTAAGTAAGTAAGCACAACAAAAAACTTTTAAATCGAGCTCTATGCAAGCAGAACCAGTAATTATTTTAAATGATTATAAATTATAATTCTCAAAAATCCGATTCGATGATTGAATGCTATTTTACATTTTAATACGCCAGCAATTTTTTTATACCTATGCGTTTTCAAACTAATTATCTTTCTTTCCCATATTCTGGTCGCTCATATATTTTTCTTTAGCTACTTGGTATAGCGCGTTGCTGGCATCGCCAGTTTCTTTGACCATGAAGGTGAAAACGCTGCGGGGGTTGTTGAGGAGTGCGTAAGGCGTGTCGAACTCGACGGCCTCGCCTTTGTCCATCACCAGCACCCGGTCTGAGTCCATGATGGTGTTCAGCCTGTGAGCGATCGTCAACACCGTGCATGATGCAAACGCCTTCCGTATCGTCTTCTGGATTAACGCGTCAGTCCTGAAGAAATAAGATTCAAAATTAATTATTTTCGAAGATGACTTGCCCAGAATAGCAAAAATGAAGTAAAGTCAAAACCAAACAAAGGTAACCTCAGCATCTGATGAAATAGGAACGAAGTCTACTGGAGGAAAAGAATACGATGATGATGATGTCCTCCTAGACGTATCCGTCAACGGCGACACACTGTCAAGTATTTCTTCGTTCGTGAGCACGAATGTGAAAACATAATGCATAATAAATAGAGAAATACTTTATACTGTGGTCTACTGTATTACAGAGGCATATGCTAAGCATATGCTCTTCAAGCCCATACCTCACTCACAACTATTGTAAAAGGTCATAAACTCACTGAGGGTCGACATTGGCCGTAGCCTCGTCCATGATGAGGATCTTGTTGGAGCGCAGGATGGCTCGAGCGAGACACACCAACTGCCGCTGCCCCACCGAGAAGTTGCTGCCTCCTTCAGACACCTTGTAGTCCAGAGCTGGTATTGCATCTTTCAGTTCCACCTACAAAATTTATTAATATTTGAGCCCTACTATGCATGTACTTTCATATTTTCACAGTTCACGTATTGACGCTAAAATCAGTTGACGAAATGGGTAAAGTTTGGCTTATCTACCGTATCTGTACATGTAATGTAGAAGTCTTAAAACTAAGAAAAAACCATTTAATAGTATACTATGTATTTTACCTGCTCCAAGGCCCTCCAAATCTCATCGTCGCTATATGAATCGAAGGGATCCAAGTTGTAACGCAATGTTGCTGAAAACAGTACCGGCTCTTGTGGTATTATAGATATTTTAGCTCGTAGTTCCTGAAATTAGAAATCATGCTATGGATATAAAGTTTTCGCACTATAGAGGCAGCCATGATATCTGAGAGAAACACAACTGCTTTTCTAAACTATTCAACTTCTGTTTTTGTAATGCTTCATATCATGATGTTAAATGCGTACGTTACCTGTTTGTTCATTCCAAATGTGTCGACTCCATCTATTTTGACGCTGCCGTCCATATCATACAAGCGGAACAGGGCCGTGATGAGAGAAGACTTCCCTGCACCGGTTCTGCCCACCACACCTACCTACAATTTAGAAAAATAAATTATCAGCTTATATTCTTGGTGAAATTTCATCGAGGTATGTTGCATTTGGTACTCATTAACGAACCTTCCAACCACTTTCAATTGTAAAGTTCAAGTTTCTCAATACGTAATCCCCTTCTTCGCTGTATTTCATATAGATGTTCTCGAAGGAAATGTGACCCTTCGTGGGCCACTCTGCAGAAGGCGGTGAATCTGGAATTAAATAAAATTAATATAAAGGGCATTTTCCAAAAAAAAAGTGTATTATCCTAATAATAATGTGTTTATGTTTTTTTTTTCCTAAAAAGATTATCAATATTTGAACTACAAAACTATGAATTATGAACTAAATCATGTTTTATTCGATAAACAACGATTACTTCGCTGTCTCCATCCCAGATTCCTTCAGGATTCGAATCTTAGCAATTTTACAACAGAGCGCTATTACTCACTGCCATCGTTGATATTTTTCTCTGGTGGCAGATCGGAGTACTCCAGCACCCTCTCCACGGAGGTGGTGTGAGCGAGGAAGTCAGCTGTGAACCTGGCAGCCATTTGCAACATCATCATCAGCACCATCGACTGACTGACGGCCAGCCCCACACTACCCACAGGGATGAGCCCTCCTGTAAATATAAGTATTTCAATTATTTACCTACCATCACATAGAGTTCTAGTGAAAAATGCAAATCATCAAAAATATTAACTTAGTTATTAGGGTGTTATTTATTACTTTGTATTAATATTTCACTATTTAAATGTTTTAAGCACTGATTCAGACTACAAAGTTTCTTACCAAAATCGACAAATATGAAAATTCCCATAACAGCTGTGAGGTAGACGATACATAACATATCAAGATACAATCCAAACGCAGACGAACCACCAATGAATGTGTAAAAAGCCTTTGAATGAAGGTCCTGAAAACAGAATGCTTGAGGTTTGAGTTGTGAACTATATTGTCATTTGAAAAACTACCAAGAGCTGTGATAATTCAATTATTAATATTATTTTTCAGAATGTCAAAACTGCAAAATGGTATAGTAACATCTGCACAGACATCACAGTTTATGACTTTTCAAAAATTTTGCGTATGCCTAACTATATTTATATAACTATACTATTATTATAATTATAATAAATGTAATAAAATTCTTTACCTGCGCGGCGTCAAAATCTTTCAGAAGCATTTCTTGAGCATTTGAACTTCTAATAGTGGAAAGACCTGCCAATGTCGAACTGATTTTTCCGAACACTGGACTTTTAGCTGAAATAATGAGCAAGACATTAATAAGTTTAGTTATGTAATATTACTCACAGAATTATAGTTTTTTCATGACATAAACTTACTAGTTCCCTCCAAACGTTTTACAGACTGAGCAGCATTTAAATACCACTTGAGGAAGAACACAAACACAGTAATTAGGACAGCAGTAGGTATTAACGTATACGGCAGAGCAATAGCATTTAGCACCAAAACACTGGTCATGTTGAGATACATTTGAATGGTCTCCAGGAAACTGCGAGGGAGCAGTTCATCCACAGCTCCAAGATCTTTTGAAAACCTGTTGAGGACTCGACCTGTAAGGATAGAAAATATCCATTTGATAAGACAAAGTAAACAGCAACATACATTTGATTGATTCTTAGTTTTACGTGATCCATTATGTTACTAATTACATTCATGAATTACAATAAAAAACCGGCCAAGAGCGTGTCAGTCACGCCCACAAAAACGGTTTCGTAATCAACGTTTAAATATCAGGTTATTCAGCGTTACAAAGTTAATTTTGTTGCTGGTTTGTTTGCAGCTGTATGATTACCAACCGCAAATAGAAATCTTTTATTTTTCTGAAATTTCTCGTGGTACAGTATCCGTTATAGTTTTCGTGGTAATTTCAAATTGAGAAGTATATTCCATATTTTTTTCAAATTTTTATCGTTTATACTTTAGGAGTTACAGCTGGAACAAATTATGGCTCAAAAACGCCCCTTTTAAAAACAAATATCTCGAGACAGAAACATTTTAGTGACTTTGTTTCTAAGAAACCTCCCCTTAGTTTTAAGAGACCTATTCAACGATACCCTACTCACTATGACAGAAGAAAAAAAAATTTTATTGCCCCCCTTTCTCTTGTATAGGAGGGGGTCCAAAAAACTATTAAAATATTTTTTTCTAAACATTTCTAAATTTGGGTCAATACGATCTATCTTCACACCAAATTTGATGTTGATAGCTCTAAATCTGACGGAGTTATGAGGGCGCGGCATACAGACAGACAGACAGACAGACAGACTTACGGAAACTATAAGGGTTTCTAGTAGACTACGAAACCCTAAAAAATACCTATGGATCTGTCCTTCACTTTTATTGCTCTAGTCTAAGAACGTGATTGAGACAAAGTTTGAGACAAAGTTTATGACAGGGCTCAAGTAACATCTAGCGTAGGTACCTGATGGATTAGTGTCGAAAAATCTCATTGTGGCTGTTAACATATTCTTGAACACGGTGTTATGGAGATTTTGTGAAGCTCTTATGCATGCGGACACGAAGATAGATATCCTCACGAAAAGTAACGCTATGACAGCCAGAACTAGACCACCATATATTCCAACATACTGTGCTGTTGTTAATACTCCTATTTGATAATCCCAAGCAGTATCTGTAAGATAATAATAAGTGGATGAAATGTTGTTTTTATTTGGTTTATCAGTGAGTAACTATTGTTTACTATAAACAAAGACTAACCTGGTAATTGATTGTCGTTATCAAGCATATATGCGTTTACTTGATTAGTCCTGTAAAGTAAATAGGTATTCCGATGATTCAAAAATTTCTTTGAAGTATATCACAGTCTTTTCGATGATATTTATTTATAAGAAGGGAACTCGTATATAAGTCATATCTTATGTATTATTAAATACTTAAGTATATCATTAAATATGCTAGAATTCTAAAATGTTTGTTAGTCGGGGAATTCTGGAAATTCAATGTATGGCGCCAGTTGAAGCACGCCTTTACACCAATTTCTTTTTGCGATTAGATACCTTTAAGCATGTTGTTTGAAACCTTAAAAGCGGAGACCTCCACCGTCATCATTTTCTTTGAAATGTGTCAAAATTATAAACTTTCGGATTTATGAGTTAACTATAATAGTTACAAAAAAGTGTCAAACAAAATATTCCGTATTAAATTTGCTACTTAAATGTAATACATTTTTATTGTAACTCTAACGATTTTCAGGATAAAACGATAAAATAACCTTTCCTGAAAATGTATGAATGGCGCCAGTTGAGCACGCCTTTACAGCAATTTTTTTGCGATTAGATACCTATAAGCCTATTGTATAAACCTTAAAGCGGAGACTCCACCGTCGCATCACCCCATTTTTGAAATGTGTCAAAATTATACACTTTACTGATTTATGAGTTAAGTATAATAGTTATAAAAAAATGTATTACATTTAAGAGCAAATTTAATACTTTTAAGGTTTCAAACAACATGCTTATAGGTATCTAATCGTAAAAAAAAATTGCTGTAAAGGCGTGCTTCAACTGGCGCCATACATTGAATTTCCAGAATTCCCCGACTATGTATCTGATTATGCCTTTACCTTTTTAAGTCAACCGTTCACGCCAGTAATTCTTTACTTACTTTAATATACAACTCACCAGAAACTAAGCCAGTAGTCGCAAGCCGTCCCCGCGCCCTGCGAGACCAACAGCGCCAGCAGCACCGACATCACCACACACCAAGAGTTCACTGAACTCAGGTAGCGCTGCAGGATGGCCCACTTGAGCGTGCCCGTCGCGCGCTCCTCCGCTGCCAACGTCTGCTCTATCCTATCGTCGTCATTTTCTTGGACCGAGGTTCCGTGTTGCAGAGATGTAGCTTTTTTCAGAGATGGCCTTTTGTCAGCCTATAAATGAAATACATATGAAAATGCTACAGAATGTACACAATACAAAAATCCAAGAGCAAAGTGTGTCACTTTCATTCTTTATTCAGTGCCGCCGTGGATTTTTCTTATCTTACTCTACCTTTTAATTTTGACTCAGTATTTTATACTTTATTTAATTTAAATAAGATTTTTACAGTATGTATTATTATGGAAAAATCAATAAATTAGTATATAAGTTAATATTCTTACACCAGCACCATCTGCCTGTTCGCCTTCATTCTTATCATTTTTCATCAATTTGGCAAACTCTTTACCCGATTTTGCTATTTCATCATACGTTCCTATATTTTCCACAGTACCCTGAAATAAACGTATTCCTTATTAGTCTGTATTTTTCAAAAATAAAGCTATGTTCTATTGGGATTGTAATGCACTCACAGTGCTATATTATTCTCACAAGTGAAAATAAGAAATTCCCGGTCGATGTATGACATTTTTCTATTTCTTATTTTCACTTGAAAGCTATGTTCCTTTAAAGTAGGCACCTACCTCGTTTAGAACCACAATTTGATCAACAGCATTCAAGAAATGCACTTGATGAGTGACAAGAATAACGGTGCGTCCTCGCAGGTAACCATTGATGCATCCTTCAAACAGGGAACGACCCACATTCGCATCTACTGCAGAAAGAGGGTCATCAAGCAAGTATATATCGGCCTGAAACATTTCAAAAGTCATCAGCCAGCAGCCCACCACAGTTGACCTTTTATCATGGGTATTGTGACATTTTTGTCTAATTTCTATCATATTTTTCTTCGTATCAGGGCCCACGCAGTACCCAGGCCATACTCACTTTTACGTCAACCTTGAGTTCAAAGTGTAAAGAAGGTATATCTCATTTTAATAACATCATATCACTGACTGATACCTGATACTGCATAGTTAATAGCTGATATCATCAAATACATGATAGGACATTTTTTTATCATGGCAATCTAAACACGACACTAAAAAAATGTAGATAACTTTCATTTTTTCCTTCAAAGGACATACATTGTATGTACGATAAAATAAAACGTCCTTTTTAACAAAGGATTCTTTTTGAAGATTCTTAGTAAACATGTAAGGTGTTGAGACTAATTTTAGCTGTTCGTCATTCGTTAGTTACTTACTTCTCTATAAACGGCTCGAGCAAGATTGATTCTGGCCCTTTGTCCACCCGAAAGCGACACTCCTCGCTCTCCCACTAGAGATAGGTCACCATATGGAAACTGCTTGAAGTCTGGAGTCAAACAGCACGCCTCGCATACCTAACAAAGACATAAATATTTATTGAAACTGCTGTTAATACTGTTATATTTTCCAGCCTCTCAATTTCAGACCTTGCTTTTAAAAAAAAAGCGTAAATCGAAATAGAAAGTATAATTAAACAGCACAATGTTATGGTGCCACCAAAACTCTTCATTCCCTGTAGCAAGCAGTATCTGTTTTCAGTTTAGCGTTACTGAGAATACTGAAATACACTAATTAGATTTTACTTAAAAGAATTCTTAAAATGCATGATTGTGACTAAATAAACACATCAGTTACGTGCTTTGCTGTTTTTGTTGTTGTTTGACGCATTGCCCAGTACCTACTTCTATCCGAGCAGAGATTTGAAATAAAAAGGAATTTTTATCAATTTTTCGGTACTTTAGTTGTCATTGACACACAGTGGCGATTTACCAAATCATTAATCAAAATTACAATGATAATCAGCGTTTGAATTTTGTTGATAAAATTGGGAATTAAGATAGAAAATGGTAAGTACTTCACAGGTGAGATCATTCTTAATTTGTAAGAATGGAATTCCTGTGTAAGAAAGATTTCTGGCGGATGAGCCTATATACAAGAAATACGAATAGGTACTTCATTTGTTTCGTACAATATGTTTGTTTATTGTTAATAATTTCTTATCTACTATATATAGATTAGACTTACCCGCTTGTAACGAGCTGAGTCATAGGGGCGTCCAAAGACAATATTTTCTCTAACCGTTGCAGGGAACAACCATGCTTCCTGGCATGCGTATGAGACTGTGCCATGGATGTTAAAACTACCTTTAGTAACGTTCAGCTCCTTCAACAACACTTGAAGTAGGGATGACTGAAATAAACAAAAAAAACAGGTAGGTACCATAAAATAAACAGATCAGAAGACAATACATGAAAATTAACCATAGGTGATCTCTAGAAGGCCTGGGTCGATGACGGGCAAGCGCCAGGTCGGACGAACTAGACATCGCTGGACTGACAAAGAAAGCCTGCACTTTTTCTAAATCTTGATTGGGATCAAACTGCGCAGAACAGGGAAGAGCAGTGTGCAGCTGTATCGGCACGTTAAGCCGTCGGTCCCGGTTGCTGTCTATGATGGCGGTCGTTACACAACCATGTCAGAGGCCTGCTACTTGCAGTAGGCGGTTGAAAAACTCTGACACTAGGGTTCATCGGGTCGTTGAACGACCCGGTGTCCCACACGAAAAGAGAGAGCTGTATCGGAGGCTAAGATCCACTTCGTGTCGTTCAGCGTGGTACTTAAGTCAGCAAGTAAGCAAATAAGTCATACCTTTCCAGAACCAACAGGGCCAATAATAGCACAAGACCGGCCTTTTCGCACACGCATTGTCACGTTGTTTAGTGTTAACTTTGTCGGGTCAGTAGCTTCGGTCCAGGAAGCGCTTACTCCTGATAATTCTATGGCATACTCGCCTCCTATATCACTTTTGGGGGCTATAGCTGAAAGTAATTAACTTTATTTAGAATTTTCATGCGCTAATGGCTGCATTCACTGTGTGGTTATTTTTTTGAGATATTCATTTTTATAAGGAGTCGTCTAGCTATAACTATTTCATATTGGAGCATGATACTAAACATCTCTTTGCTCATTTAGTTAGTGGTAATACAAGTCCCTGGGTGAGATCCCTTTAAATTTTCCCGGCCTTAGCTCGTCACCAACGGCCTAAAAACTCTAATCTTTACTGCACAAAATAAAGTTTTTTTTTCATTTCCAGTAGTAATTTAACACCTTTCATTGTCTACTTTACTTACCTTTATCAATTCCATTCTCAGTTTTATATTTTCCTAAAGTTATTTTAGCTATTTCGTCGTTTGTTTTTTTAGAACTGAATTTTAAATTGTTTACATAGTTTACGTTTGGCTGAAGAGCTAAATCCTCCCTTTCGTCTGAAAATGAATAATAATTAAAATAGTGAAAGGTTATTTAATCATCAATAAAATACTAAGCATTTTGTAGAAGAAAAAGTTCTTTAAATAACCTGTAAATTTTAATATATTAAACTTACCCATAACAAGGAAACTTTGTATACGTTCAATAGATACTTTCATTTCGGTGAGATAAAAGATTGCCATCGGCAATATTAACGTCAAAAACAGTTGAATAATACTGAAGTATTGTTGTATGGGGTAAATCTGTAACAGAGAAATTCCAATCAGTTTCAAAATTGCTGTAACCTTATGTAACCTATAATGTTTTCCAGACAATTTCAGCTAACAAATTTTCCCAAAATCTATTTATATCGCGTTCAGTTTTGCAAGAATTATCTTTATTATTCATGACGTCATTCAATATAATACGATACAAAACAATGTAGAACACTTAAAATTAAATACATTGATTGGTGTACAGTTAGGTGGCCTTATTGTCTTCAGACAATATCTTAACTGAAAATACAGGAAAAGGAAGTGAAGTACCATACTGATTTGCCCTAGAAACCGGCTAATTATTGTACATTACATCACTTCTTATCACATCACCAAATCATTATAATCGATATTTAGTATCTTTTTACGTTCATAGTACAAATACTTTTTTCATGTTTGCGATTTTGGCAATAGAATTAAGTAAGAGCAAAGGGAATGAAGCATAGCGAAGCTTTTAATACTACTACACTTACCACAGTCGCAGTTATTGGTGTACCCTGGAGTACAAGTGTCAAACAAGTCACAAACAAAATAGTTCGTTCAACGAACATCATGAACCCAATGAATGTGCTCCTAACAAAAGACGCCTTCTTCAACATTGCCACTTCATATGCACGAGCTGCCGCAACCACTGTCTGGAATGGTTTCTCCCAGGCGTACATTTTTATCACCTAAAAAAGTAACATACTTTTTCAATATCATCCTGCAGTATCAACACTTTTACAATGTTCAATGGAAACTAAGGCAGGTGTTTATTTTGTGTCAGCTGAGCTCAGAAACTGACCTGAATACCGTTAATAATTTCATTCATTAATTTTATCCTTCTATCGGTTCTGGCCGCCATTTTACGGCGAAGAACTGCTGACAGTTTTGTGAGTAAACCTAAAATCAAATTAAATGTTAGTAAACACATATGTAATTTAAAATATTGTAATTTGTTTTAAATCAAAATTTAATTTAATTATTATGTAAACTAATTTCCGAATGTATGTTATTTAATTTATTTTAACTTTTAGTTGACATTTTTAGTTTAACTATTATGTATTACTAATCTCCAACACAAATGTATTTGTTATGGAATAAATAAGTAAATTTTCAAATATATAAGGTACAGGTATACAAAATTGACACAAATGAGGTACACTCGTTCTAGCTAAAATGGAACAAGATTTTCTTCTGGTCTTGACTCTTCTTTAGCACCTATTTATTTTCATTTGCATCTTATGACGCTAGCCGATGGCTTGATGAGGAAATTGCAATGATGTTGTTTTAGTGATGTAAGAGAATGAATGCAGATTTTCCTCAAAAGTCAAAAGTATTTATTTCTCAGTAGGAATTAACAAGATTCTCTTTAAGAAAGTCACATTCTAGTTCAAACTTAAAAAAGAGAAAATTTCCTGGAGCCTTTTACGTTAACGGGTACAGTGATACATTTCTATTTCTGACAGAAACAGTAAATTCCGCAGGTTACTTTACCTAGTATAACTACTCATTCATTGCTTACTTTGAATGGGGAACATCAATAAGACTACGCTGAACAGTCCCACGTAAGGAGCGTATCCTGCGGTCTGCCACAAGAGGTACAGAACTACCGCCACCTGGACCGGGACCACCCACAGGTTATGCAGAAACATGAACGAGTAGTCAAATCGAGCAACGTCATTGGACAAGAGGTTGACTAGTTTTCCAGCTGCTGTCTCGCCGATAGATACTTGGTTTATACGTAACATCTGAAAGTGGATATAATATGAATTTGTTTTTATCTCTCTGAATACTATAAGAGTGTGCTAATCATATACTCCATAATACAAATTCCAAGAAAAAACAAATGTAACCTTTGTATTATCGTTTTATAACTGTCGTCATATTAATTATTAGATTGTCATATCATATCGAACATATACAACGTAATAGATTAAAACTATCTGTTTTAGAAATACTGAGATTTTAGATACTACGAATGTCAAAAATTGCTAGATATGTAATTGTTAAATGTTGATCAATTGTTCCACACATCATGAATAGGTAGATCTTAAAAGATACCTAGAATAGTAAACTTTACCTTTCTATACAATATCGCAGAGCAGGCCACTTTGATCTTCATAGAAAATCGTTGAGTAAACTTTGTGTTGTGGTGCTGGCACATCATTGTAGTGAAATTAATCAAGATCAAGCCAATGGCGTAGTAACTGGCCTCAAGCTGAGACATAGTAGAATCTACCACCCAGTAGTTTAGCAACTCGGAGAAGACTATCGGCTGGATTGTCCTAGATGAGCAAAGATACTTATTGATGACAAAGAAATTGTTTATTTCGATTATTTTGTTATTAAAAAATCATCATCATCCTCTTCTTGCACTTATCCCACATCGGTTGGGGTAATAAAATTATTAAATATGCAAGTCATAAATGGCTTTCAAGCTAATCTGTTCTTATTCGTGAATTTTAACAATATTAATAAGTAAGGTTCCAAAGCGGAAAGCGCGAAAAGAAATTAACTGTGTCATCTTAGCACTGATTAACTGTTTATTGTAATAAATAAATTAAGCTTTACTCATCACATCATAGATAATGAAACATTCTTTTTCATTTTATTTCAATGCTGAACTGTCCAGGGCAGTCACGTTATTGAAAAAAGAATATAGATGGCGCTCTCCACATGTTTAGTTCAAACTTTTCCGTGCACACTAAAGAGTATAAAACGGTTCAATCAAAGAGATAACATTATAGTACTACCTAAGCATGTGCAGGGTGCCATCTATAATTTCTTTTCAATAACGTGTCCCTGGACAGTTCCTCATTCTATTTACATAATAAACTAACCTGACAACAGCGGCGATTATAACGTAAATGGCGCCTGGCATGAACGAGAGCCAGTAGGTCTTAACGATTGCACTCCACAACGAAGGCTCTCTACCCTCTTGTATAGCATTTTCATATTCTAGTAACCAGTTCCTGTGAAAGAGACACAGGTAAAGAAACAATAGTTACCAACGTACATCAGAAAAAAAAAAACAAAAACCGCTTAGCTGATTAAAACAATACCTTTATCTTTGGGTCGATGATGGTTATACCATTAAACCATGTATGCCCACCTGGACTTTCGCTGCAGGTAATAGGGAAAGGACTTCACAGACGCAATTACAAGAAACATATTTAGGAAATACCTGTAGGATAATGTTAGAAACTAATGTTTGTTATTATAATTGTAGTTTTAAATATCGGCAATAGGTACATATAGGTACCTACTAAAAATACAACGATAGAGAGAAGATGAGCATGGCTCCTGCATAGGGATGACACACAAACTCGTTAAGCGTTCGGGTCCCCCATCTTTTGTGAACTAAGTTCGCTAGTGCTTCAGTTTTTGATCTTACCCTAGTTATCTATTAAAAGGTATTTATTGTGAATACTAACCTCAGTATACAGTACGTAGACAGAGTCTTAGTCCGTTTTTAAAGAAATATATTGTCTCTTAAAAATCCTATAGGTACGCCAATAAACTAAGATATAATCAACGCTTACTTAGGTATTTCAGGAACAGATAAAATGCCATGTTTTGATAATTTTGAACTGATATTTTATTTTATGTTATTTCAATTGACTACATATCAATTGACTACATATTTATAGGAGTATTAGCTTTGTTTGATAACAAGTATCACTATTTGATCAAAGCTTGATACAAATCAGACAAACGTGCGCAAACAGAAATTATCTGTGCCAGACACGTATTCAGGAGTAGGTAGGTATATTAAAAGTATCAAAGTCAAAAATGCGACTTCGCTAGGGTATCCTAACTTTTTTTAATGGACCCCCTCAGCGATGTCCTTACATGTATGTACGTAAATACGTATCTATATGTTCCTATTCTGTCATAAATAACATTATACAAAAATAAATAAGTTGTTAAACAGTAACGACTATCTCGAAGAATTTCGTTGGTACCCTAAACTAGATCGCTAAAATCTATATACATTTTCAAATAACAATTTAAGGCAAGGCTTTATTACGTCCTACACGCTCTGTTGCTTTGTATTATAATTGCACTAAAACAACTTTTCTTTGTAGGTAAATCATTTTCTAATTTGTACCTACACTACACAGTGATACATTTTGTGCGAAGAAGCCCATAGATACTTCGCAGTTACCAATATACTTATTTAACTAATGAACACGAGTAGGTACTAACTAGTTACTTACCTCTCCAATTTTTCTCCGGCTACATGTGAGTCGTACTGTTTACTTGGCGGGGTGATGAGATCCTCTTCCTCCACATTCCTTTTATTCCCTTTCATCAGCACCGGGCACACCCAACATATAAAAACCCTCGAGAAAATATTTGGACGTTTCTTCCTGTTTGTTTTTGTGCCATGATCATTGATTTCATTTTTCTTTATGCCGTTTTCCATTGTCACGTCATTCACGTAGTTGTAACACAAAACTTATCGACTTATTGTCTAATTTCTATCGGCAGGTAGCGGCTAGTATAGGAGCAATTATTCGAATGAGGCAAATCCACTTATATTTTTTATCTATAAATATTTTTTTCGTGATTAGCTATCTTATGCCAATAATTATTGCAGTTGTACCTATTCCAGTGCTTGATTAGATTGAAACGATTTGTTCAGACTGAATCACCAACTGAATCTATAGCAAACTATGCGTACCTACTTACTTTTTAGGGTTTCGTAGACTACTAGAAACCCTTATCATTTCGTCAAGTCTGTTGTGTGTTTGTAGGTATGCCGCGCCCTCATAACTTCGTCAATTTTAAAGCTTTCGACATCAAATTTGGTGTGAAGATAGAATAGATCGTGTTGACCCAAATTTAGAAATGTTGAGAAAAAAGATTTTAAATGTTTTTTAGACCCGCTTCCCACATAAGTGAAAAAAAAAATCTCCTGTAATATTGGATAGGGTATCGTTGGATAGGTCTTTTAAAACTAAGGAAAAGTTTCTTAGAAACAACCCTCTAAAATGTTTCAGTCTCGAGATATTTTCCTTTAAAAGGGGCGTTTTTGCGTCGTAATTTGTTATTAAAATAAATAAATAAATAATAAATATCCCAAACTAAGCAAAGCTTGTACTATGGGAACTAGACAACTGATATAATACATATATACTTTTTTTTGTAAATAAATACATATCATACATAGAAAACACCCAGACTACACACAAATACTTGAAAATTTACTTTACAAATATTTGTGTGTGGTGGGAATCGAACCCACGACCCTCGGCAGGGGTACTATCCACTACGCCATCGGGACAGTCAGACAGATACAGCTGTAATAAAAAAAAATGTTATTTTGTAATAACTCAAAACTGGTAAGTGCTATAAATGAACATTGTATAGAAGAAATGTTACGCGTAAATTTTTGCACAACCTTGCTCTAATAACTTTTTTGATAATCTAATAGTTTGCGAAAAAATCGCTTTAATACATAGCAGTTTTTTCTAAAAACTCACAAAATCTAAAATATGAATTAAGTAGTGAAGTTGGGGATTAAGAATAACTTACTGTGTGGGTAGACCTTGCTGCGGTATCCTGACTGATACTTAGTAACAAGCTTTCTGCCCAGAGGTTTTACCCGCTGATATATTTTCAAGTAAACAAGCAAATTTTTTGCCAATTTACACCCTCAGTTTTACCACCTTATGAGATGATTTTCTAAAATTCCTTTCCTGGTGTTTATTCACCCAACCAAAATAACCTCTGCGCAAAATTTCAAGATCCCAGGTCCAGTGGTATTGCCTGTGCATAGATTTTCAATTTGTAAAAAAATCAAATTTGTTCGTAGTTGCCACATTTTTATTTTTTTGCAATCCCTTGAGGCTGTACTTTAATATTTCTGACCAAGGTCCTGTTAGGATTGCAAAAAAGAACAAAACGTGGCAACAACGAACAAACTCTACTATTTTCATACAAATTGTATACCACGCACAGGCAATACTATAGGACATAGGACCCTGAAATTTTGCACAGAGGTTATTTGAATAATCATATTTATATTCAGAAAGGATTCCAAAAAACTCATTCCCTAAAGTGGTAAAACAGAGGACAAAAATATGTATGAAATTAACTTGTTTACTTTCAGTGTCTTGCGGGTATCAGCGGGTAAAACCGCTGGGCGGAAAGCTTGTTACTAAATATCAGGGAATACCGTAGCATGGTCTACCCACACAGCGAGTGATTCTTAATCCCCAACTTCACTACTTACTTTATACTTTCGAATTTGTGAGTTTTCAGCAAAAACTGCCATGTTGTGCGACGTTTTTCTCGCAAACTATTGGATTATGAACAAGTTATTGATAATATGCATATGCAGAAATTTACGCTTAACATATCTTCCATACAATAGTTATTTGTAGCTCTTACCATTTTTGAATTATTACAAAATAACAAAATTTTGCCCAGTAAAATTTTTTTTGAAACTGTTGCCTTTTTTTTTTTGTAAGTAGGCCAGCAAAGCCCCGTTTCGGCATAGCTAAAGAAAAGCCTAAAGATTAGTTTCCAAAGCGGGACCAAAAATTGTTTTGTATAGAAATTCTCACCTACTATAACTACTAAAGTACGCATGATAAAAATTTGAAAAAAAAAATTGGACCTCCCATACAAAGTGATACACTTTTTCAACATTTTTGAATGGGAGGTCCAAACATCTTTTTCATATTCCGAAGATAAGTTTCTAATAAATGTTGTTCGGTTTTGCGAGTAGACTACACCCTCAAGAGTTTTGTACTTAATTAAATGTAACCCTATATAAAGTTATCATGAAAACTATAACGAATTTATAGTTGGTAACCATACAGCTGCTGCAAACAAACCAGCAACAAAATTAACTTTGTAACGCTGAAAGACCTGATATTTAAACGTTGACTACGAAACGTCTGTAAGTATTCTAAACACCACAGAATACTACAGTAGTAAATGCTTATTTGCAACTAAAGAACATTAAAATTTACAAATGATTCTTCTTATATTTTTTTAATGATATTTTTCGTAAAGAAAAGGTGTCATGATTTGGTAAATTGTTTAGACTGGCTCTCTGCCTTAAGATTACTACTTTCAAATTAAATGATAGTCTCGATGGATACTTTTCATCTGTATGTATGCCCTAAACGCAGTATAATACAATTTGCATGGACAAATAAAATGGATGAGATGATAAATATATCATATATTTTTTTTTATACTAGGCATGATTAGGCATGAAATAAAATACTTCTTTGGGGCTCAACGTAGGTAGGAATATTATTTTCTATTTTTAAACAAAACATGTTTCAAAAAGTGGCAGTAAGGATAAACATAAGATTAGGACTACTTTCAATCGATTTTAAGAAACAAAACAGAGAACACCAGTTAGAAAAGGAAAACGCACATTGATAGATAAATTACAATAATAATGTCAAAAGTTTTTAAATCATGTATCTACTTTTGAATGTATCGGGCAAACTTTAGAACTTAAAGAGTCACAAATGCACTCAGAATTAGCAAGTTTACATTCAATATTCTCCACCAACATTTTGACATGACAGACTGGGACCTTACTACAATCACAATCTGTATTATAAACTTCTGAGAATTTTGGAATGACATCGCTTTTAGATTTGTGTAAAAAGTGCACAGACTTTTTCTTCGGATATTGTTCTGTTTCATTATCTTCACTTATATCGTGGTATTGTGCATCACAATCTTCTATAGAGCTATTATCGGTCGCTGAGCTATAACTACAGTCATCTGTGTTAGTTCCTCCAGCACAAGACTCTTTTTTAAGGTATTCTTGGGATTTTTTAAGAGTTAAACTTCGTCGTGCTTGTTTAGTATTCACATTTTTATCATATTTTTTGATACTACACTGCGTGCTAATTTTATTTGCATTTAAGTTATTGTTCATGTTTTCTGTTAAATTTTGATTCGTATTTTTCATCAGATATGAAATATTTTTAAGATTCGCTTTACTCTTTGTGTACGTTGCCCAGAACTCTGCGATTGCTTTATTTTTATCACATTGTTCTAAAGTCTGACCGCAAGCATAATCAATAGTTAAACCTACGTAGGGCAAACTCTGATCGGCACTTTTAGATTCCCTTCGTTTTAGCTCTACTGCAAGTTCCTTAAACTTAGATAAAACGTGTTCAGATTTTTTAAGGCACTTTTCAAACGAAGCATCATACTCTATGTCTTTGTCGTCACCTTTACTCCACTGGGTACTCTGACTTGTAACAATTTTGGCTGCATCCAAAACATTACAATCTATACTACATGATCTTTGAAGACGCTGGCACTCGTCAGAACTTTGAGTCTCTATTGTATTTTTTACTGGATCGCTAAACTTTATTGCTTCACAAGATATTGTTTCGAAATTTGGAATAACTTGAGCTGATGTATTGTGTGTGGCAATAATATAACTTTTTGACGACAGCTCTTTTAAAATTGAGCTTTTTTTCAATATTTTATTTTCATTTATCTCAACTGTGTTACTATTGTCTTTTTCGGGCAGCTGGAATTTTGCTTCTTCATTAATGGTAGTTTTTGTAAATTTACCTTTGTTTTTACATTTGCAAATATCTCTTAACCTTTCGAAATCTTTTTCAATTAAAGAACAAACTTTATCTGTTAACTCTGGCAGTACGGTTTCTTTCTTATTCTTATCAGGAAAACAATTACACTCCACGCGGCTTATTTTAATCTTTAAATATTCTTGGAGTAAATTATATGCTCTTTGCCAGCTCCCCTTTGAATCCACTTCTTCTGAACATTTGCATGCTATTTTGTCAGTTCCATCAGTAACAGTTTGCTTTATTTTTATAAATAACTTTTTAAGAACCTTATCTTCCTCATCAGGTGTAATACAGTATCCCGACTGGCATGTGTCTTTTAACCCTTCTAATTTTTTTCTTATGTGTTCTTGCAACAATTGAAATGTATTTACCTCTAATTCCTTAGATTCACTCGAAAGGTCATTACAACATACACAGTTCTCGTCATTATTATCATATTTAGAGCTACCAACATTAAAATTATCTTTGAATTCAAACTTTGTTTTGATTTTCAAACTATTAGTATCAAGTGCCTTATTATCTCTTGTTTCTTTTTTATTTTTATAAATATTTAGTAAATGTTCGATCTCGTTCAGTTTCGATTTACATCGACAGGGAGGTTGATTTAGCTCGGATTGATTTATATTTCTCTTGCAATTTTCAAACAAATCATAATTTTCCATAGATTTTTGAGGACTAAATTGAGGCAACATACAATGATCACTGCTTTCTTGAACTTTAGATTCTTGATCTTTATATCTTAATTGTTTGGGATGAGGTGATAAAACAACGTTCTTGGTTTTTGTTTCTTTATTTTTTATCTGTTTATTTGTATTAATATTATCTAATGTCACGCCTATGAGTTTTACTTGATACTCACTGCCACAAGATAGATTACCCGGGTCAATTAAATGGTTGATAAATGGTTCTTGCAAAGTAAAATTAGACCTTACTGATGTATGCTCTTTGGGTTGTTCTTGCAAGGCAAAGTTAGATCTTAGTGATGTATGCTCTTTGAGTTGCTCTTGCAGAGTAAAGTTAGATCTAAGTGATATATGTTCATTTTGTTGATCGTTGCTAGTATTACCAACTAAAATTAATGGGATAGGTTTCCCTTTATCAATGTCATTGGTATTTTGTTCCTCGTTTTTCAAAGTTGTAGAATATTTATTTAGATAAGATTTGTTCAAAGAACTAATATTTTCATTATTATCCATAATTTCACACGGTTCACAGATATCCAAGTTCTGTTTCTTTTTCTGATTTATAAAACTGCTTTTCTTCCTTTTATATTCTTCACTTTTAACTTTTCTCCTAATTTTTGATTCAGCTTGTTTAGGAACAAACGGGGTGGAGCGGTTTATCTTAGATTTAGATCTACACAACGTTTTACTCTGGTTACTTTTTTTACACTTTTTAGATTCTTTTGATTCGCTGACATCAATCTTTTCCATACTTTTTTCTATTGTATTGACACACTTGGAAATATTTTCGTTACTTTTCTCTAAATTAATCGTTCTCATATACTTTGATTCTGCTTCCATCAACACACAAGTTTCTCTAGGAGCGATATCAATATTTGATTCTTTATCGGACTTAAATAACTTGCAACTATAATTTATTTCGTTCGATAGACAATTATTTGCTACGGTATCGTTAACATTAGACGGACAATTTTGAGAGCACACTTTAGGTGCACTATCAATATTTGATTCTGTTAATTCGCAATCGTCATTTGTCACATTCGATGGGCGATTAGTTGTTGAGGTATTCTTAATATTAAACGAGCAGTTTTGAGAGTACTCTCTAGATGGGCTATCAATATTTGATTCTTTATCTGACTTAGCTAACTTGCGACCGTCATTTGTCTCGTTTGATTGGCGATGAGTTGCTGAGGTATCCTTAGTATTAGATGGACATTTTCGGGAGCTTGTTTTTATAATAATATCAGATTCTACTTCGTCACTCAAGCCAGGCGGTTCATTTAAGTCATTTTTCCATTTCATTAATGTTTCTAATAACCTATCAATTGACGAAGTAGATGGTACTTTATGGAAACATTCACATTTACTTCCACACTTATTGTTATTTTTCAACTGATTATCTAAATATGAACTTCGTTCTAATTCTTGCAATTGGTTATTCATAGGTGATGTCTGTTTTAATATTTCAACTTGGTTAACTAAACATAATGTTTGATCTGGTTGTTTATATTTTTCTGAATTCATTGTTAAAATTGTCTTACTCTGCCTCTCGGCAATATTTTGTGATTCTTGTTCCCCAGAAGATTTATCATCTGATACAGCATTGCTATCTACGAGTAATTCATTTGATTTCTGTGCCCTCGATCTATTTGAACCATTTCTATGTAATCCACAAAAACACATGTTAACTGAATATTGCGTGTTAAAATTTGGATCCATTTTTTTCTTATTTATCTTTCCTTTAGGGCTTTTAGGTCTCGATTTTTTACCGTCTATCTTATTTGCATGCACTGAACCATTTTTTTGCTGAGATTTTTCAGGTTGATTGTCGTGGCTCTAAAAACGATGAAGAAGCGTTTTATTACTAGTCTTACAACCCAATAATGGGCCTCCAACTGTGAACTGTTGTGGCTGTTAGGGAAGGAAGGATTACAACCCATTTATCAAAATACCTACTAGTCGACCAAAGGAACTTTGCTGAACAGATTCTTAGTGCCATGGTGTCCAACACGGTACCTACTACTGGACACGCTAGTAGTCAAAGTCCTAGTTGTTTTACGATTACTCACCAAGTGAATTTTATATTGCCTTGCCATGTAGTGACGGCTTAGAATAGCATCACCCCATATCTTTCCCGTGGGTGTCGTAAGAAGCGACTAAGAGATTTGAGAGTTGATGTGTATTGCAATTTAGGCGACAGGCTGACGTCATGTTACTTTGGTGATACGCTGGTCTACTGGCGATCTTCTGAATTACTCTCGAACTTTTGTCAGACGTGGTGTAAATGGCCGTTTTTTACAGCCGTTTACGCTCTGCCTACACCCCGCAAGGGATGAGGGCGTGATATACATATGTATGTATTATTGTTATAAATAAACATTATACTTACAGAATCTTTTTGAACAAGTTTCTTAATCGTTTGTTCAATCTTCTTCAGATCATGTTTTTTTATGCTTTCCTGTAAGTAATATGTAAACCGCGACTTAAATACAGCGCTCAAAAATATTTGATTTTGTTAATATATGTACATGGTGTTCGAAAAAGTATTGCATTGCGTAGTAACCATGCGCCAAAACAATTTCGTTATTATTATTATTATTAATTAAAATAATCAACTCTGGTTCTGAACGCTGAATAGCGCGCCGATACAGGCGCAGTTGTTGTTTTTGCGAATGGCGTATGGGCGGTAGAACAACGCGTGGTTTACAAGAACTTAGGACTTTTCCTTACACCTTGCATAAAAAATATAAATTTATCATCAATGCTTAATTCAAAATAAATGATCTGACCTTTTTTAGACCTGCTATCTCAGCTTTAAGCAGCAAAACATCATTTTTGAAAGTGCGAGCGACGGTGCTAGAGGGAGGTTCTTTAAAAAACTTTGCTGTATTTTTTGTTTCCTTTGGCTTCTTCTTTGGTCTGTTAGCGTGAACAGGAATAGCGTTGGCTGCCGTCGGTTCGTTGTTAGACGTTGGCATTATTGCCAAAGGTTGCTCTACTGGTGAAGAGTGTTCTTGCAGCAAAGAAAGCGACATCATACCGGGATCGACGAGTAGCTGGTATACAGCTGCGGTAAAACCATTACACGTGTGTGATTTAAACAACGTACTAATAATATATGTACGTTGGCTACATATTTTTACGCAGATAAACAAAATAATTAGATTATTTATTTTACTACTTCAGTGACTAGTCTAGATCATGAGGGAATACTAAAAATGTAACTGACCGGTATCTTTCTGATTTAAATCCAGTGGAGGTTGGCATTTACAAGGCGGTGGTCCATCTCTGACCACTTTATGGGCTTGTTCCATGATGTCATCAACTCTCTCCTTGAACATTTGCTCAGCTATAGTCTCGGCCATCATGCGAGCCTTTTGCGCTAACGCACGGTCCTCCCACCGTTGTAAATTCGAATCAGTCAAATCAGGAATCGGCCTTCCCATATCCGCACAGGAAGCTCCCACATACTGAAATATTTATTTTTATTTTACTTTTTCATATTACACAAGAATCAAGATGCATGTAAAGCTACCTAGATAATTACATATAATACTGCCTTATTCAAACCTGAGCGGTATCCACGCGGTATGTGGGGATGCAGAATCCGGACTAATTGGTATAAATTGGTAAGCAATTTGAGTTCCACGTACGTACCGCTTGGATACCCCTGTAATTTGAATAGGGCTTAGCTGATTAGGTACTTTATTTTATTGACTTAAGTTACTTACTCTGGCATGATAATTTTCAATGGAATTGACTATGGCAATATCAAGTTCTCCGCACAGCAGCTGTGCAAAAAAAGAGCGAAGGTTGCTCTTTACATGAGAACCCTTATCCCAGTTAAAACTGTCTTCGAGGCATTTCAGGAGCTCACAAGGCATCTTGATGCTGCAGTCTGCCATTTCAAATTTCAGACCCTCGAATAAAGTCACGATGAGATCAGTTAACAGGCGACTTCGCATTGACATACACGAACACGCTTTCTGTAGATCATAAAATTGGTCATCGTGATCTATCTATCTATTTATAATAATGCGTTAACTTAAACGTTTAACTACTATTATAAAAAGTTAATGTTATATTATTGATAGGAGAAATGTAATATAATGGTGAATAAACGTTTTTTTTTTGTCATGTGATCGTGATTTCAGACTTTTCACCGATTAAGACTTGTTTCTGAATCACACAATATGTCTACATATGAAAACATAGATAGATACATAAATAAATCAGATAACTAAAGTTACTTTTGCGCTATATGACCTTGATTCTTTTTTTACCAATTTCATAGGGGTTTGCATTTGTATAAAAATATATATTTTTTTCTGGGTAACCGACTTTATGCAAATAAATATTTTTGAGATACAATTTTTTCTGGTCAATTTGTAAGGAGCGTTTAACTAGCAATGAAAGAAAGCTATTTACACTACAATTCGACAAAAAAAGACTTTTTTTTAAATCACGAAACAATAAAAAGTTAATTCACCCATTACCTTTACCCTGTCCTCAGGGGAACAGTAACAAAGAGCAGCGAGAGACGGCGTGCGCTTCACTTGAACAGCTGATTCAATAGGAAATTTGCATTTACATTCCATCGTCTAAAAAAATGTGTTTATAAGAATTTATTCTAGAATTATAATGCAGCTGATGAAATTGTAAACCAATAGTGCCCCTTACTCACCTGATCCTTCAACTTGAATAATATATTCCGTTTCTCTTTGAGTTGTTCTAGGTTTTTCTTCAT
Source organism: Phthorimaea operculella (assembly GCA_024500475.1). NCBI lineage: Eukaryota > Metazoa > Arthropoda > Insecta > Lepidoptera > Gelechiidae > Phthorimaea > Phthorimaea operculella. The sequence goes on along the minus strand of JANFCV010000138.1, from coordinate 988,153 downwards.
GGCGTCGTCGCACTTCTTTTGACATCCTTCCAAGTCCTCTACTATTTCTTGTTTCTCAGTCGCCAGTTCATCTCTCTGGAATGAGACGACTAGTTTAGTAAGTCTAGAGTGTAAAAGCGATTATATTGTAACATTATAGTTCGCTGCCATCAACATACAAAAGAACATTTACATAAATACATTGCAAAAATTAGGTACCTACATATATACATTCATACCTATGTTCATACATACATATATCACGCCTATATCCCTTGCGTGGTAGGCAGAGTGAAAATGGCTGTAAAAATGGCCTTTTACACTACGCCTGACAAAAGTTTAAGAGTCATTCAGAAGACTGTGTATCACCATAATGACAGGTTGTCAGCCTGTGACCAAGATTTGTCTATTGCCTTGACCGATACTGAGTAGGCCAAGAGTAGGCAGTTAAATTAGCACCCAGTACATGTTTTGAAATAAGTTAATAAAATATGCAACTAATTAAGCGCCTGAATTTTAAGAACTACGACATATTGGCCATATTATCTTCTATGTTTGCTTTCTTATCTCCACAGGCGGTATGTTTTTTGTTCTCCCATACTTTAAATCGAGTTTAAACTAAAAAATGATCAAACTAACTTTTCAGAGAAAAACAATGTGTTGGATTGTAATGTTCCCCAAGGAACATAGGCCGAAATACTTAAATTTTTTTGACCTCTCATACCAATTCAAATCAGCAGATCGGCAATTTTGTATGGGAGGTCCAATTTTTTTTTCGTATTTCGACTTATGTTCCTTGGGGAAAGTTGTTCCTTATCACCAGCCGGTTCTGAGTTTTCACTATCGGTCACTAGTAAAATTTCACCCCATATAATGAAAATACTCCTGTCTAGCAAAATTTTAATTCAGAATCACCCTGTCAATATTTGGGTAGTTGTCCTTACATTATAGGTTCCTACTTTATTTTACTACAATTTTGTGAACTTCCTCATCTTCAACCAATAGCTACTAATAACTGCTCATAGATACTTGCACTCGGCCTTCATTGTGCGTTCAGTCAGACTTGTTCTCCTCGAATCGTGGAGTAAATTAAATACTACAAAGTAAAACTAAAAACCGAACTAACTTCTTTCTTGAGTTTTTCAATCTCCTCATCTTCAGCCAGGAGTTCATTAGAAACCAATTGCAGTTGCGCCTCGAAGCCTTTCAGCTCGGCTTTCATAGTGCGTTCAACCTCATACGCCAGCCCGCGGACAGACTCCAACTCATTCTCCAGACTGGCTTTTTTGCGACGAGCTGCTTCCTCCCTGAACTGCAAACACAGAACTTTGATTATATCAAGTTTTCCAGTATTTAAACGCTTAAGAAGGTACCCTAGCGATGCCTGTTTTTCGGCTTTTTATTATATAGGTAGGTACTCCCTTGTTTTCTACTCCGAATAATGCATGTAGAGCTATGATTCTTATTCATAAATTTTTAATTTTTTCAGTATTTTATTACGGGTAGATATAAGTCTGTTTTTTATTCAGATAGACTAAACTGACAGCTGAGATCGGCCTTTTGTTTTTAAAATGTTGCAAGCATCAGGCTAGTGTTGTGGTTTGACTCATTCATTTTATTCATTGAACTGTTGTCCCATGATTCCTCGATGTATTTGTTTTTGTAAATAAATATGCTCAATAAATACTTCCGTATTTATTACGTACCTACATACTTTACGTTACGTAAAAGAGTATCGTTACGCGTATACTTTACGTTTAGGTATACGCAAAGTTTTCGTTTAGTTTATAGAATTCAAAAATGAATAAAATTGAAATTTAAAATGTAGGTACTGTTCAATAAATTCACATAAATGATATCAGACTGTTACTAGTTATGTTCTCATTAGATGTTAGAAGTTAGTTTGTTATACACATAGTAGTATGTTTATCTTATAGGCCAATTTAATATTGAAAATTGAAATAAACTAAATTTATTTTCATAAAGATTCAATCACAATCTTTGAATCACATAACTTGATCATTTGGGTACAACACTATTTTTTATTTATTTTAAAATACAAAAACGTGGCAACCCACCAAACGTCAGTTTAGTCTATCTGAATAAAAATCAGACTATAGTTAGTATGATCATTTTTAATTTTGTATGGAAATAGAAAATAGCTTCTATTTTTTTCTAGTAATATTTTTTTTTACAACATAACAGTCAAGTGCGAGTTGGACTCGCCCACCGAGGGTCCCGTACTAAGGTTTGTAGGTTGGTGAACCTATATTTCACAATATAATATGATACTCCACTTAGACAACTATCCAAGTTTTTGAATTGTTATTCTTTTACGGCCCTTATAAAAAACATAAATTAACGAAAAATTTTTTTTTAGAGATTTATCTGAATTTTTATTTTAAAACGAAGCTACTTGCCAAATTTCATTGCTCTTGGTTTACCGGAAGTAGCCGCTGAATTTCGATTCCCGTGAGAGGGAAAAAAACACGCGTTTTTACAGCATAAACGGATATTTCTTTGTTTAACTTGAAGTTAGGAGCTAGATTTTTTTACAACTACTAGTGACCATAGACTTGAGTAGGTAGGTAAAAGTAAGGTTTTAATTTCAACTCGATATCTTTACGCGTTCCTAGAATAAAGGGTATTGAAAGACCGACAGACAGACGGACTACAGAGTGATCATTTAAGGATTCCGTTTTTTTCCTTTTAAGTTGCGGAACCCTAAAAACTAAATATAGGGCATGTCTAAGGCTTTAATATAATAAAAAAGAATTATGCTCTACATGCATTGATGAGAGCTAGCCGTTTATCGTGGTATGGGCATGTTATGAGGAGGGATGAAAATCATGTGACGAAAAAGTAATGAATATGAATGTGGATGGACGCAGAAGGCGAGGAAGGCCTAAAGATGGATTGTGTAAAAGATGATATGAATCAAAGAGATGTAAACGAAGATTTGACGGCTGGTAGAGACGAATGGAAGAGAACGACATGTTGCGCCGACCCCAAATAAGTTGCGATAAGGGCAGGCAGATGATGATGATGCATTATTAGGAAAGAAAACAAGGGAATACGTTTGTATGAAAAAACACCGCTCGGGAATAGTCTTCTAACTATTTTTTATTCAGGTACCTTAAACATGCCATAACCAAGGAAAAACTGAAAACATTTACGGGATAATATAATATAGTACATACATATTAAGTCATTTTGCGAATAAATTCATAACGATAAAGTTTCAAAACGGACCTCCTTGGCAGCCAGCTCACTTTGCTTCAGCTGCTCGCAGGCACTGCCACACACTTCCTTTTCTAAACTCTGTAAAGTTGTCTTGGCGACAACCTATACCTGTAAGTCTCGATCCTGTCGGTTGGCCCGGCACTGAAGCTCGCACAGGATTGAGTCCTCCTTGGCAGCGAGCTCGCTTTGCTTCAGCTGCTCGCAGGCGGAGCCACACACTTCCTTTTCTAAACTCTGTAAAGTTGTCTTGGCGACAACCTATACCTGTAAGTCTCGATCCTGTCGGTTGGCCCGGCACTGAAGCTCGCACAGGATTGAGTCCTCCTTGGCAGCGAGCTCGCTTTGCTTCAGCTGCTCGCAGGCCGAACCACACACTTCCTTCTCTAAACTCTGTAAAGTTGCCTTAATCTTCTCGGCGGCCGCCCCGCTAGGTTTCAGCGATGCGATCAGCTTTTTGCACGCCTCCTTGTCTGCCATGCGCTCTGCTATCGTTTTGGTACCCTGGAAATGGTTATCATAAAAAAAACTATATTTTTGTAGGTTTACGTTTACACACAGATAGATCAATCCATCATGCAAGAATATGGTAAGATTAATCATTAACATAAGGCGGGCCTGGTAATGATTCATTCTTTGTAAGTTTGTGATCATCTTTCGGGTCTAGGACGATGGTTGGTGGATCTACTAGTGAAGGAAAGGGAAACGATTGCGGGATTTGTATTGTATTAAGTATATCTAACTTTTCTCTTAATTTCATCCTCCTTCTCTATATTGGACCGCAGTCGGCGTATGTAGCCCATCTCCAGGTCCCGCCAGGCAGACTCTGCGCGCGACAGCAACTCAATGCGGTCAGCTTCACGTTTAGCCAGCCTGGACAGCCGCACGCGCAACTCTCTCGTACCTCTATCAACGGCTGCCAACTTCTCTAAGCAAGCACTTTCGAGACAACACGCCTGAAATTTAATCCGTATTATTTTTAATTTATTCTATTTATTCAAATATTAATCTTACCAAATATTTGAACCATTTTCGGCATATCATACTTCAACGTCATGTTACACCATAGTTTACTTTAGGTAATTCTATTTTATATTACTGTTCTCTATAGTTAAAACACAAATAACAAAAAATAGATTAAAATGACTTTATCACGATGAGTTTTCATATTCTTGTATTGTCAAGGTAACTTTCATCAAACGTATATTATGTAATATACAAGTGTATGAGTTTATCTCGAAGTATTTTGTTTAAAATGCTTGTTAATAGATATTTAAACTAACCGATTCTATCCTTCTCTTAATGTCTTGTCCTGTTTTCCGCAATCCAGCACATCCACCGCCACCTTGGACGTTGTACACGGGAATGGCAGCCCTTGGAGCGATTGGATTAGGGATAGTAACCCTTGTCGTGGATGGATCGGGCATTGCAACCCTCGGGGTCACTAGATTGGGTCGAGAGGGCGGCAGTCTTAGCACGGGGCCCATTGCAGGCGGAGACATGCTAGAACTCATTGGACTAAACATAACATCCGGCTCTTTGTGAGTAATTAAACTCTTCTCGTAAGGCACCTCACTAGAGACCTTGTTAGACTGTCCTGCTTTAGGAGAAATTATCTGTTCCTTTGCCTTTGCTTCCGCCTTCATCTGGGCCACCACAAAGCTATAAAAAATACCTCCATGTTACTACTAGTACTAAGGTTACCATCTTAACCTTTACCGTGACATATATTTGTAATAAGGTATGCACGCAATTACAGATTTTACACCATGTGCCCGCATCAATTTTCAACATAGCTAGAATTGATAAACAAAGGTCTAATATAATTCAAATGACTATTCAAAGTATTATTTTTTTACGAAGCATAATGGCAAAACTTGAAACTACATCATTTACATTAGAACTGCTCAACAATTTCGCAAGTTTAGCTGCCGTAGGCTTAACATATATATTAAAAGAAATTACAAATTGAGAAACCCGGGCAAGTGTCCAAACGGGACGTGTGTTTCTCTCCTTTATCTTATATTAATCCTTCTTCTTCCAGTATACCTATTCAAGTTAGGACGGAACAATCAACATCTAAGTAAATGCAAGTAAATAAAAAGCAGGAGTCAGTCGATGCCCACGCACGAATAGTGATGCATCAATTTTTAGTTAGGTACCTGTACAAGCTATCGACATGGCTGTGGCCGAGTTGCTGCCAGGCCAGGAACGCGCATGACAGATGCCGCTCATCAGGCCGCTGGCTCACGATCGCCGACACGTTGCCTTGCTCCTTCTCAAGCTTGTCTTGAGCGCTTCTCAAGGCTGTCTGCAATCAGGTCACATTATTGCTCGCTGTTAGTCAGCTTCAGCTCTACCCTTGGCTCTATCTATTAATTACCTTATAAGTCTGAACTTTCGATAAGCAAAGGTAGTTTTAATCAAAACTCTGTTGACGACAACATTTTAAGTATAAGTTGTCAACTAGCTTTCACTTGGTCATAATTATAAAACATATTCCTGGGCAGGCGCTGTCGCTCTCCACGCGACAAGTCGTCAGCGAGGCGCCGGCGCCGCCGACGGCTCCATCAGAATTCTCTCTCCGACTAAATATACCCTACATGAAAATTCCTTCCTGCAGCATGCAAAAAGAAAATAGCTGGCAGTATGTTTTTATAATACTTCTAAATTGGCTGTAATCTTTTTCTTCAGTTTTAAGTTTTACCACAATTATCACATGCAGGTAGGTTAGGTAATGATAATGAAGTGACGAAACAAAGTTGTGGAAATACTTTTCTAAACTTATTATATCGATGGGTGAAAACGAAAAGGTCGTATCTCGAAGAAGGTCGTAACTAGACTAATAGCACGCCCCTAATCAGCTGATTTTTCTCTATCGAACGGTCCGGGTCTCGTTTCTCTACGACGATATTTTTTTTCAAAAACGGTATATTTTTTGAAAAGCTTCCAGATTTTTTTTGTCGTAAGTCGGTCAAAAACCAGTGTTTTTGGGGCTTTTCGACTTACGCCAAATCAAAGTTAGGTATTTCTAATCTAGGATTAGTTACACCCTTCTTGTGGTATGAGAATTTGTCCATACTCTCAGTTACGCCGTTTTTGCGGTCAGCAATTTTTACAATACTCGTGATTACACCATTCTTGCGGTTGGTGAAATTTGATCATACATCTAGTTACGCGCTTCTGTAAGTCAGTAAAATTATGTGTCGACAAGTTACATCCTTTTATGGTAAGCTAATCCATCATCATCACATCAGTCATAAGACGCCCACTGCTGAACATAGGCCTCCCCTAAACATTTCCACCTTGTCTGATTAGAACCGGCCTGCATCCAGCATTTCTCCGCGCGGACTTGACCAGATCGTCGGTCCATCTCGCGGAGGGCCGCTCTACGCTGCGCCTGCCGGTACGCGGTCTTCTCTCGAGAACTCTCCTGCTCCATCATTATCAGTTCTTTGAGCAATGTGGCCTGCCTATTTGCCACTTCAGCTTACTGACTCTTTCAGCTATGTCGGTTACTTTGATTAGTCTACGGATCTCCTCGTTTCTGATTCGATCACGTAGAGAAACACCGAGCATAGCTCTGTCCATAGCTCGCTGAGTGACTCCTAGTCTATTTAGGAGGCCGACAGTTAGAGACCAGGTTTCGGCACTGCAGGTCATCACTGGCATGACACTCTGTTCAAACACTTTCGTCTTGTAACACTGAGGAATTTTGGACGAGAAAACGCTGCTGCGTAGCTTCCCGAATGTTGCCCAGCCGAGCTGGATTCGCCGAGAGACCTCTTTCTTAAAGTTAGATCTTCCTAGTTGGACTGTTTGTTCTAGATAGACGTATTTGTCCACCCCTTTGAGTATCGAGTTCCCTACTGATATTGGGGTGGGTGCTACATGAGAGTAGGCCATGACTTTCATCTTGTCCATATTCATCTTGAGGCCCATTTGTAGGGAAACCCGATTGAGGTCCTGTAGCATTTTGCTGAGGTCTTCGAATGACTCTGCCATGACTACGATATCGTCGGCAAACCGAAGGTGAGTGATGTATTCGCTCGCCATTGATTTCATATTGATGCCAAGTTCTTCCCATTCCAGGAGCTTGAAGGCATCTTCCATCGCATTGGTGAAGAGCTTCGGAGATAATACATCTCTTTGTCTTACACCCCTTTACAATGTAATTGCCGCCGTAGTCTGATCTTGTATCCGAACTGATATTGTAGCGTTTCTATACAAACACTTTAACACTTCGATATACCTGTAGTCAATATGGCACCGCTGGAAAGCCTACAGTACTGCCCACGTCTCGATAGAATCAAAGGCCTTCTCATAGTTCACAAACGCTAAGCATACTGGCAAATTGTACTCCACGATCTTCTGTACAATTTGCCGCAACGTAAAATGTGATCTATAGTACTGTACCCTTTTCGGAAGCCGGTTTGTTCGGGAGGCTGGAAGTCGTCAAACCTGCGAGCTAGGTAATTCGTAATAACCCTCGAAAACAGCTTGTAAACATGACTCAGAAGCGAGATAGGCCTATAATTCTTAAGGAGAGTCTTATCACCTTTCATAAAGAATCCGCTTTTGTTCCATGCTTCTGGCGTCACACCTTCGAACAAGACAGAAGTAAAGAGCTTCTGAAGGACTTCAAGTAGTGGTGTTTTACCTGTTTTTAGTAAGTCTGATGTGATTCTGTCCTCGCCCGGCGCCTTGTTGTTTTTGAGCTGTTTAAGGGCCATCCTAATCTCAAACAAGCTAATGTCCGGGATATCCTCGGTAAAGTGTCAGGTAAGCTTTGTTCTAGTGTCTGTTGAGCTATTAACAGGTTTTGGAATTGAAGTATACAGCTGTCCATAGAACCGTTCGATCTCCCTCAGTACCTCTGTCTTTCGCCAGAGACCTGTCTATTGGTTAGTTTTTGAGGTCTATTTTTACGACAGGGCTTAATTAAGAACTTGGATCCCACTGTGTGAAAAGTTTCCACCAAACTGTTATTGATACCGTTCACGGTATCGCAATCTAGGTAACCAAAGCGATTTTTGAGTGTCAGTTGGAAGCTTTCCGGGTTTTGAATACGGGTTGCAGATGGTCGGAGCGTAGACTTCACTAGGCGAGACCGTTCTAGTTTGACGGTCAATGTGCCTCTGACCATTCGGTGATTACTTTCAGTTTTACCCTGTGGATCACGGTGACATCATTGAAAATTTGTCTCTTTGTGGCCATAATGAAGTCTATTTAATTTCTGGTAGAACCGTCGGGGTTCATCTAGGTTCATTTCCTAAGAGGCGGCTTTCTGAAGAACGAGTTTATCATGTAGAGTTTCTCCTTCTCCAGGAACTCATCCAGCTTCTGGCCTCTCGGATCCCGATGCCCATATCCAAATGGCCCCACCCCCAACTCATCACCGCTTCTCTCGACCAGCTTTGCATTGAAGTCCCCAAATACGACACTATAGTGCGACTTTGAAGCACATATGACTTGTGAGATGTCCTCATACAAAACTTCTACTTCATCGTCAGGGTGTGTTGAGGTCGGTGCGTAAAACTGTATGACCTTCAGCGAATATCTTTTAGATATTCTGAGTATCTGGTACGCCACCCTGCTTGATATGCTTGTGATAGAGATTATATTGTTGACGAGGGACTTGTGCAAGATAAACCCGACACCACCTTGGGACTGTTGATCGCCCTCCCGATAATAGAACAGGTGACCAGATTTGAGGGTTATCGTGTCCTCCCCCTCTCTTCGGACTTCAGATGACCCTATGATGTCCCAGTTCAGCCCGCCTATTTTTTCTTCCAGCTCGGCGAGCTTCTCGTCGGTCCTCAAGTGCGCGTGTATGTCATCAGTGATAATCGACGTCGGTTGTCCGTTAGTGCATTTGCTTTGGTCGTTTGACGGAGGAGCGCCGCCCGGGGATTTTTAGCACCCCTGGTTCCAGTGCTTGGCCGGCAACGCCAGTTCTGCAACTGGAGCCGTCGGGAACTTGGGGTCATGGTTTGATTTGTACTGCCATGTTTATTTAGGGGGGTTGGATCGTCACCCGCCACGCTGATCCAGTGCTGGTTGGCGGGTCGCCATTGCCTCGTCCATTGACCAGCAGAGTGCACCATGGGCAGGTAAGGTTGGCTTGGCCCCGAAGGTGTTGGTAGGGCCCCTTACACCCCTAGGTAAGCTAATAAATGCTTTAAAATTACATAAAATAGTTTTAATTATACTTTAGAGACCATACTAATTCTTGTTTACGACAAATACTAAGCACCTATAATTGTCTTTCTTTTACTTACGTCCCTTTATACAATGTTGTATTTATAAATCATCTTAGATACGACAAATCAAAAGTCTGTAAATGTATAGCTTTTACACCGTGCATACAAATGTGCACACCACTTACGACCTTTTGTCGGTCTGTAAATTGAAAACTGAAGGTCGTAACTAGACAAAAACCTACTTCCCGTCACTTTATATTAAAAATTGTATTTGCTAATTAAAGATAGTAATAAACTAGAAACATGTTCTATAGAACACATTTCTAAACGACGTCTAGTTTTTAAGTTATGATTTTTTTTGTGATTTTTTCATCGTTTTTTGGCTCTGGTGTAAAGTTGGGTATTTCTAGATACGACCTTTTCGTTTTCACCCATCGATATTATCTTATCACAAATACCTTCAAATCAAGAGTTGGATTTTTTTCTAGCGCTTTGTTGATGTTCCACAGAATCAGTGCAGTCATCGAAGATGTATTTAGTTGGTTAGCCTGCGATAGATTCAGGTTTTGAAAACTTTCATTTTGTAGACCCTATAAAAACACACACACAAAATAAGTGCTTACCTAGGCCAAACCTAGGCTTATTTAACTGTAATCTCTAAGACAGGAAATTAATCTTTACTGTGGCATTTTTGCCTACTTAGTCATTAGGTTTGATTGTTTGTTCCCTAATTCTATATAAACTGTAGGCGTTTTGATAAGAGTCTTCCTAGTTATTGCAATAGTAGCTGAGAGTACTTTATATGCCTTCAGAAAAAATTATATACTTCTCATCAAAAAAATCGATACACTTTCGTTAGCATATGAAATCTTCGAAATTAAAAGTTGAGTTCGGAACACTGGAATTAGGATTTAGAAACATCGTAATACACACTATTATACGACATTAAGTATTTACTCATAAATAAACATATATCCCAGATAATATGATCTGAAAACGTAAACTTGCTAAGTGTCTCGATTTTTCTGATGAGAAGTTTATATGACATCTACATTTTCTTCTATTCAGAGTTGCTTTTAATCTTGACCGTTGGTACTTTCCGGCAGTACCCGGTATTGAAACAGTCCCACCTGACCTAAAAAAATTCGGTGTTTCAACCACAACGTATGTACTGCTACTTCCAATATCAAAAGACAAAGAAAGTGGGGAGGATAATGTCCTAGTACCTACTTACACCCTAATTGGCCATTCAACCTTACAAATACCTAAGTATTCAATAGTATACAAAAATATCTCTAAGAAAAATACTGTAGGTACTGTGTCTATCTGAGCCTTTTTTAGGTGTTCATCCTTTACTTGAGCAAAAAATAATTAATAGCCTGTTGTATTTGCCTTCTCGAATCCTCAATCCCTTCTAAAAAGGGTAAGTACGATAATTATTATTTACTTTTGTTACCTCAATAACATTATTATCCATTGGCTTTCTGTCACCCATAATTTACAAAATATTACAGACACGTTTTTGTGCAATATATTTTTTTACTTGCTTACACTTAAAATTAAGTGTTTTAAAATTCTAACAATAATTTAATTTCCTAATAATTATTCATTTATGATTTTGAAAACAAACATGTTTTATTTTTATTTATTTGGAATAACCACGACATGACTTTGATTTGAGTTATTCTGTGTGACGTATAGTCAAAGATAGAAAAAAGAACTGCAATAAGAAGACAAAAAACATAAGAACCTACAAAATATTGAGTAAGAAGAACGTATTGAGCTTTGTGCAGAAATAAAACAGCTTCACAAGATTGCTCGAACTGCAGAAAAACCTCTTAGAACTAACATATCTGTGTAATGATTCATCATTGCGCGTGCAAGTCGTGCAACTCTGCGCGCCCAGTCGCCGAAGATAAAAAGCAAAAGAGAAGGGTCGATAGTCCCCGCCGCGCGGCGCGGACGGCGGCGTGGACGGCGCCACCGGCCGGTTCCCGCGCTAACGGTCCAGGCTTCCAAGTATAGCCAGTGGTTGCCAGCATTAGCTCCGGCGCTGATCCTATTTTTAGCCCGGCTCCGTGTCAGCCAGGCTGCTGCACGGCGCCGAGCCGGACGCCGTCGCCGCCTCCGCCAGCTCACACCAGCAAAAAGCGGACCGCGATCTACTCATGCCTTACAAGTATCGTTTATGGAGGGATTTTAATCTAAATCGAGTTCACACTCTCGTAGTCGATACTGGGAAAAAGCGGTAAACGCGCACTCACCAGGCTGTTCCATAATCAATAAGTACTAACAAAGCTAAATATGGACAACGAAGCAGAAAGATCCTACACAAGTAACTAGTTTTTTTCCTTTTCCCAGGGACATATTTTCCATATGAGCAACTGTGACACACGCTCCAGGCTTTGACGGGCTGCGGCATCCGGCCTTCGCAACTCCAGTCCAGAGCAACCCAATCCCTAGCACTTTTATGGTTTCTTCTTGCACCTGTATTAATGTGAATGTCGGGCCAACTTTGCTCGCAATAGGTACATCTTTACACATTTACGTTCACTCCTTTGCTTGTTTCTGAAATGTTCAGTGCACGCTTGGTTTCTGTTTCGGCCCAATATAATCTTAGGTACCTAGGTACATTGTTATTTTCCGGTGGGCTTATCAATTTAAATACCTAGGTCACCTTGTTACTGCTGATCTCAAAGACGATGTAGACATTGAACGTGAACGGAGGGCTCTGTCGGTACGAGCTAACATGATAGCCCGCAGGTTTGCACGCTGTTCCATAGAATCCAAGATTACTCTATTTAGAGCATTTTGTACATCGTTGTATATACACGTGCAGCCTGTGGGAGAAATACACTTAGAAACGTCCATGCTTAGAAATCGTACGGAGCCCTCCGTGTGCAATACAACAATGCGTTTAGGGTGTTGATGGGGTTGCCCCGCTACTGCAGCGCCTCCGGTATGTTTGCGGCAGCCCGCGTAGACTGCTTCTATACTGTGATGCGCAAGCGTGCCGCGTCGCTGGTGCGCCGTGTGCGGGCCAACTCCAACATCATCCTGAGCATGGTAGCTGATAGGCTTGACTACCGACACTGTTGTAATTTACATGTCTATAAGAATCCGATTTGATCATTGACTACTTTGTTTCATCTGCCTATTTATTATTATTATTATGTGCATTATTATTATTTTATTTTCTTTTTATATGGGTTAATTAGCCTGAAATAAATGAATTTTAATTTTAATTTAAGGAATCTGTACCTACACATCTTCATATTTATTTATATACCTATCAAATGATACTATATTATTTATACTGGTCATTCGATGCTCTAAATAACTAGGTATAGGTAGGTATATCAGTCACTGTAGATATTTCCTTTGATACGTAGGACTGGATGATAACGATAACCATCTGTACATATAGCACCTGTAATGTCAGGTCAAGCACAAATAAAAATACCGATGTGGAAAGAAAAGTGTGTTCTGTGACCCGGTTTTACTTTTATTGGATCACGGTCACCTTTTCCTCATTTGCTACCTATATGGTTTTAGTTCTTCCAATAATTACTTTCCCTTTTGATACTGGCAGCGCAAGATTAGATAGATTTTAGCGATCTTCTAGAAGTTTTCTTCAGGTCTTCAGTGTTCCTGATCTGTAAAGCATGCCTTGAGTTCAGAAAATTAGCCAATAAATAAATAAATTAATACGTACGTGTGTAAGTCGCGTATGTTGCAATCCAAAATCTTTCCTGCATTGCACATGCCGTGTGGCAGGCGAATTTGTCACGTGGCCGAGTCACAATCGAGGGCGGAATCAATCAACGCAGCCCGTTATTTGAGAATGGATGAGTACAACGTCTTCGTACCAAATAAGGTTGCCAATCCTGATGTAGGGAGCGATAAGTAGATCCTTCTGATAATTATTAAGTATTATATTTTGAGACACAGTTAATATTTTGCAGGCAAATGTGGTAAATCGTGAGAAGTATAGAGTATGTGCGAGTTAACAGTGTAAAGAATGTGTATCTTTACCTGCCATTAAGCCATCTCGTTGTAAGCCTTAGCTGTGGCCTTAGTACAGACTGCGGTAGTCAAATACTACAATGTTAACACTTTCAATGTATATCTAGATATCTTTAAAAAATGTTGCTTACGTATTATAAAAATCATTAAACTATACAATGTATTACGAAAATACATCCTAATCTAACTAATGTTATGTTATGGCAGCTTCGAGCAACTCATCCAAGTATGGCAGCCCTTGTACCGCCCGCCGGCGATGGCTATTGACAGTCGCGGTTTTTTCCAGTTGGACGCCGGCGCCGGCGCAGCCGCAGTGAACTCAGCCGTATGTAAACACAACGACTGACAAACTTTTTACGCTCTACATAGCCTTAATGTGTTTGTGACCTTCGGCTGTATATCAATACATATAATTCGTACCTACTTAATCATATTGGTGTTCTAGAAAAAACGCATTCGATCGTGTTTAGTTTTCCGTTGTCATATTTTATGCGCAAGCTCAGTTAAAATATTATTTCGTACTATTTTTCTGAGTAAAATAAAATGCTTTTAATATTTGTCGAACACAAGGGAAAACCTTGCCTTAAAAATACATCAATTATACAGAAACAACGGTAATATTTTATTAAATGTGTCGTAGGTATCTAAATCTGACTGCAAATATCGATCAATATTAAAAGGAAAATGGCTGAGTCTGCTGACCTCGATGAAACATTTATTTAGGTTACTTAGCTTTGTGTGCTTCAGATCACCAGCACATCAACCTACTCTATCAACTTCTCATTTAAGGGACCAACAAATAGAATACATACAAATACAAAGAAAACCAGAATAAGTGTAAAGTAGGTTCATGTGCTGGTGATATATCAAGTGCTCAATATCTTACCTACATATCATTTGCGAATAGGATAGGAATAGGATTTTCATTTTAAAACGTGTTTCACGTCGATAGAGCTTAGGTACTACTTACACCGAATGTGCTAACGCACCCCAGCGGGGAAAAAGTAACCATACTTACTACCTTTTGCTTACTACCTTTAAAAGACATAAAGATGTCATATTTATTATGTCAATGATGGGATGACGACCTTATGGGCGTAGACCAGAGAGTAGGTAATAGCAGTGATATAGAGGAGCGTGGACTCAGCCACGATTCAGCTACGGCTACCTATTTGAGATTAGCACGCTAAAGTAGCGCAGATTTTTATTAACGTAAAGCAATCATTTTATACGAGAGTCCACATGAGTGACGGAAATCACACCCGTCGAGATTGGTCATGAGGATCTTAAGGGAGAGAGAGTGAGAGGCCATCATGTGTCACTGTCTGCCGTCAATTAATAAATCTTCAACGCACATTATTTCCATAACTTTGATACAGCCTGTAACTAGATAAAATGTTCCAGCCACAATGTCAATGTCTCTTCTCTAAGACCAAGATAGTGTCTCATCATGCTTACACTCGAATTTTTTATTTGATTGTCTGCAAAATAGTAGGTAGATATAAATGAATCTGTTATCTAATGTAAAATGCTTATATATGATATCTTATTTAAATTCAGATGTAATTAATGAATGATGATTTGTTATACCTGTGAGAATATGAACATGTCTGTATAATTATTTGTTTATTTCCTTACAGACAAAGAATAATTTTGGCTAGATTACATTACATAGTAGTCGCTGATTACATGTCTGTTATTAACGCTATTTTGTTCTAGAAGTGTCATCACTTCGCAGTAAAGTTCAGAGTAATAAGACTGTAATTTTCATACGCCTACGAAAACTTTTGTAGATTAGGTACTAGCGGCCCGTTAGCGATTTCGTCCGCTGCAACTCATTTTCCCACGGGGAAATTTCATTTTTTCAGCTTAATTTTGTACCATGGATTAAATTAATACTTATTATAAAGGTCTTAAATGGTAAATAATACAAATATTAATAAAGGGTAATAGTTTTTATATTATTGTTTGCATAACTTTCTTTACCGATCATAAGATTGTATATAGGGTGAAATTTTACTAGTGACCGATAGCGAAAACTCAGAACCGGCTGGTGATAAGGAACAACTTTCCCCAAGGAACATAGGTCGAAATATGAAAAAATAATTTGGACCTCCCATACAAAATTGCCGATCAGCTGATTTGAGTTACTATAGGAGGCCCAAATTTTTTTTTCATATTTCGACCTATGTTCCTTGGGAAAGTTGTTCCTTATCACCAGCCGGTTCTGAGTTTTCGCTATCGGTCACTAGTAAAAATTCACCCTATATAATTTTCAACACCCTGTTTGCACTACAAAGTTGTAGTAAGAGCAACAAATTACGAGAAGAGCATTGCCGCATCCGGAGTCCCAGCCGCCGGCAATAGTCGCATTGTATTGTATTGTCAGCGGCCATCGAGCACAGAAATTATGTGATACAATCTAGAAAATATACCCAAACATACCTACCTAATTTGACCAATGAATTTGACCCGTTTTTCGTTTGACTTAGCGTGTCAAAATGTGACACGTCAAATTGGGTCGAATTATATTTTTCCTAAACCCGCGGTTTGCACCAGTAGCAAGCAATATGTCTTGTCCAAGAAATACGTGGATCAACCTGCAATAATGTATTTGTCATTCTATAATTTGGATGCGGTGTCAAATACAGTGATAGTGAGTATCTTCTTCTCAAACTTCTCAAACGAAGTCTTACTCTCCCATACACACAGCTACTTCACATTTTTACACATCTACTTCGATCTATACCAATTTAATATTTAAATATTAGTTATTTGCAGTGCCAACAAAAGTCGAATGACTTATCTTCACATTCCGACATCCAAGTTGCCGACTGATGACCCTTTAGTGCACACAATGATCGCTCAATCGCTGCCTGCCAACTGACCAGATCATTTGCTTACGACGACTAGATACGTGTACACAAATGCGCTACGTTACCCTCACCCCAGCGCCTATGAAAAATCAATTACTATAGTCCAATACACAGATGTACGATAATAAGGACATTCCTACCTATGACAATCACGGATTCTGCGATCACACGCACCTGTACATGGACAGCAAGCGCCACCAGCTTAATAAAAACGTTACAAACACGGAAAAGTAGTTCAAAACTATTGGAAACTGTTAGCCAATATTTGCACCCAAAATATGGAAGTACTTATATATGAACGTTCGATCGAAAAAATATTGACTATACAATACTAAGCGAATATTTCAAAAGTTTGCAAAGCCTACATGCAAATACCTACATAACTTGTGTACATACACCAGTAAAAAAGAAAATATACTAAAATTACTTTCACATTAAAATCTGGCTAAAAACGAATGTGTACCTTATTTGCCATTAGTTTTTACCTAAGTACCATCGGAAACAAGTAGCGGGTATCTAACTCGGTACTACTTAGTACTAGTATTTAATTCAAATATTATAAGATTGACAGGAAAAACCCGTCTAACGTGGGTGATTCATGCTAAGAAAGTTTTAAACGGTCGTCGACATATATCGTTTTAAAATAGCACCACACTTTCGTTTTACGTAATAGAAATGACAAAATATTGTCTGTTCTTCTTAATTTGAATAGTTCCGTAATGATATTTATGGTGTTTATCTCTCGGCGAGTCCGATAAGACCTTGGTATGTGACTATAACCAGGTAGGTATAAAGTACTTACCATAGTAGATGGGGTCGCTTTTGCAACCAGCGAATCAAGGATATCTTGTTGAGTTTTCCACTACATTATATATATTTATATTGATTTGTGTAGATAGGTGTAGTTATGTCCACGTTCTAAGTTGATGCGGACACGATTGTATCGGAATGGATGTATCGGAGGTGGTAGTCCACTTATATCTTTTTGTTTCTCTAGTTTGAACATTGCAAACCGTGAAGTGTAACGCCTTCTAAGTATTTCAGGATTTTGGAGTAAAAATACCTGCAGCTTTAGATACATAATTAATGTATGTAACAATAACTCTGAGGAAAATCTTATTAGATAAGCATTAAGTAACGAAGAATGAAGATAGTGCCTAGCTCATACATGATGTTCATGGTCATGCATTAAGTATAATGTATTTAATATAATCAGAAATTAATTGAATAAAGCAATAGGATGTAGGGGAGACCGAGGGGAATTGGATCATAGGGGTGTTGGATCAGCTTTGTTTTCTCGAAAAGTAGAACCGTTAGCGAGCAGACTACAATGCAAGTGTGCCTATTTCTGCCCCTTGTTGACCCCGTAGTTAGCGTCCCTGACCAATTGTACGCCATTTTGTTTTTATTAGATCATCGTCAAAAAAATCGACTAAAGTAAGTTTCCTGCTGTTTTTTGACAGTGTAATGTTTAGGAGGTGCTTTTATATTTTCATTTAAGATTTATATGATAAGAAACCTTACAAATTAAGGATTCAAATGGTACCACTGGTACGTCTTGGTTCTCTGTGGTTTTATCTCAGTTTATTTTTTTTTTACAAACTGGCACGATTTTTCGTACCGAGGGGTGTTGGGTCAGGCCGATCCAACACACCTCGGTAAAATTTTGTATGGTTATTTTAATAGACGTACACGAACACTGTACACGAACACTACGCGTGTTGTGCCGGCCGGCTTGGACTCGGACTCGGACTCGGACTCGGACTCGGACTCGGACTCGGACTCGGACTCGGACTCGGACTCGGACTCGGACTCGGACTCGGACTCAGACTCGGACTCGGACTCAGACTCAGACTCAGACTCAGACTCAGACTCAGACTCAGACTCAGACTCAGACTCAGACTCAGACTCAGACTCAGACTCAGACTCAGACTCAGACTCAGACTCAGACTCAGACTCAGACTCAGACTCAGACTCAGACTCAGACTCGGACTCGGACTCGGACTCGGACTCGGACTCGGACTCGGACTCGGACTCGGACTCGGACTCGGACTCTCCGACTTTCACTTTCATTTTCACTATCACTTTCACCAAATTTCAGCTTTCTAGCACTTCAGGTTGTATCCGAACATTTTGATGATCATCAGTGAGCGAGTGTGTCAGTAAGTAAAGAAATCGGCGTCATTTTAGATATCCATAAATTCAAAAGTATTAAAGCCATGTCATTAAAAATTTGCATGTTTAATAAGGTTACTATCTACAATTAGATATCCTGAGGATTTGATCGATCAGGTATATCGAAAACTAAAGTTATGAGAGTTCAAAAAAACGACTAAGCACTTCGAGGAAAGGTAGTTAATGCCCTCGCGCTTCGCTTGGCTCGACTTGGAGGGGGCACTACCGTGGCTCTAGATAATTCTTAACACTTAATTATTTGGCAAATTTTTAGTAAATACAATTTAATTTTACAGTAAGCCTTTACTTTTGAAATGACATTAACGTAAAATTATCCAACACCCCTCTGTACCTGATCCATCACCCCTCGGTATGAGGGGTGTTGGATCAAAATGACTTGCTCGACTAAAGTTGAGTTTTTATTAAAGAGTTTATACTTATATTTCTAACGTGTATATCATTTGAAAGCTAATGAAATTTGCTATCGATTAGTGTAAACAAAAACGATTTATCTTTATAGAATTTTGTGTTACGAAGCAAAATGTAAAAAATGATCCAACACCCCTCGGTCTCCCTTACCTATTATTGGTAGGTACCTAATTATTAGCTAACAATCAAATCAGCTCTACTGATGTTAATATAATGAATGATGATCCAATTAGTTCATTTACTGCCATCCATTACCATCCCCACATTTACTCGCTCATTATGGGTCTTCTGAGTGACTCTAGAACTTTTGTCAGACGTGGTATAAATGGCCGTTTACGCTCTGCTTACCCCGCAAGGGATATAGGCGTGTTAAATCAATATATGTATATGTCTGTCTTTTCGCGTGGGTCACAGACTTGACGAACAACCCAATGAATCCTGCTGTCAGAGTATTTCAACCGCCTGCTGATGTAGGCCTCTGACATGGTTGTGTAACGATAACGAGTGCCATCCAAGCAATCATAGTCAGCAACCGGGGCCGACGACGTAACGTGCCCTCCGAAGGACTATTATTATTATTTTTGGACAATGAGGTCAGCGGTGATACTGCTAGACAACGGAGGACAGTTTTACAATCAATCTTCCAATACTATTATCATAGTTTTGAAGATTCCAGGTGAACTACATTCACTTTTTCTCATGGCCTAACCTCAGATTGATATATTTCGATTCCGAGAGCTGATCTTGCAAATGAGAACCCAAATCTTCGGCACTGGCATCCCCACACATTATGCGCTGGGCTCCGCTGCCAATGGCAATCGAAGAACGAGAGTAAAATGTTCTTTTCTTTTACAAGTACATACCAATAGTACAAATTAAATGAAGTGAAAAAAATATTTTCTTTTGCTTCATTAAGTTCCTCAAAAACAAATGAAAAAGTATGACGAATATATTTTAAACTATTAAGTAGGTTGTCAAAGTTCCAATTCAAATAAGTTCATAATCATGAAAAGCTCAAGAATAATGAGATAACGAGGATACGATCAACGTCTGTGTTTCGTATTCATATAAGCTGGTGGCGACATCGCTGCAAGCCAGTTCGTACACGGAGTGGTTGGCGCTCGCCCGCTGTTCAGAGCGCCCCCCGCTCACGTGCGCACGCGCTTCTCGGCTGCCTGCGGCACTACCCGCCCGCACGCACAACCATATCTCACATAACTCAAAAATGTCCCTCTTCAACTAACTCCTTGTGGTATACGTGAAGTTTGTGAACTCATTATTTCATAACTTTAATTTTCGGATAAGTTTAATTTTAAAAAACCAAAATGGTCAGTGGAAATAAAGACCCGGCGAAGCCAAACAAAATTCCGCCGAAGAATCGCGAGAAGAAGACCAACAACTACAAGAGGGCGAACGTGTTCTCGAAGCTATGGTTCATGTGGATGATGCCCACCTTCTGGCGCGGGTACAAGCGGGATCTCTACGACGCCGACCTCACCAAGCCGAAAGACAGCCACCATTCTGACAAACTAGGAGACAGGCTGGAAAAGTAAGTCAAAGATTTTTAAATATTGCGTACCGCTATTTGTATTTGTAACGGTTTTACAAATTATTCACAAAAATAAAATAAAAATTAAACCAATATAAGTAATAATGTAATAAAACGCTGCAAATATTTTAAGGAGTGAACCAGCCCTTGAAGCAAAACCGCTTTCCACAAGGAACATAGGTTAAAATATAAAGAGAGAACCTCTCGGTCTTACAAACTGACTTTGCCTGCTGGTGCATTTTGTATGAGAGGTCCATTATTTATATTTTGTCCTTGGAGAATGTTGTTCAGTGTCATGGACTTGATCACCCTCTATAGGTAATATAAACAGCTTATTTCTTTACCTACATTCTGTACGCCAAATCATCATTATCGTATGGCGTTTCTCTGCGCTGGATCCTATATCTTCATATTCAGGTTCTTCAGCTACTCTTCAGCCGCCAAATAATTAATATTTATAAGGTTACATTTAGTTAAGCACAAATACCTTAATTAAGGGTGAGTTCTTCTCACAAATCAGAACAACTTTTACAATTTTTTTTAATATGAAAAAAATTTGGTACTCGTTCTATGTGACACACTTTTTCAACATTTTTGAAGAAAAGTTGTTCAGTTTTGTGAGTAAAACACACCCTTAAAATATTTCTGCTTAATTAAATTTAGCACTATAAAGCCAGCACATCAACTTATCCTTATCCAATAAGGGACCGGCTTATACAGTTTTTTTATAAATATAAACCAGTTTATGTTGATCCCTTGGTAGGTAGGCTGATGTGCTGGCGATTAAGTCCGTTAAAGTTATTCATACATAGTCATCACTTTTCATCATGGTGAAAAAGGACATCTCATTCCAAACGGGATGTAGCCATCACAATATTATTATTTGCCTGTAGGTACCTTGACGAACATTCATTTATCAAACGTCTATTTGCACAGGCTTATAGGCTTTGAATAGGAATATTTTCTTTTGGTGCATTCATTTCTAGAGTCAAACTGGATAAAAATAACTCTATATTCTAATAATAGCTAATAAAAAATGGTAAACATTACTGGGTGTCTCTTATTTGTATAGAGGGGGGTGTAAAAGCGTTATACATTTTTGAGATCGACGCGACATTTTACAGACTAGACAGACACAGATATGACAAAATGCTGGTCGGCCACAAAACCATAAGGTCAAGCCAAAACCTCTAAAATGATTTATCTTCAATTTACGATAGTATTGTATATACCTAAGTGAATGAACCATTCCGATAAACACCAACTGGTTAAATATCCAAATAATAAGTGGAAATAGAGTTCATTTTCAATTTACGTTTCCGGAATTATTTGCAAGATATGAAATTCACATTGATGTACAGCAAAAATTCATAAAATTTAGTAAATTAAAATAATTTCCTTGTTTTATAGATAATGGTCTCTTAATACTATTTTTTTATTATGATTTCTTCCTGTTATTTTTGCTCTATTTTAAAAGCCTTACACCGTATAAAATATTATCCTTATTACTATACGCATTACTTATAAAATATTCAAAGGAAATACTAAGAAAAAAATACTCCATCTTGTAATGTCCCTCTCCTACCCTACCCCATTTTTTTTTTTTTTTTTTACTAGTCTACCTACAAACGCGAATACACAGAATCCGAATAGATAAAATCCTACTTGGCATGGTTACTAGAATTGGGTTCACTGAGGTTTATGAATCGGCCAGGTGATCGTCAACCCTACGTTGTGTATAAGTAGTAACCCAAACTTCTTTGCTGATAAGGAATGGTGTGTCCTAACTAATCTAACCATTATTTTGATGAATAATCCGCTTAACATAGCTTCATAGGAAAACTATACACCAATAAATAAATCAATTAGCAGCACCGTTAGAATATATTATGTAAGTAAAGGTACTTCAAGTCAAGGCGCAACTAGCACAGAACGACATAAAATAAAGTTAAGTAAAGCGCTGCCGAATCAATTCTACTTAGAAGTCACTATGTCGCTAGTACTTGAGTATTTTATTGGTAAGGCTTAAGGTTGGAGCCCGCCCGCTCCTGGCTTATTTTATGAAATTGTTCACCAGTGTGCTTGTATTTTCAGATGTAGTTTTATTTTAAGAGGTGGTAGGTTTTAAGTTTTCCTCTTTCTGAAAATATTCTATCAAACACAAACCGTGGGTTTCGGCTTAGCCTGACTGGACACCCTCCGCCTTATATTATTCCCAAACTAGTGCCTGAATTTACATTTACAATCAAAGTTACAAAAGATATAATGCCTTAGTAATTTAACTTAATTTTATTTGCAAAACCAAAAGAGGTGTAATAAAATAGATACGTATATAAGTAACAAAAGGAGCGAAAGCTGGATTTTCCACGTCCAGATGTACTAGCTGTCCAATATAAGGCATTTTGTATTGCAAAACAAGGAAGCTACTTTTATGGCCAAGTGTTTGGAATAATTTTTCTTTTCTGAATTTACTTTTTACTGAATCTACTTGGAACAAGGAATCTACGTCAGATAGTCAGTCTGTCTCCCCGATTCCCCAAAGAATTAAAATTCGTTCTTTCTTTTGAACCAAAGATATGTGCTAAATTGTCACATCCTCCCTAGTCTTTCCATTTTTGTAGGTGTCATTATATTTTTATTTCTAGCAAGTTACTAGTAGTACTAGAAGGTTGACAACAAATAACTATTATCTTATTGTTGATTTAATTTATAAATTTATAGGCAAACCGAGCTTTATCAAATTATTTCAAACGATAAACTTTACCATGAGACAATACCATTTCTATTATTTGTCTACCCCGCAAGAATTATGAGCATGAACAGTTAAATAACCAAAAGGATGGGTGACCGAAGATGGATGAGTTCGCTAAAATGGATGGGTGACCGCAAATGGATGGGTGACCGCAAATGGATGGGTGACCGCAAATGGATGGATGACCGCAAATGGATGGGTGACCGCAAATACCAATATTAATCTATATTTCCTCTTCTAAATATTTCCGCAGGTTAAAAAGGGCATCAAAGGAAGGCTAAAACTGCCTGCTACAAAATGCAACCTTTTCCAACCCTAAACTTGTATCGTTGGTCTTCCCGTATCTCGTTTCCCATACATTTCCTCAGTCTAAGAATAGTATCAAAAGAAAGCTAAAATTGTCCCTTACAAAACTCAACCTTTACTGAACCTAAATTCGTACCGCCTGATACTAAAGTTACCCCGTAACTTTGCTTTTAAACGTTTCCTCACATTAAAAATGGTATTAAATGAATGCTCGAATAACCCCCTTCAGAGTGCAACCCTTAGTTCCCCCATATTCGGAGGTTAGTATACTAAAGTTACATCATAACTTTGTTTCTAAACATTTTCTCACACTGAAAATAGTATCAAATGAAAGCTAGAATTATTCCCTATAGAATGCAACCTTTAGGTATCCCATATTCGTGGGTCCGAATACTAAAATTCCTCATAACTCTGTTTCTAAACATTTCCTCACTATGAAAATGGTATCAAATGAAAGCTAGAATCACCCCCTATAGAATGCAACCTTTAGCTACCCCATATTCGTGGGTCAGTATTCTAAAGTTACCTCATAACTTTATTTCTAGACATTTCCGCACACTGAAAATAGTATCAAATGAAAGCTAGAATTATTCCCTATAGAATGCAACCTTTAGTTACCCCATATTCGTGGGTCAGTATTCTAAAGTCATCCCATAAAATAAGTTGTATGAACAGATTATGCCATTTCATCATTATCCACTACCTAATATGGGCATCACTACATCACTAATCGGTTTTACACACCTATAAACACCACACTCCACTGCTAGACATGAGCTTCAGTAAATAATCTACCTACCTTCTACGAAAATTGGCGGTATTGTCTCACCAATCATCTACTTTACTTGTAACGCTAACCTATTATAGTATGTATAAATCTTATGTCCATAGAAACCGGATTGCGATTCCACTGCTGGATAGCTCACCATTGTTCACAACAAGAAATACACCATACCGTACTCAACAATTTTCCTAGTCGGTTACTTCTTCATTTTTCAACAAATCAAAACAATATAGGATTTATAAATTTCCTTTTACACACATATCGATGTGACACCCCTGTTTTCAACAGTCGGTTAAAACGGTTACGAATTTTTTCACCCAACTACTTTGCCTATCGAGCCCACTGTCAATAATGTCATACTCACTCGGTTATCCTGTTTTTATCTACCTACTTTTCCCATTTACCTGCAATATGCCATCTTCTCATACAAATTGTGTGAGCGAAAAATGCGCAGCGACGGATGTCAGGTGTGAGACCCGCCATAGGAATGATGACGCCACCGCGAAGCAAGAATAAGAGGGTAGAAACAAAACTGTTCACGGCGATTCTCCGTCTTCCCGCTAGCCGCTATCACTCACGCACTATACATACTTGCAAAACAGTTAGAATTTATCAATGACATGATTACGTTTATCACATACGTAAAAGACAAATGGGAAACAGGTAGAATAAACACGAGGTAGCAACACAATGAAAATTAATCTAGAAACCGCAAAATAGAACACACGCGAACTGCCAGCAACGTACATCCTAGGCACAAAATAACACAGAAAAATCAAAACCACTTTTAAATAGAATGGAATAAAAATTGTAAAATCAGAGAAAATAAAAGGCCTTACCAGGGTTTCTTCAAAGTTAACTAAAGGAAAATGGCGCCGCACCGAGCGTGGTGTCCGGGCAGGCGGCGGCAGTCGCGCCCGGCCGCTCGCTCAGCCGTCCTGAAAAAAAGTGACGCGCCTCAGGCCGGCGGCCGCCCACCCCCGCGTCGCCCGCGCACCCGCGGCGGGTGTCCTACCGCGCCGGGCAGTCGGAGTCTGGCTGGTCGAAATAAGTATATCAACCAGTAGCAATATCCCCCAGAGCATGTTACGATGCTGTTACGACCAATCGCAGCCCTTCTTACGTTCGACTCCAATCCTGTTGCTCAGATATTACTGGTAAAACAGCGCACTGCCTCACGTCACGTATCATTCAGCTAGTTCTGTGCAATATCAATAGATGGTGCTACTATGCACGAATTGGCTAGAATCAACATTGATTTGGGAATATAAAATATTATTTCTGGTCTATTATGAAACATAAATCGTTCAACTACCTTTGAAATTTCTGTTGCCACAAACAAAATGCATCTATTCTGATATTTGTGTTTAAACTGAGCGCAATTTATGGTATGAAAGAATTATGCATTATTGAAAGATGACTTTCATCCCAAATGTGCTCATAAACAAAGCATATTGTTAGTAAATATATTAATATTGAGGAATTATATTTGTGCGTAATTGGCTGAACCGTTACACCCGACCCCCAAATTTCTGGAGTTGATTTTAAACTTCAACGAAGGAAATTTTCCTGACTCAATAATATTTTGAGTTTACACAAATATAATTCGTACTAAATATTTTATTGACACTCTGCCCAGAATGTAAACAAGGTGTATGTGAAGTAATGCTTCAAAAGGTCAGCAACCACTAAAATGACAAAACTTCAAGCTTTTAAATTATTAGCCATGAATAAAAAATCACCTTCACAAGGACAACATATTCTTTTATCTAGGGGAACTAGTTTGTGAAGCCAGCCGACCCGAGTGGTACTATACAAAGCCGTTTTAACCAATACTCTGAATCTTAGGATTTGAAATTGAACCAGATTTGCACACCCGTGTCAAAACATGTTGACTTTAATAGCTCCAGTCATATTTATTCAATTGACCAAAACTTAACTCGAAATCTCGACCACTCTAAGCAATCGCCAAAAATCTGAATAAGTTTACAAATAAACCTGCTTATTCACAGCCAAGAATCTCAAGTGTGTAATATTATGTCACCCGATTTTCCGAAGAATTTAAGTTAGTTCTTTATTTTTGAACTAAAAATTATGTGCTTAAATTGTCACATCCTAAGAAAGACTACCAATTTTCCTTTTATTGGTAGAATCGCAAACTTGAAATATTTCATCGCCCGCATGGTACGACTTTTCGAGTTATTGAGGAATATTTTTATTCTATTCCAAAGTTTTAGATTCTATTAAGTCTTCCTAGATCGACAACTTTTTCTTTAATTTGAGAAAATACTTATAAACACAACGTTTGACAAATTATGAAGTTTGTAAATAAAGCAGATTTCTTTGAGTGTGGGGAAGTTTGCATTGCGCTGTTTGCTGCATGTAAGTGGAGTGATTTATGAAACAGACAGATAATTCTGTAAAATTCACATGACTTGTTCATTATTCTGACCAAGCATTTTACTCTAACCTAGCATCAACTTTTCATAAATCCTCATTTGTTCCGTGTATCTTAAGTGTCTTTAGGCAAAATATCAACAAAATATATCCAAGCTATGGATTCTGTTAGCTTATTTATGTCCTTAAATAACAACTCCTCTCCTTTTCCTAAGTTGTCAGTCTGTCAGGTTTTGTAAGAGGAACGCTCATGTACATCATCAAAGATCATTGAGTTTCATAACGTTCACGCTACATTGATAAGCCAACAGACCACAGTCATGGAAAAGTAAAATTGCTTCCATTACACAAGAAAACATCCTTCATTGATGAACTACGCAAAAGCTCGCACAAAAATGGTAGGCACAAATGGAAAGTCAGTGTAAAATTATTTAACCAACACAAAAATCTAATTTAAAGAAATTGCATATCCCTCCGAAAATGTATCTTGTGTGGTGTGGAACTAATCCGAGTCGTCAGCAGCAATAAACCCAACATGAAATCCAAAATTATTGACAACTCTTAGAGAATGAGCAAAAATCTATTCAGCGAGTTAAATCCAAGTTTTGCGCAAGGAAGAGACGTGTGATAATCCCTCTGTCCTAATGACCCAGCATTCCGCATCAAGTCAATACTCGATATATCATGATTTGAAAAATGATACCCATGCTGCCCTACGCAAAACAACAATACCCTTTTGCCGAATATCTGATCGCGCATAATTTAGAATCGCCTATTTGAATTCCATAGCAAATCTACTCCGCTAACTACCCGGAATAATGTGTGTCACCCTTAATAAAAATTAAAGATGGTGTGTGGGGGAAAAAGCGTTGGGTTTTTCCATCTTGCTTTGAGTGCTGCGTGTATAGTGCAGAATTCATACGAAACATCTGTTAAACACAGAGATGACTGCTGTCTTATACCTACATTGATTTTGGGTAAATCAATGTATACCTATCTTCAAATTTTCATATGACTTCCTCTTGTAAGTGTAGTGTTTTCTAAAAGGGTATGCAATATCTGTATTCACTAATAGGTGGCTATTGAAATCCTGAAAGAGCCTTCACACATTTTATTTTTAACACTTTTATTATATCACCTTTCAAGGATCCAAGGTAACTTTCACAAATTCACACCCTCTCTCAAAACCCAAACTTTACATCCTAACCTTCCATGCTCCTCTTCTGTCAAGGCGCCATCATTCACAATTTCACTCCCTCAAGCAGAACCTCAAGGCCTTACTATCAGTGAATATTTTTAAAACTGTTGAACTACTATTATTAAATTACATATTTTATTTACCAAATTGAAAAGAAACGGTAATAACTTCATTATAAAGTTCCTACTGTTAATTAAAATTACTTTACACTGGAAAATATGGAATAAGTATCCAATTATATTTTGTGCAATGTACAAAATTACGCCAAACGCAATGTTAATAATGCAAAACTACGCTTAGAGCTCCTGAAAAAGATGAAACATTTACAAACAAAAAGGACAATCACGGGACAAACACAATCTTTTGTTGCAGCGAGTAGTGAAGAGTCCGAGAAAAAGGTCCGAGGAAAACTCCTGTAGGCTCTGAACTTGTCATCACCTAAGTCAGAGGAGTCGCCACATCGAGACGCGTAACTCTTAGACTCCCCGCCCAATATCTTAAATAAACAGAAAGGACAAACACAATCTTTTGTTGTAGCGAGTAGCCAAAAGTCCGAGTAAAAGGTCCAACAAAACCTCCTGTAGGTTCTGATTTTCATCGTCACCTAAGACAGAAGAGTCGCCACATCGAGACGCGTAACTTTTAGACTCCCGCCCAATCTCTTAAATCTAAACATGTAACATAAATTTTAAAAACATAATAAGAAGGAAACACAAGTCAACTTGAACGTGTGTGTTCTTCTTGTATAAGTCCCAAAATTAAAGTTGGGATAACTAACTACTTTTGCCATGCAAGAAGTTACGCCAAATGCAATGAAAAACGCAAAATTACGCCATTCGCGATAAGATAAAAAAAAGTCGCGGAAATTCATAATATTTTCTTTTTTGTATGTATTACGCTACTGTACTAACTTTACTGATTTTTACTTCTATTTCTAGAAATTCAAATTTCATATTTGATTCTTGCTAATTATCGTAACAATTTACGCAAAAACGCTTAATTAAGAGGAAGAAAAACTTATGTTTCTCTGTTATAAGCAAACAGGCAAACAAAATTTGGAATGAATTTTACGCTTTACGCATATTTGCAAAAGACTAAGCCTTATCTGCACTAAATGATTCCCCGAATAAAACTATCTACCCTCAACCAAAATGGTTTAATCAAAAATGGATTTTCTGTTCGTCTCTCATATGGAAGGAACCTAGAAATTAAAAAGGAAATTATTAAAATCAAATAAAAATAAAAAGATTAGTAAAAAGTTCGCCTGATTAAGACTAATACCTTACACAAACTAATATCCCAATCACTAACAGCTTCTCATACGACCCCTTTTAGATAGGAATTATCATTAGAACGTTCACACGACTCATTATAACATAACTAACGACCCCCATAGTTTTAAATGCGACTCCCTATCAGATACCAACTACTAAAATTCTTACATAACTTAAGAACAGACCTAACGACCCCCATTATTTTATTTCAGACAGATAGGTAAAACATAAAAAATAACCCACTAACAGTTTCTTTTGCGACCCCCCTTTCAGATAAATTTGAATATAACAACGTAAACTACCAATCCATTTAGGTTTTTTTTATTTGACCCTCCATCAATAATATTTGATTCACTAGAAATCGAACATAATCCACTCTCTATCTTAAATAGTACCTGCTCCAATAGAACCCTAACACAATCGATGGAACTAAACCTTCCGTGGTTTGTATTCGACCCCCTATCTAAACAAAAGCCTCTCTAATAGATCAATAACCCTAACGACGTCAGCAAAACATAAAACCTATGAAACACCATTCCTATCATTCCTCTTTCACGGCAACAAATTGTGGCTACAAAAGTAACCACTTTGAACCAAAGTGTTCCCAACCCTGAAGTAACCATAAATAACACTGTTAAAAGTAAACTAAAACATGTATATAACTAATCTGCGGAAACCCCGAAAAAACATATCCTGGTCACGGTACAGCAAATTGTAACGTGACCATATTTGAGTTTAATTATGACAAGAAAACCGTCATCTGAAAGAACTTATAAGAACCGATGAAAAGGACCCGTAGTAACGCAGCGTTTGATATCCTGGTCACGGAACTCCAAATTGTAATGTCCCTCTCCTACCCTACCCCATTTTTTTTTTTTTTTTTTACTAGTCTACCTACAAACGCGAATACACAGAATCCGAATAGATAAAATCCTACTTGGCATGGTTACTAGAATTGGGTTCACTGAGGTTTATGAATCGGCCAGGTGATCGTCAACCCTACGTTGTGTATAAGTAGTAACCCAAACTTCTTTGCTGATAAGGAATGGTGTGTCCTAACTAATCTAACCATTATTTTGATGAATAATCCGCTTAACATAGCTTCATAGGAAAACTATACACCAATAAATAAATCAATTAGCAGCACCGTTAGAATATATTATGTAAGTAAAGGTACTTCAAGTCAAGGCGCAACTAGCACAGAACGACATAAAATAAAGTTAAGTAAAGCGCTGCCGAATCAATTCTACTTAGAAGTCACTATGTCGCTAGTACTTGAGTATTTTATTGGTAAGGCTTAAGGTTGGAGCCCCGCCCCGCTCCCTGGCTTATTTTATGAAATTGTTCACCAGTGTGCTTGTATTTTCAGATGTAGTTTTATTTTAAGAGGTGGTAGGTTTTAAGTTTTCCTCTTTCTGAAAATATTCTATCA
Source organism: Phthorimaea operculella (assembly GCA_024500475.1). NCBI lineage: Eukaryota > Metazoa > Arthropoda > Insecta > Lepidoptera > Gelechiidae > Phthorimaea > Phthorimaea operculella. The sequence goes on along the minus strand of JANFCV010000138.1, from coordinate 957,533 downwards.
AACACAAACCGTGGGTTTCGGCTTAGCCTGACTGGACACCTCCGCCTTATATTATTCCCAAACTAGTGCCTGAATTTACATTTACAATCAAAGTTACAAAAGATATAATGCCTTAGTAATTTAACTTAATTTTATTTGCAAAACCAAAAGAGGTGTAATAAAATAGATACGTATATAAGTAACAAAAAGGAAGCTGGATTTTCCACGTCCAGATGTACTAGCTGTCCAATATAAGGCATTTTGTATTGCAAAACAAGGAAGCTACTTTTATGGCCAAGTGTTTGGAATAATTTTTCTTTCTGAATTTACTTTTACTGAATCTACTTGGAACAAGGAATCTACGTCAGATAGTCAGTCTGTCTCCCGATTCCCCAAAGAATTAAAATTCGTTCTTTCTTTTGAACCAAAGATATGTGCTAAATTGTCACATCCTAGAAAGCTTTCCATTTTGTAGGTGTCATTATATTTTTATTTCTAAGCAAGTTACTAGTAGTACTAGAAGGTTGACAACAAATAACTATTATCTTATTGTTGATTTAATTTATAAATTTATAGGCAAACCGAGCTTTATCAAATTATTTCAAACGATAAACTTTACCATGAGACAATACCATTTCTATTATTTGTCTACCCTGCAAGAATTATGAGCATGAACAGTTAAATAACCAAAAGGATGGGTGACCGAAGATGGATGAGTTCGCTAAAATGGATGGGTGACCGCAAATGGATGGGTGACCGCAAATGGATGGGTGACCGCAAATGGATGGATGACCGCAAATGGATGGGTGACCGCAAATACCAATATTAATCTATATTTCCTCTTCTAAATATTTCCGCAGGTTAAAAGGGCATCAAAGGAAGGCTAAAACTGCCTGCTACAAAATGCAACCTTTTCCAACCCTAAACTTGTATCGTTGGTCTTCCGTATCTCGTTTCCCATACATTTCCTCAGTCTAAGAATAGTATCAAAAGAAAGCTAAAATTGTCCCTTACAAAACTCAACCTTTACTGAACCTAAATTCGTGCCTGATACTAAAGTTACCCTGTAACTTTGCTTTTAAACGTTTCCTCACATTAAAAATGGTATTAAATGAATGCTCGAATAACCCCCTTCAGAGTGCAACCCTTAGTTCCCCCATATTCGGAGGTTAGTATACTAAAGTTACATCATAACTTTGTTTCTAAACATTTTCTCACACTGAAAATAGTATCAAATGAAAGCTAGAATTATTCCCTATAGAATGCAACCTTTAGGTATCCCATATTTGTGGGTCCGAATACTAAAATTCCTCATAACTCTGTTTCTAAACATTTCCTCACTATGAAAATGGTATCAAATGAAAGCTAGAATCACCCCCTATAGAATGCAACCTTTAGCTACCCCATATTCGTGGGTCAGTATTCTAAAGTTACCTCATAACTTTATTTCTAGACATTTCCGCACACTGAAAATAGTATCAAATGAAAGCTAGAATTATTCCCTATAGAATGCAACCTTTAGTTACCCCATATTCGTGGGTCAGTATTCTAAAGTCATCCCATAAAATAAGTTGTATGAACAGATTATGCCATTTCATCATTATCCACTACCTAATATGGGCATCACTACATCACTAATCGGTTTTACACACCTATAAACACCACACTCCACTGCTAGACATGAGCTTCAGTAAATAATCTACCTACCTTCTACGAAAATTGGCGGTATTGTCTCACCAATCATCTACTTTACTTGTAACGCTAACCTATTATAGTATGTATAAATCTTATGTCCATAGAAACCGGATTGCGATTCCACTGCTGGATAGCTCACCATTGTTCACAACAAGAAATACACCATACCGTACTCAACAATTTTCCTAGTCGGTTACTTCTTCATTTTTCAACAAATCAAAACAATATAGGATTTATAAATTTCCTTTTACACACATATCGATGTGACACCCCTGTTTTCAACAGTCGGTTAAAACGGTTACGATTTTTTTTCCCACAACTACTTTGCCTATCGAGCCCACTGTCAATAATGTCATACTCACTCGGTTATCCTGTTTTTATCTACCTACTTTTCCCATTTACCTGCAATATGCCATCTTCTCATACAAATTGTGTGAGCGAAAATGCGCAGCGACGGATGTCAGGTGTGAGACCCGCCATAGGAATGATGACGCCACCGCGAAGCAAGAATAAGAGGGTAGAAACAAAACTGTTCACGGCGATTCTCCGTCTTCCCGCTAGCCGCTATCACTCACGCACTATACATACTTGCAAAACAGTTAGAATTTATCAATGACATGATTACGTTTATCACATACGTAAAAGACAAATGGGAAACAGGTAGAATAAACACGAGGTAGCAACACAATGAAAATTAATCTAGAAACCGCAAAATAGAACACACGCGAACTGCCAGCAACGTACATCCTAGGCACAAAATAACACAGAAAAATCAAAACCACTTTTAAATAGAATGGAATAAAAATTGTAAAATCAGAGAAAATAAAAGGCCTTACCAGGGTTTCTTCAAAGTTAACTAAAGGAAAATGGCGCCGCACCGAGCGTGGTGTCCGGGCAGGCGGCGGCAGTCGCGCCCGGCCGCTCGCTCAGCCGTCCTGAAAAAAAGTGACGCGCCTCAGGCCGGCGGCCGCCCACCCCCGCGTCGCCCGCGCACCCGCGGCGGGTGTCCTACCGCGCCGGGCAGTCGGAGTCTGGCTGGTCGAAATAAGTATATCAACCAGTAGCAATATCCCCCAGAGCATGTTACGATGCTGTTACGACCAATCGCAGCCCTTCTTACGTTCGACTCCAATCCTGTTGCTCAGATATTACTGGTAAAACAGCGCACTGCCTCACGTCACGTATCATTCAGCTAGTTCTGTGCAATATCAATAGATGGTGCTACTATGCACGAATTGGCTAGAATCAACATTGATTTGGGAATATAAAATATTATTTCTGGTCTATTATGAAACATAAATCGTTCAACTACCTTTGAAATTTCTGTTGCCACAAACAAAATGCATCTATTCTGATATTTGTGTTTAAACTGAGCGCAATTTATGGTATGAAAGAATTATGCATTATTGAAAGATGACTTTCATCCCAAATGTGCTCATAAACAAAGCATATTGTTAGTAAATATATTAATATTGAGGAATTATATTTGTGCGTAATTGGCTGAACCGTTACAATCTGATAGCAATTAACAATCATAATGCACAAAGTACCTATAAACTGGCAAAGAAATACATGAATACAAAAATGTGTTCATGCGTCAATCATACAATTATTATTATGTAACAGACAACTAAAATATGAATTAAGTTGAGTGATCATAGATTCGCCGTGTGGTGCCGGCTATCATCGCCGTGCGGTGCTGGCTTAGAATAGCATCACCATAATTATCTTTCCCTTTTCCAAAGAAATTTCAGAGTTGATGTGTATTGCAATATTAGGTACGCGTCACTCTGACAATCTGTTGGTATAGTGAAACACAGTCTTCTGAACGACTATCAAATTTTTGTCGCTCTGCCTATCCCGGCAGTATGTATGTATGTATCGATCATAGATTTAGATACATCCTAGCCTAGGTATGTATAAAAATCATTTTTTTTTTTTTTTTTTTTTTTTATCTATGATGGGCTTACTCTTGACCCCAATCTTACCCTAGAGCAGAGATGGTATCTACGGTGGAGCGAGCTTGCCCAGAAGATGCCTATTCACTCTAGACTTAAAGAGATTCAGGTTATATGCACTCGGAAATACAGACGCAGGCAGGGAATTCCATTCTTTAGCCGTGCGCATAATGAAAGATGATTTTAAGCGCTTAGTGCGTAATGTGGGTATATCAACTAAGAACGGATGGTAGCCGGCCGTGCGTCTGGATGTCCGATGGAAGAAAGGAGACGGTGGTATGAGCTCATGCAGCTCACGCGCACACTCTCCGAAGTACAATCTGTAGAAGACCGATAGGCAAGCAACCTTGCGGCGGTGAGCCAGGCTGTGAAGCTTGGTCGCCACCAGTTTTTTATCACCTATTAATCTCTTGGCTCTGCGTTCCACCGAATCCAGTGCAGCAAGTTGGTATTTAGCCGAGCCATCCCAAAGGTGACAGCAGTACTCCATGCAAGATCGGACTTGAGCTTTATAAAGAGTTAGAAGCTGTTCAGGCGTGAAGTACCGCTTGACTTTATTCAGGACGCCCAACTTTCTAGCTGCAATTTGAGCCTTGGACTCGATGGTGGTGCCGAAGTTGAGGTCAGAGGAAAGCTCCATGCCAAGGAGTTGAAGAGTGTTGGTCACTGGAACAGATGTACCCCGAAAAGTAGGAGAAAAGGTGAAAGGACTCCTTTTTGCGGAGAAAAAGACACGCCTGCGTTTTTGAAGCATTGAAGCTGACGAGATTGTCATCGCCCCACTGGGAGACGTTACTTAACGTCATCTTGAAAAAGCAAGCTATTTTCCACTTATTTTTTTTACTACATTTGAATATGAATGTGAATGTGCATGTAAATCCCGTATTGACCCTAAAATTCACTGCAAACAGATTTTTGTCTAAGATATAAATATAAATCATTCAATAATCAGTCTACCTAAGCCAAAGCTCAGTTGCAGACATAGGATGCAGATTACAAAACAATATTTTTACACGCAACTTGTCATATCGCATATCTCCTTGTAATATAGGTAAATCAGGGTCATACAAATTGTCTAAAATTTGTATGACACTGATTTTCAATCCAGAAGTAGAACGTCAGCATTTGTCATAATGACTAAATAGTAATACGAAATCGAAGTTAGGTGCATGTAGGTAAAATCTACTTATTTGAAAATATACTTAGGCAGGTGCTTACAATATTCCTCGTAGCAAATTAACAACATGACTCAAATTGCATTCATTGTCATGTGGCAGATCATACCCCGCGTTTCCTATAGCAGTCATTATTACTATTCGCTTTTTATGCTAACTTAATTTTTTCTATTCACAATCACTCAGAAAGTCACAATCTAATCTGATTCTCTATTTCAACCATTTGTTTTTTGTAACGCCACAATGTCAAATCATTAACAAGTTGTAAAAATAAATTCTAATTGGTTCGGTATTGGTGCTAGACGGGTGTTTTGCATATTTGCTAGATAATTAATGCAAACGCCCTTCCTTAAACAATTAATAACCTATCATAAGGTTTGAATATATCTGTTGGAGAAGGGCTCTAACATCCTGCATATTGTAGGTATGTTTTAAAGGTCAATCTGATCAACTGATTGTCATTAAAGGAAGCGTAGACTATGTTTCCCGTTTTTATATTTATTCATACTACCTAGATCATTTGTACAAATACCTACAATTTTTCGATATACTACTTACTTAGGTAATGGCAGTCACTCACAGCTGAAAAAATATGAAAACAAAAAAAGCTAGCGCACAGCCGGCGTTGCACAATGAGGTGGTTACGAATAGATTACGATAAGAAATGTTATGCATTTTTATAACACAAAATTTTATTTTAGGTATTTTTAATTTGATCGAATATAAAAAAATATATCTATCAAAGTCAGAAATAGCAAACGTTGTAAGTAATATCAAAAAGACTTCAAAAACATCTAGCTTTAATGATCCTTCTAAACACAATTCACATTCCTATTCATAGAAGCTGCAAAAACTGGACCTGTAGCCCAGCTCCTGGTCTATTTATAGACTTGGAGCCCATCAACCATACTCTGGGGGCATTTACCTCTAGTCGTGCCTTTTTTACACGTACTATAAACTTTTATAGTATTGCATATTAGCTTTAAATAGCTCACTCATTAGGGGGAACTAGTTCTTGCGATGAGGTTGCGCCGGCGCCTGCCGCCGGCCGCAGGTCGGAGCCGCCCAGATTTATCTGTAGTCTAGACACAGATAAAAATGAGCCCTTACACATGGGAAAATATTTTCAATTTGTTATTTTCTTATTGGTACAACTGATAAAACGCAGGTACTATCGCCATCAAATCTCCTACTTATTTAAAGGTCCAACTAATACTGGCCTTTCTTATGAATACTAAAAACCACTACTTTATTCCTTAAATGGATAGGTGGATTTGCTGGCGATAGTACCTCGTTGTGTTTTCCCAATGCATATTAGTTTTAAATTAACTTAGTTCGTAGGTTCAAAGGGAGAGTTAAATACCTGTTCACTCTCCCTTAAAAGTAAATACCTATAGCATTTACGCACGTTTCTGTCAAAAATTATACTTAAAGTCAAGAGCAAAAATATAATCTTGAAAATTGCATATTTTGACAGTTGCGCGTATACTATCTTAAAGTTAATGCCTCTTTTCATATTTGTCTCTGTATCTATGTGGTTGCAATAGGTACTCTGCAATTACAAGTATGCACAACCCGCTCCTCAGAATAACTTAACTACCAGCCAGGCCAGGCTGCCGGCCGGCGCTAACCTACCGCTAATATTAGGTACACTGCATAGGAAATATCTATATTTATCTTGAAAGAGAAAGTAGACATTTTTAGTAGCAACCATTTAGTAAATCCGTTCTATTGACATCTCCTTGTACCACTTTACCACTGCGTCTTTCTTAAAACTCGATTCTAATATCTCCTTAAGCAAACAGCATGCTCGTGCCTGGCATAAAGTCGTCCATGTATGTGACATCGGCATCTTATTCGCAAATGCTGGCGCCGGGTCGGCATCGACGGAGCTACAAGATATCCAGTGAAAGTTCATATTTGAATACATCCAGTGGCTCACATATTAAATACCTACTCGATTCACGTCATTGCGATGACTAGCGAAGCGACAAACATGCGACTTGCCTCGAGACATAGCAAATGAATACCCAAATTACTTGTAGTTAATGGTTGAAAATCCTTGACTCCTTCCTGTATTTTTCTTATTGCAATAAATTCTTTACTTAATTACTAGTATCTCTTTGTTCAGAAGAAGTTTGTTTACATTATTATGCAGAATCATGCACGAACTTGGTGCTTGGTGCGTTTTTGTATGACGGTCTAGTAGAGTTAAGATACTTTAAAAAATAAATGAACCAGTTCCTAAGAACATTTTATGGTATAATCTTACATTAAGTAAGATTTAAAAATATATTTTAATGTTGTGACTTGAAACAGCTGTTGTCCAAAATCCAAGTAGTTAGTTAGACATAATAAATTATTATACCTACAAATGTAAATATTGCGGCTTAATAACTAAAACATACGAGTAATTAATGTTACAGTAATTTGAAATTAACTGCATTCAAATTTCCTTTAATCGATTTGTCATTCGTTTAATTTGGAACGCGTGCTTAACCAGATATTGGAACTAATTGTTTTATTATCATTTTGTTATTCATGTCAATGGGTTTCATAATTTTAGATTTTCGTCTAGAGATCGTTAAATATTGTGTCATAGGATGATTATTAGTCATTGCGTGTACTTTTAAATTAACGCCTATTAGCGCATCAGTCGATTAAGGATAATATATTATTTTGGGCTAATGTGTCGTTCATCGGTTATAGGATCATCCAATTAAGTGAATAACAAAAGATCAAATTATAAAACAAAATTGGACTTCCCATATAAAAATAATATTTTTACAGATTTGACCTATGGAACCTATATTCTTGGGAAAAGTTGTTCAGTTTGACCTGAAGAGCTTAGCGTTTTCGGGAAAATTTGTCGTTTCGTTCTACCCGACGGATTCATTTAGAACTATCGAACACTTTTACTAGTAAAATTATAATCATTCTTGGATTTTAGGTACATTTGAATTTTCAAATAAGTAAGTAGGTATGTTAACTTGGTGACGTCAACAAGTGGACTCGATGGCACAACGTGGTACGACACGGGCTCATGGAATGTGCGGGACGTGTTATATACTAATATACCTATTTGTACACTAAGCTTTAAACGTGGCTTAGAGTGGCACGTTTATAACTAATCGGTGGAACCATCAAGTTTATAGTATACGATACATATAGTAAAGCAATTAAAAAGTTATATCACAAAACCAGAATAAAGCCGATCTGAGTTCATTCATAGATCCTTTTAACACCAATTAGCCCATTTTCATTGATCATTTACGCAGTAATTATATTATAGCACCCACTAATTTAGACTAGCGGCACAAAATAGAGTTTACAGAAGGACCACTGGACCCTATTTAAGATTTTCGCGATTTTCACTTGTTACAAGCCAGGGTTGCTAGATTCAATACAAGGACGAAATACAGCTCTAAATCTGATTACAAGAACGTGATATGATTCTAAGTTGATTTAAATGCAAGAAATATGACGTTCGTAGCAACCATGTTTTTAGTTACCTTGAGTTCCTCTGAGATTCCGGTTCATTCCGGTTAACGTCAGTAAGCGTCAAAATCGTCGCTACTACTGAATGAGCCATCTATTAACGAGGCCCGCGCGCTGTTTCCATAAAAACAACACCGTGTTTTTGCTGTATTTTTATTCGATTTCAAAATCGTACCGTTCGTATTGTCTTAATCAAGGATAATGTCATCATATTTTATACGATAACAATTATTTCCGGATACAAGAGAATTATGAATAAGTAATAAGTAATTGCGGAAGGATGAAATAATTAGCTTTATTTTAGTAGCATGAAGTTTAGATCAATAGCAAATGACGCTAGAGCGAACATTATGATACATAAACCTATTTGACGGAAAGTGACAGCGCTGGTTTAAGGTCAATTATGAGAATTTAACTGCGGCAGTGTATGTCTGAATCTATACAGGATGTCCAGCTTTATGTATTCTAAAGAAAAAACATAGCTTCTGGATACCTTAGCTAATATATGCGACATTTCCTTCTATTTCTTACCAAAAAAGCGACGCGACGCAACGCAACATTAATTTTGTTTTGCCAGATATCGCGTAAAATGCACGCAATCCTTTGCGCGCTTAATAATAATAAAATCTAAATTAAATTTATTTCTCAAACAAGAAACAGGAAATTATACAAAGAGTAGTTTCATAAGTTATAAGTACAATTGTATTACAATAATTTCACAATATCCTATGATAGGTATGCTTTTTAATTTGATTGATTGTCTCATAAATCATCAAGGAATGCACTTAGCTCGTTCTTTTATATAAAAAATATGATTCATGTCAGGATAAAAGTCAATGTGGTGCCTCTAACCCAGTAACTTTAGACATATCTCGTAAGCGTCAAATGGGAGTCATTGTTTTTTGAAGACGTGTTTACGATGTTGGCCATCCTCTCTGAGGTATTAGGTTAGGTCTTCTGGACCTCTAATTAGGTACTATAGTCATTAAATAACTAGTTTACAAAATAATCCCGTCGACGCTATTTAAAGTTTTCCCGATTTTCTGAATATGGTACAACGACTTGTGCAACAAGAACATAATACTGGGTGTTACAAAACAATCAATAAAGCTGAAAGGAGGTCAAGGTACTCATGAAACTTTCCCCATGGAACATGGGTCGAAATATGAAAAAAAAAATGTACTTCCCATACAAAATGAACTCACTTTGTATGGGAGATTTATTGATTGTTTTGTAACACATTGTATAATTCTGAGCCGATTTCAGTCCAAGAAATATGACATTCATGGCAACCATCTTCTTAGTTTCCATAACTTCCTTTGAGATTCCAGTTATTAAAAGTTAAAATCAGCGTCAAAATCGTCGCTAGTACTGAGTGAGTCATAACTAGAGTACCTTAAATTTCATTTTTTTCTATCTACTCTTTTTAAAAGGGTATTTTCAGAAACAGGTAATTTTAAAAACATGATTAGGGCTTTCCATAGTCGCACATAAAAACTTTCCACGTATTTGTGGGTCATTGTACCTACTAATTTATTTCTTGTTTTGATATTTAAAATTAATGTAGAGTTTGAACCCATAGAGCCTCCCAGTAGGCCTCATATCGTAGCTAAGCTTTGTTTATCAATAGTCAACACAAGAGTACCACGACACGAGACCGCGAGCACTGACATCATTCGATTAAGAGGACCTTCGATGGAATGCTCGTGATTTTTTTATATATGAGACGTAAGCTTACAGCTCCGTAGTGACACAAATAATTCGCTAGTTATAAGCTTGCTCTATCATGCAGGCTCTTTTGGATAGGTACAAAAATTCTAACCCGTTTGATTGCCAGCCGGTAAAAGCTGTCACTCTATTTTTTTCATGTTTTCCTTATTTTGTATCTAGTATATTGCGTTGCGTATACTTCTGCGCATTTGTTATTGCATACACAATTTACAAATTAACAATAATATTAAAGTAAAATAGATGACACAACTGTTTGTGCGAAAAGGGATCTCCATTACGAACATGAGCGTTTTTATTCTCAGAAACATTTAGCATATCCTTACATGTTGAGCATATTTTTAGCGGTGCAAAGCCTTTTTGCCTTGTTTGTGCTAATAATTGACATTACATGAGCAATTCCAAGAGCATTGTGCCTCAAAGACACCACAAACATTTTTAATATGACGATAATAATTGTCAAAGCAGCGGTGTCAATTGACATTAATAAGATGAATATACATCAACTTCGTATTATTAGAAACTCGTAACGATGCGTCAAACTAAATAAACAAAAAAATAATATTATTACAATAATGGAATTATTCTATGAAATAGCAAATAGTGTTGTGACATATCTTAACATCATGATGACGAATGGGAGTTTTACTGGCATTGTTCGTTTGACAGGGTTGGTTACATACGTTGCTGCCGGCTGCTGATTTCCTGTGTACGGTTTGCTGTTCAGAGTTGTTGTCAATACGTTGCGCAGTATCACCTGGCCAATTCGCGGTGTTCCAGGCAGTTGACTCAGAGCTGGATGCCTAGGCAATTGCCAGTGCTCCAGCTTGTTGTCATTACGTTACTCATCACTACCTCTGATGCTGTTCATTGGGTAATGTGGACGATGACGGAGACGTCGATAATGTCCTGAACGGAGCAGGAACCGGCCCCTCATTAACCAATAGAGACGGTATTTTAGACTCGTTCGGATGAGCGTATTCACAAATGTGCTTAAAACGGTTTCTTATCAAGTTATCTTATCTCTTCGCGTGAGGCGGCGTCGATACGTGCAATCACTACCACCTTAGACGTATGTTAATTGCCGATTTGACCAGCGTGGCTATCGCTCTCTATCTACTCGATTTTTCGCGGTAAAATTGCATTTTTTTCGATGGCTTGTTCAGCCAGGGATAATATTACCTAAGATAGCTTGTCTTATAAATAAAGGTTTTAAAATTAATCTTGTAGTTTTTCATAGGTAAACAACAAAATCAAAATAAATCCTCCACTACAACACCCACTTAGCAAGTTCTTTAATCATTCTTACATTCGCGATAACGAATCCAAGTTAAATTAGGCAGACGTTGCAGAGAAACAACGAAATTGGGTTGCTGAATTTAATACCAACCTTCATCTGTTATTAAAACGTTATGTGCTATGCGAAATTGGGTAGTTGATTAATTATTAAACCCACTGGTCCTGCCTCACCTCGGGGAATTGGATCTTTTCGGTAGTTCGGTCCATTGCCATTGCTATTGCTAAAAAATATATGTATTGAACAAATGAAATAAAAATGACAACTTTTCATTCGGAAGTTAAATATCAATGAAATCTTGTAAAACATTTGCTGTCATATTTAGTAAACATAGTTTGGATTTTGTTGTTTGTTCTGTTCATACCTAGGTGCACGCAGATAATATTATAATGAATTTGTTTGCACTTGAAACCGACTGACATTGATCTGCAATTAGTTTCGTACACACATTAGCAAAACACGAAAAACTAGTCTCACTCGTCAATTCTCTGAAATACTAGACTAGTTTTTGGACCAACAGAGGTCAAATGTAAAGAGTTTTTTTTACTTATATAAGATAATAGATAGATGGAGTTACCTATGTGGGATAAAGCACGGTTCACCGGGATCGAAGATTCGAATCTTCTTGTTATATTCCTTAATTTTCATAATCAAAACGGAGTTAAAGTTTAATGGGTTGACAACACACACATATCTACATAGCCACTCACCCCTTTATCCCTTGCAGGATAAGGCAGAGAGTTAACTTACTATGTCATAATTTTATAGGTAATGATATGTCGAAATATTATTAATATGTACCTGCCCACCACAAATCATGCGTAAAAATAAAAGGGCGGAGCAAAAACACGGGTTTATCGAAGATACAATGGTTCCTCGACGACTGCGGAACATAAAAAACAATTTGTTTTAATAATTTCCCAGAATTGTACTCAAGTGGAGTTTTTGTGTTTTTGTTTTTGTGCAATGTCATACTTATAAGTTATAATATTAATTCATTCATACATCAAAAGCACTTCATATATTTGACATAATATTAAAATGGAGATATATTTTAAAATAAAAGCTAAGCGGTTAACGTTTACCTACATCAGTAATTTTATGTGCATATTGTCCTCATCCTCACGAGGATCAGGGAGTCAATCTTAAGATTAAATAAAGTTCAAGGAGGTACCTAGGTATAGTGTAATGAAGTTGCTGGATGTATCTGTAGGTATTTAAGAAGATACATAACTCGTGATATACTTATTGAAAATGCATAAGCGTTAGAGTGTATATTGTAATATATAAAATAACAATATTCGTTATAATGAAGAAGTACATAGATATATTTGACTTATGCAGTGGGTAGTTACAGTTAAAATTCTTTGCTTAATCATAAGCATTCTTGCTAGAACGAGTAATTTCTTCGTTTTTTTATAACTAAGTAGTATAGACAGATGATATGTATGTGTGTAACATAGACAGTAAAAAACATCCGATTTTTATTGTGTCGATTTGCAATTTATATGCAGATTTTGCAGTTCTTTAAATGCATCAAACTACGTAGGGCACAATAAAACGTGTGGCCATGACATTATAAACGTGCAGAAATATAACATCATCATGTCAACAAAATATTGCGAAACCTTCTTAGGTAGGTACCTGCACAAAACTATAAAATATTTATTCTTTTATAACTTGTGTTGCTAAGAGAATTACTGTGCTTGATGCCTTGATCTATATGATTCAATTGTTAACTTCTGGATGCATCTTGAGTGTAAAGAGGATAGCCACTTTATCAGTTTATTTATTGCATAATTTCATGATGATATGGGTCAAAGACACTCCAGAGCATTGCTCCAGAGCATTCGATAGAGTCTCGAGCATCAGACAGACTAGCAGACATATGACATTTGTCAGTATTATGTCTACTGATCAGCGTGGGGACAGTAGCGTGCAGGCTGACGCATTGTCGCGGCGATCGGCCAAGCAAGGGCCATCAGCGTGAATGTAGCGCACAAAGGCCTACAATACAATCTCTGCGAGATGCCATAGTGTAGGAAGTGTTAATAAAACTGACGTGTGACTCCTTGTTAACGCATTACATTGCACACACACAGCTCTCAACATTTACTCACTCCACGTGACACCACATTTTGCACTCCCAATTTTTCTATTATCCAATCTAGCTATTACTTTTACGACAAGTGTAAGTACACAGTTTAGGTGACCCACATAAACGTTTGTTATACGTCCATAGCCATACCCACCTATAGAAAATTAAAAACCGTGGCCTTATTTTTAAAAATGAACCTGAACACGGGCGGCGGCACAATAAAAAAATATTGCAGCCCATTTCGCTCTCAGTACATCCTCAGAGATACGTTGGATATTGTAGGTGCAAAATACGTAACCCGTTATCCGATAAACAAAGAGAAAGTATACAGTTTTAATATCAAAATGAAGTCGGGTAGGATATAACAAGTTACGCTTTTAATTCAACGTGGAACTATAACGAAAGAGGTCAGTATTTAAAGCAGGCACCGTTATGGCCTAAAATTTATGAGCAAAGTTGTTATTCCTTTCGTACACTTAAGGATTGGATTTACAGATCGACAAAGGAAAGGAATCCGACCGGTTAATGGCACGAGAAGCCTCTGCCTGCGTGCGCACCGCGAAATGCATACAAGGCAAACGAATTAATACATGTACTGCCCAGCTTGACCCTGCTCAATGATATTTTAACGCGATAGCGCGAAGAGGCGTTGCCTCGCCAGTAGGTACTAACGGAAAAAGTTTCCGATTCAAATTCTGCCTGCGGTAGATTTTGAAAGTAATCTAAAAAATATATATTTTATAATTGAAGAACAACCCAAAAATAATATTGTGTCGGATGGTTTTGCTCTTCAATAGAATTTAACTAAATTAAAGTTAAGTAACAGAGTTGATTAACAATATTATGATTGATATAAAGGAAAAAAGGTAGAAAATTATAGATACCTACTTATTAATTACGTATTTAAACCATAAAAATTCCATATAGATAGGTACTCCGAGAGTCCGAGCCAAACAAGTCTACCGCATGTGACTCATGCACGGTTCATATAAAATGCGTAAACCGTTGCGAGGCGAGTATGTAAAATTTGACGACCATTCATGGATAATATAAATCATGGCACCAATGCGGCAATTGAATGTAGCTCCGAAGTATTTACACAACAACTTGTTTTGCCTTCTTGTCAGTGCCTACATCAAACCAAACTACTTTTATAAAATTTCGAGCTAACATTATAAAAAAGTATCTTTGCGTGCATTATGAATGACAGATTGGATGGAACATTTTATACTAATGAATTTCCGCAACTGAAAAGTATTAAACACCTATGACATCATTATTTTGCACATCTTGTCATATTTCATATTAACACGTCAAAAATCTGCGATTAAATATTTTTTGGAGCCGATCTAAGTCAAGATATCCGACATAAAAATGATTCCGATACAATAAATAAAATGTCATTTCATTGACGTACATCTGGTACTTAGATTACTTACACATAATAGGGTTTTATTTTTTCAATAAAATTGCGATGAAGTAATCATAATCATCGTTGTGCCATGTAAAATAGCTGTATAACACACAATGGTGTGTTGCCAGTGTGGTACTAATGATTGTGTAACAGGTAAAATGAGCATGAAAGGCAGGGTAGGTGGCTGAAACGTGAATGCAAGGCTGATTGCACGGTCGCCCGTAGAGCTGGCCTTTTATCGAATGATACAGAAACCCATAAAACAGAGACCTTCATATTAGGTACAGCACAGGTAGCCAAAACTCACCAAAGTCGCAAGTATATTACATTCAAGCTTAGAATATAATGCTAAACGGTGTTCAGGAAACAAGCAGTACCAACCAATACTCTACAGTGACAACCAACTAATTATTACAGTGCTGAAAAAAGTTGTTATTATACTGTTACTTCCTATAATCTTGTATATATTTTGGCGTCATGACTATATATTAGATACCTAAGTTCTGTTGAAGTAGGTACAATACATGTAGGTACGTACATACCTCCTAAATATTTCATTTAATAAACGCTTGACCAGTATACTCTACATTTTCAACTGAGAACATTTTCACCTATCGATATTTAATGTGGGCACCACTAGTTGCATGCGCATTGTGTATTGCGTGAATGACACAACGGCAGAGTTGACCAGCCCACTACATCAGCTGTTGACCTCCACAATCAATGCAGTACTAGTAATCATGATATCAATTTTATGTTCTAACTTAAACAATGCAAATCATTTCATGAAAAAACTCAACCAGAAAAGGATATAAATAATGTTAAAAATTACAAAACGGAATAAAAATATAACACTAATCTAATCACAGATCATTCCGTTAACAACAATTGCTACTACTGATTCATTCATAATCCTAACAATAACGTTACGTAAACGGTTTGACCTGCAAGTGATTATAGACTATAATTTGCCACCACAGTGCAACCTTAGCGAGGCGTCAGCTTATTGCGACTATTTTACAATTAAAATGGTTGCAAATGCAGCTTGCAACTGTTTTATAAGTTTCATCAACTCTGGAGACACTAGGGTGGTAGCTGGCAACTTGCCATAGAATGATAAATTAGACATTAACGGTCAATTAGAAGCAATATTGTTTTATCGATAATGGCCATCGGCGGCGTTCGCTCACCGTTTATGATAAATCCTGTAATTATTGATTGTAATTACATAATTGAAAGAAAGGATAAAGGAGAGTGACAAAGAAGATTGAAAAATGAAAAATCATGGTTATGAGATCATTGTATACCTGTAAACCTCCTTACTACCATGAACCCCCGAAATTATAAATTGACAGGATAATAAGACGCACATTCGAATGTAAACTGAATGATCGAATAAGTCGCATGAAATTGCTTATAGCTTGCATCGACTGCCCGCTAGCTAGCCTCAAGCGTATATTTCTCTGAAGGGTACCTCGGCTCTCCCACGGCGGTCAGAAATAAACAAAAACAAAACCAAGATGAAGGTAAATAAATAAACGAGTAGGGGCATCCGACCAGCCTTGGAGAACACGTCCGCATATTTACAACTTAAGGTCACGGTTAACCGTTTGATTGTATTTAATAAAAATCCTTATATACCTGATATTGCTAGGATGTTCCCTAAGGTTCCTTTTTCTATTATTATTGATGAGAGACTTTTATTAATGAATACTCTGTGTTTTCTTCTTTCATACATATTTCAATAAATACCTACAAAAACATAATTAATCGTTTCGTAATCAAAGGTAGAAATAGTTGACATTAAGGACATTGATTTCAATAGCTTCTATTTTTAATTAAGTCAATTGCACAGGCTAATTATAAGTGCCATTAATTGCATAATTTTAGCATTAATCTACTAAAATCTGTGCCACCCTAGAGCTGTCACGTAGGTACCTACTATAATAATGATTTAGTAATTTTATTTACTTCATCAAAAGCACATAATGCTGCTTGTAATGCAATTATAGTAAAGTCGGTAATATATTCAGATCGCCATAATTTATGTTGTTAAAAATCTGTTGATTTCACATAACTGTTTCATACGAAGGGTTTAATAAAATATAAATATTTTAATACAATCAAAGATCATGCTACAGTTATTTGAAATATCAATATGACATAACGTAATATCAGAAATTCAAAAATATATGTGACAATCATACCTACCTGTACTTCTACAACATACATTCATTATAGATATCTACACGAAATATGCACGCGTATCTATGGATAAGCTAAGTAGGTACTTACACTAAAACCGTTGTAATACATAAAAGGAAAAAATATATCAAATTCATCTGTATATTGTTTTGTTTTTCACTGTGAATTTGACAGAAAGGTGTCATATCTCGTCACGTAAAGGTCTGGCACGATAGCTTCGTGGCGCAGGCGCTGCTTCTAACAATGAGCTGTAATTAAACGGTGTGAGCGACTCGCGACTAACAGCCACTAACAGGGACAAGGAGACCACACCACTTTGTACCCATAATGACAGCCATGAAAATAGTATAAAAAAAAACCGGCCAAGAGCGTGTCAGACACGCCCACTAATAGGGTTTCGTAGTCAACGTTTAAATATCAGGTTTTTCAGCATTACAAACTTAATTTTGTTGCTGGTTTGTTAGCAGCAGTACCCAACCGCAAATAGAAAACTCAATTTTTCTGAAACCTTTAAGGGTACGATCCGTTATAGTTTTCATTGTAACTTCAGATTGTAAGCTATATTCCATATTTATTTCAAATTTTTAGCGTTTATACTTTAGAAGTTCCAGCTGGAACAAATTATGGGTCAAAAACGCCCTTTTTAAAAGCAAATATCTCGTGACAGAAACATTTTAGTGACTTTGTTTCAAAGAAACCTCACCTTAGTTTTAAAAGACCTATTCAACGATACCCTATTCAATACAACAGAAGAAAAACATTTTTTTTGCCCCCCTTTCACTTGTATGGGAGGGCGTCCAAAAAACATTTAAAATATTTTTTTCTTAACATTTCTATATTTGGGTCAACACGATCTATCTTCTCACCAAATTTCATGTCGATAGCTCTAAAACTGACGAAGATATGAGGGCGCGGCATACAGACAGACAGACAGACAGACAGACAGACAGACAGACAGACAGACAGACAGACAGACAGACAGACAGACATGACGAAACTATAAGGGTTTCTAGTAGACTACGAAACCCTAATAATCGCAATCTTATCTATTTGTCTGAAAAGTATAACTTGTTTTAGTGTTTCTCCCATACTGCATGTATTTCTGTTCTTTGTATCCAAGTCGTTGATTTGATAAATTATTACTGACATTGTTTTTATTTGACATCAAATATTTTACGCGATCTTTGACACATTGCACAATTAGAAGTTGCTCGCCTGCTCAGTAACGGAATTTTATACCTTTTTAGCATTGCATAACTTTCATCCCCTATTTTGAAACCCCGAGGTATGATTTTTGAAAACTTTTGAATATAATGATATCTACTATACATCAGAAATAAGTGTGCTAAATTTCAAGTCTGTGGCTCTAAAGGTCCGGCCGGCACGTTAATATCAAACTTTCATCCCCCTTTTTACCCCCTTAGAGGTTGAATTTTCTAAAACGCCAAAACACGTCTTAATTTATTTTCAAAGATCTTCCACAGTACGAAATTTCAGTCAAATATATCAAAAGAATAAAAAGTTTCATACAAACTTTCATCCCCTGTTTTACCCCTTTAGGGGTTGAATTTCGAAAAATCCTTTCTTAGTGGATGCCTACATTGTTTAAAGAATACGCATGCCAAATTTCACGCTTCTAGCTCTAAAGGTTTAGCCTGTGCGTTGATCTATGACCTATCCCCTTTGCCTTTTATATATATAGATAGATAGGAGAGTAACAACAAAAATTAGGAAAACGGCGCGCGGGCGCCTTTACCAGATAGCTCACTCAGTACTAGCGTAGATTTTGACGCTTACTGACGAAAACTGGAAAAAACCGGAATCTCAGGGGAAGTCGAGGTAAATAAATGACACGAATGTCATATTTATTGGATTAAAATTGGCTCAGAATCATACGACGTTCTTCGTCAGATTTTGCTGTTTTGACGTTTTTATACTTTGAGATTTTTGACAGTAGCAACCCTGGCAATGTAACAAGTGCCAATCGAGCAAATCCGAAATAGGGCCGAGTGAACTTTCTGTAAACTCTCTATTTTGTGGTTACAATATCTTACGAGCATGATCTTTGATGCCATGTTCAAACAATCCGAAATTCCGGGACTGAAGTTATATGTTTATTCGGTTGCTAAGTTAGTGAAATAACCCATTTGACTTTTTAAAGTCTTTGGAAGCTATAAAAGAATTATCATTTAGGTCATGCCATCTACAATCCATGTTACTAAGTGTATTATAGGTGGACTGGATATGTAAATTTCGAGTTTATATCTGTTTGTCCTAGACGTAAAAGGTCAAATTAATTCTTTATCACTAGATGTTTTAATGTAGGTAAATAAACTTAGATCTATTGTTATATTATTAGTGTAGATGAAAATTGTAATACTTAAATAGAGCTACTTAACAAGCAGGTAATTGCTCAAAATAGTACTAATAATGTAGAACATCAATGAATCTTGATTAAAAAATCGTTTATTTCTAAAAACTTGGAACATAAAATATATAAGGAGATACAAGTATAGTGTTATGCAGATATTGTATACAGGGAGTAACAGAAAGGGTATAACAAGCCGAAAGGAGCTCAAGGTACTCATGAAACTGAACAACTTTCCCCATAGAACATGGGTCGATATATGAAAAAAAAATTTGGACCTCCCATACAAAATCGCCGATCAACTAATTGATTTACTATGGGAGGTCCAAATTTTTTTTTCATATTTCGGCCCATGTTCCATGGGGAAAGTTGTTCAGTTTCATGAGTACCTTGACCTCCTTTCGGCCTGTTATACCCTTTCCGTTACTCCCGGTATAATTAAATAGTATATATTTATCACTATCGGATATTCTTGTAAGTATTAACATAACAATCAACTTTTTTATAGCATTCATAAATACATAAAATACTAATTAATTACGCGCATTTATTTGCACTTAATTATTTGAGATAACGTTATAGCTACTATCAATACAAAATACAGCCTTATTCAATATACCTCTATCTTCTTCTAGCTCCATATCAAATTGCCGTCATCTTATTAATGCTAGATGTACGCAGGTTACTACATCTACCCTGAACATAACGTCAATAATCTACTGCTGGACATATGCCACCCCCTATTAGACGGTGTTTGTCAAGTTTGGCAGACGAATTGCTGGGCGCAGTGCAATGTGATGTATTCTCAAGCAACGCTGCTGTCCACACCCTAGATTCATCCCTTAGTCGCCTTATACGACACTTAAGAATAAAAATACAGTGATGCTATTCTAAACCGGTACCGCATGGCAACCAAGCACGCAGTACTGGTCCCCAAATTGCATATCGCGCAGCAACGAGAGTAAATTTGCGTTTCCTTGCCTCGGTAGAGCATTGCACAACTAGGCATGTACTTGCATTACAAATATTGACGTTCGGCTGCGCGTAATACCAGTGCTAACCATGCAAACAGGCCCTTGTAGAAGCTGACAGTTTACGTATGGTTTTAAGATGTTTATGCGGCACAACTTACCAATGTAAAAAATCATATGTGACGGCGCATGCCGTCTCCTTGCTGTTTTCGAAGAAAGTCGCCGGGACAAGATTGACAACATCAATCTGGGGAAGCGTCACCTCTCCGGAGCGCTGTCATGGTTTCCAGATAGAAAACCACCAGCACCCGGAAGACAGGCGAATCCTATTAGTTCCACGCGACCACAAGTGAATTCATGATATAATCGACGGAGCAGCACCTAACCCATGCGATATGGACCATCCTGATGATACTTCTACATCAGAAGTGGGATACCAAATACTACGCCCACTGACAAGGGTTAATGCCAGTTTACACGTGAAGAAAATAAATTACCTATGATGATTTTTCCGGCCGGGATAGCGAAGCATCACAGTGCTGGTTTTCAGAGAAAGTAAATTAGAAGAATCGTCTGTCGAAAGCCGTATGTGACAACAACGAATGGATTGACCGTGAAGTGTCAGTAACTGGGCACGGAACCCTGGAAAATAATAGGAGTGTTTGGAAATCCCTACCGACTGCTACCTAAGGAAGTTTCAAAGGAAATGTGATCGTTTTGTTTTCTTTCTTGATTCTCGCTCTATGGTGTTTACGTTGAATAACACTTGTGTTACATGTTTCAGCCGCGCTGCTTCTACTAAGAGATGTTCAATCTAAATACGGCAAGTTTAATCTACGTGCAAACGGGGACCGTATACTGCAGGATTAGATGCTAGTGTGCTGACTAGTAAAACATGCTTGTGTGGACCCATCTAAAGTATTGTTTACATCGGGTGAGACGTTTCCAATTGTATCATGATCATGCATCGGTGATTTTAGACAAAAACATCTTCGTACAAATTTAGTAATCAGAAATTCTATCAAAATTCTGTAAATTGAAAATGAATGAGTGAGTCCGTTCTCGACTATCTATGCCAACAACTACCTATCTTTAGGTACAAATTATTGCTGATACCTTACTCAACGTAGATGCAGCACGCTGTTACTGTTTGTTTATTGTCTAAAACTTATTGCGGTGTATGATTTCGTGATATTTTACCTATAACAGTAATACGTTTTTGGAACAGCAGCGATGCAGAAATTTTTCAATTCAAGAGAGATATACTATAATGTGTCGATTTAAAATCGTATCTCGATGGCAAGGTGTGGGGATGTGTTTCGATGGGAACGCGTCTAAATGGAACTAAACCGATTGTATAAGTCGTGCATGATGTTGTATCCTAACCTACCAATATGAAATTATCACAACACAGATAAATCCATTCCTTTACCTTCAGACATATTGCGTCTTTCTCATTTTAAATATTCGTCGTTTCGTTTTGCAACTTCAGCAATCTTCGTAGTTAACCAGAGAGCTATAACGTACTAGAGACTACAATAGGAACAATATTCTGTGCACTAGGTCTAACTAATAGATGCAGCGTAACCGCACATGTCTGTTATCATAAGCGACACAACATGGCATCTCTGCTAAAATTATACTAAAAAAAAAGTTATGAACATATTGAGATATTGCTAGTTTTAGTTTTAAAACAAAATTTACGCGCTCAAGAGCCAGCAAGCAACTGAGTCAGTTGGAGCCGCGTGACTCCACATGGGTGGAACCTTTTGGATGTTAGTGGTGCCATTTCTATACTAGGTAGTTAACATTTGAAATCGGATTGCTAGAGCTATGAGCGAGCATACATATATAATTTTTTTTCCAAATACATGTTATTTGTGTGAAGTTGGACGTTCAGGAGGGCGAAGATTCGTGGCATTTTGCATTGTATCTCAGCACGCGTAGAAGTTTCAGAAGGTTCCCTTGCCACGGCATAACTTTATCTTTGCTGCATCTTAGACGCTGCATACCGTTTGCTTAAATGAAACTATAAAGGAGAAATATTAGATTTGTAGGTGCTTGTACTATAGAAAGTTTACAGAGGGATCGCTTGTTGCATAGCCATGGTTGCTGCAGTCACGCACGGGTCACGTTCGACGCGTGGCGAGTGTGCTTGTTGTGTTCAATTCAAATGCTTGCTGTGTTCTATCCGTGTTTTTATACAGTTGCAAAATTTTAACGCCGATAACTGTAAATGCGACAAAGTTTCATCTTCGTAAAACGGTAACGGGGACAAATACCAAAGTTGCACAAACCGGAGAGAGGAATGCCAGGGTGGTGGTTAGTATGTCGGGAGCTTCGATGGCTGTCGTCAGAGATGTGGATCTTACAAATAACAACTTCTTCCAAAAAAATTGGTACTTAGTCTGGCATGTTTTAAGTTATCCATTTCAATAAATACCTTTACAGCAATTTAATATGGCTAGGTTCAGCTCGGGGTTGAGGTGCAGGTGGATCTGTGCAAGATCGTGATGTGATCGAGCCGGCTTCAATGCAAGAACGTGATGATGATGATGATGATGCCCCTACAGACGTATCCGTCGACGGCGGAACACTGTCAAGTACTTCTTTGTTCGTGAGCACGAATGTGACTCAAAAACCGAGTTTAGATTTGAAGGTTCGGTCGCAAGCAGCGCACTGAAGCTGCCCGCTTTCATTGTACGTATATACTTGGGCCAAATATGGCGAATCAAAAAACGCTTTGCTTTGAGTTCCTCTGAGACTTCAGTTCATTCCAGTGAGCGTCAAAGTCGTCGCTGGTGCCATGAGGACCATCCGGTGGAGGTCGCGAGCCGTATCCTAATTTGAGCTCGTACCATTGTAAGGTACCTACATCAACTTGCTGCAATGCCAAAGTTAAATAACTATGAACTATAGTTGTTGCTTGACTTCTTACAAATGGTTTTTATAAATATGGGAATAATCACTTATTTGTTAAGAACTATGAGTTTTCAAGTTACTGAAAAGCAAAATAAGCAGAATAAACCCAAAATGTTAGTACTGTAAAATTGGTGCAGGGTATTTCGGGTCGTTGCACGACTCGATATTCCGCTCGAAAAGAAGAAGAAGTAAAATTGGTTCTTGACTAAGAGTAGTCTTGCAGCTAATGCAAGTTTGCGTGTTGGGAAAAACAGCTATTACGACGCGTTTTGTGCGGAAAGGCAGATGGTCACAACCGTGTTCATGGGCTTTGGTAAAACATGTTTTCTTTTTTTTTTCAGTACTATGTTGAGTTCAATTATCCATCAAGGGTCATCACTGTTACAAGGGCTATTCATTACATTACTATTGTCTGATGAAATGCGAAAATACTACCCTTAAGATGTTCAGTAACCTGAAGGCTATTAACACGAGTGTTAGCTACTTCACAACAGCCACTGGTTGGCCTTATTACGCTGTCCTGTGATGTAACGCTGCTAATTCGGTCCTGAAGATGGCGATGCCGATATAATTAGATTATTAAGACTGGTGTAAGATTGCAGAACTCAAAGTTGCAAACACCTTATGGACATTAACTTGCTTACTGGTGTTCCTAAAAGACGTGCAGTCTCCTGTTTAGCAAAGATGGATGTGAAGTTGATGGACTTGCATGCGATGCTGTAAAATAGAGTTTAATGGCCAGATATTGTTAAACAAAATTGTATCGAGCTACTCGATGGAAGTTTACAAGTTATATAGAATTCTAAGCTCTACTCCATTAAAACGATGCATGAAAGGTTGAACACTAAGAAATTGAGGAATATAACAAAAAAGGAGGTGAATCCTAATGATAGTCAGGAGCCCAAGGGGAAATTCGTGTTGTCACCAAGCGCAGCATGTGATCGTACAGTGGGATTCCTTGTACCTGTCGGTCAAATTGTCTTGTCTAGTGATTTTTATCCGGTGAGTCAGATTCATGTTGGTTGGCTGTTATGAACTGTTTGACTGTTACTGTTGTTTACTGAAATTATTACGGTTGGATGCCGTGACGGCGGTGGTTACTGTGGTGGTTGAAGGGGTCATGTCGTACCAAGCCATGCAGCTTAGAGCGGCTGGTTGAAAGGACACATGCATCCGGTTCAACGTTTGGAGTGTATGTGTCTGGTCGAAAGGACATCCAGGTCTAATGGTGGATCGTGCCGGGCTACACCCAGGTGGGTTAAGTTGATAGCACATCCTGGTCTGAAATGGATCGTGCCAGGCTACACCCTGGTGGTGGGGTTAGTTGAAAGGACATCTAGTTCTAGACCTGATCGTGCTGGGTCACACCCAGTTGGGGTTAGTTGAAAGGACATCCTGTTCTAGACTGGATCGTGCCGGTCCTGACACATGGTGGTTGTTTGGATTATTGGTGGATTACACGATTGAGACTTGTGGTTATTACTGATGGATTACACGCTGACAAACCGGACTCGTCAGGTTGGACGAGCGGGTGTTTTGAAATGGAGCGTTGACTGCTTGCGTGATTGTTACAGAGCCACGAGCTGCAGTGCCCAAGGGAAGCGCCCGAGGACGGTCGCATGTCAGTCTGGCCGTGACGGCGCATGCCGTCTCCTTGCTGTTTTCGAAGAAAGTCGCCGGGACAAGATTGACAACATCAATCTGGGGAAGCGTCACCTCTCCGGAGCGCTGTCATGGTTTCCAGATAGAAAACCACCAGCACCCGGAAGACAGGCGAATCCTATTAGTTCCACGCGACCACAAGTGAATTCATGATATAATCGACGGAGCAGCACCTAACCCATGCGATATGGACCATCCTGATGATACTTCTACATATGTATACCTACCTGTAAGGGACAGCTCTCCGAATACTGATATGAGGTCTCATCTCATTCAAGGCCTGAATGCACCCTATCAGTATTCGGATAGCTGTTGTTTACACCCTGTATAAAACGAAAGAACAACTTTTATATGAATTATTCACTTTATTTTCCATTTTATCATTCCTGTCTGCACCTATATTTCAATTAATAGTTTCTTATTAAACACACATAGTAGATATATGACGTACGTGACCCACTATTTGTAGTACTAAGTAGGTAGGTAGGCTACTAACATCACAGTTTATCATATCCATTGATTAAATATAGAGTTTGTCACACAGCGAGCCTCGCATACCAGGTTGTTTAGGTAACACGTCAGAGTAGTATGTTTCGTCAGAGCCCAGAGGTGACGCCG
Organism: Phthorimaea operculella; assembly: GCA_024500475.1. Taxonomy (NCBI): domain Eukaryota; kingdom Metazoa; phylum Arthropoda; class Insecta; order Lepidoptera; family Gelechiidae; genus Phthorimaea; species Phthorimaea operculella. Next base: position 931,945 of record JANFCV010000138.1, on the reverse strand, counting down.
TACAGACGCCGGTCAGAGAGCGAGGACATCACACCTGAGGAAGGCCTGCCCAATTGCCCATGCGCATCCGTCACCTCGCGTTCATGTCACGTCTAGGCTTTTGAAGTTTTGCTACTTCTTTCGTGTGGGACACCGAGTGAACAAACGATCCGGTAAACTTTGTTACTTATCTAATAGAAAGTGTTAGTAATTTACTACCTATTGATATAAGAAACGATATGCTTGCCTTATTCTGAGCAAGATATGTCTTCACAGAAAAACGAATGATTTGAGAACGCATATTTTATCTTATTTAAGTCATAAGTATTCACCCTTTGAAGAAATGTTGTACTTAACAAATGTTTCTTTTTGTATGTTGCAAATTAAAGAGCGAGGGAATATTTTTGATGTCACATTCATACAAAACAAATGTCGTGGATTCTTTTTCTCCGTTGCTCCTTGACCAACCACTGATACAGCAGATTTTATCTTTTTTATTCGGGTTTAAAATACTTTCATTACACCGATCGACCTTAAAGCTTGTTCAAGCTGATGTTCAATGGATCGTTAATAAGTAAAGTCGGCATTTGGTCCTGAATTGCACTGACGGTAAATATGATAGGGTTGACTCTACTCGTACGGCTTTCAATTAGGATTCCCAGTCTTTTAGCATGACTTGTTATTGTTAGACTAGAAATTTCGCAGTGATAAATGTAAACGACGTAATTTTTTTTTAATATTTTGAATGAAGGAACTAACCATTACACGCCGAACTCAAACGAATATTAATCGGCTTATTTAACTACATTCAAAACATTCGTATTTTAATTGAACCTATTGAAACTTCAGAATATCTCCTCCAATGTTCAAGTTTCATTCACTAGCGTCATCTTACGGCGATAAAACCTCGTTGAAGGTAGCCCTACGCGGGCGCCACGGATCGGCGGCGACATAAAACTACCGTTAGCTTTAACCACCCGACCGATCTCATATTTTGCACACTTGATATCGTATTTTAGAAATCAAGCAAATAAAGAATACATTCCGCAATTTTTCTTGTAAGCCGGCACACTTTCCTCGTGACACGGAAATAATATTAATGATTTCGCATTTCTGTGACCTGCCTCAAGCTTTATACTGAATTCAAAGAAATTATGCACGTAAATCGACACTGGAAACTCATTAGTATAGGTAGTTTATGTTGATAATAAACAACATATCACAGATAATTCTACGCGCTATATCCTATATATTGGTAATCAATCGCCTTGTACAGGGTGTATTTGTGATGTAATTTGTTACGGATATGGGAATTGTATCCGGCAGAGCCGTCAACGGTCATTAATTAACATAGGAATGTTAGTGTGAATGACTACGAAATGGAAATCCTATGCCATGTGACATCTGTGTGGGTGTATCGTGAACACGTACTCAGATACAGTCTACTATCTCCTAACAAATTATAAATGTTTATCATCAAACAATCTCATGCTACTGCAGGTAAATATAGTACATTTACAAATGTATCAAATCATAAGCTGCGCATTTAATTTATGAACAAGGAAGTACGAGGTTTGCGTCACTCGGTAGGTACAAAGCAAAATATGCAATATCTGCAGAGCGAGTGCAGCTATCCAGTGGCAGTGGTGCCGTGTAACATGGTTACTCGTTGGCATTTTGCCGGTTCATGCGAAATGCTGATCACAGTCGGTGCGGTAAAGAGACTAGAGTCACTAGATATAGCGCAGCATAAAGTAGGTACAGAATAGTGGCAGTGGCGCTTCGGCCGGCGGTCGGCAACCGGCGCCCGACGCTCCCAATGCTTTCGCCTTAGGCCGTTGAATCAATGCGTCATTCGCTTTAGCGCAGACTGTAGTAGCATCCAGTTTCGGAGGCTGGTACAGGCTGACCAGCCCAACTAGTGTTAGTATGTCACCGCCGCATGGGAATGTACACACATACCGGTTATTTACTTTTATTCACGAGTACTAGAGACGCTTTCACTCCTATGTTATTCACGTACGATGTCGTCGCTATTATTTGTCTCTAGCCTTACATAAAAAAACATTTTTCAAATGGTCCAATGAGATTTTCGTTAGACGCATTAAGGAAAGCAAGAATGTGGGAGGTTTATTATGGCCGACCCACACGTGTTGACTCTACATTAGCAAATTATTACATAACGGTGTTCTATAGATTTTTTTTTATCTGATGTAGGTCAAAGACATTTTATTATAGACACGTTTCCTCCATACTGCTTGCACAAAAAAAATGGTTCCTGAAATTCAGTGACATCACGTATGGCATGGCATATGTGTCATGTGCGCTCGCTAGGACAGCTGACTGATTTATTGGTCTCCAGGAGACCAATTTCAAGGCACAACTTTTTGCTCAGGTGGCGTATCTACAACCTAGAACCTACATTTAATATCATTGATGTAGGTAAAATAATTTTGACACTGAATCAGCATTTTGAATTATTCATTATATTATTCTGAAGAAGATTTATTGCCGTACGTGACGATTGAGCTACTGAGAATGTAGTCGTTAGCAAGTTAGCTAGAAAAACCTTGCAGGGTCAGCTGACTCGTGACATCGGAACATGCTAAGCTTAAGAATGGTTGGTTCTTTTGAAGTTTTTTTACACGTAGCGACGTTAGGATCAAAACCGGTGTGTCTAGGTTATACTTCAACTTATTATATTTTCGAGACAACCTTAAAACTTACCTACATGTAACTTACTCTACAACTTTTTTGCATTAGCGAATACCTACTGCTCTAGTGTTTTAGATCAAAAATATAAAATTTGCCTGACATATCCGCATTATGGTGTTCTGTGTCCAACTGTTTAATACACTGTTCGTGCGTCTGCGTATTGTATGCGATGCAAGTAAGGTTCTCAAAACATGTTGCGTGTTTTATAAACACTGTCACGATGTGGCAAGGGGCTACCATTGACTCTGCATTTCTTTTAAGTATATTTATTGTCTCTTTCACGATAACCAGCAATGTGAGTAGATACGACGAATTAGACCCTAATGGCAAGATCATGTTTAGTTTTATCTGCATTTTCGTAAACATCGTCCACTTTATCCATTAATTCAATCATGTTGTCGAACTCCCCGATAAACTCTAGAGTCAAAGTTGTACATCGCCCAGCCAAGCATCCAAATGTCATCAGGCTCGTTTAACTTTTATCTTGTAAAATGTTTCTACTCTCTTTAACAAAATATGACGTCAAAGATTTATTTATCGCCTATTTAGTCAATTCAATCATGCATGCGTGGATAAAACTGCCACTGAATCATACGTTCGGCAGCATTAGATGGACGCGGTGCATATTTTATTAATTATCACAATCCGTCTGGTAAATCTTGACACAATCACGCTACTATGTCAAGGCGCTGCTAGCCGCACTGAGCCCTATTATCAACTCGCAATTACTTTGATAACTTTACAATTCAAATCTTACTTTAGTATTCAAGTAGAGTAGGAAGCAAAACATGTATGTAAGTAATTCTACGCATTCGTGAGATGTATATCTAAGATTTAAAAGTCAAAATGATGATATCATGGAACCAACTCCCAACTACATCAGACTAAACTCACATAGGTAGACGGATTCCAAAGAAAGTGAAGCCATTAAACCCGGTTATTTAAACTATACGTTAGATAAATGTTTATCACGCCTAGATAAATTAATACTTATACAGAGATCTACTCTAAGCATAAAAAATACTTTAGGATTAAATGATAAAAAAAATTGAACGCGTGTAACGTACGCAACACAGAGTTTATAACATCATATTATGGCGTTGTATTGGTTTTCACCTGTAGTTCGTTTGTATTGTCCCTAATGGAAGGCATTGTAATCTGCCGCTGCATAGTTGATCTTTTTCTTCACATTTTGTAACGCTTCACCTCTATGTATTCCTTGGTCTGGGTCAACTACGAGTACTCGTTTACATAGCCAATAAACCAATGTGTGTAAGTAACTGTGAGTTGCTTGCACCTCAGAGGTCAAGATGGCGGGACGTACGCTCTTTAGCACTGTTTTGTCAATGAAAGTAAACTTTAATGTATGTTTGCCACCACGGGCAAAGTATGCCAAGCAAGATAGATCAATGTTTTTAAACGAGTCCATGTGAATAGTTCTTTACGGTCTCTTGATGATTTTCCCACACGAACTTACATAATTGTTCAGAGAATTGTCATATTGAATAAAATAAAGACTCCCATACATAATCGCCGATTAGCTGATTAATTTACTATGGGAGGCCAATTGTTTTTCTTCATATTTCGGTTTATGTACTATGGGGTTCAGTTACATGACTACCTACCTTGACATCCTTGTTATACCCTTTTCTCTTTTTTATTCCCGGTATTCTGTTATCAAAATATATTGTATTTCTTGTCTTACGTAAATTACATGCTTGGCTTTGACTGAAGTGTAAGTTTAAAGTAAATATATGATAAAATAAATGGTAAATGTTATTCTATATTATGTATCAAATAAAACCATGCAAATATCCACCGAAGTATATAATTATGTTTGGCATTGACAAGCTTGCTTACTTATTCATCAAACATATTGGATTTCTAGAAATTGTATAATTATTCCGTACGTCTGACAATTGGATTCAAACTACTCTTAAATGACATAACTACGACTTGCGTTCATTGGATAATCGTTGTCTTTATTCGGTGGTCTAACAATTCACTTTTGTTTACAGGAAATGGCTGGAGGAAATCGCATTAGCGGCGAAGAGCGGCCGAAAGCCGTCGCTGCTGCGTGCCATGACCAAAGCCTTCTGGATGAGTTTCATGCCTTCCGGGTTCATGTTCCTCATTCAGGCTCTTCTCCTCAAGTGAGTAGATTTCCTAACAACATTAGTCATAGTGGCACATTGACATCGACACGCGAGCGACACATAAAACCAAATTATGCAGTAATTTGCTATGTGGTTACGGTTAAGTGCCTGACCAGTTTCAACGTATACCATTTAGGAAGGAAACAGGTACCTACTGTGCTGAAAAACTAGCTATTTGGGCAAATGATTTAGCAAATACGTTATGTTCTGTGACAGTAATTCCACCACGTGTTGGACCTACGTATAGACGTTATAAAAATGTTTGTAAGGTTTTCCTAATCTCTAGGTATTCGCAACTATTTACTCTTCTACGACTATTTACATACTAGATTAATAAAATATGTTAACTATAGATAAAGAATGATTTGCCAAATTTTCTTCAGCACATACCTACTTATTTCAAGGCTCCAAATTTATTTTAATATAGGTAGTTTTCTCACGCTAATATAATTAATTAGCTTATTTAATAATCTAATAATATTTGCACGCACTGCATCTTTTCTCGTCTTAGGCCGCGACATCCCGCAAACTTATGATCTCATATTTTGAAGACGAGACACGTTTACAAATTAACCGTTTTGACTTTTCCAGACCCTTCCAACCAGTAGCGCTGAGTATGATGCTGGCTTACTGGGAGCCAGGCACGGACATGACATACGAGCAAGCAGTGTACTGTGCATCGGCCGTCATCTTGATGTCTCTACTGATCGCCTTCCTGAACCACCACGGGACTTACTCCACGCAGCAGTTCGGAATGAAAGTCCGCATCGCAGCTTGCTCGCTCATTTATAGAAAAGTAAGTCTTTCAATTTATCCGTAGATAGCTTCTTGGCAAACAAACGTCATTAACAGCAGTTTCTGTTTCTAAGGTATCATCCTTAATAAATCCAATATCGAAATATGCCGATCTTATCAATTTACCCATGTAAGGAAAGTTCAAATTATAATGTTAATATTCTTGAAAATCGTCGTCATAATCATCATAGGGTGCCATTCTCAAAGGTCTTGAAATGCATAAAATCTTCTGCAACTAGTTAAGCTAGTACTATACAGGGTGTAAGGGACAGCTCTCCGAATACTGATAGGGTACACTCAGACCACGAAACTGAACAACTTCCCATGAGAAAATATTTCAGGAACGTAAAAAATTTTTTGTCTTCCCATAGTAAATGCAGTCTGCTGATCGTGATTATGTATGGGAGGTCAAATTTTTTTTTACTTTTCCTTAAAAAAGTTCCTAAGGGAAGTTGTTTAGTTTAATGGTCTAAATGCACCCTATCAGTATTCGGGAGAGCCCTTATTTTACTTTACATAACGCCTGCCACAATAATCATTGTCCCACAGGTAATGCGCATGAGTTCTGGTGCGCTCGCGCAGACTACGGCCGGGCAGGTGGTGAACTTGCTCTCCAACGACGTGAACCGCTTCGACTACGCGTTCATCTACTCGCACTTCATCTGGCTGCTGCCGCTGCAGGTCGTCGTGGTCTGCTACCTGATCTACCTGAAGATTGGTTATGCTGCTATCGTGGGCGTTGTCGGCATCGTTCTACAGACCATTCCAGTGCAATGTATGTAGTCTTTCAACTTTATGTTTGTTTAAACTAGTACATTCTTCCATACACTAGCTGTGACACTAGTTATCGAACCTCTCTATGTTACCGAACGAACAACATTCCTGAAAACTCTAAGGGCAACAGGACATACGGACGCTAACAGGACAAATTGATAAAAAAATGCCTCCGCTTTGAATGTTGCAACCGCAACTGTTATTTTGTATGTGTGACCCAATTTTTTTTATAGGCCTGAGGCCTTTGGTTCTTGGGGAAAATGGTTCAGTTTGACGTGTTTAGCTTAACGTTGTCTGATAAGTCAGTTATTCAGTACCACCCTGTATGGGTACATGACACTATTTGGCAACTACGGCACACGAGATATAGACTGAAATTAGTAATTCAAACTTAACAGGAAGATTTACTTAATCTTTTACATTGTATTGTACGTAGAGTAATAATAAAAACTCGTTTACCTTGCAGCATACATGAGTAAGCTGGCCGCAAGACTGCGTATGAAGACCGCGACTAGAACCGACGAGAGAGTGCGAATTATGGACGAAATCATCAACGGAATGCAGGTGAATTTTTACTAAGAACAAATAGCGACAAAAAGAAAATTCTCCTCCTCTTTTTAGGGGAGAGATACCCGCTTTTCAAATTTCATCCTACCAAAAATTTATTGGTATGAGTAGTTGGTTTCAAAACACACTGGAGGTTGTACAGTGTAGAAAATGCAATAACCCATTTTTATCAATAGGAGAACAAGGCTCAGTCATCATTATTTTATGGCTTGGTAATGTTGTTATCGATGGAGGTTGAATTTCGATAGAGACCTATGAACTTTTTAAATATTTTTGAATTCATTAAGTAACTGGCCGATGCCATAAAATCCAAAAAAATCAAACTGTCACATTTTCTTTTCTATAGCAAATGGCTTTTACAACAATTTTATTCTGCATTTTCAACCAGTACAGAAACGATTTGTAATAAAACCTTTTTGGTAAAAACTGTGGCGATAATTATTTACAAGTGAACATACTGACTGTTGCCATAAAATTTAAAAGAAAAAATAAACGTCATAATTTACTTATCAGCAGTTAATGGTTTTCAGCCAATAACTATCGTTTGAGAATAAAAATTGTTTTTTGTCTCCTGACTTTGTCTCTTTTCTTGGGAAGCCAAATCGTATCATAATAATCTATGATCTCTAGGAGAAAACTCTGTAAGTACCTGAGTTTATATTGAGTTTCATTGCAGGTGATAAAAATGTACGCATGGGAGAAACCTTTCGAGCAAGTGGTAGCTCTGGCGCGGAAGAACGAGATCAAATGCATCACTTCAGCCTCTTACCTTCGAGGAGTATACCTCAGTTTCATGGTGTTCACGGAGAGACTGACCCTGTACATCACGCTGCTCTCCTACTCGCTATTTGGCTTCCAAGTCACTGCTGATATTGTAAGTACTCACCTATTTTAATGCGTCTGCTAATAATAAAACAATCTTGAATCGAAAAAAAAGACCTCATTGATATATTTTGTGTGGTACATGAAGTCCACCAACGAAAAGATTATAGAAGGAAAGGAAATTACACACGACACAGAAAACTGTTTCAAATATATGGTTCAAAAGCATATGATTTCCAGGTGTTCCCACTGGCGCAATTCTTCAACACGCTGCAAGGAACCCTCTCGATAATCATGTCAAACGCGGTGTCGTTCTTAGCAGAGGCGCTGATTTCCGTACAGCGTCTCGAGACGTTCATGTTACTTGGTACGACTATAACAATAAACTCCTTGCACGTGAACCCTTACTGCACTCTTCTACACAATTTATTAAACGAGTTTTTATATAACGAAACTCATAAACATATGCACGCAATCCTTCTCTGCACTTTTCACCTCTTCTTTGTAGCATGATGAAACTCAAAAGCAACTCGTTTTAAATAATAATTATCTTTAGTAATTAATCAATCACTTTCCTTCTTCCTAATAGCATAACTTGTAGAGGATAATGCTACGCCGTAGCGGTTTGCTACGCTCGTCTGAAAACTATGAATACGGCACATATTACAACAAAATAATTACTACCCAATATAATAAATATGAAATTCGGTAATTAATATCCGTTATTTTAATTTTAGTGCCATCTGCATGCCTGTGGCAAACTATAAGTACGGTGAGAAAAAAAAAACGTGTTTATTCTCGAAAAGGCGTGTTTTTGTCGTAATTTCAGGGACCAGTTTACCTATATTTCGTAATTTCGGAACGAACAATCCTCGGCCATCTAACGTAGAATCGCGCCTTTTCGCTAGTAGCCAAATTCTGGAAATCCATGCCCATAAACCTCATACTTATTAGGAAATTTTCACGCGATGTTTAGCTGAAACTCCACACTACAAAGGCGGGTGTTCGCAGGTGTTCCCGATGGCGCAAATGTTCAACCTCCTTCAAGCCACCATGTCAATTCTTATGCCGATGTCTCTTACTCAGACTATGGAGGCTTACGTTTCTATCTGTCGTATAGAAGACCTCTTACTTCGTGGTATGATTTAAAACGAAAATATGTTTGATCGTGTGCGCTCGTGCTGTCCAAAATGTGCCGTCCGTCAAAGTTGTGCTGTCCCAGTTTCTGTCCATGCCTTTGTTTTGTCTAAAGCTTCTGTGTGTTTTCTGTTTACTACTAACATAGTTTTAGAGGTGGAAGTCACTTATGTATATTAATAACTTATCCTGGTGCTAGTTAACTAAAATAGGTTTAAGTAGTCATTTATTATCCATGGTTATTTTCATTTTGCATTATTTGTTATGAGTTTTGTGTTCGTATTGCTTAATTTATATTTTCATTGAAAACTCTGTTTAAAAATCATGGATTTGGAATATGCGGGAAACAGGGAACGTAACTATAATGTCCGATTATATACGATAGATAAATGCCAGGTAATTTAGAATTTTAGAAAACATTATTTGATGTCAATGTCATATTGATCATATCAAAGTCGAGTTACTTTTCGTATGTGGGACTCCGATTTCATGATGAAATCATTTTTTCATTTTTACTGATATATTTATACAACAATGTGCAGATGAACGAGAAGACCTTAGGAGTGTGGCCGACGTGGATATTGCCAAGCTGGTGCAGAGCGTTGAAAACAAGAAGAAGAAGAAGAATCTCAGTGAAGTGGACCTGTGCCCGAACACATTCAAGAAAATAGACAACGAAGGAATTTACAATCCTGGTACGTAGTGGCTTGATTCTATCTGTGCATAATCCAGTTGCAGAATATTCGGTCATATTTGTACGTAATATGACAACTTTCACGGAAAAATCTTTAAACTCAAACCGTTAGTAAATGTCATGTCATGTAAAAATAGTTGGATTTCTGTTCGAGTTGCGACAGATCTCAAAAATATTTTCATCTTTTGAAACCGACCTACATCATCCCAGTGTCACAATATATAGGGTTACATTTAATTAAGTACAAATCTCTTCAGGGTGTGATCTAGTCACAAAACTGAACAACTTTTGTTAGAAACTTTTCTTCGAAATATGAAAAAAAAATTGAACCTTCCATACTAAGTGACACACTTTTTCAGCATTTTTGTATGGGAAGTCCAAAATCTTTTTTCGTATTTCGAAGAAAAGTTTCAAACAAGTTGTTCAGTTTTGGGAGTAGATCACACCCTAAAGAGATTTGTACTTAATTAAATGTAACCCTATATTTATAAATAACCTTACTAACTTGTAATTTGTATTTGGAAACTTGTAATTGGCTATTAGTTTATATTGTTGTATTGTTTTGCTGTAATTATGTAAGCTGTAAGTTTCCCAAAGAAACCAAAAATAAAATAAATAAATAAAAAAATAATTCATTTCAGGTTTCGAATGCAACGAGAAGGGTTTGATCAGTTCAGCTCTGAGCCCGATGTCCGTCGATCCGGACGTGGGCGTCCTCATCCAAAACGTCAACGCCAGGTGGACCGAAGATGGGCCTGTCACGCTTAAGAACATCAACATAACGGTTCCCAAGGGAAAACTCTGTGCCATCATCGGATCTGTTGGCTCGGGAAAGGTAATTTCCAAGAATATAGATACCAACTTACAAATGGTTGTTCTTATCTCTATAATAGTTGAAGACTGTGAACTAGATTCATCGAAATGTCTAATTAGCGTCTTTTGGCGGCATATTTACGGTTATCGAGTCTCCTATTTGTTTCACAGGATCTCTTATGATGCAAAGTCATTGTTGCATATTTGTATTGATTGACTAAAGAAACTGAATCATGTCTTTCTTTATTTCGACAGAGTTCTGTACTGCAACTGCTGCTGAATGAGCTGCGAGCGACGAGCGGCCGGATCCACCTGAGCGGTCCTCTGGCCTACGCTAGTCAGGAGCCTTGGCTCTTCGTCGCGACGGTGCGACAGAACATCCTCTTCGGGTTGCCGTACAATTCCAAGAAATACAAGGAGGTGAGCAAAAGAAAACATTACATTACATTCATCCTAGGTACGGCAAATATGACCGAAAGAGAGTTGGCCATAATTATGATCGCTGCTTAAAGATTCTTAGAGCTGCTGCATTTTGACCTGTCTTGTACCTTGGATTGATATCTCAATATCCTTATGTGTATGTATAGGTAGTGACAACGTATTCAACTGATAATTAATTTCAGGTTGTCAGAGTGTGCGCGTTACAAAAGGACTTCCAACAGTTCCCACATGGAGACCAGACTCTAGTGGGAGAAAGAGGAGCATCTCTTTCCGGTGGCCAACGAGCTCGTATTAACCTCGCTAGAGCTGTATACCGAAAGGTACTTTCACATTGAAGATATAAGGGATGTAAGGGACAGCCCTCCGAATACTGCTGGACTGCAGAGAGTTGATTTTCATGGTCTGAATGCACATGTAATGTATTCGGAGAACTGTATGTCCCCTGTTTGCTATTTATTTTAGTACTCTACACAATTTACTTTGCAGATATTTACTTTAAACCTCTCAATTTCAGGCGGACATTTACCTACTTGACGACCCACTGTCCGCAGTGGATGCTCACGTCGGACGTCAACTGTTTGACGAATGCATCAGTGGGTACCTGCGTCACACCACGAGGATCCTGGTCACCCATCAGCTGCACTATCTCAAAGCAGCTGACTACATCATCATAATGAATAATGTACGTTTTTAATTTGTACCTTGAGAAAAGAAGCAATGATAAATTATAATATAGAGAGTTAATAACACTCTTTTTTTCAGGGTGCCGTTGAAACTAAAGGAACCTACGACGAGCTGCAATCTTCTGGTAAAGACTTTGCCAAGTTATTGTCAGCTACACATGATGAAAACGATGACAAAGAAAAGGAAAAACCACCTCCAATGTCCAGAAGAACTTCTGCCAGGGTAATTGTTTTTTAGAACTTAGTTAGCGATGGTGTGAAAAATCTATTTATTTATGAATAGGGACCTCTTATTAACCCTGCAATTTTTTTAGCTTTCCACGACACGACGTCCGTCACTAGCGGAATCCATGCAGGGTTGCGAAGTGGCTCAAGAGATGGAAGAAGAGGAAAGAGAGTCAGGCTCCATGAGTTGGAGGGTATACAACGCTTACTTGCGCGCTGGAGGACGCACTGCCACCATCGTCTTCATGATTATACTGCTGGTTATCGGACAGCTGTCGGCCACACTATGCGATTACTGGGTCACTTTCTGGTCAGTAACAAGCATGAGTCGTTGTTACGGTTTATTTGGAATAAGTTAAATAAGGACTATCTGAGGATCTAGGCTGAAAACAGGCTGATAGGAAGGTGATAAAAACATACTAAGACTTTAGAATCGAGATAGAGCTCTTTTCTTTACCATTCGTGATGCCTACGCCAAATTTTTCGGAAAGTAACAAGCACAAGGTTTTGCTTTGCTCTACAAATCAGTGATAGATGTCAATGATTTTAATTAAAAAACGAACAATAAAGAAAATACAAGCATGAGTCTTTTCATGATTGTATTGATTATAGAACGCTGTTTTCATGTTTTTTTTTCACATTTCCTCGTAGAACACATAAATACATACCTACATTTACAATTTTGGATTCACGTAATTTAATTTATATATGTAATTTAATTTCACAGGACTAATGAAGTTACACGACAAAAAGAAAGAGAAAGCAACAAGACAGCTACTACTAGTTACAACGAAATAAACCCAATTCGATCGAATGTGACCTTTAACTTCTCTTCATACTTTTCCGGAATGGAGCAAAAACCAGGTACATAGTCATTATTAACCACGAAATTATGAATATCTCTGTCTACCCCATATGCATTGACTCTAAACAAGGTTTTTCCTACGCAGATTTGGATATTCACGCCAACATTGGTCCACTGGATACTTCTCAGTACCTGTACGTCTACTCGGCGCTGATCGTATGCTGCATTTTCTTCATCACGGCGAGAGCATTCATGTTCTTCAAGGTGTGCATGACGGCCTCGCGGAACCTCCACAATGACATGTTCCATTCCATGCTCAGAGGCGTCATGCGTTTCTTTGATGCCAACTCTTCAGGTACGGCTCTTGACTGTGTATTTTTTGTGAACGCCTCACAATGGAGTATTGGCTTTTTTTCTATTAGTTGCGGGTTTTCCTATTAGGTGTGACCCAGAATTTTATGTTTTTCAACAAAGTTTAATACAGCATATCTTTTCCAGGACGTATCCTCAACCGTTTCTCGAAAGACATCGGTGCTCTAGACGAACTTCTACCACGTTTCCTGTTAGAATGCATACAAATTTACCTCGTCATGTTCAGTATACTAGCACTGAATGCCGCTGCTCTTGTGTGGACATTGCTGCCTACAACTATCATCCTACTTGTCTTCTATACTATTCTGCTTATTTATCTGAAATCTGCACAATCGATCAAGCGACTTGAAGGAACCAGTAAGTGCAAATATTCTAACTTCATAATCATTAATTTGTTAAACTAAGAGATTGTACTTTTCTATCTATCTTAACGAATCTCTATCTATCTTAATAAATCTTATATCTTAACGAATTGTTTTTTACAGCGAGAAGTCCAGTGTTTTCGCATATGTCAGCTACTCTTAACGGTATCGGCACAATCCGTTCTTCTGGAGCGCAGCAGAGATTGATCGTTGAATTTGATCGGTTCCAGGTAAACTTATTGCTATTTTTCACTAGTGTAGGATGTTCGTTCAGCGGTTTTTTCCTGGTGAACCGTTTGATCCCGTGTTTTATGAGCCTTATTAACCCCTGGTTGTTACAGGACATTCACACGTCGACATGGAGCAGCTACTTAGCGAGCGGTGTCACTCTCGGCTTCTGGCTGGACTTCATCTGCGTCCTTTACCTCGCGATTGTCATCGTCGCCTTCCTTGTCATTGACAGCAGTAAGTAAATCTGCCTACAGCTGTTCATTGGATTTTTGTGCAGGACTTTGAAAAGTCAAAATGTAAATTAAGCAAGCATTGCCGTTTACACGAAATGTACATTTACAGAAACTGTATTCTCCGGAAATGTGGGACTGGCGATCTCCCAAACCTTGATCCTGACTGGAATGTTACAATTCGGCGTACGGCAAACCGCTGAAGTGATATCACAGATGACCAGCGTCGAGAGAATCCTCCAGTACACTCACATTGAGCGGGAGAAGCAATGGGACAAAGGAGGTAAGAAACACCTACATGTTTAGTTAACAACTGCGTCGTTACAAGGGTTTTCTTAAACCTTGAGGGAGTTAAACTTGAATGGAGCAGCTAAGTACTCGGTTTCACCAACACTTTTAGTGACAAGCTAGATCCTAGCCTACCACTGGCCAAAGGTTATTTTATATAGTGTCATTCTTTTGGTTCTCTCCGATACCTACTGTCTCACACTCATCCACTCAACATAGCTCCTTTTAAATTGTCTCCTTTTAAATTGTCTTTATGTTCGCTGGTATCAAGCTACAAAAAGGTATACACTCAGATCAAAGTAGAGAGATAGATATTTCATTAGTGAAAAGCTCTGTTTTGAAATATCATATACCCATACCCACTAAATACATACTTATTGTTTTTTATTCCAGTTATCGAAACACCGAAAGGCTGGCCGTGGAAAGGCACCATTGAATTCAAAAATTGTTACATGAAATACACACCGGAAGACTTGCCCGTACTCAAAAATCTCAATTTGGTGCTTCATGCTGGTTGGAAGGTATTGTAATATTACCAAATAGATATAATACATTTTTCAATTATATTAAAACGAAAATCTATATCTGAAACTGTGTTTTGTATTTTAGGTGGGTATTGTAGGGCGGACTGGAGCGGGGAAGTCTTCTTTGATATCGTCACTATTCAGATTGGCGATAGTGGAAGGTGATATCCTCATTGACGACGTGGACACCGCAAAATTATCTCTCCAAGTAAGTTATCTACATTAAAACAGCTAAGATCCAGCATATTTCCCTACTGGCAAAAAACTAAATGTTTTTCTATTACAGCAACTGCGATCTAAAATCTCAATCATCCCTCAAGAGCCAGTGCTATTCTCCGCAACAGTGCGGTACAACTTAGATCCATTTAACGAATACGAAGATGACGCCCTTTGGATGGCACTTGAAGCCGTAAGTATCTGCAAACCTGGTATAACAACTAGTTCATAATATGTCGGCCTTATTGCCAGAAACAAATTTCTTTCGATAAAGTGAACATCAATGTACGGATCTTAATGATCAGGCATCGTAAAAATATTGATATTCTGATGCAGGTGGATTTGAAAGCTGCGGTGCCAGCCCTGGACTTCAAGGTATCGGAAGGAGGATCCAACTTCTCGCTCGGGCAGCGGCAGCTCGTGTGCTTAGCGCGCGCCATTCTGCGAGGCAACAGGATATTAGTACTAGACGAGGCGACAGCTAACGTTGACCCAAAGTAAGTTGATGCACGTATTATGGACCTTTCAGTAAGTATCAGGTAGATATCCAATGCAATGCTGGACTTATTTCTGTAGCTGACTTCCTCACACACAGAAAGAGCAATGTGGAATTCGTGTGCAAGTTAGATAGGTGCAAAGACATACCAATTTAGGTCTTAACTATATACTCTAAGGTCTTAACGGAGCTAGCATACCTACAGCAAAAGCAACCCAGGCGTACGTAGGTGTAACGCTGCATGTTTAAAATTGATTAAGCATCTTCGGAAATAAGATAAAATACTAAAATGTTGATTTCCTTCTTACAGGACAGACGAATTTATCCAAAGAACAATAAGAACTCGATTCGCGGACTGCACCGTGCTCACGGTGGCGCATAGACTCAACACCATCATGGACTCGGACCGAGTGATGGTGATGGACGCCGGCCGCCTCGTGGAGTTCGACCACCCCTACAAACTACTCAACAACCCCGAGAGTCACTTCACCAAGATGGTGAACGAAACCAGTGACAAAATGTCCGCACAACTATTCCAAATTGCGAAAGACACTTATCTAAAAAACGGAGGTGTGATAGAATAATGCCGCAGTGACCGTGAAAATGATGGGATCCGACAAGTGAAGTTAACAAACTTAAAAGGTCATCATGTGCCTAGTCAGTGACTTGAATAGTACAAGAGTAGATATCGTTTTTGAAACGCTAGTGTTTGTCTCTGGCAGAGCATTTAAAATTTACTCTTAAATCGTAAGAAAATCGTAGGTAGGTGGACACTTTTCCGTATCATTTTCACGGCCACGCAATTGCCGCTCAAATTTTAATGTTACTATTAAGTACCTACAGCTCCTTTACTTACACTTAAGTATATTTAACCCACAAAATATTATGGTAAAATTACGTTAAATTTACGTAAGGATGCGCGATGCATGTTCATGCACACTATTTCCGTTTAACTTGATTGATAAGTTCAATAAATTAACATTTTTAACATAGGATTACTAGCTTTATATAAGGCACACTGTTAAAATTTGTGTTTATTACAATCATGCAATAGATATAAGTAGTATGTATTTAATTAAGTTATTTGATAATAATAATTAATGACTGAAGTTTTTTGATAGATGTGTCCTTAGGCTTAGGATTACTTTCTTATTTAAATTAAGTGTGGGTCGGAAGAAACTGTGTTATTTATTTTTATTATAAAATTGTAAAACATTTAGTAATTCATACTGAAAATGACCATTGTAAATGCCATAGAGGTTTCCTCAAACAAATAAAAAAATATAAATAATTCTTATTTTTATCTTTTTTCAACCATTTCACATTTCAAACCTTACTTAAAAAATTTCTATATTGCTTTTAAAATAATGAATTGTGATACAATTTAATGACAGTTACTATGAAGACTAATATAATTTTATTGTAACATAATAGGTACATAATATATGCACTTTGAACATAAAATGAAATTTTAAGATTAATTATTGTAGTACAACATGATACACAATAAAAACAAAAAGGCAATCATTATTCATGCATGAACAAACTGGCACCCATGAATAAATCTCAAATATCCATACATGTTAAAAATCTTTGGAATGTGCATAATTATCTGTAAAATACCCCCTTTTTTAATTTTCTGATCAAATACTTATGCAATAATTCAGCTTGAGAATAGGATTAAAATCTCATAGTAAGTTAACTTAATTTAAGACTGTGACTTGACTTTGTAATTAAATTAAATAAAACAAGCAGGATAGACAAAGACATTAAACTAAGCTATACTGTATATAGTATAATAAATGCTTGTGTTAACAAATAATACATTTGTAATATGTTAACTACATAGTACTTTCAGCAGCACCTCAAATTTCATACCACCATAATCTATACATACTGGTTATTTTTAATTCAGTATAATTTTATAGTAAATTAATGTGCTACTAAGTTCATGGTGGCTCAAAATCTTTGAAAAGAATATCTTGTGTTAGCTAATTGAATACATTAATGGTAAAAGATATGATATGGCATGCTATCCTCCCACACCTCTTATAAAAGCAGAAATATACAAAATTATTTGCTTTATCATTTCTCAAAGTGAACCAACATAAACAAGTAGAGAACAGCATAAATTGTGGCACAACAAGTTTAGAGATAAATAACCATAAAACATCTTACTTAATTATTTACCTAAAACTCAATAATTATAATTAGAATGAAAGAAAAATCCTTTACGGACGTGCCACAATAAACAATTCTTGAATGCTTTCTAGTTCATTTAAGCTACCAAGTTGAGATTCCTTACTCTAAATCGGGTAGATCCTCCTCTTCAGCCGAGCTTGAGTCTTCTTTATCATCACCATCACCAAAGTCACCCATTTTACTCGAGAACATGTCATTCATATCATCCATTTCGTCTCCACTCTCATTTTCATCTTGCCAACGCTCAAAGTCAACTTTCAGCCAGTGGTGTTTCTTCTTATCACTAGTTAAGCTAGGCCAAAATGGAGCATCAGTATCCTCTTTAGCTAGCACGACTTCGATAAGCCTACCTTTGTTAACCTGCGAACATTTTTCTGGATTTACTTCGCCATACAAAGGTATTATGACTTCGTGCAGCTTGTGTTCGGGCTCACATATTCCTTTAAATGTAACTTCTTTCTTCTCAATTTTGATGTCTGGCTTCTCACACTCGACATTGAACGTGAGAAACACGCGGCCGCTTCTCTGGGCCCAGGATACCGACGGCGGAGTAGCAACCTCTGAAGTCATGGTTTATCTGTAACCAATAAAAAACTTTACACAAAAGTTTAATGACATTGAAATAACTCATTTTAGGAATATACTCACGGGTCTGTACTAAAAATATACGGTGGTAAAATTATTAAATTTACAGCACTAAGCAACCACCAAACTTAAAAATCGCGACGCTGTTCCTTCTTATTAGCGCTTCGCTTGTCACTGTCAATTATTTTTTTTACGATGTTGCCAGATCAAACAAATAAAAAATTGAACTCTACATCATATTATTGTTTTAGGTAAATAATTTTAATTTTAGGTAAATAATTCAGTAAGATGTTTTATGGCTATTGTACGCACGCAGGTGGTTGTTTCAGTTTTATTAATTCCATTCGTTGTCATCTGTAAAGAGAAGACCAAGAAAACCTAAGAACTCGTACTAGCAGTACATGCCACACTGCCGTCGTGCTCGTTCTGCTGCTTTTCCGTCCCCTTTTTGAGACCATTTGAGTAATTTAATAGATTATCACAAAAATACGAGTACCATTATTTTCAACACGTTCTGGCATCCCTGACATTGAAAACTTAACAAGTGCTGCCACCTTTTATCTACAAAATAAACTAGAATCACAAAACGAAGCTTCGACTTCACTACTTCCGGTTTTTAGTCTTACTACTCAAAGCTAGATGGCAGTACAAGGTGTACAGCAAACTTTTTATTAAAAAACAAACTGTCAAAGTCAGGTCAGTCAAAAACAACAACAAACAACAAATCTGTGTAAAAACTAATTTCAGTTCAGTTTTTATCTATTCTATCTGTGTTTGGCCTTTGTAAAAAGCAGAGATCATTAATTTGTGTTGTTTGTGTTATTGGGGAATAAAAAATGATGATTAAAATACCTATTTGTCATCTACTATTGTGCTAAGGTTATGTTATGTGTCTGAAGAAGTTCTGTTAAAAATAGCCTATATTCGTCTATAGAGCGACGACCTAAATTAGCCTAATAATATAGCTAAGAGAATATAAACCTTTCTCCAAGTATATAATACTGGTGTGCATGTGAAGTTCAAATATGAATAACCCTACTCTTCTCAGTGTTCCATATGTTGTCGGATACATGAGTGTGGATGTCAACAGAGAGTATCATCCTAATTTATCTGAACTGAAGTTTGTTAATCATATTCCAAGAGGAAGAGTGTCCTTAAACCTCGATTACAATGTGAATAATGCTATAAAACGAACAACAGATGACAATGATGAGAAAATTGATTTGTTGCTGAAGTATTTATTAGACAGAAATGAGCCCACTCCTCATTTTGTTATGTATCGCAGGACTATGATTAGTGTATTCTGTGCTGCTTTTGGCCTAGAAGAAGTCACTATTATAGCAAGCCTTTTTAATGGCTCTATTTATCTTAGCAATGTTGTTCCTCCAGAAAATAAAAGAATGAATTTCTCAGAAGAGAATTTGAGAATGTGTGCTTGGGGTTATAAGTTCGAGCAATACATGGCTGCAGGTATAGTGTTGTTTTAGTTTAATAACTAAAGTATTGAAATGAGATTCTTACTGTGATATACTACTCTGCCCTCACTGGAGGTCACACTCAATCTGTCAAAACTCTCCCAAAAAATCTACTTATAGTCTCCGCACTGATCTTAGATTAAATTGAAAAAAAAGTATACCGCTCTGGGGCTCCATGATCATGGCCTTTGAATTTTTAGACAATTCAAACAAAATATAACTATTGCAGTAAGCATTCTGTTAAAGAAGTTTATAAACAGTTTATTTGTTGTTAAGAGTATTATATGCTTCTAGTGTACATAAGTAATTTAATAGTTACCTAATTAATGTTCTTATAGACTCACCACACCTTAATCCGGATATCCAAAAGCCTGTCATAGAAAATGCCGAATTCTCTTTATGCATTCGTGCAGCTTTGGGAAACCATCAATTGTTATACGCTGCTCAGATAGATGGACTACTTGCCACAGAAGGAAATGTAGCTGACCCACCAACAAATGCTGACTATGAGACTGTCTTAAACTATCTTCGAAACCACAAATATGTTGAATTAAAAACTAATAAAGAAATATACAATAGAAGACAAGAAGAAAGTTTTAAGTAAGTAATTATGAATTAAATATTAAGTAGTGGAAAATTATCTCCTATACTATAAGTCTTGAAGTGGGTCTGCTGCACCCTTAGTGAGCATAATAAGTTCTTCTTCATTGTGTCAATGACTCATCATGAACTTAAATTATATTTAATTTAAATAATTAGTTAAGCTGGTATTAGAGCAGATTGTGTCTCCAGAACCACAGTAAAAAATGAATTTTCATACTCAGCATCTGCCTGCATTTCTTACCACTGGCAACAGCACTCTTCACTTAAAAACCAACCTTATGATAATAATTTTAAACTATTTTTCCAGAAGGCGAAAAATGCTGAGGTGCTGGGCGCAGTGCTACCTGGCTGGCTTGCATGGATTGCTAGTGGGTTACCGGAACAACAGTGGCATTGTTCAGAGGCTGCAATACTTTGAAACTGATCAAATAGTTGAATACTGCAAGGTATTTAAAATAATGTAAGAAATATTATAATCAACAAGCAGAAGTATTTAAAAATAAAAGCGATTGCAGTAATTTCAAATATGAATATTGCGTAAAAATTCCACCATCTTGAGTTTATGAATTTTTATGGCAGTGTCACTCACGCTGCTGAGACGAATCTAACGACACCTCACATGTCAAGGCACGTCTAGCTGTTTGGGCCCGTGAAAACGAATTTCTTGGTACATACATACATACATACTCTCGAAAAACATAACCCTCCCGAGGCAGTCGGGCTAAAATAATTGTAAGCGCTATGAGCTGACTATGAATAAGATTTTCATGAGTTGGCTTAGAAAAATCGACTTATGGCAGCTGCAATGTTACCACTATAACAGTCACACGCATCTTTTGTTTCAGGGTATTTGGAGCCCCAGACCTGCTTTGGAA
This sequence comes from Phthorimaea operculella, assembly GCA_024500475.1. Classification (NCBI taxonomy): domain Eukaryota; kingdom Metazoa; phylum Arthropoda; class Insecta; order Lepidoptera; family Gelechiidae; genus Phthorimaea; species Phthorimaea operculella. The sequence continues at coordinate 910,880 of JANFCV010000138.1, read as the reverse complement.
TTCCTAGACTACTTTCTTACATTTGTTAAAAACACATTCAAAGAATGTGTAAAACAGACTCAAGGGAACCAATGTGACTTTACGAAAATAGGTCCTATAAATCTTCAGTTTCATATTGATAATAATCAGAGGATACAATTTACTGACCAATGTGAAAATATTTTACCAGATTGGTATGTAGAAGCTAAGAAAGTGAATTAAATTCAAGTTAAAAAGTAAAGGGTATTTTGTTCTAGTAAGTACGTAAGTATATTAAATTAAACCTTGTTATGTTTGCTCACTACCTGCTATTTATCTCTTGGCCACGCCCCATTAAAACCTAAGCCCCACCCGGATGCATCCTGACCACGCCCCTTCATGGTTTGGCTACTCCCATTGCCCCTCTATTTTATTGGCCGTACATCTCGCCGTACATACTCAATGTCCATGTGCATCCTTAGATGTGATACTGAGGTTCACAGTTCACCTTTCACAGAGATCTTTAGATCCCACCTTAGGTTCCTACAACCTACTTTTCTCATACTTTTGTCCAACTTGACAATTGCTTCACTTCTCTCTCTTTGATTTATTTGTCAAAGTCGTCAAAGTGGAACAATCACAAAAATGGTAAAGTAAATAAAGCAAACAATTTGCAAACCATGGAAGCAAATAATTATGGTGTCTATATCATACACTGATCTAAATGAAACTAAAATTCAACTATGTAAAAATGGAAACAAATTCTCCACAAAAGCACACGAATGTCTAATTTCACTATCTTCTCACAAATGTAATCCTGAGTAGAAAAATATTTTTAGGAAAAGTCTGAACAGAAAAGAAGTTCTAACAAAATGGAACCAGTAGAGACAGATGGGAATGCTAAAATGGTATTTTTAATGAAAAGCAAAGAGGGTTTTAACCGACCAGATCGGATGGAGCCAGATTCGGATGCTCATAGAATGACTAAACCAAAACCTGGTTCTAAAAAGCAGAGTGGCAAAAATAGCAACGGCCACTCTGGCATTAGTTTTAAGGATCCCCGTGTCCAAACGTTTTTGTTAGTTGCCCTTCTGGCTGTTTTGGGAGTTGCTCTATGGTTTGGTTTCACAAACGGTTGCTTTCGCCGACGTCGGATATGCTAGGTACACGGTACACCTAGATAATCTTTTCTATGTTCAACTTTAACAGTAGAAATAGTTGAAGAGATGAACCAGCCCGTAAATATGACTAACGTCCCACAAGGAACATTAACCCAGTCTTCCACCATATAGCATGCTGAATTCCGAAATAGTTTGGGTGAGAATTATCAAGGTTAATCACTTGTATGGACTCATTCTCGCATTTGGTCCGGATTCGGGTGTTTTTCGGAAAAAAATATTTTATTGCCGTTATGTCGATAATTTTTATATATATGATAAATATATGCATACTGATAGTTTGTTTTAAATTGCACTCACGTAGGATGATTATTATTTAAGTTATCTAAAGGATGGTAATGAAGCCATGGACGGAAATGAAAACTGCATGGATGGAAATGTTATATATTGGACGGAAATGAAATATTACTAAAAATGAATGTAATTTTAATATATAATTTTTAAAAAGAAAGTTAAAGTTTACGTTATTCGTTTCTATTAGATAAATTCGGTGTCGGAATTCAATAATTATACATTTGTACCACTTATAATCAAACAGTCTTACCAAAAATTATAAATAAAAAATCTTTGGAACAAAACTGCTTCTTGAAAAAAGAGAGACGATGCAGGCAGCTAAAGAGACGAAGCAACTAGCCCGGTGCACGAAGCCACCAGCCAAGGAGACAATGCAGCCAACCAAAGACGACGCAGCCAGCCAAGGAAACAAAACAGTCAACTAGAGACGATGCAGCCAGCCAAGAACACAGCGCAGTCAACCAGAGACGACCAAGTCGGCTAAGGAGACAACGCTATCAACCAGAGACGACGCAGCCAGCCAAGGAGAAAATGCAGCCAACCATAGACGACACAGTCAGCTAAGGAGACAACTCAGCCAACCGGAGACGACGCAGCCAGCCTAGGAGACAACGTAGCCAACCAGAAACGATGCAGCCAGCCAAGGGGACAACCCAGCCAACCAGAGAATCGACGCAGTCAACCTGAGAGACGACGTAACCAGCCTGGTGGAGGATGCATCTCGCCAAGGAGACAACGCAGCCAATCAGAGACGACGCAGCCCGCCAAGGAGACAGCGCAGTCAACTAGAGCATCGACGCAACTATCCAGAGAGACGACGCAGCCAGCTAAAGAGACATCACAGCCAACCCGGTGGACGATGCAGCCAGCCAAGGAGACAACGCAGTCAACCAGAGACGACGCAGCCAGCCAAGGAGATATCAAAGTCAACCAGAAACGACTCAATCAGCCAAGGAACCAACGCAGTCAACTAGAAACGACACAGTCAGCCAAGGAGGCAACGCAGCTAACCAGAGACGACGCAGCCAGCCAAGGAGACAACACAGTCAACCAGAGAATCGACGCAGTCAGCCAGAGAGACAACGTAGGCAGTTAAAGAGACGCCGCAGCCAGCCCGTTGGACGTCGCAGCCAGCCAAAGAGACAACGCAGTCAACAATAGACGACGCAGCCAGCCAAGGTCAGCAGTCAACTAGAGAATCAACGCAGCCAATCAGAGAGACTACGCAGGCAGCTAAAGAGACGGCGAAGCCATCCCGGTGGACGACGTAGCCAGCCAAAGAGACAAGGCAGACAACAAGAGACGACGCAGCCAGCCAAGGAGACAGCGCAGTCAACCAGAGAGACGACGCAGCCAGCTAAAAAGACGACGCAGCCAGCCAAGACAACAACGCAGCCAATCAGTGAGACGACGTAGCCAGCTAAGGAGACGTCGTAGCCAGCCTGTTGGAAGACGCAGCCAGCAAAGCAGACAACACAGCCAGCCAAGCAGACAACGCAGCCAGCCAAGCAGACAACGCAGCCTACAAAGCAGACGACGCATCCAGCCAAGGAGACAACGCAGCCAACCAAAGAGATGGCGCAGGAAGATGGAGATCTTCTCCTTAGCTGCATGCGGCCGGCGTAGAGTTACCTACGAGGTTGAGCCTCTCTGGTGATGCTTCGCCAGGCGGGGCGATGGGGGAGTCGCTCTGGTGAACATGTGTTAGTGAGAGACCAACGCGGCAGACCGCCAACGGAGCGACGAAGAAGCGAAAGCCAAGAAGGAGGAGGAGGCAAGCATCACCCTCGCCCCGCCCTCTCAGGACATGGAAGCACTGTGCTAGCCACGTCACGAGCCACACACGGGTGTATTTTGGTCGACTTCTAAGCAATTAGTTTTATAAACTATGAAAGTTGTTAAATTTTCATGCCCAAACACATACATAAAATGTTTCATTTAGGTGTTCGAGCCTAAAGGCTTGACCCACCTTGAGAGATTACACCCTTGTATTCTGTCAGTTTATAGCGTGAAGTTCGTTAGAATCCCTAAATCTGCGACCACACTTCCGTTTGAACGCAGCAACTTCACTTCGGTCTGAGTGACGTTCAGCGCGAGCGGCGGTTTGTTCATCAGTACGCTTTTGTATTCTGACCGAATCACACGCAGACTACCTTCAAGTTAGTACAATATCGACGCATCGTCGTTTCAACACTGAAACTTGAAGTTTCACAAAGTAAGTGTTATAAATATTTTTACACGGCGTGCCCTAAACGGGACCGCCTATAGACGACGTATCTATCTGATACAACGTTTCAATTTTCTAGACGCGTCCATGCACCGTCAGAATGTCGTATCGTCATACGACACGAGAATGAAATCGAGGGTATCTCGATAATTTTCTCGCTTCACGTTTGGAACGTTCAACTCGTGAAACTTGTCGTTTCAATAAATATGCTTCGAGAAACGCATGCGACATCACGTGTCGCTTGAAAGTAGTTTCAAAAGGCGATACGACATTTGTCGTTTAAAATTTATACGACAACTGTTGCGAATCAAGTCGTTTGAAAATGTCGTTTCAAAATGACGCTTCAAAATGTCGTTTCAAATATGCCTAGAAGCTAACTGAACGTTTTCTTTTGCAGCCATGACGCTTACTTCAATGGGTGAGCTGGCCCAACGGCCACCACCGTCAAGCAACCCATTCTTCAAAAGGATAGTGGAGCTGGTCGGTGAACATTATTCTGACGACTGGGAGACGTGGATCGTTAATGACTTACCTTATGAAGAGTTATTTGGCGAGTCCATCGACCCAGAAGTTGAGAAGAAGTTTCGGTTCGCGCTTCCGTCTATGGATCTGCTTCGTGCGTGGAACCCCAGCGCCAAACAAGTCACCGAACGAGTTTTCCGAGATATCAGGCGTCGGCTACTAGACTGGCCATTCGGAAGAACATTAATTTTTGCTCCTCAGAATATCATGGCAAAAATTCACGACAGTTCAATGTCATACAATTACTTCATGGATGTTGTTGCAAAACTGAAACCTTCGATCATCTCGAGAAAAGAACTATCAGCAGCTCTGGGTGAAGGCTCCCAAAGGGTCACGGAAGAAAATCCAACGAGTCGTAGATCAAAAACGCCAAGTACACCTGGCTCCAAACGCCACAGAGAACCATCACAGCACGCTGATGACGCTCAGCAAGATGTTGAACCTGAAGCTCGTCCACCGTCACCGAAAAGGAAGTCAGGTGACTATGAATTAATCAAGAGGCTTGCTAAGCAGCAGGAGCTGATGTATAAGACAATGCTGGATTTGTCGAATAGGCACAACGAATCCATTAAGAAAATTCAAGATCAAATATCTGACTTCAAAGAAGAGGACAATACTCCTGAGAGAGGTGATCAAATCCCAGAATCTCTGAATCACTCCTTCGAGGACAGTAGCTCATCTCAAGACGAAGATGATGACGTTCATTTTTGGAAACCTTTAGACGTGGCTCAACCCCCGAGGCATCTAGACCCGGAAACATGCCTTAGAGAACAAATTGCTGAAGCCCAAAAAAAACTCTCAGACTTACAAAGTAGACCAAAAATTAATATAGAATTTGCACCGAACGTTACTGAATCCGAAGCGAAAATATCTCAAGCTGATTCAGTATTAGCAGAACAGGGCTCTCGATCGCAAAGGCTGGGCTCCAATTCGTGGAAGAATATTCGTTATAAAGACGTGCAGAGAAAATTTCAAGCAACCCCTGTATTCACGGCTTTAAAGGTCAATTCACAACTAGCTCTGGCCACCCCTTTTTGGCACAGTGTATCGATCTTAGAAAAAATTGACAGCACCCTGGCAGCTATAAGTCATGGGCTTCTTCAACAGCGACAAACTTTTGTGGACGCTTGCAAGAATATTTCCCCTGAAATTGCGATGGAGCTCAATGAAAAATTTTTACAAGATGGTTGCGAGTTTCGGAAAGTTTCAGACGCACTACTACAGTATACCTGCGGTAAAAGAGCCGAAGTCATACAACAGAGAAGAGAACTGTACAGGGCCCCCAACAAGGTAGTCAATGAACTACTTCACGATATCCCTCCGTCTGATACTCAGAGGTGCTGAAAGATCAGGGGGGGGTACATAAAGTATTCCCACCAAGGTTCAAGAAATCATTTAAACGCAAAGGAGCCTCATCGACTCCTAAGAAAGAAAAAACCTCATCTAAAACTCGTGAGTACAAGAACCCTCAAGAAAAACCTCACTTTCATAAGCAAAGGGAACAAAAGCCCCAACACAATAAAAGCAAACCAAAGAACACCAAAAAATACTGACTGCTTTCAGGCAGGACAGCTACGCAAACATGTTCAGACGTGGATAAATTTAGGTGCTCCAAAAACAATTGTGTCAGTTATATCAGGCTACAGAATACCTTTTATAAAACGACCCCCGTTAACAAAATTAACAAAGGACGACTTTCGAAGCCTGTCTTGCAAGGAATCAACGGCAATGGACGAACAGTTAAACCAGCTAATTACCTCAAAAGTAGTCAAGGAACAGCCAGCTTCGAAAGGCTTCGTTTCGCCGATGTTCTTAAGGAAGAAGCAAGATGGGTCTCATCGCCTTATTTTCAACCTGAAGCGTCTGAACGACTTCGTAGCAACTCCAAAATTTCACCTCATAAACCTCCACAACATTCATCATATTTTGCAAAGTCGAGACTACATGATAAAAATAGATATTTCGCAAGCATATTACCACATTCCAATTACGACGGGACACCAAAGGTTTCTAAGCTTCCTTTACAAAAACAAGTTTTTCCACATGACCTGCTTACCGTTCGGGCTAGCCAGTGCTCCATCAATATTCGCGAAGGTGACGAACTGGATTGCCCAATACCTCAGGGAGAAAAACATAAAGACAATCGTATATCTCGACGATTTTTTGATTATGCATCAGGACAAAGAGATACTAAAACAGCAGAGTCGCTTCGTACTTCAACTGTTGGAAGACCTGGGCTGGTATATCAACTACAAAAAATCAATTATCGTCCCGAGCAGAATAATGGAGTATCTAGGAGTAGTTTGGGATACGGAAAACAACAAAAAATATCTCCCGAGCATGAAGGTCACTCAATATGTGAAATATACGAGAAACTTCCAAAGCAGGGGGTTTTGGAGCTGGATGGATGCCAAAGTCTTGTTAGGCAAGCTCAACTTTACCGCCGAGGTGATACCGCTGGGGCGACTACACTGCAGAATTATTCAGCGTTGCGCCAATCAACTACCACAAAACGACCGGTATCGAAAATTTCCAATACCTGCTCAGGTACAGCAAGAACTATCTTGGTGGATAAGGAAATTTCAAATGTCCTCACCGGTGCATTACCCCAAGGTGTCCAAATTTATAACGACAGACGCAGCAGACGACGGCTGGGGAGCCATTCTAAACAGCGAAAGGTTATGCGGACTATGGAACAAAAAGCAGAAAGCATGGCACAGCAATCTGAAAGAATTATGGGCTCTCTACAAAGTCTTGCAAAAGAGTTCCTGGAAATTAAAAGGCAAATCTATAATGTTCCAATCGGACAACAAGACTACAATTGCTTACATAAACAAACAGGGGGGGACGAAGTCAAAGGCACTTTTAGCAGCTGCAACCAAGATATTCCACCTCACAGAAACATGGAATATTCATCTGATCGCCAGATATCTCCCAGGAAAATTCAACGGGATAGCCGACAGCCTGTCCCGCGGCAACACCTTACCAGAATGGCAGCTATCGAGCGAAATTCTACACCAGATTTTCCTGAAATGGGGAACACCTCACGTGGATCTATTCGCATCGAACAGATCCGCAGTAATACACCCTTACGTGAGCGAGGACGTGAGAGATCGTCGAAGTCTCTTCACCGATGCATTCAGCCGACCTTGGCGCTTCAGTCTAGGATGGGTGTTTCCACCTCCGACCCTAATTCCCAGAGTACTTCGTCATCTAGACCACAGCTCGGGCTGCTATCTAGTAGTAGCCCCTCATTGGAAGAAGGCTTATTGGAGACCCGAGCTGAAGAGGAGAGCTTTAGATCCCCCTTATCGCCTCCACAACCTACGAAACCATCTGGTGGATCTCAGAACGAACAAACCACCCCCAGAAGTGGACGACATGATCCTGGAGGTTTGGAAGGTACGGGCTGGAGCGATTCATTAGTTGGATGGACAAATGAGCAATTCCAGGTCATAGAGTCATCCTGGAGAGCATCAACGCTGAAGACGTACCGACCTGCATGGAAAAGGTGGTTAGAGTGGGCTGCTGCAAACAACGTAGACTCGAAAGAACCAACAGCAAAAGAACTAGCACATTTTCTGTGCTACCTTTTTACTGAAAAGAACTTCTCACTGAGTACGATAATGCTCCACAAGTCAGTAGTGTGTACATTTTGCAACCCGGAATTAAGTGAATCACTTTCAAAACACGCTCTGGTAAGACATGCACTAAAGGGAATTGGAGCTAAGAGACCAACCATCAAAGCACGACCACCTATATGGAACGTTTCGGATTTGATTAATTGGCTGAAACAGACAACTGTTAATGAACAAAGTATATTTGAAGTTTCCCGTCAAGTAGCAATTTTACTTCTTCTGAACACGGGCCGAAGAATTCATGACCTCACTCTGTTGGACATAAGAGAAAACTTCTTTGAGGATGACAACGATGTGATAAGGCTATGGCCTAAACATGGAATTAAAACGGATACATCAACTTATTCACAGTCTGGCTGGGAAATATCTAAAAATCCGAATAAGAATCTTGACTTGGTTCATTGGACTCGTCGGCTCCGAGAAGTCACGGCAGACAGAAGGGGCTCTTTGTCAAGCCTATTTATAACGACGAGAGGTAAGCAGAGGTAAGGCTAAGCCTGCTTCTCGCACTGTCATCGCGGGATGGATTAGAACACTTTTTAGGGCAGCAAATATCTCCGCTTCACCGGGCAGCTGTCGTGCTGCAGTGGCTACTGATAACTGGATCAATCAAGGCATGGATTTGGAGGAGGTTTTAAAGCGGGGAAACTGGAGACAAGGAGACACCTTCATTAAATATTACTTAAGGGAAATCAACCCTCGTCCTACTGCACAATGCAGTGTACCTAGTATATCATGTGATTTCACACCTATCTAAATAATATTTTCTACAGTTTATTTTTGTTGATGATTGTATAAGCGTTGTTTATTTTGTTTCTGAAAATGTGCATTTTCGTTTTCTTTTCATATAATAAACCTTTCATAAGTATCACTCTTAACTCGCAGTATGCTTTTATAACCTGGAATCTACCTTTTGTATTAAATCACAGTACGCACGTTCAGCGCCGGCAGATAGTAAACACGTCTCAAGGTGGGTCAAGCCTTTAGGCTCGAACACCTAAATAACAGCGTTTTCCCCCCGAAGGGTAGAAAACGCTTATTTAGGTTTCAGCCGTTCGGCTTGACCCACCCAATTTTAAAGCCCTGCCGGCTTTTGGGTACTGATGAACAAACCGCCGCTCGCGCTGAACGTCACTCAGACCGAAGTGAAGTTGCTGCGTTCAAGCGGAAGTGTGGTCGCAGATTTAGGGATTCTAACGAACTTCACGCTATAAACTGACAGAATACAAGGGTGTAATCTCTCAAGGTGGGTCAAGCCGAACGGCTGAAACCTACATTACATTTCCGTCCATAGCACTTCATTACCGTCCGAATACATTTTGGACGGAAAGGATGGAAATGAATTGGATGGAAATGAAGTTTTGACAGTTATCTTTCAATTACTCGTGATCATTAAGTATTTCAAAGCCATGATGCAAATTGGATAAAAACACAATGAAGTACTCCTGTATTATGTAAAAAGCTAAACTAAGTGTAGCAATCTTCGTGAGTTGATGACGAGATGGTAATGAGCTCTTACCTGTGACAAAACGATAATTTGAGGGAGAGAATCCGAATATCTTTTTAACTAACGCACGTACAGACCCACCTTCAGTAAGATCTTCCGGCCGACTAAATTGGAAGAGGCACGAGGGGAGTAAACTCTCTTAGGAAGGATACATTTGGGAAAAAACTTATTTCCTTTCTTGCGGACGGAAATGAAGGATTTCGTTTGACAAAAATTAAACTTTGATTCTCTCTAGGTTCCAGTCTGTTTAATTGCTTGAACTACATATCATGCGTTACCTGTCTTCACTGATGATCAGAAAATATGAAAATTTGTCGCATTAATGACATGATACGATTATTTTAATGTTAGATAAACGAAATGTCACACGGACGGAAATGAGATTTTAACTATACTCTATCCGCGCGATGAAGATAATATAGCGTCCTCTCAACCGCACTTTTGTATGCAAGTGAAAGGGACAAACGATTGCCCTTCCAGGTAAGTGGGCGTCAACAATTGTGTAAAAACGTAAAGAAGCGTTTACATGGCTCTTTGGTTAAAGAAGACTCATAAATATTTTTTACTATTATATTTGGTTTTCTTTGGTCTATTACAATATTTTATAAGTAAAAATAATTTTAGGTATATACATCTGTGTATGTTTCACAGGAAATAGTCCAAAACACGCGCTAGGTCGTAGGAGAAATAAAACAATCGATATAAGAACAAAAGAACGCGTCCACTGCGTGCAAGCCACAGAAGTAGACTGAAATTGCACCGCCATGTAAACGCACCCTTGCCTCGTTATCGCTAACCAATGGCAATCATTTTGCATTTTCTGGTATTATCTTCATCGCGCGGATAGAGTATAGTTAATACTCAATAACTCTGAAATGTTAAAACTTAAACCAAATATCGGACATGCATGTCCTAATATATTTTTATTGTAGACCTTTTTGCATATAACTTACTTCTGACTTAATTCATTTTATACCACTTTTTATACCAAATCCGGACCAAACGCGAGAATCACTCGGCCTTCATTTGAGGGTATCAATCTTTTATCGATTCTTTCTCAGAGTTTCTCCAGGTCAAAGTGTTGAGAACTTAACTCATAGGTAGGTACTATTGAAATATTGTGTTACAGAAATGGAGACCTCTAAATCTAGATCCTTTACGGAAGAAACGCCAGAAGAAGGTGACGTTACTAAATCTGGTTACGTCGACTTGAACACACCAGCAGGACTTGTCCTCGGACTAATAATTGCTTTGACCATTGCTTTTTGGTACGGTTTACACCACCGTTTTGTTTGTAAGTTTTAGTTGGATTTGGATATACCTAGATAGATACTGGGTCAAATTTTACTAGTGACCGATAGCAAAAATCTCAGAATTGGCTGGTGATAGGGAACAACTTTCCCCAACGAACAAAATTGAACCTCCCATAGTAGTCCATTGAATAAAAAGTTCTAGAGTGCAAGAGTTAGTAACGTAAGATGTTTCTTCGGAAACATGTCAAGGGTCCCTAGGTAATAAACATACTAAAACCCCGGGACACTAGGATGAGCCCCGGAGTGGGGGGAGGGGGGGAAAGTGTCAATTTTTTAGTTTTTCGCTGAAATCTCAAAAACGGTATATGTTAGAGAAAAACTTCCAAAGAAAAGTTGAAAGGCCATAAAATTATCTACAAGTTGTACCTAAATCATTTTTTTCTATTCGCAGCCGTTTCTGAGTTACACGCTGTGAAAGCTGATTTTGACTCAAACAATTTCCCCATACTACATTCCCGTTTTTATCACATCAATCGATCAAAAAATATTTCTTTCTTCAAAAAAACTCAAATGTGCAACTTGTGACCGGTACTGATAGATTGCTCTTGAAAAGGTCTACAATTTGGTAAAATAAACACATTCCTCCATGGAAGCCTTTAGGAGGAATCGATTGTCAAAATATTATATTAGGGTAGTTTTAGTTACTGAACTTGAACAATTTATTTTTTTTCTTCCAAAAAACTCAAAAGTGCAAGTTGTGACCGGTACCGATAGATTGCTCATAATGAGGTCTATCATTGATAAAAATACCAGGTTCTACCACGGGCGCGTTTAAGGGGAATTGAATTTTATTAGGGTTGTTACGATACTTAAATTTTTTATTTTTTTTCTTCCAAAAAGCTCAAAAGTGCAACTTGTGACCGGTACTGATAGATTGCTCTTAATTAGGTTTATCATTGGTAAAAAAAACACATTCCTCCATGGAAGCCTTTAGGAGGAATTGATTGTTAAAATATTATGTTAGGGTAGTTACGCAACTTGAACTTTTTATTTTTTTGACAATCGATTCCTCCTAAAGGCTTCCATGGAGGAATGTGCCTTTTTTACCAATGATAAACCTAATTAAGAGCAATCTATCAGTACCGGTCACAAGTTGCACTTTTGAGCTTTTTGGAAGAAAAAAAATAAAAAATTCAGGTATCGTAACAACCCTAATAAAATTCAATTCCCCTTAAACGCGTCCGTGGTAGAACCTGGTATTTTTATCAATGACAGACCTCATTATGAGCAATCTATCGGTACCGGTCACAACTTGCACTTTTGAGTTTTTTGGAAGACAAAAAATAAATTGTTCAAGTTCAGTAACTGAAACTACCCTAATATAATATTTTGACAATCGATTCCTCCTAAAGGCTTCCATGGAGGAATGTGTTTATTTTACCAATTATAGACCTTTTCAAGAGCAATCTATCAGTACCGGTCACAAGTTGCACATTTGAGTTTTTTTGAAGAAAGAATTATTTTTTGATCGATTGATGTGATAAAAACGGGAATGTAGTATGGGGAAATTGTTTGAGCCAAAATCAGCTTTCACAGCGTGTAACTCAAAAACGGCTGCGAATAGAAAAAAATGATTTCGGTACAACTTGTAGATAATTTTATGGCCTTTCAACTTTTCTTTGGAAGTTTTTCTCTAACATATACCGTTTTTGAGATTTAAGCGAAAAACGAAAAAATGGACTCTTTCCCCCCCTCCCTCCACTCCGGGGCTCATCCTAGTGTCCCGGGGTTTTAGTATGTTTATTACCTAGGGACCCTTGACATGTTTCCGAAGAAACATCTTACGTTACTAACTCACGCACTCTAGACCCCCCTTGGAGGGACTCATTCAATGGACTATAGTAACTCAAATCAACTGTTAGTCAATTTGGTAGCCCACATTTTTTTGTGTTTCCATGGGGAAAGCCGGTTTTGAGTTTTCGCCATCAGTCACTACTAAAAATTCCACCCTATACAGGGTGGACTATGCAGTGACGTCATAAGAAGAAGTTAGATTCCTCACATCTTAGGGTATTCGAAAATACCCCATGTATGTTCCGCGATTATTTTTAGTTTCCGAGTTATAAAGTTGTATGGGAAAATCTCGACTGGCAGTAATTTTTCCTTTCTTTTTTTCATTTCCGTATAAGGGCTTCTGGCGTGGTTGATTTCCTAGCACAATCTTTATGATTTGTACTTTTTAGCGTACAAAAAAAGAAAAAATGTCTGCCATTCGAGTTTTTTCCATACAACTTTAAAAGTCGAATAACTCGGAAACAAAAATAATCGCGGAACATACATGGGGTATTTTCCAATACCCCAAGATGTGAAGAATCTAATTTCTTTTTATTGACGTCACTTCATGGTCCACCCTGTATGCCTACAAAGAGCTTGATATTTAGAGTGTGGGGAAACTATCGTACTGACATCGACAGCCACAATAGTCCACTGCTGTACATGTGCCTAACAATTTCGGGGATAGTTCTACTCGGGAATAGTCTTATGTACCTACCTACTCTACGCGTTACGATTGGCAAGGTTAGCGAGTAAGGGGCGAAATATAGCATTCACAGAATTTCACAGATATCGCTCTTAGCCTCTTACCCTCGAAGTATCACTCTTTTTTGACGAAACCTAACGAAAGAAATATCGGGTGAATTTTTACTAGTGACCGATAGCGAAAACTCAGAACCGGCTGGTGATAAGGAACACCTTTCCCCAAGGAACATAGGTTGAAATACGAAAAAAAATTTTGGGCCTCCCATACAAAATTACCCATACAAACGATTTAAGTAACTATGGGAGGTACAATTTTTTTTCGTATTTCGACCTATGTTCCTTGGGGAAAGTTGTTCCTTATCACCAGCCGGTTCTGAGTTTTCGCTATAGGTCACTAGTAAAATTTAACGCTGTATGGTTTCTTGCAGTTGTTCCCTAAAATAAGTGAAAGTATTACCTATCTATTCTATTCTAATAATAATAAATTACATACATATATCACGCGTATATCCCTTGCGGGGTAGGCAGAGCGTAAACGGTTGCAAAAAGGCCATCTTTACCACGTCTGGCACAAGTTTGAGAATCATTCAGAAGACCGCATTACCATAGTGACAGGTTGTCAGCCTGTCGCCTAAAATTGCAAAACGCATTGACACTCCACTCCCTTAGTCGTCGCTTCTTACAACAGCCACGGGAAAGATATGGGGTGATGCTTCTAAGTCTGCACCACACAGCAATAAATAGGTAAATAATAAATAATCACAATTTGCAGCGCCTACGCCGCCTGCTGGTCGTGAGCATCGAGTGTACGTTTCCGAAGATTCTTCTGAACATTCTTCATTCCGACGCAACGATAAATTACCGTTCGATGCTGAACCCTACGACTATGATTGATTAATAAATAACAAACCGAGAGAGGTGACGGGACAGTTTGCTTTAAATGCCTTTACATAAATAAATACCTATTTATTATGTGCCTATTTTTTTTTAACATTAGCTTTAGAATATTCTAATGATTATATTATAGGTATGGCTCAGTTCAGTCCAATCCAAGGGCATTTGCGACGCAGAACGCGTGATACAAGCAAAAATCGCATGCGAATATTCAGAAATCAGAATATATTTATTGTTAACTGTGTTGGTACAAGGATCTTACAATAACAAATAGTTTCAACAGTTTACCTATTTAGGTGTACAATAATCAATGAAAAGAAATATATTATCAAGCATCGTTGAATAATATTAAGTAAGTGTTACATGTTTCTTATTTAAATGATTTATTAAGAAATTCATTTAATTCGTAATATTCTTCATTAATTAAAAATGCTTTCAATCTTGTTTTAAACAAATTACCATCCAACGATTTTAAAGAAGCTGGCAAATGATTGTATACCTTCAATCCAGTAACAATTACACTTTTATACATAATACTTCCCTGAGCCCGAGGGACAAAAAGATTATGTAGATACCTAGATCTGACATTGTGCTTCACCGCAGACAGTTTGACGAAATAGGTCATGTTGTTTCTAATAAACAAGCATGTTTCAAATATATAAATTCCGGTCAGTGTTAATAGTCCTTCTTTCCTAAAAGTGCCCCTTAAGGACTCGACGCTATAAATACCACATAGTGCTCGTACACATCTTTTCTGCAGTATAAAAGTGGATTCAATATTTACCGAATTGCCCCAAAATATTACTCCGTAGGATAATATTGGGTACACATTAAGTACCGTAGTAAGCACTTTTTGCAGTTTCTTTAGATGCAACATTCGAAAGTATGCCCAATGCGTAACATTGACTCGCAAGTTTTTTGTTAACTTTATTAATATGTGCCTTCCAATTCATCTGCTCATATACGTTCAAGCCCAAGAAATTAATTTCCTTCACTTCGGCGATTTTATTTTCAGAAATCGTTATATTATGATTATTTGTAATTTTATTGTAGTTTTTAAATGAAACATAATTAGTTTTACTACTAAGTATTAAGCTTTAAATTTAAGGAACCTAGCCATAACACTACTTTTAATAACGTTTGATTTATTTCGTTTTCAAACTGGGAATCACTCATAAGACCCTTCCTTATGAATATAGTTGAATCATCCGCATACAAGATACATAAATGGTTAACAATTGATGGTTTTTTTTTTTAAATTTATTTATTATCAGAAGTACAATAATTCTTAAATCTAATACATAGCCCCACAAAACCACTTTAGGGGTTTGTCTGTGGGATCGCCGAGTCTCACAAAAGTTATAAGATAAACAAATACAAAAGAAACTTATATCAAAACTTATTTGAGTTAGGTACAAGTACAATCAGTTAAAAATTTCACTGTAAGTCACAAATTAGACAATAAATATTTTTTAAGTTTGGACGCAAACCTGTTTTTATTTGTTTCTTGTCTTATATCTGTAGGCAAAGTATTCAATAAATATGGGATACGCTTATCAAGCATTCTATCTCCAAAGTAGTTACTTACTCTGGGTACCTCATATTTGCCCACAGATACAGACTTGGTACAATGGTCATGAGCTACAAGTTTAAGGTTCTCCCGTCTACTATGGTTATTTAAAAGTATCAAGTATTTATGTTTTAAACTTATGGGTAAAATTTTACATATTTTGAATAATTTATTATAATCCCCTTTACAGCTATCTTTTGTCTTTTTATTTACTAGCATCTTTAAAAACCTGATTTGAATGGACTCTAATTTTTGAATGTTGGTTTTAAATGTTAATCCATAGCAGTCAAGAGAATAACTTAAAATAGAATCAACTAGAGAAAGATATAGACATTTCAGAGTACTTAAAGGAACTTTGAAACTTAAGTGATAGAATCTGCCAAGCAATGATCTGAGCTTATTACATATAAAGTCTAGTAGGTAGTTCATTTATATAAACTAAGAATAAAAGCGGGCCGAGAATGCTGCCTTGTGGCACTCCCATTGAAACCGTTGTAAATTCAGAGTAAACTTTATCTAGAGTTTTAGTACGTTTGTCATAAACATCAATAACGACAGCCTGTTGACGATTTTTAAGATATGTCTCAAAAAGTCTAAGCGCGTTACCACGTATACCGATATTTTCATGTTGCTTCAAAAGTATGTCATGGACGACGCAGTCAAACGCTTTTGACATATCCAAAAATATACCGACGCACTCCTCCTTGTTGTCAACAGCTGTATATATTTGCTTCAGAGTATTAAACATAGCTAGAGTAGTGCTACTTCCCTTTTGGAACCCATATTGTTGAGTGCTAAGTATTTTGTGCTTCTGCAGAAAACAGTTGAGGCGATCATGGATTACTTTCTCAAAGATCTTTGAAAAGGCTGGGAGAAGGGCAATCGGTCTATAGTTCTCTATATTTAATTGAGACCCTTTTTTGTACAGTGGTTTTACTAATGCAAATTTTAGTTCGTCCGGAAAACAGCCTTGTTCCAGACATAAATTAATTATATAAAGCAATGGTTCAGCTATATAATCCATACTCTGTTTAATAAGTTGCATGGGTATCCCATCAATGCCAACGCTTTTTTTATTTTTTAGACCTTTTACTACTTTGATTATTTCTTGCATATCTACAGGAATCAAAAAAATACTAGCGCAGTTTTTGCTTAGAGGATTACTCATATAGGCATTTTGATTTGTATTATCTTCTTTGCTCCTATTTACAAATTGTTTATTTATATAATGGACTAAAGTCTTAGGGTCATCAATAATTTTACCATCAACTGATAAAGACTTAAGTGTAGTTCTTATACAATTATTCTTCAATTATGGCTCCTGTGTTCATGTTTCCATGTTTCCGCTACGGTACGTGTAGTCTGTTGGTAGAGTCAGTAGTGGTGCGTGAGTGGTGCAGAACATCAGAACATGCAGTTGGTGTTGAAGGGAAGAACCGGAGAACCCCTTTTTACGGCAATGAGTTTGCCCATGGAATCCTCGTACAGCGCCATCTACTATCGAGTAGAAATACTATTTAAAAACCACCCATACACAAATTAGGTCTTTCAACATACCATTAAAAAAAATGTCATAATTGATTATCTGTGGAAAAACATCATGTTGTACTGCAAAGCCCGTGCGAAGCCTATCAAAGTGCCTGCAATCATAGAGTACTTTATATATTTGGCCTGCAATATTTATTTGCTAAGGAGCTTAGAAGTTGTATTTCTCGAGGTCGTCGTTGATATCTTGAGTTGATATGCGAAACCATCGTCCGACAAATGACAACGACGCTACACCTACGACTACGAACGACGACAACGAGACAACAATCTTTTGGCTGTTTTACTCGGGCTGTTTTATTATGTTTCTGATTAATATTTTAATTTGGTTTTGCAACACTAACGTCACGTCACGTCATCTTGGTTCTTCAATTCGATTATTTTCATGATGATTTTATCATAGTGTTGATGCAGAAAAGGGATAATTTTAATCTAATGTGGTCAAATAGTAGTGTTTGAAAATGTTCAAGAAACTAAAAGACAAGTTGGCTGAGGAGGTCAAGTCCTCTCCTCAAAGAATTCAACAGTTTGCCCAAGCTGCTCAGGTAAACCTTCACAAACAATTTAATCACAAAGTACGTTGCTGCAGATATAGATTTACCATCTTAATAATAAATAAGACCTCATAGGTTCTTGAGTAATCACACTGCATACCCTGCAGACTGCTTATACATACTGATCGTGATGGAAAGTACCTATTACTTAAGGATAATTTGGTGTCCTAGTTTATCACATCATGAGACATTGCTATAACTCGATTTTTATAACTGTGCGTTTGGAGCTGTCAAACTTTCTATACGATTTGACACTTGAACTGTCAAAACCCATACAAAGTTTGACAGCTCCAAACGCACAGTTATAAAAATCGAGTTATACTCTGAACCTTATCTATCCCTTTAACCGCGCCTGTCTTACTAACTGATGTAGGCTCTTAAAATGAAAATTACTTCTGTACAGGTTATGGACCATAAATTAGCAGCTTGAAATACAAAATTACTAGTCCTAAATATTACATTATAGAGATAAAGCATAAATTGAAATATTGTGAATAAACATGTATATTCCATTTGTTTTTTAATAAAAGGTATATCTGTATTTCATTTGCAGGCTGCAGTAACATCAGCTTCTAGCAGTATTTCTGATATTACAAACAATGATCTATTTTCCATTGGTGATAATGGTATGTAAAAAAACTTTGTTAGATTACTGTAATGTTATACCGGCTTTCTCAGTGTTCTTAAAAAATATTGATACATAACAATAGTTATTTGTACAACAAGAGAGCAAAGTAAATTTTTGCTACAAGTGCAATTTAAATCCCGAAGTAGCAAAGGATCCTGAGCTCAACAATCACCAAGCACAATTTGTTACCTCTACCAGTGAGAAAATGTTCACCTTTGTTTGACACTTGAATACTTTGTGTCAATGTAAATGAAAAGGATGGAAAACAAAATGCAATTAAAACAGAAAGTAGGCTGAATAATTTTAGTGAGATGTTCAAAATTCTAATCATTTTGCCTCATCAAGTGAGCATAAGTGACTTTTGCAAACTAATTTTATGCAGGAAACCTGCACTTTTCAAGCTGGAAGTGAAAAAGGATTTTATATCCACTTTGCTTACCATTTTTTTTTTGCAACAGATAATCCACAAAGCCGTCCAGTCAAGCCATCTTCAAGTGATTCCAAAAATTCCACTTCAGCATTCCAAGAGGTTACCCTTGTTCAACCTGGATCCCACCAAACAAGCATGGATTCCATGGACTTTTCATCTGCGCATGACCTACATGTAAGTGAAATATTTTTTGCCCACTATAGGTTTTATACAGTGTAAAACAATCAACTACAAATATTTTAAGAAGTGAACCATCCCATGAAACTGAACAACTTTTCCCAAGGAAATTAGGTTAAAATATGAAAAGAAAATTTGGTCCTCCCATACAAATTGACTCAGTTGGTTGGTACATTTTGTATGGGAGATCCAATTTATTTTTTCATATTTTTGTATATAGGGTATACAAAGTGTCTATATTTTGTTGGCAGATAATATTTGTTTGTAAATATTGTTCCCAGAAAAATAAATAGTAAGTTTCTTTTTCCACCTTTGTATATGTCTGGAAAGGTTTCTTGGAATAATAAAATTGTTTAAATGATTCTTTTTTGTTATACTTAACTGCTTGTAATGTGTATTTTACCTGACTGACACTGGAGGAGGAGTTAAGTAATACCAAATACTTAGTTTTAAATTAAGTTTTGACTGAAAGTTTATTACATTAATATTTTCAGGATACTTCAAGACAGCGGAGGTTATCAAACAGTTCTTTTGCCAGTGATGTGTCATTTAGACTGCCCAGCTATGAAAGCCCATCTATGTACCACTTACAGGTGAGTTATTTTTATATGTATAGCAAATTATGTGGCTATTTATCACACTACCCTTTTGAATATGAGTGTCATCCATCACAATAAACTCAAAATAATCAGCGGTGTAAGGAATGGAGTACTAAAAACCTGTACCCACTTGACAACGCGTGATGCTGAAAGTATATATTTTGGTTCCCCTATGACGAAGCTTGTGCTGATAAATTATGTATCTACTTTATATTTTGACTTTTGTAAAGAAATAAACTATAAAAAATAAAAAAACCTGTATGTTATGAAAAGAGTGAACTCAGCGATTACGATTTAAAAAGCGTAATTAAAAATTAATCAAATCTTATTCTGTCAATAACTAGTTTTCTATTGATAAATAAATATATTTTTTTGCTTTCAAATTTTAGTCAGATATGGAAGTTTCTGCAAGTGAGGCAGAAGAGAGAGGGTTCTCAAGTGGAAATGTCAGCCTAGACCGTGTCACAAAAGAACAAATTTACGCCGCCTACAGACGAACTCAAGAGCGGTACACGAAATACAGGACACAGTATGCGGATTTAGCCCGACATTACAAGCTTCTGGAACGAGATAATGCGAAAGCGAGAGTAAGTACCTATAGACCACCTCCTCTGGTGGATTTTTTCACCACTTATCCAATAATAATCCAATCTGACTATTTACGTGAGTGGGGAGTAACTCACCTTCAGTCCTGGAAGTTAGGTATCTGATCAGATAATTATTTATTTTGTGTAGCGGAAAAATGCCAAATGAATCTTTTTTTTATCAGCACTCAAGTAATAAAATGTCTTTGCTTTTCAGAGTGTGTTGGTAGAAACGCAAGATAAGGCTTTGAGAAGAATATCAGAACTAAGAGAACAATGTGCGCTAGAACAAAGTGCTAAGGTAAATTCTCTCGATTAATTAGATTTTCACTGGAGTTATAGTTTGTAAATGATACCTTTAATATTTATTTTCTCTACTTTATGTGTTAGGTTAATTATTCATATAATCGCAATATCTTAACTGAATTTCAATGCATTACGCTAGGGCGTATAATTTTTCGATGGTTTGATTTTCATGACACGTCGCTCCCGTGCCTTGATAGAAAATACATGTTTCCCAAACAAAGCACCACACTTAATCCAACATTATTTTATTTTTAGGCGCACTTAGAAAAAGCACTGCGAGTTGATATTGAAGAAAAAAACATGATCATTGATACTCTTAACACGAAAATTAAACTGTTGCAAAACAATTCTCCTGATGAAAATATAAATGAAAAAGAGCTTGCAGCTAAAACTGGCAATGACAGCAATAGCAATGTTCAGTTAATCTCATTCGATACCGAAAATAACCACACAAATGACGATATACCTCCAATTGAAACACAAAACTTAAGCAACAAAATTGAGAAATTAGAAATGTTAGTTGCAAAATACAAGGAATCCCTTAAAACTACCAAAGAGAAAAACGCACAATTAACGACTGAAATACAAATCCTATCTGCTGAAATAGAAAATAAAAATAAAGATGTTGACCAGTTAAAGCAAAATGCTCTGCTTTTAGACGAGGCTAAACGGAAAATTCAAGAACTTAACGATACTAATGAAGAATTACAAAACAAAATTAACGTGTACGATTTTAACAGAAATAAAGAAATGACCACTCTAGAATTAGACTACCAAAAAGCGCAAGAGGAAATTGCCCAACTTCAAAGTAAAATCAATGTATTTTCGAAACGTGAAGAAGAGTATGCTATTTCTCTGGCAGAAAATAAATTAAGTATTCACAAAGAACTAGAGAGTAAAGAAGCAGAAATTAAGTCTTTGAAGGATCGCCTAACAGAAAGCAGACAAGAGATACAGTCTCTGGATATTGTATTGTCAGATTATAAAAATAAAACTGCAAAATTAGAAGATGAATGTTCCAAATTAAAAAAAGAAGTCGATGAACTTAATTCGTCAAAACTAAAGATTACAGAACTTGAAACCCAAATACAATTAATTACACAAAAATATCAAGCAACAGAAAATATGAAAACTAAAGCTGACGAAGAATATAAGTGCCTTCAGCTTCAACTAAAACAAGAGACAGCAGAAAAGTTAGCTATGATTGACAGAAACACTTATTTGGAAAACCGTATCACTCAACTAACTGAAGAAAATTCAAAAAAGACTTTACAGGTTAAGAGTTTAGAGAAAGAGTTGTATGTTATAACGAAAGAGAAAGATACAGCTGTTAACGAAGACCAACTTGATAAAGTAAAATACATGAAAGAAATTGATTTGTGGAAAAGTAAATACAGTGCTCTGGAATCTGAAATTCAAGAAGAAAGAGAAGAGTTAGGGAAATTACAATCAGAAATAGAAAAACTATTAGCTAATGATGAGCTGCTACAAATTCAAAATTCCGATTTAAATGATCAAGTACAACAACTAAAATCTGAAAATATGGTTTTAAGTGGAAATAACTTACTTCTAGAAAAAAGTACATCAACTCATAAACTAATGTATGATGAAATTAAAAACTTGAAACAAGTTATGAGTAGAACATCTGTTGATGTTAAGGCATTAAAAGAGGCACATAGTAATTACATAACACAAGTCAAGAGTAACTGGGACCGGGTTATGAATGAGTATAAGGAATTAGATATGAAAACACAAGAACAAACCCGCGTGTATCAAATTGAAATCGACGAAATGGCAAAACGTATAACTTTATTGGAAAATGAAAATCTTCAGTTAAAATCCAAACTAAATGAATGTGATATACAGAAAAAAGAATCAGATGAAAAATTACAACAATTGACCGAAGAATACAACCATTCAGTACATAACTTTAAAGCAATGCAAAATGAAAAGAAAAATAATGAAAAGCTATTAGAAGAGTCAAGAGCGGAGTGTCAAGAATTACAAAAATTTCTAGAACAAGAGAAAAATGAACAAAATGTACTGAAACAAAAAATAAATGACTTGAAAAATGAAATAAACAGTTCTGAAAATGTTGATGATGCCTTAAAGAACGAGAATAAGGAGTTGAATGAGAAGTTGGAGGAATTAGATGCTAAATGTAAACAACTACAAGATAGTTTGAATTGTGTTAACGACGAAAAGTCAAATTTGAATAAAAGTAATACCACAATGGCTGAACAAATTAAAAAGTTGGAGCATGATATTGAAAGCCTACATAGTGAAAAACAATCTTTAACTAATGAATCTGATGAATTAAAAGCAAAATGTGAAATATTACAGGACATTGTAAATCGTAACAACAATGACCAAACTACATTGAAAGAAAAAATAACTAACTTAGAAAACGCAGTTCAGTTATTACAAAATGAGAAACAAAAGTTAATTGACGAATTAACTGACGCTACTGCTAAATGTGAAATATTACAAGATATAATAAATCGCAATAATAATGATCAAACACTTTTAAAAGAAAGTATACAAAAGCTGGAAAAGGAAAATAATTTACAAAAAGATCAATTTGATCAATTGCAAATAGATCTTGAAGAAAAAATTAAAATTTTGAAGGAGGAAAATGAAGTTTTAATAAATAAATCAAAACATTTTGAAGATAGTAACACAAACATTCAAAAATTGCAACAGACTATAAATGATTTATCAAAAGAAAATATATCCCTTCGAAACCAATCTGAAGAAATAACAAATAGTATCAATCATCTAGAGATTGAATTGCGAGAAGTAAGGAAATCACACACGGAAATAGAGCAAGAGAAAGATCATCTTAACTCAATAATAGAACAGTTAGAAAGTAAACAAACAGAATATTCTGTCAAGGACACACAAACAGATGCTGTTCAAGATGTGGATACTGAACCAACATGTGAAAAAGTGACATTAACAAGTGAAACTTCACAAGTACAATCTGATGAATATGGAGCATTAAAAGAAGAGAATAAACGTCTGCAGTCAGATATATCAGGGTTACAAACATATTTAGCAAAGATATCTAAAGAAAACAGTGTTTTGAATGACAAATTAAGGGAATTAATGGCTTCCAGTGAAAATTCACACGACAATACTAATGAGAATCTACTAAATGACGTTCAACTAAATAAGGACAAACTTGACGACCTAGTCAGAGAAAATAATTTGTTAATTGAAGAAAATTTAGAACTAAAGGATCAACTAAATTCGCAGCATTATGCTAAACAAGAGCCAGAAAAAAGACATGAAAATGGTAAAGACATGGAGTATCTTACCTTAAAGGAGAAATACACAAGCTTATTGGATATTAACAACAGGCTTGAAAAAAGAATGCTTGATTTAGAGCAGATGAACAATTCTGTAAATGGTAGCATGACTCAAATGCAACAACAGAATGAAAAACTGAGGCTTACAAATGAGAAATTAGAACGACGACTGGACGAAGCTCTTGTAAGCTTGAGGCATTTACATGCTTTACAGGAGAACACAGAATTAGAGTATTTGAAAAACATACTATATGAGTATCTTACTGGTACTGGAGCACATTCCGTCACATTAGCTAAAGTTTTAGCTGCTGTTGTTAAATTTGATAAAACGCAAACAGATGCTGTACTTCAGAAGGAGAAAGAGCGCCAGGGATTTGTAAGTATAATATTTCTGCATAGTTTTCTATAGATATAAATTTTATAAATATGTTACTGGTTTTCATTTTGCTGAATAATAATGAAACTTCTTCTTTTTCAGTTAAGGCAGCTTGGACTTCTCTGATACCAACTTCCGTCACACTTTTATGAATAAGTAATATCGTAAATATTGTAAATAAATTCTAGGAAAATCGAAATTACCTGTAACATGTAAATAAAGTATATCCTGCTAGTTATTATCTATGAAATTAACCACTAATAGATAATTTTACTGTTGTAAGTGTACATTTAAACTTTATTGCAATGTTATTGGTGTTACATTATATTTAGATTTTGTATTTATATGTAGAAGTATTGTAACATTGTTAAGGGTCTCACGGCCGCCCGATATACATACTGGTGATCTGCTGGTTTGCAATTACATTTGTTGGCCGGCCCTAGGTACACTAACTATTTATTATAATTTATAGATTTTTTTACCAAATTCAAATCGATAATAATTATATTTCAGAAAGTAACTTTAAATAAAAATATACTAATAAATGTATTAGCCATATTTCAGTATCAAGCTGTTTTGTTTTCAAAAATTGCACACCCATAGACTAACTACTAAATACATTGTTGTAAGATATTAAATAAAATAAATTATGCAATTAATTTAAAATATTTATATTTCTTCATCAGTAAGTGCTTCATCTGACAAATCAAAATCACTATCATCATCATCCAAGCTAAAATCCTTCATTCCTGACAACAACTCTTCTATTTGTGTCCTCATTTCAGCAGAAACTGTTCCTTCTTCTTCACCATTTTTTCTCAAGTGCCTGGAAAAATCACAAACTCAAGTTAGGCAAAAAACATATCCAGTAAAAACCCCAAAGGAACTTTCTTCTTTTAGAAAAAAAAGTTATCACAATAATGTTGGGAACATACCTATACTTTTTCACCCCCATACACAGTCATCTATAGGGTGAAATTTTACTAGTGACCGATAGTGAAAACTCAGAACCGGCTGGTGATAAGGAATAACTTTTCCCAGGGAACATAGGTCGAAATATGAAAAATAACTTTGGTCCTCTCATAGTAACTCAAACCCAGCTGATCGACCACTTTGTATGGGATGTCCAATTTTTTTTTTTCATATTTTTGACCTATGGTTCTTGGGGAAAGTTGTTCCTTATCACCAGCCGGTTCTGAGTTTTCACTATCGGTCACTAATAAAAATTTATCCTGTATGGATGACAACCTAAAAAATCCACAGAGCTGTGGCATCAACATAATGTAATATAGTAAAATACTAATTAACTTGCAATTTCAAAATTTAGCTCTTATATTTAGCGTATTTCTTATTGTAGACTTTGATTTATAAACATTCGCAATTGGATATTTACTTGATTAGTTATATTGTAAAACAAGGAATAATCTGATTATGTTTGAAATTGTTGTGATGCTGGTGGCACACTTCTGCTTTTGTGCTTTGCGAGGAAAGGGCAGGGCATTACTAAAATATGCTTTGTCTGGGATACACATGTCTAGAAAAGTACATGCTTAGAGCAGGGTATTACTAAAATAGTGATCATGTAGTTCTAAACACAATGCTGTAATCATTATTACCTTAGCACTGTGCGACGCTTTCTTTCAGGTAAACTTTTCAAAATTGCCTGTAACTCAATATCTTGATTTGTTTCTTTATTTGTTTGAATTACTTTTTCATCATTCTGCAAAACAAAGTAATTAAAATTAGAAACATACCTTTTTATAAAAAAATAAGAATGCATGAATCAAAGAGGATATAAATAAAACTAGGCATTAATTTTTGAGAAGGACCCACCTCTTCTTTGGCGCACTTTGCACAAACTTTTCTTTCTGCAGCACATTTGCTGCATAGCACATGATAAGCATGCTTTACTGCTTTCTCATTACATCCCACACACTTACTGGGTGCTGTAAGGGGTTTATATTTCTTGTATTTGATCTTCCATTGTATTATATCTCTGCACCTTTTACAAACACCAGACACTTCTAAAGAGTTTATAAGCTTTGTTTTTTTGCTTGTATCATGCAAGTCGTTTTTGAAAGCGGTTTTGTTCTGGTGCTTTTGTGGTCTTCTTCTACACTGACTTCCTTTTGATGTACTCATTTTAGTTCCTGAAAATAGCATTACTATTGGTCAGAGAAGAGTATACTTTTCGGGGCGGGATATTATAATTTTTGTACCAGTGGGACAGCTTGAACTACAGGGTAGTTGTATCTGGACCAAACAAAAGGTTATAAAAATTAAAGAAACCCATGCATAATTTGTAAAAGATCAAAAAGTAAGTCGGTACTGTTTGTTACAATTTTGATTACTTACATTTCATAGGATATTGCTGAAGAAATATGAAAAACAACATAAACAAACTATTTTCCACTCCATGTGCACAATTCTGTTCTGAATGAATTCACATGCATGAGTGAGTGACAGATTGATTTTGACAGATAAAAGTTGCCAAAAAATAAATTTATATTTTGCAGATCAGAAACATTTCTGAGTTTTTCTCATCATAAAAGCATCACTGGATCTTTGCATTAATGTTTGAAGGTCGTAATGGTCGTTTCCTCGATAAGTTTCTATGAAAGTAATTCATTATATTGACCCGGATTTCTTCTTCATCAAAACTAAATGTCTTTCATTTGATTAATTTTAGCAGAAGTGGCAACACCAGTTATAAATGTCATTGGAGTGCGTTCAGTGATGATTCTTCGAATGTTTTTCTTCCATGAAAGCCTCGGAAAAGAACCTACTCTACATTTCCGGATGGTATCAAGAGGACGTCCCTGGTTCCAGCAGAAGACACTATCATCATTCTGCTGAAGCCACCAACCGTCCGGCGCAGCAGCGCTGGAATCTTATTATACTGACACTGGCAGAATTACCTTAATTGTGTAGAAGTCCATATTAATAAATAAATAATAATAACTGTAACCGGTTCGTTAGGCCTCCTCAAAAATGCAGTAGTGGTGTGGTGGCACACTTTTGTACCACCGGTATTTTCCTTTAGTTTATAATACTAGAAGATGGGTTTAGTTATTTAGTTAGGCTTAATCGTGCCGTGACTTATACACCTCTGTGTAACCTGTTCTTGGCATTTCAGATAAAATC
Source organism: Phthorimaea operculella (assembly GCA_024500475.1). Taxonomy (NCBI): domain Eukaryota; kingdom Metazoa; phylum Arthropoda; class Insecta; order Lepidoptera; family Gelechiidae; genus Phthorimaea; species Phthorimaea operculella. The sequence goes on along the minus strand of JANFCV010000138.1, from coordinate 883,647 downwards.
CATCATTTGAGTATGGATGGACCCTGACATAAACCAACGATTTTGAAACTAAAAAAAACTCTTTTTCAAGGCCGGCATACCGCAATCATTAGGCATAAGAATACAAACAAAAAGTGTGATTTGATAAAAAGTCGTAAAGCGTATAGTTTCGAAGATAGGTAATAAAAGTCATTTTTTTGTTTATGATTGAACTCTTTACTTTCTTATTATTCAATCTGCAAAAAATTTAATTTAAATTAGAAACATATTTAGAGAAAAATAAGAATGCATCAATGTTTTTTAAGAAAATGACCCACTATGCCAACCATACCATGTCGGTAGCTCTTCGTAAATCGACACCACACTGAGAAACATGTTTGCTTGACAACGCTGAACGCACCCCTTATTATTTTGTGATCACTTTGTGATTTTTTTTGTTCGGTTCGGTTTTGTGTTTTAGTTTCGTTATTTATCAACTTACGTGGATTCCAATCGATTTTGAACAAGTTTTACCTGGCCTGTAAATTGATAACAAAGAGGTATTTCTAGATGAACTCCTAACATAGTACTTTGCGAGATGACTGTATCAAATCGAACTCTTGTGAAAATCGCCGCCTGGGGTGGACTAATCGTCAGCTCCACAGGATTTTACCTTCAGTGCAAATATATCGACAGAATCAGACAGCTTGATTACTATAAAGAAGCTCTGAAAGCATTGAGGCAACATCACGGGGCCATTCACTATATGGGACAACCTATAAAAGACAAGAGGTTTAAAATAACTGATACAGAAAGTAACTTTTTTGATGCAGACAAAGCCAGATTCTGTGTGCCGGTATCTGGGCCTAAGGATAGAGGGTCTTACTATTTCTGGGCAATCAAAGATGCAGAGAAATGGAAGGTCACTAAGGCAGAGTTAGAATTAAAATCTAAACCAGATGCTAGATTACTTATTGTTAAGCCTACAACACCTGATATTTAAGCATAGAAATTGGACGGAGCAATATAGAATATAATATGTAGTCATTTATGAATAAAATCAATTTTCCGAACTAATAAATTGTTTTATTTTCAGCCATTCAAACTAAAAAAAATACTTGACAAAAAGTATGTCCGAAGTTCAAAAATTTGTGGGATTTGCTCGAGAAAAGTTTTACTACCACAATACCCTGTTATGCCTTGTTAAGTCTTGTCAAGATAAAAATGTAACTGTGGATTTGAGAAATGATTCATATGTTTGTGGCAAAGTAGAGAGTGTTGATGGGTATGTAAGAATTTTTAATTTTGGGTGGCCTGGCTAGCCTACCTCCTCAGCAAAACATTCTGTAATTAAGATTTACGAAACCGAATTATATTCTTTGTGGTTATTTTGGTTGATTGCAGTTTCATGAATATTTCATTTATTGGAGCTGTCTATTGTGACCCCCAAGGGAATGAATATGCCTTTGAAAACCTGTTTATTCATGGAAGGAACATCAGATATGTTCATATTCCAGAAAATGTAAGTAAAATCTCAGCTTCGTCTGAATTCTTCATCACCTGCATTTTATCAAGCTTCCACTTTACCTCCTTGCCTAATTAGTATCACCATAAACTTCTATTTTGATAATATCATGATATTTTTATATTAAAATCATTATGATTTTGATAATAATAGACATTTTTATTTGGTTACTTGTAGGTTTCAATATTAAATGCTGTAAGAAATGAAGTGGTCAAAGCAAAGAAGGAACCCATTGAGAAGCCAGTAAAAAAGTCAAGGAAAGCACAGAAAGCCCTAAAACAGCATATGCAGACGGTAGCATCTTTAAATATGGAAGACAAAAATTAATCTTGAAGAATATTGTATTAACTGGTTACCTAACATACCAATATGTTTACCAGGGCTAGTTCGCTGCAATATAGATAAATAAAATAAATTATAAGACTGACTTAATCAAAGGAGGCACTTTTAATTACAATGACTTGATCCTTTAAAGATATTAGTGTTGTAAATTAATACCACATGCTATAATATGGAATGGGAATCAGAAGTCCATGGATTTAGGCTTATGCACACTATTCTCTTATCTACCATGCTAAATGTGCTGGAACATTAAAATTGAAATGAGAAACAGTAAATTTTATATCTATCACATTTATTAACAAAAAAATATATAATATTTATTCATAGGTAACTAAGTATTTTATTTATAGATTAGGCTTACAACTATATTTTTATTCAGCTCAGTCATTTCTGATTCGTCTGATTTTGTTCCTGATGTTGGTATGACTCTTGAGATTGTCTCGCGTTCTGCATGTGCGTATCTTCTTGATTATTCGCTTTTTGTTGCTTTTCTTTCTTTGCATCTGTTATTTCTTTACAATAATTTTGACTGAGCGGTGCTATGTACCTCTGTTGGACAACCTGGTTAACCTGATTATGTACGTAGCCGCCCGGCAAACGGATCGCGTTTTCCGATAGCGCAGAAATAAACAACTTAACCTTCCCATCGTCGAAGGTGTTAAGTTTGACTTCTTTCGAGTACAAAATTTCGTTTCTCGCCAGCTGCGGCTGGCTCCGGTACATCTGTTGCGGACTGGGGAACGACTGTGTGATATAATTGTTCGTGAGCGCGTAGCTTTTGTAGTCGTACTTGTGTTTTTCTGCGGTCTGCTGTAGGTTGGTTCTGTAGGCGTTGTAATCTCTGGTGGGTGTTTGCGCGCGTTTGAGGGAGTCGGCGTGGTCGGGTTTGTGGGAGATGTAGACTTGTCGCGGGCGGTCGGGCGCCTTGCCGGGGTGCTGGAACTGGAAGCCGTCGTCGCTGTAGGGGGCGAGCAGGGGTGGTTGCTGGGTGAGGGGCGCGGTGGGGGCGGTGCTGACTTGCGGCTCGGGCGTCTTGCTGCACAGGTAGTTGGACTGGTTGATGCTGGTGATGATCGACGTGGGGCTCGGTGAAGACTGCATCATGTTCGGTCTTTGGACGGGGTTCGGGTTTAGAGTACCTAGAAGCAAAACAAAACAATTTATTTGAAATGCATTAGACTTGGTTTTAGTGTGGGACACTAAACCGGCGAGTAAGGTCACCCACAATCAGATCGTTCTACTTGCACTGTTCTTTGCAACCGTCGAACAATCTCTCAAAGTAAAAAGTGATAATTAGACATCTTGTGTGCAACTGACCTTGCGGCTTGAACTTGGCGAGGTGCGCGTACACCTGCTTGATGCGCTCGATGTTGAGCTGGCTGGCCTTGGCGTGGTCGACCATGGGCAGCGGGTAGTCGCGCCCCACCACGCACTTGGCCGACACCTGCACCGACTCCGGCGCCACCCACGGCTCGTGGATGTAGCGCGTCGGCATGTTCTTCAGCACAGGGATGTAGCGCCTGCGGACAACGGTAACGTTATAATAAAATAAAGTGATCATTCGAAACCCCGTCGTAACTTCCGAAGTGGATCAACCTGCACCTTTACATTTAAGTTTAAGTTACCCTTGTTTTACATGTATACATTTAGGTTTATTTTACCCTTATTCTATAATGCCTTGGGAACTGACCCTAAACTGCATTAGCTTTTCCAAGTGGTGCTGGATTTAAATAACATCACCCCATACTTGCGGCTATTATAAAAACCAACTACAGAGCAAAGACTATATGTATAGATTAATCCTTATTATAAGCATGGTGGATATGGCACCCGGTGTTTGCCATCCATGTCTATATCCATAACAATGTTCCCACCTTATCTACCCACAATAGATTTAAAGACCGTTGATAAAAATAACATGGTCTGCCTGTTTAAAGGTTAATAGGTGAATATCTAATAAAAGCCTACTTATAACAGCAGACTGTTCTGATAGTAGATGATAAAGAAGCCCTTACCTTATAAAGTCACCATTGGGGTCGGTCTTCCTGCCGAACCGCACAGGGCAGTAGCAGTGGAAGAACTGCTGGAAGAATGAGGAGCAGCTCAGCCACATCCACATGCCCGCGTTCACCGACCAGTCCGCGTCCAGTAGTAACTCGTCGAATACCTAAAAGCAAACAAGATCGTTTGACCTAGGCTGCATGGACTTTTATCCTTTTGCCTATCCCGAAAAGGTAAGAAATAGTAGGTTGTTGACGAGGACGGGAAATAAGACTTTGACTGACGAGTACAGTTTGAAGTCCGAGCCGCAGGCGAGGACTTTAAAAATACGAAAGAAATTGTCATATTTCCTAGCATGTTTGAGAAAAAAAGATTAGACTAGGCTGCATATACTTTGATCCCTTTGCCTATCCTGAAAGTGAAAAATGACCGAAAGGTCACTGGGTCACTGCGAGTCCCTACAATGTACAACATAGTATTGTACACCATAAAGCTGCTATTCCGAACACTGCAGCCAACAGCCGACAGCCGACAGCATATGCTGCAACGGCTGCAGCTATTGGCAGTTGCAGCACATGCTGTTGGCAGTTGCAGCACATCACACATGCGATTCCGAAGGCACCGGCCGACAGCCGACAGCCGACAGCACATGCCGTGACTGCCGATAGTTGCATGTAGACTTAGGTAGATATTATAGGTACCTACAGGTAATAGGTACCTACATACATACATAAATCACGCCTTAAACCCTTGCGGGGTAGGCAGGGCTTCAAAGGCCGTAAAAATACGTTCGTTATTGCAACGTCTAACAAATTATTTGAGGGCCGTTTTAGCTATTGTCGTGTATCACTATAGTGACAGGTTGTCAGCTTGTCGCCTAAAATTGCAATACACATATTACCTTCGAGACCCATAGTCGCTCAGGAAAAAACGGGGTGATGTTATTCTAAGCTAGCATCACACGGCAGAGTAACAGGTAGGTACATAGGTAGCTATAATATGTACCTACAGGTAACTCACGCACGAACTGTAAGTACTTAGTTGGTACAATTCAGTGTACCGCAACTCGAACCTGGGTAGGTATAATAGGTAGGTACCTTTGAAATTACCGCTGTGTGGTTTCGTTTTTTAATAATTATGATAGTTAATTACTTTATAATTATTTCTGAACCACACATTACGTTTTATAGCAAAATAGCAAAAATAGATACGTGCGTATTGCACTGCCGTTGCAGCAATACTGATCTGCAGTCACGGCAGTTGCGGCATATGCTGCAGCGGCCAACAGCATGTGCTGTCGGCTGCAGCCTTCGGATAGCGTTCCATAGAACTCCATACAAACCAGTAGTGCTGCAACGGCTGCAACTGCCGTTGCAGCATATGCTGTTGGCTGTCGGCTGTTGGCTGCAGTGTTCGGAATACCACCTTAATACTGGCCGTCAGAGTAATGTACGACGTGATGAAGCACGACATGATGGATGGAATCAAAACAATGTCGCCATCCATCACCCCGTACCGAAAGTGTACGGGGGTGGATTGCACGACATGATGGATGGAGACATCACGTGTTGTGGTAGAATAGTGATGTGACTAGATCGATAATATTATATGCATTTCTAACTTAATCGATATTGTTTTTATATAAAATATAATTAAATATATTCTTTAGTAAGCTTGGTCGCTCACTTCGTTCGCTCCAGGGGGTCACTGTTCTAACCTAACCTAACCTACTGTGTCGGATTTGTGTTGAATGTGTTTTTTCTATTGCGGGGCGCCCCCCCTCCGTGGGTTGCCTTGCATGTCATGTTCGAATAATGAATCGATAAGTCGATCAAAGTCAACACTGTCACATCACTACATCCGCTGTGACGTCATTTGTTTTGATTCCATTTCCACCCCTGTACATTATCGGTCCGGGCCCGTATTTCAAGACCATCCATCCATCATGTCGTACAATGATCTGCTGTACAATACGCTGCCGTGCCTTAACCTGCTGTGCATTGAGTATGTCGTGCATTGTGGTTCCCCGTCACTGCACTGAAGGTCATTGACCTATTCTTCAACGGTCATTGCACTCATCTGTATTAACTTTGATAAAATTCCGGGAATAACAAGAAGCCCCTGTCATACACAACACCTTGCAGTGTGCTTACCTGCTTGAAGTGTGGTGGGAATGGATATAAAAACTATCTAAATAAAACTATGTAATGAGATGGATGCCATCGATCGATACATAGTACATGTAGCCCTCTTGAGCCCTCTCATTGTTCGCCCAAGTCCAGCTGACGCGAATTCAAAGGGAGAGGCCTCTACAGCAGTTGATATTGCTGATTTTTAATAAAAGATAGCCTTTTACCTTCATGCCTTCCTCCCATGAGATCCAGAGGTCGCCCCTGGTAAGGAAACAGGCGACGGCGTGCCGCGCCAAGTGGTGGATCCAACCTTCCTCCCTCAGCTGGATCATTATTGCATCTATCCACGGGAAGCCTGTCTGGCCCTGGAAGTAGAAGTACATTTCGTTAGTCTTTTATTTTCAGTTTTAAACTAAACAAACTCAAATGAGATTCTATGTCCCTGCGTTTTTGTTATTGCTTTGTTTCTGTTAGTAAGAGACCGAAAAATTTATTCAGACACTATCTAGGTACTCTCTCTTTTCTAGTGGGACAGTGAGTCGTCTAACAACGAAATAAATCTTGCGTTCTTCAACCACCTACTAACAGTAGCAAGAATTGGAAAAGCAGATTAATTGACAGCCCACGAAGACAAATATTTACAACTACAAAATAACTTACATTGGCCCATTTAGCTAGCGCTTCCTGGTTGTTATCCCAAGGGATCTGTACACAGATGGGGTTACCCTCCATGCGGTCGAAGTTAGGGTTCCGTGTCGCGGCGCAGTAGAAGAACTCTCGCCACAGTATCTGGCCGTGTAGCGACAATGGCGGCCGAACCCTTTTCACCCGCTTGTATAGCGCCGTGAGCTGGTAGTAGAACAACCGTGTTGACAAACATCCGAACCTAAAACGATAATTCAGTTTAAAAATAGTGGGTATATTTTGGTTTCGAATCGAACGACTCGCACACCTGTTTCCCATTAGAGATTGAATTCTAGTCGTATAAAATAGGTCATAAAAGTTATATGGTTTTGTGCCAGCTACATGCTATGTAACTGAATTTATTCTATTAGTATTTGAATTGAATGGGTTCGGTCATATTCTCTTATCTAAGCTGGTGAGTGACTAAAACAGAAAGCTTGTTCACTGGTACAATTTATTTAATTGTCTTCAATCAACACTAATTTTACTTAGCAACCCAACTTCACTTTTGAACTTATCAAGCCAAGCCATAGAGGAAAAATAAGTTCGAAGAATATGCTAGGTACTAAACAAATTATGGTGCCAACTGCCCATCTTCTACCTGTCGATTGAAGATCCCAGTCACATGCTGTTACCATCCCGATGTCCCCAACGTTTAGCCCCTTCAAAGAAAACGCGACGAGAAACACCTGAAGCAGACTGAAATTTGTGCAGCCATAATTTAGATGAGCTTCAAAGCGGGAACTGACTATGAATTTTACAGAGTAACCAGAAAACAGTCTTTTCACAAACACAAAATGAGTACTGTTCACACTATTTCGGATCTAATTGTTAATGGAATGCAATTTAATGCTCTTTATATTATTGAACAAATGTTGTAGTCAGCCAGTCCTTAAAAAATACAATATTATGTATACAGAATGCTACAAGATATTAAATGTTACAAACCTTAAATACGGCGACAGCCCTGTCTGACTAGCTAGTAGAGATTGCGGCGTCATCTTAGGGTTGCCAAAGGACGCCACCCAGGCTTTTCTTTCTAAATGCCTCTCCAGCCTACCTAAGGCTTCGCTTTCTCCACCAACCCACACCGGTGGGCTGAGACCATCTACGTCGAACCCTGAAAGTTTACATAAATGATTTATTTTTATACATAATATTAAACTTGAATAAGCGTCGATTGCTTTAAGTTAGGAAAGGAAATCGGAGTGTGAAAGAGATACGAATGGTAGTTCTTATTCATAAAGATCTTTACGATAGAAATCATCTTCTGAGGCAATTTGAGGTATGAGCTTGGACAAATGGTATGAGTAACAGAACAAATGCAGCAGGTGCGTCATGTAACGGCGATGTGACAAATCGGTGCACACATGACGCCCGCATTACGTATACATGTAGGTAAGTATAGTACTCCAATCCATCTCAAGGGCATGTATCAACATAAAGTAATACGAGTAGTAAGAAACGTGTAATGTAGCAGAGTCGCGCATACAAAATGTTTGTATTTGTTCAATAATACGCTTCAGATCCCTAGTTATATGCAAACTGAGAATGAGACGCATGAACTCAGCTCGAGCAGCGAATGCATGCTGGCAATCAACGCTTTGAACCTCGACTATAATGTATTCTCACTGATCCTCGACTGTAATTGTCGTATTCTTACCTAGTTCCTCTAACGTGGGAACACCGAATTTCTCATCATGGTCTTCCGCTATGGGCGTGACTGCACCATTCAAAGTCTGCTTTGTGATCGTCGCCTCGGCCAGCGCCGGTGGCGGCATGCTCGCGATTAGGGCTTGGAACTGGTGGTACGTCAGCGGCGCCTTGCCACCGTTCAGTTCTATTAAACTGTAAAAGTAAAACAGTATAAGGATACAACTAACTTCTTGGCGCAACGAGACATGGTTGCTTACGTATAAGTTATATTAAGATTGTGAAAGACGTCATTGCGGATGAACATATAATGTAGCTTATTATAGGTAACAGTAATAAGGTAAATAACTTGCGTATTTACGAAGAAATTACAACTAGTAGGTATATTACCCGATGTTACGTAATTTATATGCAATCGTATATCTATGTAATATAATCTACCCACTTAAAACCAAACCTATGTATGTAGGCATCTAATACTACAAATAGGGATCACGCAAGTGTTTATTTTATTACGTAGTATCCGGTAAGTAGGTATAAATACAGGATTTCAGCTCAGCACATAAGCAGAATAATAGCTTGCGTGGGTAAGGAGGATAGGTATAATTAGATATCTACCTATCTAAGGTAGTAACTGAATCGAGTACTTATTCTGTTCCTTTTTTTTTTTTTTTACTAACTAGTCCCTACGATATCTACCTACTTAGGCAACTATATCTACACCTAGCTGAATAAGGCAACTATATCTACACCTAGCTGAACTTATTCTGTTCCATTACGTCATAGTCTGCCACTTTTCTAATAAACTTTGTTATATAATCATAACATCAGTCTTTTGTGGACATTAGGCTTCCTCCTAACAAAGAATACTCAATATAGCTACTGACTCTCCTAAGTTAGGGGCATAAACCCTTGACGCTTTACTTGGCGCAGATTGGTTTGACTTGGCAGTGCAATATTTACTTATCAGAAGATTACGGAAGCGATGTGACGATGGCATCCGTCCGGCATTAAACGCGTATTTTTTCTCACTACCACATTTCAACGAAAAAAAAAAAAAAAAGTATTTTTCTAATTCTACATTCATAAATTCAAAGCAAAACAACGATTGCATTTTGTACCATCCACCAAAACGGCTCGGACACGGCCGCAAGCCGCGCCGCGTCCACGTGGACGGGCGCATGATGAGTACGCACGTGCAATATTTTGCCTACCTACTCACTTTGTTTATATTTTAGCTAAACAGAATGCTATTGCGTGAAAATGGTAAATAGGTGCCTGCATACGACAACCGCTTCATTGATCCGGCTATTTAACGGATGAAAATAGAGGAAGGAATTTAAATTGAGTAAAAAAACTTAAAAACAGGAAAAGAGTTTGTCCACACTATAAGTTCTTCCCCGATAGTGAAAGAGAGGTTCGTAGGCTTGTCCTACAAAAACACGGAAGTAAAGCTCCAATAGTTTGTAAAAAAACAATCGTCAGCAAACACCCTAATTAATGATATTTCTCACTAGGCTATAAATAGGCTGAATCAACTTACCTATCCAATTTGTAGAGAGTGTGTGAAACTTGTGAGATGACGTTGATGCCTACTTCTCGGCATTTGGTCATTATGTTGTGATCGCGAACTCGCCCGTAAGGCTCCGGGTCTTCCTCGAAGGTGAGCGTGGTGGTGCCCCAATCCCGGAACAACTTCGGCAAGGCATCTGCGGGCTGACCGCGCACCACGAACAGGCGCGAATTCAGCTTCCTTAAGCTGGCGTCTAAGTCTTCTAGACATTGTAGTAGGAACCTAAAAGTAAAATAAAATATTGTAAATAATAAATATTTAGATAGAACTTCAAAAAATAACATAATAAAAAAAACAAACGCTATTATGATAATATGACTAGGAATATACAAATCAATAATACTAATAGGTACTATACTAGTGATAGATATTCCTAGTCTGATCAGTCTAGTCAAATGCTATAGTGCAGTGATCTAATCACATCAGTAAGACAGGTAAGGAAGGTAGGTAGGTAGGTAAGGGTTGCATTGCACGACTAATTTCATAGCCTATCCAGTGCGCGGAAATCCAAAACTACGATAATGAACTACCTACTTTCTATAGTATCCATCTGACCGAACTATTTAAGCCTCTTTGTACAGGATTACCGTGTTACTCGTACTCTAAGCTCGTGCTTTACCTAACAAAATATTCTATGCAACAAAATTAGACTGGTAACCAGCATTTGGCGTATCAGCAACTGTCAGCAACAAGGCACAAACCTCCATTTGTTGATGCCGACGTTAGAAGGGCTGGCGAACCAGGGGTCGAAGATGAATAAAAAATGAAATTTTTCTCAAACATGCTAGGAAATATGTTCATTTCTTTCAAAAAAAGAATACGCAAAGTTTCCCATTGTGTGTCATGTCTCCGACCGCGCCAGCAAAGTTGTATGGAAATCCTTTGCTGGTGTCCGGCAAAGTAAATTCGTTACACGCTAAGCCACACAGGTAATTAATTTCAAAATAGATATCTCTATGAATCTCATAAGAACGGAACGTAATTTTGTATGAAAAGTTGATATGAACTAACTCAAGACAAGGCTGTATAATTTTATAACCCTTGCCTATTCTAAATGGACAAATAGAATAAAAAAGGAATGAACTAAACATACATATAGAATGGCTAAATAGCAATGAATACTGTGCCTTGCTAAAGGCCTATTTATTAAAAAATACACAATTGGTGGAAAAACAAACAAATTGGGTGGAAAGACGTGAAAATTTTCATGATTGGGGCTGTTGTATTGTAGTCCTTTTTGTTTAAAACGGAATAAAGATGAGAGTAGTATTGAAATGGATTGCACGCCGCCAAACATAAGGGGTGCATAAGGGCTGAAGCACAAAGTAAGTATTGGCTAGCGCAATCGCTGAAGCCAAACTGACCGTGGAAAACATTTTTTATAAAGTACGTACTTAGTGTGTTATTTCCTAGCATTTTTTGAGAAAAGCACTATGTAAGCCTCGGGGAAAATGACTTTGCTTGACTCGTATAATTGAAGTCCTCGCCTACGGCTCGGACTTCAAACTCTACTCGTCCAGCAAAGCCTTGTTTTCCCGGCCTCGACAACAATGTACTATTATTTTTTTATTTACTTACATACATATTAGTGAGCTAATATAATATTGTATTGTTATATCAATTTTACCTGTAATTTATTCAAATGACCTGTAATACTTATTATTATCTATCAATAAAGTTATTGTATTGTATTGAAGATGCAGCGGAACGTGACGGCGTCTTTGAGCCCCTCGCGGAGGGCCGGGTTGTCGTGCAGACGCAGCCCCTTGCAGAACCAGCGGACTAAGTACTTGCAGCTACTAATATCAGTAACAATAACAAACCTCCATTTGTTGATGCCGACGTTAAAGGAACTGGCGAACCAGGGGTCGATGATGAAGATGCAGCGGAATGTGACGGCGTCTTTGAGCCCCTCACGGAGGGCCGGGTTGTCGTGCAGACGCAGTCCTTTGCGGAACCAGTGCACTATGTGCTTGTAGGTACTAATATCAGTAACAATAATAAACCTCCATTTGTTGATGCCGACGTTAGAGGAGTTGGCAAACCAGGGGTCGATGATGAAGATGCAGCGGAATGTGACGGCGTCTTTGAGCCCCTCACGGAGGGCCGGGTTGTCGTGCAGACGCAGTCCTTTGCGGAACCAGTGCACTATGTGCTTGTAGGTACTAATATCAGTAACAATAATAAACCTCCATTTGTTGATGCCGACGTTAGACGAGCTGGCGGACCAGGGGTCGATGATGAAGATGCAGCGGAACGTGACGGCGTCTTTGAGCCCCTCACGGAGGGCAGGGTTGTCGTGCATACGCTGCCCCTTGCGTAACCAGTGCACTATGTGCTTGTAGCGACAAGTATCGAAATATTACAAACCTCCATTTGTTGATGCCGACGTTAGAGGAGCTGGCGAACCAGGGGTCGATGATGAAGATGCAGCGGAATGTGACGGCGTCTTTGAGCCCCTCACGGAGCGCCGGGTTGTCGCGCGGACGCAGCCCCTTGCAAAACCAGTGGACTATGTGCTTGTAGGTACTTATATCAGTAACAATAACAAACCTCCATTTGTTGATGCCGACGTTAGAGGAGCTGGCGAACCAGGGGTCGATGATGAAGATGCAGCGGAATGTGACGGCGTCTTTGAGACCCTCACGGAGGGCCGGGTTGTCATGCAGACGCAGTCCTTTGCGAAACCAGTGCACTATGTGCTTGCTGCGTCGCGGGGGTACCCCGGTGGGGGGCGGGACTCCGGTAGCTAGCGCAGGCGCTCGTGGTCGTGAAGCCGACGACGCTGGCAGCATCTGAGGCGCCGCGGACATAGTTATGTCACCCACATCGTTGGTGCTGCACAGAAACATACAAATTAGTGACGATGATGATGGCTAATGGATGACGTAGATTTAAAAGCAAGTGTGCTGTGTGTATCTGTGGGAGTTGCAATTTTACAGATACGAGAATAGGTATTGGTTTTATTTAAAATCTCATCAAAAATGTGTAGGTACGATGGCATTGGTATTAAATACCGGGATATTTGTATTATGAATTAGAGAACCAAACATTTATTTAAGTAACTTCTTTGGTGTGTAGCATTTGAGCGGTTACTAAATCGTAGTGTAAGTGAAAAGAAAATCAGGTGAATCAATATATTTTTGCTGATTGTATCAAATCTCTGTATCAAATACATTTTCTATAGGAATTATATGGACAGTAAAACATGAACAGTAACGTGCCGCGAGCGTTAAATTTAAACCCGAAATACACCAAGAAATAAATATAACTAAGCCTTAAACTTTGAGAAAAGGACAAATAGGATACATCATGAGTTACACTTGTGATTGTGAATACCTACTCCATGACCTACTCTAAGGTTACGTGCAAGAATCATTTTCAATCATTATATTCCTCATCAACACATCGTAAGAAGTCCATCATTAAAAATAAACCTTTTTATTCCCTATGTCTCATCTCATTGTAAGAGCAAAATGCTGTGCAGTATTATTCAGAACTGCTGCACAGCATTTTGCTCTTACAATGGAAACCTGGTCCTACTCGAAATGAAGAAGAATGGATTTAAGAGTACCGCCCCAACAACGTGCAATATAATTATTTTTCTGACCGATTAAATGATACCTATATTGATGAGCGGCTAAATGGCATTTAATTTATTTCACTAAATTCGTAACAGCCGACCCATACCTTGCGCCATATAGCAGCAGATAGTAATTTGAAAGAAAAGAAATATATTGTAGTTACAGTTATCGTAATAAAGTTGACATTGGTCTGTTTTCGGAACAGCTCCTCACTTGAAGCCGGAGTCATTAATTGATCATGTCAGCCAACATCTTTACTTAATCATTTATAATTAGACCCTTGTTAATTATTCAACGAAACATGTTAATTGTTTTACGACTCATTGTAAAACTGCATATTTAATTACCTATTTAACATGCATTAACGGTAGCAACGTTAAAAAAATAAATGGGTAAAAGCCTAGATCGTTTCTCGATATTATAATGCAGGTAGAGATCTAGAAAGATTAATACTTCATAAACATCATTTAGTTTCACTTACTTTATGATCTTCATGGCTGCTATTTTTTATTTATTAAATACAGACTTGAAAAAAGTTCCATTAATCCGCAATATATTGATTTAACCCACATGATTAGTTTTTAAAATTGTATCAATCACTAAATAATCACAACTGCACACTTCGTCATTGTTTTAGGTATTTGGATTATTACAACTTCACAGAACATTTGATTTCACGCAATCGAAAACCGTCCGCATTATACTTTAGCAATAATAATTATAGACTGAGTTATAATGGCGAGGATAAAATAGAAAAATCCCAAACTGTTGCCGAGAGAAATTCGTGGGAGCTTAGTGGACGAGTCGCGCGGCAAAGTCAACCGTTGCGTTGCCTGCTTACGAAATACTAACGGCGAAAGCTTACAAGTCCAACCTTTCCGAACTTCCCTGAACTGTTTTCAGGGCGAATAACAAAATGTTGAAATTTTCTTCTTCCTCCCAGCATGGACGCAACGTGTTTGATGAAGATCAATAAAATTGTTGTCATGATCTTAAATGTATTTTAAGTTCTCATTCACGAGCTTTTGGATTAGGCCGATGTTGTATGGTAACTAAGTTATTAACTTGTGCTTTGGAAAAAACTGTAGATACACTTCGTTTTAATGCATTTCAGGGAATATGGAAAAATAAGATGACAACTCAAATATTTATCGGACGCGTCAGTTACTGTTTGCGTTCTGCTTTCCCCGCAAGGGATAAATGCGTGCGTGATGTGAGAAATAAAAGCGACGTCATAAAACGTATGCATGCGGTGGTACTTATTTGTTATGTGATGAGAAGGGAAGAATTAATTAAATAAAGGAAGAATTAATTAATCATCTTTCGTTAAGTATTTGAGATAGGTATTTGGATATTGTGAACATCAAAGCAGGCCATTGAAGCCAGATCGAGAGGCAAGGGTTGTGCAAGATTTTCCGCACGTTGTAGGTAGGTACGTGTAAGAAACGATGTGTATTTTAAGCTAATAATAAACATTCCTACAAGTGTACAAGTTAATAATAACCATCACTATAAATCTTAAGGGAGCGTTATATAGCTGAAAGCACAAAATGTAAATTTTGTAAGTAGTTAAATAATTTTGATTTCGAAGTTGTAGAAGAAGCTGTTTGATTTCAAGAACTGATAGTGCCCACAGTTTATGTTTTGCTTTATAATCCCCGTAAAATTAATGATAATATACAATAATGTTAATCATAATAATATTTTATTTCTAACTCACTGCCACAGCAATACTTGTGGCGACGCCATTTTTCTATTTTGAAAGTAGGTAGCTAGGTAGCAGTAGTAGGTTGCTAGGTAGTAGGTAGTCTATGTGGGTACTGAAAATAAAAGGAATCGGTGCTAACTAAAGACATAAATAATGGCCAAGTTCTTAAATGGATAACACTTGTGGAAAATTTTAATCTAGGTTCAGCACTATAAAGTTGATTATGTAATTCATTTGAATAGATTGAGAATGCACTGCATCTATGAACATAATAAAATCGTCATTGCCACAGTCGTCATTGGCATAGCGTAGTAGGTATTTATAATTCCTATAACAATAGTTACGTAAGATTAGCACGTAGTTAATAGCTACTACGTAGATACTACGCACCTAGGTACCATGGAAAAAGCTAGATAATGATGAATCAGTCTATTTCGCCTGGATTGCAATTAAATAAACCTTACCCCAACAAGTTTTGGACATGGTCACCTCATTACCTAAATAATATCTTGATGATTAAAGGTATTCGATCATTTTTGAGAAGGCTGTTCTCTGGTAGAATTCTTACGATAACTTAAGCCATATTCGGGCGGAGATAAATGACAGTAGCCACATTATGGGCAGGTAGGTACGTCATAGCCTTTTCTAAAAGACTTCGAACCGATACGCCTTTTTGACAAGCCAATCAGATCAGGGAGGAACCTGGTTTAGTTTAGAATTTTAGATGGAAACCACTTGAAACATACCTACTTGTTGGAAGATATTGGCTGGAATCTGTGGCTAAGGTTAACAACCTAAAATAACGAGGTTGCGTTGTTGCTACGCGGATAATTTGTGAAATAGTAGTTTGGCCTATGTTACCGAGATAGATATTTCGTTGATCAGAGCAAGATCAGAGCATACTGCGAGGTTGGGGTGCCCTACAAGTGCTGTGACCTACTACATGCAATTCGGCCGACAGCGGTAATTGTAATAGCCATAACTGCGTTATTAATTACATATACATAAAAACCCAACCAAGTTGATATATACCTAGTTAACATAAAAAACAAATTGTGCAAAAACCCAAGCAGCATAAGAAAACATCAATGACCTAGCTAGATGTGCTTTATCCTTTACATAATAATTCGACTATCATGGCTAATAGGATTTATTTTATTGGCTTCTGAGAGTGTGGTGCAACAGGGCATTACTTTAGCAGCTGTTACATTGCCTATAACCTTCACATTCTGTTCCATAGTAATGTTTGAGTTTTTGGAGTGGTGAATTAAGAGTCTGGTTTTGAGGAGTAACAAACCCTAACAAAATTTAAAACCTATTTGAAAAAAAAAAACAGTTTAAATAAGTGTACAATGAACTATTTCATATCATAAGTTGTACACATCAACTGCCTCACTTTATGCCATCCCACTACCCTAGGCTTGTGGAAAAAGGTTTCTTTTTAGAAATAAGCTGACTTGTTGTGTACCTATTGTTCTACATGTTATATTGTTTGTGTTTATTGTGTACAATAAACAGTTAAATAAATAAAATACTAAAATGAATAGTGTCTAAAACTGGTATGTCTAACAAATAGAACAAAATTAATTACCTAATCCAATCAAAAAAGCAGAACAATTATATAAAAAAAATATGAGTCACTGTTTAATTTGGATCATGGTTGTCCTCAATAAAGACAAAATTAATATTTTTCAAATTGGTGTTGCCTAAGTTTTTAAATACCCCATTCTAAAGTGCAATCAAATAGCATGTTTCCTTTTTATGTTTTTTGTTTAATAGAAGGATAGTTAAGTTTATGAATTAAACTATAATACTTATATGTGGAAGCTTGTAATTGGCATTTGTTTATGTACTTAATTAAATATGTTTTTTAGGCTGTAAGCTCCCCAAATAAAATAAAATAAAAATAAAATAAACTATTAGAGACATATTTCCCAACATACTTCTTGAGAGCACTTCTTGTTTTCAAGTGTTTTTACAGGTTTACATGAAAGCTTCTAAGTAAGAAAATATTGAAAAGCTTTTTAAACATGTCTTACTTTTTAGTAATAAGACATATTAGTTGGCGGGACAAATATGTCTCAAACTTTATGTAATAACACGGTATGAGTATGATGGACATGAAAAAATATACTATTCTGGAGTAGAAGAGTATGTTTTTGTACCTACTGCTACAACTGCTTCACTATGAGATAGACAATCTCATAATGACCCAGAATGGGCAAAACCTGTGGTCATAGTAATTTATTGACCTGGAGAATAAAGGTGCAATGCTGAATTTACTTGTAGAAAATTATCCAAGCCTGAATTGGACTCTCTGTACCAAAAAAGTATATGATGCAAATATATAATTCATTACCACTGTTTTTTTACAATATTGTAAACAGCTCCATTTAAAATTCTGTAAACATATGTATATGCAAGTGAAAATGTATCGAAATTACTGAGTGTGGTTCAGAATTTTGCTTTTTCTATAGTAGGAAAGCCCAAGGTTGATAAATGGAAATGATAACAAAATGTATTGCTGCAATTCACCAACCACAAAGTCCACCGGCCAACCTTAAATATTTTTCTAGATTTAGCACCTTAGCAGA
Organism: Phthorimaea operculella; assembly: GCA_024500475.1. Taxonomy (NCBI): domain Eukaryota; kingdom Metazoa; phylum Arthropoda; class Insecta; order Lepidoptera; family Gelechiidae; genus Phthorimaea; species Phthorimaea operculella. The sequence continues at coordinate 865,893 of JANFCV010000138.1, read as the reverse complement.
CACTAAAAAGACCCTGTTTCTGGCTAATAAGATTTTTTATAATTTTCCATAATCCGTTCTAAAGTAGTTAACGCTCTGCTATCATCGACTGCGTTGTTCAAAGTCTAAGTATACAAACAAAATACATACCAATTTGTGATCAAATGATGTAAATGTAGAAGGCAATCCAAACACTTTACAACTTATTTTCAGTCACAGCACGTAACACACTATTTCGCACTATTCTCCGCTATTTCAGGTCTTGAAGAAATAAGGAATATAGGTTCTACAAATGCTTTTTGTCCGCTTGTTTTCGTCAACTTTACACAAACCGTAAACAAAGTTTCAGCAGCCAATTCACTTCAATTTATGCTTATATGATTAATTGCCCCAGAAAGTATTAAAATAGCTAAGGATTTTAAGGGCTTATATAAAAGTTACACCGTAATAAGGGAAGGAACAACAAGTCCTATCCAAACGAAACGAACGCGAGAATCGTCCACGCCGCCTGCAACGTGACCTAGCGACGACAGCGTTGAGACAACGTGACTTTATAAGGTTCTTTTCACACGTCGTGTGGCCGCAATCGACTAAAAGTAATGGGGAAAAAAGCGCGGGAAACTTCGTAGTGGTTGGGTGTTTTCTGTGATTTGGAAAATAAAATTTAATTTAAAATAGGATAATCCGATTAGGATAGTCTGGTAGTGTAATTATCTTTTGTATTTAGTGTATATATTTCTTTTTTTTGTGTTAATTTGCTGCTTTTCTGGTAAGTTTTGTAAATATTTTGTAAATAATCTAGGGTCTAGGCTCGCTCTATGGGCGAGCCTCAGCCTCCCGATAAAGATCGGGGAGGTTTAGGCGGGCTTTGGCCTGGCCTGAATCTCCTGTAGGCTCGACTATTAGCGTCGTAACAAATGATGAGCTCAGTAAGATGGACACTGATGGCTCGGTGTCTTCTAGAGCCGGGGATACTGAACAGACAGGACGGAAGCGTACACGTTATATTCGAATTTGCCGCGTATGTTCAAAGCGTAGGAAGAAGACTAATAATGGTCAGCCGATTTCTGGTGATATTTGTCAATGTGAGAACATCGCTAGTTCTTCTAACGAAAACACGATTGTATTAAAAAAAGTTACACCTGTGATCGAGTCACCCACATTACCTCAGAAACAAAAGTCACCGCACAATGTTCAGCCTGTAGATGGGCATTCTAAGCAAATTCCACAACACGTGACCCAAACAAAATCTCAGTTGGACAATTCACAGAATAATGCCCATCAAGGTCGTCAAAACAGTCGGACCGAATATTTACGTACGGATGTCGCTCCATATCTTATTCACGTCCAACGTATAGAATCCTCACCGAACGATGGCACCATTTTGCATCCCATTACTTTTGGTAATCTCCTCAGAAAAATGAATTGCCAAAACGTTATCCCAGGCAGTGTCAAGAGAATAGGTAGAAATCGCTGTGCAGTGGCATTTTCAAAATATAGTGATGCAAACGATTTTCTATCTAGTTCCTTCTTGAAATGAACAAACTGAAGGCCTTTATACCTACATTTCATGTAACTAGAATGGGACTAGTCCGAGGTATTCCGATAGAGTGGGATGAGGAGGAAATTAAAGACAACATTACCACACCTATAGGATGCGGAAACATAATAAAAGTGAGACGGCTTAATTACAAAGTTAATATTGACGGAAATACTTCATGGAAACCATCGCAGTCTGTCGTAGTGACATTTGATGGTCAGGTCTTGCCCAAGAGGTTGTTTATGTGTTACAATGCTCTGCCTGTAGAGGTTTATGTTTACCCGACAATCCAATGTTTTAGATGCTGCAAATATGGACACACTAAAATGCAGTGTCGATCCAAATCACCAAAATGTTTCAAATGTAGCAAAGACCATCTTGGGGAAACATGCACAAAAGAAGAAGGGTCCGCATCATGCGTTATGTGTGGAGGCCGTCACTTCGCTACTGATAAGGCTTGTCCCGAAAATATTCGACAAAAAGAAATCAAGCATACTATGGCCCACAGTTGTATCTCTTACCTAGAGGCTAGCAAACTATTTCCCCCTGTTTCAAGGTCTTTTGCAGACGTTGTAGCTTCTGAGCCGAATGAATCTATTAATGAAGAGAAAAATTCCCCCAGCCGTATTTCATATAAAAAGACTGTATTCAAAAAGCCTCGTTCACCGCCAAAAACCCAGGGTGGATACGATAGGGCTGCCCATTCCGCACTATTAAAAGAATTTGAGGCTCCACCATCAGAAAATGGATGTGCTTATGCCCCTAAAGACTCGGAATCTGAAGATTTTGACATGAGTTTAATCTTGACCATTTTAAACATTATCCTAAAGAAAAAACTATCAAAACCGTCCCACGTTGCCCCTATTTTAGACCTTCTTGATAACCTATGTAACAACCCCAATGGATTCCAAACTGATTCAATGGAACTGCAGGAGCGTAATTCCTAAGAAATCTGATCTAATTTATTTAATTAATAAATATAACCCAATTATTATAGCATTAGTCGAAACATGGTTAAAACCTGGGTATATTTTTAATATACCTGGATATACCTGTCTCCGTAATGATCGTCCCGATGGGTATGGCGGTTCTGCCATACTTATTAAAAAATCAATACCTTTTACTGAAATAACTTTCCCAAATTACGATTTCAGTGATATAATTAATGTAGTTGGCTTGCAATTTGATAACATTTCGGTTGTATCTATTTATATATCGCGCTCTTCTTCAGAGATCCTTAATGAAGTTAATAATTTATTCAGTATTATACCAAGCCCAGTTATAATTTTGGGTGATTTGAATTGTCATCATAGGTCTTGGGGATGTGGAATTACGAATAGTGAGGGAGAAAAATTGGTTGAGATTCTTGATGAAAACAATTTATGCATCTTAAATACAGGCATCCCTACACGACGTACGAAGCCCAATGAAAATGTTAGTGCAGTAGATTTATCCATTTGCTCTCCTAGTTTAGCTTCTTCTCTGGATTGGACACCTCTTTCTTCAACATTGGGTAGTGATCATTTTCCAATAATTATAACATCTCCAATTAGATGTCCATCTACACGTAAACGTAGGCCTCGCCTGAAATATAAATTGGGTAATGCCGATTGGGCAAAATTTAAAGACCTTGTTGAAGCAAAAATTTTGGACATACCAGAATTAGTGCAGGGTGGTGAAACCGACTCATCTAATGCTATAGCCAGATGCATCGTAGAAGAAGCTGATCAAGTCTTCCAAATTAAAGGGGAATTTTCTGGTAAAGTTCCTTTCCCACCATGGTGGGATAGTCAGTGTTCAGAAGCTGTGCAAAAAAGAAAAGAGGCTGAACAGGAGTATGCTTCAAATATGTCAGATGAAAATTTGGATAACCTTAACGAGATCATGAGAACCACTCAGCAGTTCCTAAGGGATAAGAAGCAGGAGGGATGGAGAGCGTTTTGTGCTTCTCTTTCTCCTACTACTTGTCCATCAGAAGTTTGGCGTAAAATTAAACGTTTCAGGTCAGCATTTCATCAATCATCCTCATCAACTACATTGGCTCCATCTCTTGTAAATGATTTTCTTGATAAATTAGCACCTCCGACTGTTCCAGAAAATATTAACATTGTGTCAGTTTCAAATTTTGTAGTTTCTGATACTCCTTCTATTCTAGATGCCCCTTTTACATTTTACGAACTAAAAGGTGTTCTTTCAAGCGTAAAGGACTCAGCTCCGGGAGAGGATGGGATTCCATACTCGTTTTTAACACATCTTAGTGATAATAGTCTTAATTATTTTTTAAGTTTAGTTAATTCCGTGATGCTCTCAGGAAATATTCCACCTTCCTGGAAATCCCAGGAAGTTATTCCAATTAAAAAACCTAACAAGCCTTCAAATGACGCCTCATCTTTCAGGCCGATTGCATTATCATCAGTATTTTCTAAAATTGCTGAACACATTGTCAAAAATCGGTTAGAATGGTTTGTAGAACATAATGATATTTTATCTAAAAACCAATTTGGTTTTCGGAAAGCAAAAAGTACATTAGATAATTTAAGCATATTTGTTACAGATATCCAATTAGCATTTTCATCCAACAATCATGTAGTAGCAGCTTTCTTAGACATCACTTCTGCTTACGACAATGTTTTAATATCTTTGTTAAAACAAAAACTAATTGATCTCAAAGTACCCATGTTATTAGTTCGGTTTGTGATTAATCTATTATCTAATAGATCAATATCCTTAATCCTCGATGATGACACAAAATTCTCTCGAAATGTTTTTAAGGGTTTGCCTCAGGGATCTGTTTTAAGTCCACTTTTATACAATATTTATACTTATGATTTAGAACTTTCGTTAGATAATTCTATAAATGTTTTGCAATACGCTGATGATTTACTTTTATATGCGGCCGATGATTCTATTGAAAGCGCGAGTAGCTCGTTATCGTCTTCTTTAGAATTATTAAAAGGCTGGTTAGATCGTAATGGACTAGATCTTTCAATATCCAAAAGTTCAGTAGTAGCTTTCTCTAGAATGAGGGTAATTCCTCCCATACTGGTTACTTATGATAATCATCCATTGCCTGTTGAACGTAATGCCAAATTTTTAGGGGTTATATTAGATAATAAACTAACTGGGGTTGACCACATTGAATATGTAGTTAATAAATGTGAACGATTGCTTAATATTGTGAGATGTCTTTCTGGTGTTTGGTGGGGAGCACACCCCTTTTCAATGAAACTTTTGTATAATGCCCTTATACGATCCGTTTTGGATTATGGAACTTTTCTTTTGGCGGGTGGTAATGTTTTAGCTCTTAGAAAGTTGGATTCCATCCAATCTAAAGCACTGCGAATAATCACGGGAGCAATGCGTTCAAGCCCTATCAATGCCTTACAAGTTGAGTGTTGTGAGGCTCCATTAAAGTTGAGACGGCAATTTCTTAGTGATCGATTCTTGTTTAAATGTTTTCAGTTTTCTAGCCACCCCCCTTAGATCAAAGCTTGAAGCTTTGAATGATTGCATTGTTTCTTCTCGATATTGGCGGCATAAAACAGTACCTTGTCTGATCCAAAGTTACAGAAAATTTGTGTCAATACCATCTCCTATTCATCACTCTCCCGCATTGCCCTTATTTGAGTGTGAATATGACGCCTTAATTTTAAAGCCTGTAATGCAGTATGACCTAGATTTAAGTAGAGACGACGTAAATGCAAACTATTGCTTTTTAAATTGTATAGATAATGCAAATTGGCAAAATTATAATCATATATATACTGATGCTTCCAAAACAGCTTTAACGGAATGTGTAGGCGTGGGTATCTACTTGGCTCAATTTAAATTAATCGAAAAAGTAAAATTGCCTCCGGAAACATCAGTTTTTACCGGTGAATGCTTTGCTATTTTTAAGGCTTTAGAGTTGGTGTTATTAATGAACCTTAAAAACACTGTAATTTTTTCGGATTCAAAAAGTGCTTTACAAACTTTAGATAAATTTCCGTTTAAAATGAAACCTTTCTACCCCATTGTTTTTGAAATCCGCAAACTTCTTGAATTATGCATATCAAGGGGCTTTTCAGTTATATTTTCTTGGATCCCTAGCCACTGTGGCATTAGAGGAAATGAAAAAGCTGATCAACTAGCAAAGGAAGCTGTGCAGGATGGGGACATGTTCCCATATAAAACCTACTGTCATGATTTGGCTGCTATGCCAAGGGTCTATCTCCAAGATTCTTGGAATAGTCTTTGGACAGAAAGTAGCCAGTTAAAAGGGAGATCGTATTCTCTCCTCCAACCATCTATACCTTCAAAGCCTTGGTTTTTTAAAGTTAAATGTCGTAAAATTGTATCATCCACTATTATGAGAATGCGTTTGGGTCATGTTTGTACTCCTTACCACTTAGCAAAGCTTAACATAGTAAATAGTAATTTGTGTGAATGTGGAGCTGATGTGGGTGATTTAGATCACATTTTCTTTGCATGTTCACTCTACGACCGCACTATATTGATTAATTCCCTCCTGTCTCTTAAAGTACCTTTTCCTACCCGATTATCTTGTTTGCTAATGTACCCTCTATTGTATTGTAACATATTAACATCATTTATAACAGAAAATAATATTAAACTATAGTATAATGTAAACAGACTATCCTATTTCTTTTCTTACTTTAATGTGCGTAGTAAATAATCTTCGCGTAAAGTTTCCTTAGCTTTTATAAAAATAAAACATGACACTGGCATAAAGAAATTCTATTGCCACAATCTCAAAAAAAAAAAAAAAAAAAAAAAAAGTAATGGGAAAAATTTCTATACATTCGCAAGTGTCATGTAGAGGGAGCTGAACTAAGTGGTAAAAATGGTTCTTTACACGGAAAGTCTGTACCACAATATTAATTACTCTTATTTTGTTTTTTCAATTGTTCCTTATTGATTTTCTGTTCACTAACATGAATTATACTTAATATAATAGCAAGACGACTTTATTTCGTAACAAATTGAATCGCACAGTACGTAATTTATGAGTTACGAACATAACGTAAAACGGAACGTAACAGTACATTATAGCTGCCGCCAGCCTTGAATTTTGCTGATTGGTTGGTCAACTGGATCTTCTGGACTGGATCTTCCTGCCCTTATCCCAATTACTTGGGGTCGGCGCAACACGTTTCGTTAAACACAAAATCGTGTTGTAAAAGGATTTGGCTGAATTTTACGACCGGCCGCCTACCGGACGTCAACTCTCCATGGGAATGCCTTTGTGGTGGAATAACCGCCACCATACGGTTGGCCCTGGCTGTTTGGGTCGGGTTTATCCTTCGGTCCCTTCTTACGACTCCCACGGGAAGAGAGGGGGTGGTGCTATTCTACTCTGCCGGCATCACACGGCCACTCTGCCGGCATCACACGGCCATCTGCCGGCATCACACGGCCATCTGCCGGCATCACACAGCTTGGTTGGCAAAACGTCAAATTTTACTCAAATTAGCACTACGCCCGCTGGTGTGTACAGTCAATAGAAAGTTTCACATTTTAAAACTATAGTTATCAATTTGGTAAATTTTTCGAGTATGTTTAATTGGTTGGTTAATTTTTCGCTATCGTGCGTTGATGTGTTTTACATTCCTCTGTCGGCCATAGTACAATAGTCAGTCTCAACAGCCCACTACCACAGAATATATAATAGTACCACTACTGGCTGACATCACTAGGCGAGCTGACGAACGCAGTACGAGATGTTGCTTACACAGGAAACCAAAGACCTCACGAGATGTTGCATACACAGGAATAGTCCTTGCGGGGAACCCTGTCGCCAATTCCCTGGATGATTATCCCATAATTTGCTTTTTACGACACCCACTGGTATAATTGGGGTGATGCTATACTAAGCCGGTATCACACGGCAACATATATGGAACGGGCTTGGGTGGAACTGATAGTGAGCAAACTATAAATATTGGATGAGAATGAGATTTTATTATTTGTTCAGTTTGTGTCGACTCTGTCGCAAACAAAATCGCAGCATTGTGCCTGGCCCTTAAAGCGCGATCATAATATATGATCATAATCAAGCTTCCCGAGCTAAATATTTTTTATGGTACTGTTTTAAATAGAAAGGAAACAGAAAACCGCAACGTCTGCTTTGGTAACATTTTTAGTAAATTTCATCAACAGCAACCATATTTTTAATCATTATCAATGATTAAATTTTTTCTGATAATAAGTAATAACTAAATGAAGCTAGGTTTACGAACGCACGCTAGTGAAAAAAAAAAACATATAGGGATTACAAACATATGTAATGTGATTCTTTGGCGGGAATTTGAATCAAGAGGGTGAAAATTTTTCAAAGAAAATTTTAAAATTACTTTTTGCAGAATAAATTGATAATTTCTTAGTAAATTTAATTACTAGTAACTTATATTCTAATAGTGCAATAAAAAAGCAACACAGCTTTGCTGCCCAGCCATGGGTCGCAAAGGCAAACGTAAAAAGGGAAACGATGGCGGAGAGGTAAGCGAAGGAGAGGACCCCGCTATGAGCGATGATGCGGGCGACGACGATGTAGACAAATACAAGCCATACAAAACTGAAAACTACATTCGTCAGTATCCGGAGGATGGCGGTGAGTTCGAATATATAGTAATTTACGAGAGCGCGGACGACAAGACGCCGATAGGTGAGAGAGACTTGATGGGCTTGGGAAGCGCATTGAAGCTTAGTAACAAAGGTATCAAGCAATTGAAAAGAATCAATCGTTACAAAATAGCGGTTATATTTGAGCGACCAGGGTTAGCAAATGCAGCTCTTAATAATCTCAAGTCTCAAAAAGAGCTAAAGTTGAGGGCGACTATTCCAGCAAGATTAACGGAAGTGACAGGGTAATAACAAACGTTCCAACATACATGAGCAACAAAAATATATGATGGAATTTCTAGTTGCAGAAATGTTGTATCTGTACGCCGATTCATGCGACGTTCCAAAGACGACGAAGGTAACTCCTGCTTGGTACCAACACAAGCGGTATCGATAACTTTCGCTAGTGCAGTACTTCCTGATTATGTGGATATTAACAGCTGGTATTTCGAAGTAAGGCCATACACGCCTCCTGTGAGCCAATGCCTGCGGTGCCTGCGCTTTGGGCACATTGGTAAATTCTGTAAAACGCCCAGAGGTGCTCAATCTGCGGTGATTCTCACAATTATAAAGATTGCGTAAAACGGCCAGAAGAAGCAGTCTGTGTTCACTGCAAAGGAAAACATGTTGCAATTGCCAAATCATGCCCAGTGAAAATTCAAAAGCAGAGGAGATAAAAGTTCAGATGCGCTGGGCCTCGTATTCTGTAGTTTTTAATAACAACATCTTCCCCACCCTACAAAGTAAAGTAGACCCAGTTCAACAATTGTTTAAATCGGATCAATTCATGAATCTTCTGATTTCTTCTATTATAAAAATTATTTCCGCTAGTATAGATGCTGAAAATACCATCCAAATCTCTACTCAAAGTTTAAAAAGCGCTGTACTTGTTTCATTCAGTATATATAAATCCACAGACCTTATAACTAAGTAAATTCTAATTTATGGATCAGTTAAATATTGTTCAATGGAATGCTCAAAGTTTGTCTAGTAATTTACATGCTTTTACTTATTTTTATATAATAATAATATTCATGTAGCACTTATTTCTGAAACCTGGTTAAAACCAGGAAAAAATTAAAATTAAAGGTTTTAACATCGAAAGATTAGATATAGGTACTAAACACAATGGTGTTGCTATATTAATACAAAATAATTTGCGTTACAATTTGTTAAACACACATTCTGATAACTCATTACAAAATTTGGCAGTTCAGTTACATTTCAACAATGCAATTATTACAATAATTAGTTTCTATAGTCCCACGTTGGCTTCTCCTTCCAACTTTACTTATTCCCGTCTTGATAGTTTGATTAAATCTGTACCGGGGCCTCTTATTATGGCTGGGGATTTCAATGCACACAGTACTTCGTGGGGTTGCACGTCAACTGATGCGCGTGGTATAATTTTGCAAGATGTGATTGATGATAATAATTTATGCCTCCTTAATGACGGCCAAGCAACTACTGTGGGTTCACATGTGTGGAAACCAAATGCATTGGATCTTACTCTCGTTTCTTCCTCATTATCATTACGTTGTAGCTGGTCAGTTCATGATTATCCAATGGGGAGTTATCATCTTCCCACTGTTACTAGTATCCTTGGTTCTGTAAATAGAATTAACAATTCCAATTTAAATCAAGGAAATTACATCCGTCCAAATTTTTCAAATGTCGATTGGAAAAATATCAAGAAATAGTTAGTGACAAATTAACTACTTTTAACTTTGACTTTGAACGACCCCAGGAATCCTATTCTAATCTCTGCTCTTTACTACTAAATTGTGCATTTGAGGCTAATCCCACAACCAGAAATAATTCAGTGCAGCCAAATTTAACACGTAGGAAAAGACCATGTTTGCCTTGGTGGAATAATGCCTGCACTTTAGCAGTAAATAATTCTAAAGCTGCTTACATTCAATTTAAAAATGACCCAACATTAGAAAATTATATCTATTTTAAAAACAACAAGCTATTAAAAACTTACCATTAAAAGGGAAAGAGAAGCTTCATGGATGGCTTTGTGTGAAACATTTAACCGGCAAACACCTCTGTCTGTAATATGGAAAACAATGCGCATGTTTAATAAATCTTTTCTGAATGTAATGTGATACGGTCTTCTAACACAGATTGGATACCAGCATTTTTAAATAAGTACACAACCGTTTCTCCAAATATTGTCACTACTACTGTTAACTCTCCAGTCACTGGTGGTAATGATTATTTAATTACACCTTTTACTTTAAATGAATTTATTAGTGCACTTAGCTCTAGAAGAGATACTGTTTTTGGTTTAGATCATATTCCATATAAGTTATTAAAAATCTTTCATTGTCAAGTAAAAATGATTTTGGACATATTTAACTTTCTTTGGTCTAATGACATAATTCCCACTGAATGGAAGGTTGATTGTTTAATTCCAGTTTTGAAACCTGGTAAAGATGCGGATAATTGTAATTCTTATCGACCTATAGCATTAACATCCTGTATAGGTAAAGTTTTTGAACAAATACTAAAACAAAGACTGGATTTTTTATTGAATCTAATAAGTTATTACCTCCAAATCAGTTTGGTTTTAGACGTGGTCACTCTGCAATCGAAAGTTTGAATAATCTCTTTCTTGACATTCATCATTCCTTCTCATTTAATAAATTTGTTGTTTGTGTCTTCTTTGATATTGTTGGAGCCTTCAATAATGTTAATCACCATGTGCTTGCTGCGGAGTTACAGTTGTTAGGTTTACCTGGAAAATTAATTAGTTGGATATTCAACTTTTTAAATGGTAGGCAAGTATATGTCAAGTTTAAAAATAATTTATATGGTCCACAATCGTCATATTTAGGTGTTTGTCAAGGTGGAATTTTAAGTCCTTTGCTGTTCATCTTGTATATTAATAAATTAAATAGTATACTGGGTACCGAAGTAAGAAATTTACAATTTGCTGATGATTTAGCTATATATTGTATTGGGTCTAACATGCAAGCAACAGAAATCAAATTAAATTTAGCATTAGAAAGATTAAAAACATACTTTGATTATTTACATTTAAGTGTTAGTCTAGAGAAAACTAAAGTTGTGATCTTTAGTAGATCTAGACTTTTAATATCTCATATATATTATGATGGTAGCTTATTGCCAGTAGAAGATGAAGCAAAATTTCTTGGAGTAATTTTTACTAGAAATTTATCATGGAATAAGCATGTAAGTTATGTGTCAGATAGAGCTTCTAGAGCTTTTAATATTCTTAAATCCTCGCTAGAACATCATGGGGGCTGATCCTAAAGTTTTACTTATGTTATATAAGTCTGTGGTACGTTCCCACTTTGAATATAGTTTTCTTTGTTATGCTTCCAATCCTATTTTGTTAAAAAGTTAGAAACTTTACAGAATAAAAATTTACGTTTAATAACAGGTGCAATGAAACCAACACCTATTGTTTCTATGCAAGTTGAATGCAATATACCTCCATTGATGTTAAGATTTAAATATCTCAAATTTAGATTTCTACTGAAATTATTTTCTTTTACTCACCATTCCTTATTAGAGAAAATCGCTGAAAATCAAACTTTGGCCTCTGCATCTACTTCAATTAAATTCCCTTTATTCTGCTTGATTATTCTGAAATAAAAGTTTATAATGAAAGGCATAACATTCACAAATCTGACAAGTTGGCATGTTACGAAGGAGCTTTTGAAAGCAAATTTTGCAATATGAATATAGTTATAGATAACTCCATTAGAACTAGAGAAGAGCTATATGAGAAACTATCATTATGGCCACAATACCAGCATATTTACACGGATGGCTCAAAACTGATACTGGTGTCTCTCTTGCATACTATCACAGTGCCTTGAAGACAGGAAATGGATATAAACTACCAAAACCTGCAGTATATTTACGGCAGAAGCTGCAGCAATTCAAGCCGCTTTAGAATATATAAACAATTTAAATCACTCTTTCCTACATGGCTTATTATTAGTGACAGTATGTCAGTTTTATCAGCTTTAAAGAATAACACTCTGAGTACAAATTATATTATTTATAAAATTAAACAGCTGTGGCAAACACTATACAACGCCAATGTTTCAATTGAATTTTTATGGTCTCCAGCACATAAAGGTGTGTCAGGTAATGAAACAGCTGACTACCTTGCCAGAACAATAAACAATAGCTTAATTGGACAACCCAGAAGAATGTCACTTCCATGGAGAGATTTAATCCCATTGATTCAAGAGGAAATTAGACAAAGCTGGATAAATCAACATCAAATTATAATACAAGAAAAAGGTGCATGGTATGCTGCAATCAATAAGAATCTGGGAGAGAAACCCTGGTTCGCTAAGAATAATACCTTTATAAAAAGAAGATTCTTCACACAAATATGCAGGTTACGATTTGGTCATTGTAAATTTAAAGCCCATCTACACCGCATGAAAATTATTAACTCACCTTTATGTACAGATTGCTCTCTAAATGAAAATCAAACGCTGGAACATATATTTTTCAACTGTCCTGCTTTAAATATTAACCGAATTTTATTAATTGACAAGCTGCAAGATATTTACAAAGACAGTATCCCGCCTTCGCTTCAAGAACTTCTATCGAACCCTGCCACTTTTAATCCAATATTTGACTTTATTATCTCCACGGTTGGAGAGCTTTGACATGGATTTAACCCGGACATGGAATTTTATGAACCTGAAAATTACACAAGAATATATAGAAGAAATGGCATTTTTGCCTTGTTTTTATTGGAAATAAGAAATGAACTATAGAAGATTTGGCATTTAAGCCTTATTTTTGAAAAGATAACAGAAAGAACTAATAAAAGACTAGGCTGTATGGCTAGTACCATTGCCTATCCTGATGGATGAATTTTTAAAACAACAAACATATGTAATGTCATCGTAAATAACTCTTGAATCTGATGTAGCTCATTAGGCCAATATAATTTTAAAAAATGTAGAAAATGATACAGCTTTGACGGAATTTTATTTATATTTAGCTTTCGATCAAAATTTATGTGTTATTTTATACATTCTACAAAGTTTTTTTTCACCTGAAGATAAAAAAGAAAGATGACTTGACTCACTTGTAGAACTCTATTATCATAACAAGTAAGTAACCGCACATCACTAGCAGGGTGACCATTTGTGGCAGGATCCTGCCATTTGGGCAGATTTGACTCTTAAATTTTGACTGTGGCAGATTATGTTGACGGATCAGAAAAGTGGCAGGTTTTGGCAGATTTTTGGGATTTTAAGAAAAATCTTAACTTAAAACAACAAATTAAATGTTTTCAAAGAAATCTGTTAATTAACAAGTTTAGTTGGACTTTATTAGGTACATAATTTTCGTGTTGGTTTTTTTTTGGGTCGAGCTTTGTTGGGTTTAGTTTGGCAGATTTTGGCAGATTTAGTGAGGGAACTTGGCAGGTTTAGGCAGGTTTTGGGAGGGATTGAGTTTGGCAGGTTTTGGCAGGTTTCAGTGTGGGTCTCTGGCAGATTCGCCATATTTGAGATGGTCACCCTGATCACTAGTTCTTTCAAAAGTAGCCCTCGGAAAATGTACGTGAATTTTTGTGATTATTGTAGAAATCTAATAAAATCGCTGTGATATTCATATATTTTGGATGTGAATTGTTGTAAACGGTTCAGATTTGTTATTTCCCTGTAGGTGGTGGCTTGATTTATTAAATTAATCGTTGTAAAACTTGCAGTGAGGGATCTCAACCATGGGTCGAGTGATTCGTGCTCAACGTAAAGGTGCCGGTTCAGTCTTCGTGTCACACACGAAGAAAAGGAAAGGAGCTCCTAAACTCCGTTCCCTAGATTACGCTGAGCGTCATGGATACATCAAGGGAGTCGTAAAGGTATGTTGTTATGATTTAGTGTTATTCTAACCTAACCTCTAACATAAAGATAATGTGCAAAGAATTCAGTCAACGTATGCCTTTCATTCATGTGTGTTTATTCTACTACTCCAGGACATCATCCACGACCCCGGTAGGGGCGCTCCTCTGGCAGTTGTCCACTTCCGTGACCCCTACAAATTCAAGACACGCAAGGAGTTGTTCATTGCGCCAGAAGGTCTTTACACTGGACAGTTCGTGTACTGTGGAAAGAAAGCTACCCTTGAAGTCGGTAAGTTCACCTCTTTTAGTAATACACTCGAACTTATTTTATATTTAGGTACAGTAATACAACTATATAAATACTATTATTTCTAAAAGTATACTCTGACCCTATTATTGACAGCCTGCCTGTTCTAGAATAATTATCAGTATTTAACAAATGTGATGACTTTCTACTTACCTACTCTGATCATTATACACAGTGTGTAATGATTTGATTACACAGAGGCTCTTTCTGAAGTTCTATCAATATTTTTTTTTGTCTGATTTACCTAATCTTTGACTAACAGTCCCAAATTACTCCCTTTACAGGCAATGTGATGCCCGTGGGTGCCATGCCTGAGGGTACCATTGTGTGCAACCTGGAAGAGAAGATGGGTGACAGAGGCCGGCTAGCGCGTGCGTCTGGAAACTTTGCCACAGTCATCGGACACAACCCTGACGCCAAGCGCACCAGGGTCAAGCTCCCGTCTGGCGCCAAGAAAGTCCTGCCCTCCAGCAACAGAGGCATGGTTGGTGAGTACAAAATATCTAGGAACTAAGGTTTAAAAGTTGTACAAGATGTTATGGAACCCAGGGTCTTAAAGTATGTCAAGTCAACATTGTTCTTTTTTTACCCGACTGACTCGGAAAGATGATTGTGTTTTTCAAGGTTGGGCAGATCTTGACATATGAGTGGTTGCAAAATACAACTTTAAAATTACTACGGTCAGATTTTTATTTCTTAACAAATCTGCTTGTTGTAAAGCACAAATTGTACAACAAAATAATATTTTTTATTATATTTTTTGATGGATATGATGACTTTCACTTACCTACTCTGATTGTTTTAAAGGTAAAACAATTTGATTACACAGAGGCTCTTTCTGATGGAATCTTAGAAGCAATGATCCACACTTGTTTATAAAATCATTTTTTTATAAGAGTTTTGTTGAACAGGTATTGTTGCCGGTGGTGGTCGTATTGACAAGCCCATCCTGAAGGCTGGTCGCGCGTACCACAAATACAAGGTCAAGCGTAACTGCTGGCCATACGTGCGTGGTGTTGCCATGAACCCCGTTGAGCATCCTCACGGAGGTGGTAACCATCAACATATTGGTAAGTACCACTATTCATGCCAAGTTATAAAACAAAACCCCAATGCATGTCTGTTCATTAATCACAAATAACTCCCAACATATTGCACTATTTATTGCATTCAAAGTCAGTGGAGTGATGATGGCAACTTCGGTATTTAGATTTTTTTCTTATCCGCAACAAAAATAGTCTAAACCAAAGTGGGCCTTATCATACCACAGAAAAGTTGAAGTGCATTGAATTTTTGTGGTAAGGCCAAGATAGTCTGGAGAGTAAGCATACGATCATTCTAGCTGTTGAGTCTGGAGACATTTGCAATGGTAAAAACTTTTCAGAACCAAATTAACTCCCTTTTAATCGGTTTGTTGCTTGATGTTTCATTCTCATTTTCTTCTTTTCCAGGTAAGGCTTCCACTGTGAAGAGAGGAACGTCCGCTGGTCGCAAGGTTGGTCTGATCGCCGCGCGCAGGACCGGAAGAATCCGCGGAGGCAAGACCGACACCAAGAAGGAGGCGTAAATGTATATTTGACCAAAATAAAAAACATAAACCCAATGTGCGTATTTCTTTATTATTAAAGTAGAATATTATCTGCCTACATACAACCAAAATGCAATCTCATTTATTAGGTATTCTTTGACACTTCTTACACACTCACACTATTGTAAGGTCGTTTGAATAGGCCATATTTGACAGCTGTCAAAATCATGTTATTGCTATGACAATATAAGGTCTATTTTTGTTTGTTGACATTTCTTCTGGTACTGGTTTAACAGCTGTCAAATATGGCCTATACAAACGACCGTACTGTAGTCTTCTGATCCATGATCTCTTGGCAGCGGCAGCAGTGTAGTGCACAGCAGTCCTTTGAGCAACGCATCTTCCGTCCATTCCTCCAAGACAGCAGTCATTTCAGAAAATAATTGTATGTGCCCCGCCCCTCACCCAGTAAACTAAACCCTGTACTATTATGTATTCTGTGACTAAACAGTACTTCAGTAGGCATTTTTTAAGAAATTTGGTACTAAATTCTTAAGTTCGCGGTGTACAGCTTGCGGTTCTCCAAAATACGTTCATTCTTCTAGTGGGGCCAATAGACCGGCAGGAAACATTTACAGAGGGTAGAGTACAGGAAACGCCACGTAGATTGTAGGTGGTGGATTGTAGTGTAGCAGCTATAGTCTAATAACTAACGTCAATAGCTGGTTATAACTATTCGGATTGACCCATGAAGCTGAAGATGGGCATGCAGGTACTTCTTGACCTCCTGATCAAAATTAGACATGGAGCCCAGCGGGCACCACCCCCCTTAACATTTTACCGCCCCACCCCCTCCTTTACAAGGCGTAACTTTTGAAGTAATTGACTTGGAGGGTAGTTTTTATTTCATATCGTGCGTGACATCTCACTTGAAGCTTATTGTGCCCTCAAAATTACCCTCTAGGCCCCCCGGGGGGCCCAAAAGCCCTAAAAGTGGGGTGTCCCGTCCTTGTATGAGATTTTTTTATTTTCAAGCTATCGAATACTAAGCGGTATCAAAAGTTGTGGAATTAGACACAGATTGCAAAAAACCTAAAATATCTTTAAATAATATTTATCTTTAGGGCTTTGCCGAACATTTAAACACAATAATACGTTGGTTTCGTAGTCACTACACTTTAACGATCGATATTTATAACGTTTTTTGCAATCTGTGTCTAATTACGCATCTTTTGATACCTCTTGGGTGGGAGTCGATAGCTTGAAAATAAGAAAATCTCACTTTTCGGGCTTTTGGGCCCCCCAGGGGGCCTAAAGGATAATATTGAGGGCACAATAAGCTTCAAGTGAGATGTCACGCACGATATGAAATAAAAACTACCCTGCAAGTCAATTACTTCAAGAGTTACGCCTTGTAAAGGAGGGGGGGGGGGGTGGTAAAAGGTTAAGGGGGGTGGAGCCCGCTGGGCTCCATGTATAATTTTGATCAGGAGGTCAAGAAGTACCTACATGCCGATTTTCAGTTTCATGGGTCAATCCGAATAGCTGTGACGTTAGTTACTGGACTACTATAATTTGTGTAAACAAGTACTAAACTTGGATCTACCTACGATCTACCTGCTGGCGCAAAATGTCATTCGTAAATGTCAACCAACACACGTGCGTGACATTTTGCGCTAAGGTTTTGCATGCGATGTAATGAAATGACTAATGAATTTAATGCTACAGCAAATTTAAGTTTTATGGTTTAGATTTTTATGTTTATTGTTTTTAGCAATATCTTTACTGTGTGGCCTGGCCTGGCTGCTCTTGTCTATTTATACGTCACGAGTACGGGAGCCAAAAACGTGAATTTTCTCCGTGGGTAGCAGACGCTGCTGGATGAAACCTCGGATATTTAGAAGTTGGTGGGAAAATACAAAAACCCTAATTTTCAATTTTCTTACGCTTTTATTTTTAATTTCATTGAACCTCTTCATATTCATGGATTATCAACTTAAGTTGGAATATACCACACAGTTTATTTCTTCAATTTAACTAAAACGAATCATTTCCTTTCTTATTCATGAGTCCATCGATGCTATCGGATAAATCAAATTCGCTGTCGTCCTTTTCGGCAACTTTCTTCGATTTTATGAAAGCTTTATGGTTTACGGTTGGTATACCGTAAGACTCGTCCAGTATGGAGCTACCTAAGCTGGTATTGCTGCCGGCAATGCTCGAGTTCCGTATCATAGGCGCAGGCATGAGGTCCACTCCGCCCGCTAAAGCAGTGGATGCAGTGTCATTGCGTCGTGCCAGTTGGGATTCGATGGCCTGCTTCAACTCTGCTATCTTTGGACTTGTGCGAGTATTCACTTGTATTTTGGTGTCTTCCTTCAAGGGCTCGTTTTCAATGCTGGAAAAAGGAAAACGTTTAAAGCTTCGAATATCCCACTTCTGATGACAAAGTACAGTCATGCTATTGACTTATTATTTGAGGAAATGGGGAATGTTATGAAAACCCCTTACCTAGATATGTCCCATTCTTCGCCATCGAGGTTCACCAGTCCTAGCTCAAACTTGTCATTGTCGCTTTTTTCCGTAATACTTTGCGATGGGGAAGCGCTTACAGATTTCATCTGAATCGCATCCATGTCAAAAAGAACTTTTTTCTTATTTAGTGAAGAAGTTGATGAAGCATTTTTAAGAACGCCTTTAGTTTGTTTAGGAATATTTTCATCGGATTTTGCATTTTTCAACGGAGAATGCTCGAGGGAGCCCACATCATCGCTGCTGTTTCCGTAATTGATAGCAGTATTCAATTTATTATTTGCTTTTGTATCCTCAGAATGCTCTAATATATTTGCCGCAGATTGTGATCGAAGGAGGTTATGCTCGACGCTTTCGGCAACTAGTTTACGAATAGTACCATTGTAGTCCACTGCACTAGCAGAAGAGGGTCGTCGTGCAGGAGACTTTATCAAATTTTCAATTGACTTCGAGGACTGCGATACTATTGCCGAGTTATAGTACTTGTGATCGCTCTCAGAAGATTCATCATCATCCGCATAATTTATGTCAAGTTTCTTTTTCGCCGATAAAATATTTTCTCTCTCAACAGACTTTTGTGGAGTCGTAATGACCCTTTTTCTTGGTACTGGTCTAACTTCTTCTGCAGCAGACCTCGACTTCACATCTACTTTCTTTTGTTGGATTGGGCTAGAGGGTCCGGAGCTAGGTGGAGTCTTGAGTAAATCCATGGCTTTTTTTGCAACCTCAGCATTAACTTCTCTTCGTTTGGCGTTAACATTAGTTTCGTTTGATTTTACGAATGATAGAGCTTTGTTCTTTACGTTTGATATAACCGAAGTCAAGCTGAATGCTTTCGAAATTTTAGTCGGTGAAATGTAATCTTGGACGTCGTTTCTTTCTTTCTTAGTGGCGGGTGTACTAGAGTCTAGGTATGCCAATATTGAATGCTTTATTTTTTGATACTCGGGAGTTTTCTGAAACAAATAAATTTTACCATACAAATTTAGGAAAACGTTTTCATATTTGAATGGTTCATTCATTTGATAAGAAAAATCTCCTTTACCTTTGATTTAGCCTCACATTGTTGCTGGAGTTGGAGTTTTTGCTTCTTGAAATAGCTTTTCGGCAGTCGGTTCTTCAAAGGATCTACTCCGATATTGACTAAACGACTATTTACTTCTTCAGTTATTTTCGCCCTCACTAATTTCATGGGACTAAAATAAAAATAAGTTTACAAAGTTATTATACATTATATTTAAATTATCATAGTTCAGTCAGTGTCATGATACATTTACCTTCCAGGTGCAGTAATCACACCATTTCCTATCTTGTGTGAGTTATTGGTAGATTTGGTCTTTTCTTTTTTAAATTTCGCCTGTTTTGATTCCATTTCCTCTTTGATATCTTTGTGAATTTGATGTTTACTCACTTTTTCTACGGTATTTTGTTTGAGTTTATCGCGGTTGATTTGAGCAACTTCTTTGACTTTTTCGTTTACTTTTACTTTCACTTTTTGCGTTGTTTTTGGCTGGATATTTTCTACAGGCCTTGAACTTTCTGTACTAGAGCTTGAAATATCAGAAGAGCTAATAGATCTTATATTGAGAAGTTCTTGAGCTTTCCTATGAAGCGTCTCGAGGGTTTTAGCGTCGGCCTCGGGTTTTGACTTGATTATTTTTCGTTTGCCATGTTTTCTCTTAACATCGCCATTTGTTATCAAATGGGGACTCTGCAAACATAAAAATAATAATTAGGTATCTATATAATTCTTAGCTAGCTATATCTAACGTATAACATAATGCTTACAGAGGTTTGTGGTCTTGGGTTGTCTACTTTATCATTAGCTTTGTTAGTCAAGCTTTCCTGTAGAAGGGTTTGTAGCTGTGCAGCTCGCGATCTTTCCGCGTCGGCTTGTGCTCGTGCGTCTCTTGCTTCTTGTGCTACATCGTTCAATTTCTGCATAAGTATTTCATATTGCTTAGTTTGTGCTTCTACACGTTTTGCCCACAGCGACATTTGTGCTTCCACTTCCTTCTTCCTTTCTACGTCTTCATTTTCTGTTCTTTGTCTCTGAAAGCAAGTCGTTGCGTTATGTATTAAAGTCTGCTTCAGTTTGATACCTAACTAACTCTGATAGCAGAATACTTATTTTATTATTTACCGTGCTAATTAATTCCTGTTTTAAAACATGTATCTCTGTACCCTGTTGTTTAATTGTTGAATGCAGTTGTTCAATTAAATTGGTATCAGTCTGAACAGGTTTTTCAGCTTCTCTATTTTTAAAGGTGTTGACAATATCTACTATTTGTGTACGTAAAAGATTAATTTCTTTGTTGTATTTTTCGTGCTCCTCTTTCTTCCATTCTTCGATTTTATCTATTAAATTAGCTTCGGAACTGGTAGAAACTTCTGCGTCTTTCATAGCAGGCTTTGCTTGTTTATCGATAGTTGGATTTTCGGTAGCTTTAACTTCGGGTGGGATAGGGGTGCTTCTTTCGTTATTGACTTTGACAAGTAAACTTTCCATTTCTTTTAATTTGTTCTTCAGTTCTCCTATTTCGTCGTTCATTTTAGAGGTTTCTTTCTCTTGAGTCGTATTTTGTACATTTTCTGGCCCATCCCTTTGAGGGACATCTAGCATGTTGGAATGGCGTCTATTGATGTGGCTCTTCAAGTACAGTTGGTTTAGGAAAACTTTATCGCAATAACTACACTTATTGTACTGCATGCTATCAGCGTTGGATGTTGAAGGATTTCCGAATATCTCGCTTTTATTGGACAGAGTTTTCAAGATCATTGTTGCGATATTATCATTTCCAAACGGAAGTGGAGTTCTGCAGGTGTGTTTATTTCTCTTTTTTATTTTCTTCAACTCTTCTTCCCTTTCGTGGAGATTTTTTCTCGTACTGTCTAGTTCCTGAAACAATAACTTTATTTAACTGTATCACGTCGGAGAAAATCTGACTTGAATACCTACCTATAGTCCTGCAAGTTCGTGCGCGACCCTCCCTAGGGGTGACAGACGTTGGGAGGGGGATGTCAGCGGGTAGCGGGAGGTGTAGCGGGGAAGGGAAACGCGCGCATCCGCGCCGCACGTCATATTAAAATGACGTGCTTACTCGCCCCCCAACCGTCTGTACCCCGCAGGAAGGTCGCGCACGAACCTGACGGACTATAGAAATGGCGGCGTTGTTTCGCGTCTCGTTAGACACTTTGTGTCACAAAATTGGAAAAGCTGAGGTAACAAAACTGGCATAGAACCTGGGCTAAAGATGTGATTTCTTCTCGTAATACGTAGACGCTTCTATCGAGGTAGTGTCGGCAGAACTGCTGGTACTCGACAGCTAGCTGCGCCAATCTGAACAGCTTTAACACGCCTTCATCCAGAATGCGCACATCGAACTCCGATTCCAAGACGCAATTGAAAATCTGTCACAGAAATAAACTAGTCAGCGAGTGTAACTATCAGTGTGTAGGTATAAATTTATAAAAAAAACATACGTCGGTCAAATGCTGTTCGATTATATAAAACTTTCTCTCTTTTATAATGCTTTCGATATCGATTGACCCTGAAACAAAATAAATGTAGTTAAAATATGCGACTATATTTTTTTTAAATAGAAGGCTTTTCATTGAGCTTTCAGCTTTCTTATAAAAGAATATCTAGTAGGTAGGTTCTGCGTCCCTTTCAAAGATTCAAAGGGTCCCCATGTTGGTGCCCATGAAATAAAGAAGTTTTCGCAATGAACACAGGTCGGCAAAGAATATTATTAGTAGGTAGTCGACACACAGTAAGTATGTAAAAAAATCAACCGCAAATATTTTAAGGGGTGAACCAGCCCATGGAATTGAACAACTTTCCCCAAGGAACATAGGCCGAAATATGAGAAATTTTTTGGTCCTCCCATGCAAATTCACTCAGTTGGCTAGTAGTTACTTACATTTTGTATGGGAGGTCAAAATTTTTTTTTCAGTTCATTTTTACACTATATATTTTGGAGCTCCTTGTATATAGCCAACCGAGTCATGTAGGTAAAGAAATACCTACGTAATGAAAATCGGCTGGGTATCGCAATTCTCGCCTTAATTTTGACTGGCTTGTCGTCGTGTCGTTTATAAACCCGACGACCTATTCGAAGATGAAAGAAAATAAACTTACGGATTTTGTGCCAATCAACATGAGCTCGGGGCCGATGCACGTTGAAAGTAAACCCTGATTCCTCCGCGAGCTTCGGGAAGTGGTGATGCAACTCATATGGCGCCCTGCTCGCCATTTTTCGCTGAAGCTCTTCATAGAGGCAAATATTTTCACCATTGGCACATTATTTTATTTCAAGAATAAAAAATACATCGCTCTTTTCCCGCACGGACGTCGTTTGACATCAACTTGTCATTATCGTTTCTGGTTTGTTTGTTACTTCGTTGCCTAGCAACATTAGGAATCCGTTCTGCTTGGTTGAAGGCGCTGATTATTATGGAGGTTTTATATGATTTCAAGTGCTTTTCGTCATAGTATTTTACACTCTGTTATCTATTGCCATGGATTCCCCTTTGTTGATCTATCGACAACACACTATTGTATCGTAGTTGGACTAGTAGGCGCCCCCCCGCCGTAGTCTACCTTTCTGGTGCCTTTGTCCGTTGTAGAGTCTCAACAGTAGAGTTTGAGTAGAGTAGGTACATAGTTCCCATGGTGCCTGCAGCCTGACAAACTAATGCGAGTAGTAGTATGATTGATGTAATTAACTTATTTTGGATTTCTTAGTATTTGTATGAAAAAGCAGTACAAGTTGGTCCCTTAAATGGGTAGATTGACGTGCTGACGATAGTACTGGAGTTAGGAGTACCATATATTTGTGGTTAATTTAAGTATGCTACATTTGCTAGCGTTGGCAGAAAGGTATTAAATAAAAGAAAATTATATTTTTCTGTGGTTTTATAAACCACTTTGCTTGCTATTTATTTCGTAAGGTCCAAGATACAGCGCTTGTTTCGTCGAGATGCATCTATCACATCTCCTAAACCTAAGGAGGAGCAGTCTCATTGGATAAAGGGTGACCTAACGACATAGAATTCATATCACCATTTTTTTGTATTTTTTATAAATGCCGTTGGCCATGATTACAAGCAAGGGTATAAGAAAAGTGTGCAACGTTCAACTTGACACCCAAAACGTGGACTCAAAATACGCAGAAAAATATTTATAAAACAGCCTGAATATTTCGTGAAGCCCACGCTCTGTGTTCAGGTTTATAACTTTGTACAAATGTAAATGTTTGCGTATAAAAATAATAAAGAAGATCGCGTCGGCAGAATCGTTTGTCCTTGGGAGCGGTGGTGGCTTGTCGTCGTGGAGGTTGGAGAGGCCTGCGCTTACGCGGCCGGCTTCTCCTCGGTGACGGTGGTGGCACCTGAAGCCACGGAGCCGGTCTCGTCGGGCGACGCCTGGCACGCCAGAGATGGGAACTTCTTGTACAGTTCCGCGCGGTATTTCGGGTGGCTGTCGACAATTAAGTTGCTTTGGGAGAAGTGGTGACTCAATTTTTTAAAGATAGAACAAAATATGCAGATTTTTTTTAAGCAATGCGGCTACCTTAGTGTACCTAATAATATAGACCAAATGTATCTACCACTGTTACTAGTGTCATGTACTCTGCTTGCTGATAATGTCTAGATCAGAAATTGATTTCTCACCTGATACCGTATACAATAGGGTTGTACACAGCGTTAGCCTTAGCGAATAGTGAGCCCCAGATAGTGGCAAGGGGGCTGATGGGCATACTCTCGAAGACACCGGTGTAGTTGATCACCAGGTAGGGAGTCCACGCCATGAACCATAGGGAGATGGTCATCAGAGCCACCTGGGGAAGCAAAATCCATGAATTTTCTTATCTCCGTTGCTTATGACCTGTTTATTGAGGCATGGTATTTTTTTCGTTTCTGCATTGTTCCAACAAGAGTATGTTTTTGCTGTTTACCTTCGCTAGTTTGCATTCCGCGCTAGTGTTGGCAGCTTCCGATGATCGCAGAGAGGCGACGTTCATTTTCTTTGCCTGTTCTCGCATTCCCTTCTCGTGAGCTGCGACGGCCTATAATAAGAGCAGAAAATGTATTTGCTGCATTTGCTGTCTTTTTCTTCTTCTCTGGCAAGGTTGTGTAACGACCACCACCATCGACAGCAACCGGGACCGAACCGACGGCTTAACGTGCCCATTCGAAGCACGGAACCATCTTGCTTTTCGGACGGTTCAGTCAGCAATGTCCTAACTAGACTAGGAACAAATTCACAAAGTGATAAATATCAACTTTGTGAGTGATCCCACCGGGAATTGAACCCGAAACCTTCTGCGTCGCAGGCAGTAATACTAGCCACTGCGTCACATCGGCTGTCTATTTGCTGCAAAGAAGTAGAACGCAGATACTGTTGTAGAAAATCTGCAGGCGCGTAACCTAACTATTAGCCTAGATCTAAAGAAAACTTTTATTCACCTGCACGATGAAGAAGTAAGAGTAGATGATAAGGAGCAGAGGCATGAAGTAGACGAACACCGAGTAGACGAGGATGTAGCTGCGGCTGAACCAGTCCTTGGCCAAGTAGTCGGTTCCACAAGCGGTCATGTTGCCTTCAGGGACGTACCTGAACAATTATCAGACAGTATTTGAGTGATGATGCTAAAGAGTCATATAAATTTTTAAGTTTCTAGGACTGATTCGCCCCTTCAATTAATTAAAGTATTTTTTTCTACATACTGTCAAAGTTTCGGTCTCTGTTTTGAGGTCTACTTGGCATACCTGTTCCATCCGAAGAAAGGAGCAAGAGTCCATGCGAGCGAGAATAACCAGATGCCAAGGATTCGCAGAAGAGCTCCGTTGTTCGTCATCGGTTTCGCTGCTATACCCTTCACTATGACATTGTAGCGGTCGAAGGCTATCATAGTCATTGTCCAGATCGAAGCACAACCGAATAGCGAGCCAGCACAAGCGTACAGTTCACAAGCCAGTGGACCTGAAATATGCCATTAGGTAAGTAAAATAAACATAAGTTATGTTACAGTTACAATTGTGCACTTAAGTATTGAATGTGTTTAAAATGACTTACCAAATACCCATGTTTCGTTGTAACAATTTATAACCATAGCCGGAGACATAGCGCACATCATCAGGAAGTCAGAGAAAGCGAGATTTACAACTAGCAAGTTTGAGGGCGTTTTCAGACTCTGTAAGAAATAAAAATCAAGTGAAGTTATTTCATATTTTTGGAAAGTTGGTCTCTCCCAGAGTGCACAATCCCTCTTTCTTTGGTCCACAGTGGGCTGCATAGAGTGATGTGTTGTTTATATGCCCGAAGTTAGTACAGCTCCGTGTTACAGACACGTAAGACGACGTACCTTGGTAGAACAGAAGATGTAGATAACCATGCCGTTTCCAGTGATCGAGACAAAGCCGAGTACGCCGATAGTGAAGCCGAGAAGTCCGTGCCAGAGTGGGTTCATTGGGGGAAACTGGTACCTGTGGTTTACAGTTTAGTTAAAAATATGCCTTGGCAAGGAAATGTATCGAGATTCAAATTCTGAAGTAAGCAGAAGATAGACTGCCATAGGCAGGAAAGGTAAGATACTTGCCAGTAGGGGTCGATCATGTGCAGCAATTCTGGTGGGACCTTGTCGACGACGGTTTGGTTGGAGGCACCGTAGGCCGCCACCTGACCGCCCCATGCTTGCAGCGCCGCTACACCTGGCCCGGGGTCTAGACTGGGTATCGCCATCTTACGCGATGGTGATTAAAAAACTAACCTGCCAACACAAAACAAAATTAAAATCCATTTTCTTTTTGTCGCTTACTTTTCTCGCACACTGTGTTTCACTCACTTAAAAGGTTTGGGGTGAGGTGATCGCCCCGAGATGGTTATTACCAAAAATACTGAAGAAAATCGCTGCACGAACTACTCCAGTCTTTAGTTTGTATAACCAATCTCGTGGTACGAGGGGAGCCGCGTGAGGCCGAGGCTGCGGAGGCTACTCGTCGTCTTGCAAGAAGCCCCCGTCTTTTATAATAAACCGCGCGGATTATAGACACGTCATGCAAAAAAATCAATATTCATAATTAGATAAGTATAGGTATCTAAGAAGTAAGAATACATTTACGTATCTACTTAGCGCGTTGCCAGAGCAGGCTTAGTCAACAGCAAATTAATAGTCGGTATTCAATTTTAAGGGACATCCTGTCACTATCGTTATACAAAATCTTCTGAATGGCTCTTAAACTTTTGTCAGACTTGGTGTAAATGACTGATTTTTACAGCCGCCGCCGCTCTCGCTCTGCCTACCCCGCAAGGGATATAGGCAGTGTATATGTATGATTTTTTTAAAGGAAACATACAGATCAATACCTTAGAATAGCATCACCCTTAGGCATCACCCTAGGTTTTTCCCATGGGTGTCGTACGTGAGATGTGTATTGTATTGAGGCGACAGCCTGACTACCTGCCACTTTGGTAATATACCAGTCTTCTGAAATGACCCTCAAACTTTTGTCAACTGTACCTACAGCAAATTACCGTTTTTACGAAGAAAAAGTGGCGTATAAGAATATGGTTATGAAATCATGATAACAGGGTTTAATCGCTCATCCTCGCAATAACAAATTATCCTGTCGTTACATTTCACCATATCATCATCATATCAGCCCACATCTACGCACTGCTGAGCATAGGCCTCTTCGCTGGTCATACATACATATAACATTACACGATACATTCATATTAAACAGAAGCTAAAAAATATTATTACGTAGCTAATTAAATATGCAAAACGTATTTGAATACGTCTCTGTTCAGCATGTCTTACGGCTAATATCGTTATGAGGCCACACGGAGAAGCGCAAGTGAGCGCTAAGTGGATTATACCAGCAGAGGTCACGTTTAACTTCTCACTGACTCACTTTTCATCCCCTTTATTTTCCTTTCTGACGGGTGAATCCAATATGAAAAGTTATTTCTATGATTATATACATTCCGCTACGTCGTAGGCTTTCGTAGCAAAAGCTACAAAATTAATAATTCGAGACCTATATTAATTTTCTTGGATGATTTGAAATCCTATTCGGATATCGGAACGGAATCATACAGGGTTGTAACCCTGTGAAGTTTGGCTTTGGCTATCTAAGCTGATGTGATTTGATGCTAAATACGCTACGGCGCGGGTCGCCGGCGTAGCTTTTCGTAGCAATAGCTTAATAATAAAAGTGGGTACGTGCCAAAGCTACGAATAGTCAAGGTCATATCTAGTTTTTCAGAAAACGCTGAACTATCATATTAGAGCATACTTTGGTAGACATATTTCATCTCGGTTTTTTATTTAAATAGTAGTCGCTACGTCGTGGCCTTTCGTAGCTATAATATTTCACATAGTTCATAGGTCACACTATGGATGGGACCTCGTGGGTTTATTCTATTAGATTAGAGCATACTGCAATGTATGTTTAACTAAAATGATGACGACTACATACCAAATGACCCACTTTCCCGTAAACGCTAAGCTCAGCAGGTCAAACTTTCCCTAAGAACCAAAATTCAAAGCCTAAAAAATGGACCTCCCATAGGAAAATGGCTCGGACTGCAGATTCTTTTATGTGGGATTTCCAATTCTTGTAAAGTTTTTGACCTGTTCAGCTTAACGTTTTCAGGAAAGTGGGTCGTTCGGTACCATCCTGTACATGTCGTCGTCATAATGTTAAACATGTATGGCGCAGTTAGGATTTAAAATCATTTGGCATACTTACAGACCAATGATTTTAAATTAAATGATTTTGGTATACGGACCAATACGGACTGCGCTACGTCGCTTCGTAGCATTTCGTAGCAATAGCTACAAAACATGACACGAAGTGTAGTTGCGAGAAACACTTAGTAACGTCCGTTTGTGCGTCGTTTGTTCAATTTTCCACTTTATTTTCATACGAATACGGTTTAGGTCAAACGGTTTGACAGACGCAGCGTTGTGCGATGCCGTTTTTACATAAAGTGCATTCGTATGTTTCTCATCTATATAAGTCACACTACGGATATCTCGTGGATATCCTGTGAGAGCATACCTACATCCCTGCAGTGGATGATCTAAGATGGTCGACGACTAGGATGACGACATTAACAATAACATGCATCATTGTATTAAAACAAGTAGATGTGTTACAAAACAAAAAACCCGATTGCAGTAATTTTAAAGCAGTATTTTGCTTTAAAATTCCGCCATCTTGAATCTATAATATTTAATATAGCCAGTGTCACTCGCGCTGCTGAGACGAATCTAACGACACCTCATATGTCAAAATCCAACTATCCGTTTGGGCCCGTCTTGTCCACATACATACCTACATACAGTCATTCATTATACATACATACATACCTACATACTCTCGAAAAACATAACCCTCCTTCTGAGGCAGTCGGGTAATAATTCTAACTCCGCTACGTATCGTCGTAACTATTCGTTGAATGAACGCAACAAATAGCTACAAAACAGGATTATTTTAGAGAGGATTATGAATTGATCCGTGATAAAGTTCTGTAATCTGTTGTGTTCTTAATATAAGTAGGTTCCTTAGTAGGTAGGTCTTCTTCTTTCGAGTGGGACATCGGGTCGAGTAGTAGGTCAGTATACTCCTGTCTACAAATAAATACTACGGTTCATTAAAGAAAGGAATCGTAAATTAACTACTGAACATTTTGTTTTGACCTGTTTCATTATTTTTACAGCATCCTTTATCGATACTTACCTTGCCTCAAGCTATTGCAGGCATTTAAATTAACACCCTGTATCGACAAGGGAGGGGTACAACATAAATCTCAATGTCTAAACGGGATGTTAATTATCCGAAAGTGTTGCGAGCAAGGAGTTCCCAACAAGAATACTAAATCTATGATTGTGATGTAGTAATAATCTATGATTTATGTCACTTTTCTTCTTCTGTTTCCTCCATTTTGCATTGATAAGACGCTTTCTGTGACTTAGTCTAAATAAATAACTTTTATCCCCTAAAATCTTGTATTTATATCTAAAACCAGCGCGACAGTCCACACGATCCATTCATTGGTCCTTCGAGCCGGTTTATAAGTTATGTGGCATTTTTAAGTTTAGCTCTAAGTGACATGTAATACTTATAGCTCTGTAATGCATTTAATTATTACTGATAACTTTATGTTCCTTTACTAAGTTATTAGAGGTACTCTGCCTAGGTATTGTTTAGGTACAAATTTACTTTCATATAGTAATGCTAATAAGTTTATAACATAGATACCTGCTATTGGTTGTTATTAGGTAGGTAATATTTTTGATTTAATATGTGATAAATAGTTCTTAGGTTCCTTTTCTTTGTGGCAATTTAAGATACTGTTTATCATTTTCTTGGGCCGCAGCATGTTGCGAGCAAGGAGTTCCCAACAAGAATACTAAATCTATGATTGTGATGTAGTGATGTAGCTCGGATGAAAGAAACCCGAGCTCTACATCACTCGGATGAAATGATGTAGTAATAATCTATGATTTATGTCACTTTTCTTCTTCTGTTTCCTCAGGGACATATATATAAGTGATCTGGGGTTTCCTCCATTTTGCATTGATAAGACGCTTTCTGTGACTTAGTCTAAATAAATAACTTTTATCCCCTAAAATCTTGTATTTATATCCATGGTATAATAAGATACTCCGCCTGGTATTTCTTTCCGAGACTCGTGAACCACGTGACCAACACAAGACTACGTCATCATGCTTGTGGGTTACCAGAATTACCCACTCTTATGATGTTTTTTGTAAATCATATAAGATACTGTTAACTAATAAATAAAATTTAAGTGTTGCTGTAAAGTTAAAGTTAATACACACGTAAATCTAAATTATAAAATTATTAAGAAATATTTTAACCCATTGTTCTGAGATTTGCGGCAGTCAAAGAAAGTGACCAAGAATTACGTAGGCTGTCTCGGCAAATAAAAGACAAGTGGTGGCAGGAAAAAGCTTGTCAGATGCAGTGGCTTGCCGATACAAACCAGCTTGGGGAGTTCTACTGCGAGGTGCGTAAACTGACAGGTACGCCCCATAGAGCAAAAGTGCCTTTGAGGTCTCTGGATGGCTCGCAACTCTTGACCAGCAAAGAGGATGTGCTCAAACGGTGGGCTGAACATTTTAACGATCTGCTTAACGTAGATCGATCAGCTAACCTGCATCACATCAGTTTATTACCTCAACTCCCCCTAGCCACCGAGCTGGACGAGCCCCTGTCGTGTGATGAGGTTGTTACTGCCATCAGACAGCAGCATAACAAACGGGCGGTTGGCATTGACCTTATACCAGGCGAAATACTTAAATATGGCGGTGCGGAGCTGCACTCGATGGTATGGAAACTTTTTGTTCGAATGTGGGAGGAGGAGCGAGTCCCGGACGATTTTAAAGTGTCTCGCATTAATGCCCTCTACAAGAACAAAGGTGACCGTTCTGACTGCAACTCGTACCGCGGTATTTCGTTATTATCGGTCCCCGGAAAGGCCTTTGCAAGAGTCCTATTAAACCGCTTGAAGGACTTATCAGAAAAGATTCTGCCCGAAACCCAGTTTGGCTTCCGACCTGACCGAGGCACATGTGAAGCTATTTTCTCGGTACGTCAACTGCAGGAAAAAAGCAGAGAACAAGGTCGTCAGTTGTACCTCTGCTTTGTTGACCTGGAGAAAGCGTTCGACAGTGTGCCTCGTGAGGCTCTCTGGATGGTGCTAGGAAAACTGGGGTGCACGGAGAAGTTTGTGCGCCTCCTGAGACTCCTGCATGACAATATGCAGTGCTGCGTCTCTGTAGACGGTGAACAGTCTGATTTTTTCCCGTCACCTGTGGGTGAAACAAGGGTGCGTTCTAGCGCCCACACTGTTCGCCTTATACTTTGCGGTAGTAGTCAAGGAGGTCCTAAATACTGTCTCCGAAGGAGTCCGCATCCGCTTCCGCACTGATGGCAGTCTTTTCAATTTGGCTAGACTTAAGGCGCGCACCAAAGTCTCGCATGCACTTATTACTGAAATTATGTATGCCGATGACTTGTGCTTTCTTGCAGAATCCCCAGAAGGCCTACAACAACTGATGACCGTTTTTCACCAAGCATGCTGCAAATTCGGCCTTAAGATTAGTGTCAAAAGACGGAAGTGATGTCCTTGGATACACAAGGTCGTGAGACACTGACAATTAAGCTTGGTGAAGATATGTTGAAACAGGTTGACAAGTTCCGATATCTGGGGAACACTATTACAGCTAAGTGTGACCTTGATGCTGAGATCAATAGCAGAATCAGTGCTGCAGCTGCAGCATTTGGGAAGCTGCGTTCCAAGGTTTTCTGCTCGCACGACCTTAAACTAGCCACAAAAATATCTGTATATATGGCGATTGTGCTGCCAAACCTTCTGTACTCTTCCGAGACCTGGTGTGTGTATCGTCACCACATACGCACTTTGGATCGATTCCAACTCAAATGCCTTCGCACCATCATGAAGATCAGATGGTCCGACCGAGTGCGAAACACCGAAGTTCTAAGACGAGCCAATGTTGGTGGCATTGAAGCCTACTTAATGCGTCGACAGCTTCGGTGGTGCGGTCACGTATCCCGGATGGCGGATGAGCGAGTGGCAAAGCGCATCTTCTATTCTGAGCTAGAGGAGGGCAAGCGAAAGCATGGCGGTCAACTCCTCCGATTTAAAGATGTTCAGAAGAGACACATGAAAAGATGCAATATCGAACCCTCTCAATTTGAGGTTTTGGCAGCACAACGGCCAGAATGGCGCGGTCTTGTAAAGAGGCGAATCCGCGACTTCGAGGAGCAGCGTAAAGCAGACCTTGACGCTAAACGCGATGAACTGAAGGCCCGTCCTCCCGCTGCCATTAACTACAATTATATCAATGGCAAACTCACGTGCCCACACTGTGCACGGGAGTTTACTGCCAAAATAGGCTACAATAGCCACCTACGAGCGCATCAGCGCCGTCTTGATTAGGAGTAGAAGTGGTCGCCATGGCCGAAACCGGCCGGAAAGATCATCATCATCATCATCATCAAATTCGAGCAAGTATTACACATGTGGTTAGATCGGTCCTTGCGGACTTCCGTACACGATTTCAGAAACCACAGCTTCTGAAATTGAGCTTTCATTGGAGACAAAATCCGAGGAACTTTGTGGGTATATTATACAATCGAGGACGCTTCTTCTGTACCGGAACATTGTTGAAAATACGTCCTCGTTGGGAACATTTGTTAGGAACTTTGTGTCTTATACAAAGTTCCTGGGATTTTGTCCCCAATGAAAGCTCAATTTCTAAGCTGTACCTACCTAGTTTCTGAAATCGTGTACGGAAGTCCGCAAGGACCGATCTAACCACACGCATAAGAGTGTTATTATTTATTCTTATGCCACACGTGTAACACTTACTCGAATTTGTTAATTTCAAGGGTACATTACATATCTGTGAATTTATTTAAGTACGTATGTGAAAATACTTAGATAAGTTTAGTAGATTGAGTTTAGTAGCAAGACTTCCGCATGAAAATAAAGTTCCTATCCGGGTTTCCTGATGAGAACCAGGGTAACGATATCCTAAATTCCTAATAAAATTGGTACAAATTATCAAGTGATTAAGTCCCGCTACCTACGTAATCGGGATGATTCTACTTATTATCCTGTCATGTCGTGTGGGACACCGAGTCGACGAAAAACTCTTCTACTCATGAACCATAATACATACGATCAACTTTTACTATGAAAGAAATCGCGAAATAAAAGCTCTCTTGTTTAGCGTATTTTAGCGTCATCTAGTTTCGAATAGCTGAACTAAATACCAGCAGTAAGCCCTCTACAGGAAAAAGTTTGTACTAAATGTACTGCCATCTAGCTTTGAGTAGCAAAACTGAAAACCGGAAATAGTGAGGTCGAAGCTTCATACAGTGATTGTAGTTGAGTCTGTGGGTAAAAGATGGCAGCACTAGGTTAATTTTCTTGTTTAGGGGTGCCAGAACGTGTCGAAAAAAGGATTTCACAAATTTGTGACAATCATTACCTGTATTTTACAATTTCAATTTGATACATGCGTCGCATCGAAATCCGCATTCTCTACTATTTTTTGATATGGACTTATACAAACGATTTTGATCATGGTTAGATCACTAAAATCGTTAAAATGGCTAATGAAATGAGATATTTTGTTTCCTCTTAAATGGAAGGTTCTGGCAATACATATTTTGACAGCCAATGAGATGAGTGACATCAGTGACACATGGTTGGGTTGTTTGGCAGATTATTCATTCATTCAAAATAAATAAAACCGAATTTCGTAAGTTTTACCTCGAAAAGCATACTTTGCCATGGAAAATACAGAAGATGTGTGTTTAAGTGAAGATGAAGAAGAAATTACAGCTGATACTGTGCTGAAAACTCTACAAGCCGCTTGGCAAAATGAGCGGTTAGCCCCAGAAATTCTTCCTCATTGCAACGACATGGTAGAGTGCATGCTTGGCCAGATCCAACACATGGAGAAAAATATCAACAAGTTGCCCAAAACGGACCTACGCGCTTGCATCCACAAAATGGAACTAAGCAGGATAAAGTTCATCATATGCAACTATCTCAAAACGAGGTTACACAAGATAGAAAAGCACTGCATCACAATAATAAACGACGAAAAGCAACGACTTGAATCGGGAACTAACTACCTAACACCGGCAGAATATAAGTATGCCCATGAATATCTGTTAAATATGGAAAGCCATTTGAAAAATGCAGTGCTAAGTAAAGTGCCTAGTAATATGCAAGACTTTGAATTGAATAAAATGGCAGTTTATCCAAATCTACAAAGCCATGTATTCCTAAAAGCAAACGAAACTGTAAATGGTGTAGTGTTGGAAGATTTGTTTGGAGATCAGGATGAAGAAATAGATTTAGAAGGTATTTATTTGAATGTTCTTGAAATAATGTGTATGCAAGTTTTAAGGTGTTTATCATTGTGATCTATCAGTAAATTCAAGTAATTTTGTGTAATAACACAGAACCAGCTGTGTGTTAGGGGCTATGAATGAATACCTGTCTACTCATAGTGTTTCATAAAAGCCGACATAGAGTTTTGGACCTCAGATGTATACAGGGTGTAAGGGACAGCTCTCTGAATTACGATTAAAGTGGACAACTTCTCATACTTATTTTTTTTCAGAAGACATAATTTTTTTGTTCTTCCATACAAAATCATGATCAGTCGACTGCATTTACTATGAGAACTAAATTTTTTTAATGTCTCCTGAAATATTTTCTTATTAGAAGTTGTTCAGTTTCATGGTCTTAGTGCACCCTTTCAGTATTTTTAGAGAGCTGTCCCTTTACTCCCTGTATCTGTTGTTATGGTCAACCACTTGGTGTTAGTGATACCACCTGCAATAGCATTACTAAAGAGGGTTGATGTCAGGCAGGCTGCACATCATAAAACATTGAAGAATCCTTTTGCTACATGAGTATGTGTACATTATAACGAAACATGTTTCGCCAACCCCAACTGATTTGGGATAGGGCATGCAGATGATGATGATCTATAATGGCACAAAATCTCATGTAAGCTAACTCAATGCTTAAAAAGGCTCTTTTATTTCTTTATCTTGTCTTCAAATCTACTTGTTTTACTTTCAGAGGGTTCTCAGCACATCCTGCGATACAAAGCTGTTGCTGATTTAGTGAAGAATGGTAAAGTTCAGCTGGTCTGACAAGTCTACAGCATACATGAGGTAAAGTAAATTTCTTAGCCTAGTATTGTTCAAACATATTCCTTTGCCAATCTTTATTATAGTATTGCTGGTTTTCAAAATTTAGGAAATAAGTGTCATGTTTAAAACTGATTCTACTGTAGAAGTGATGGTATGCCTATTTGATGCAAAATATGGAGCTCGTTTTAATCCTTTCTTGATATGATTATAAATTGGCTTAGGAATATGTTTGTAAAAATTGAGGCCAATGTAGTATGAAAGAAGTTTGAATAGGTAAATACATAGAACATTTTTGCATAAATTGTTACTGATACTCCTTATCAAATGTTATTTATTAGTAATGCTATTCTTCCCTAGTATAATGGGTCCTTATGATTTATATGATCTACGAAAATAATAACAGCTGAACACTTTTAGTTCTTAGTTTATATCATGGTCGTAATGTGCATAAATGCAATATCAAAAGGTTTATTAAGTGAATAACATACCACGGAATGTATTTTTTGATGGTACATTTATTTTTAATAAATAAAAAATAAATATAAGACAAAACAAAATTTTTAACACAATCTCAGTAAGACAACACATTCACATTTAGATACATTTATTTAGTAAGTTATTTATGTATATTAAAACATAAATATTTTTGTAAATGTGCTATAACTTTTCATTGCACTATTTGGAATGAAGATTATGTAATAAAATGCATTTTCGATATAAGTACATATTTGGTTGTTTAAT
Organism: Phthorimaea operculella; assembly: GCA_024500475.1. NCBI lineage: Eukaryota > Metazoa > Arthropoda > Insecta > Lepidoptera > Gelechiidae > Phthorimaea > Phthorimaea operculella. The sequence continues at coordinate 830,042 of JANFCV010000138.1, read as the reverse complement.
TTAGTGTATTTATAATATAAGTACAAAAGTATAAGTAAGTACCTAGATTAAAATGCTCTCACAATATTGCTACATATAAATAATATGGTAGGCACTTATTGCACATTTTTGTGACAAATAATCACAAAGTATTTTAAGTATTTGGTCCTTTCTCCACCAAAAACAACAAGAGTTAAATATCCACATTGTAAAGTTCTATCTTATTTAGTGGACAGACATGTCATATGCTCCATACAACATTATAATACACATCCATCACACATAAAAAATAACTTAGAACTAATAATTCGTCAATTCCGGCCTATAAATTATTCACTGGCTCTATACATAATATAACTATTTATAGACACCCATACAGCACATCTTTTTAGGCCTTGCATGTTACATATATTTTCTCCAATTTGCTCGGAAATGGCATCATTACTTTAAAAAAAGAATACGTCAATGGGCTCATTTATGTAGTCAAGGCGCAGAGGACTGTAATAGAAATTGCCGGACTAGGCCGAAAAAAAAAGGTTCTTTAACATCACACTTTCGTGATTAGGTGTTTTATGGAACACAATTTGTTTGAAGTTTGAAGGCTGAATGTGAATTTCCCGCGCATTTTTTATGAAACGGAACGTAACCAAAACCAGCGCATGCGCTTTGCGAACTTTGTCACGTAAGTTACGAAGTGTCAATTTTGTCACGATTAAATATTTATTATTTATGTTTCCTTGCAAATTGGAGAAAAGCACTATACGAACCTCGGCCGGTATAACAATTTCTGGTCTCGTTTACTTTAGAAGGCCTCGACTTCGTCTCGGCCTTCCAATGCCACTCGACCAGAAATTGCTATATACTCGGCCTGTGACGTAATGTACTATTTACAGTACGTTAATATTTAATGAAGGCACAGAATAAAATAAGATAAAGTCTGAAGGCCTCAATAAATCAGTTTAAACATTCTATCTTACTTTCACGCCCCTTAGAGATACATTGTTTGCACATCATAAGTTAACAAGTCGACACATTAGCAGACATACTTCTGCAACACAGTACTACTTTACTAGTTGAACTGAGGACATAAAAAGGTACATTCGGTTGTGAGTTTTTAAAATTATTTAACAATTTGCGGCTGATCATCCGCGTCCACGTATCGTATATGTTGTGCGTGCGCTTTGCTGGCGAGATCTCGTAAGCTCTGCTCTGACGCCGGACCGAGTTGTTGCACCATTTTTGTGAACGGCCCTTCTTCATTTTGCAGCAGTTCATGTGGGTGACCACATTCTACGATTTGTCCTGCTTCCATGACCTGTTGAGAGATATATCTGGATTAGAGTGTGAATATGATTGAATACAGTTTTTTGTAAAGTGTTTTTCAATACAATACTTACAACAACTCTATCTGAATCAGCAACCGTATGCAATCGATGCGCAACAGTGATAACAGTACAGTTGGAGAAGTGTTTCCTTATCGATTTCTGGATAAGCGCGTCCGTGCTGCAAAAGGAAAATTTACAATTACCGAACTGGTTCTAATTAGTTACCAGTGAGTGATCGTTATGTTTCAAGTAATCCAAATAAAACCCAAAACCTACTCTGGTACCCAGGTCAAGCCCAATCGAGAGCAAACCTATCACTAAATGTTAAGAACTTACTTGGGATCGACATTGGCGGTAGCTTCGTCAAGAACTAAGAGTTTGTTGCGCGCTAGCGCTGCTCGTGCTAAGCACAACAGCTGTCTCTGTCCCGCGCTAAAGTTGGTACCGCCCGCCGCAACCTCAGCTGACAATGATGTCACACTGTGCTTCAACTCCACCTAAAGAAAAAGACAAAATTATTCAGGTTCAGGAAGCACTGTACGCAACTTTTCATTTTTCCTTGAGTCCTCAAAGTAAGCAATTGAGCAAGCTAAGCTTACCTGTTCCAAAGCCTTCCAGATATCCGCATCCGTATATTTATCAAAGGGATCCATGTTGTAACGGAGGCTGGCTGAGAAGAGCACAGGCTCTTGTGGGATAATGGATATCTTGGATCTAAGCTCCTTTAAGGCTATGCTGCCGGTTTCTACATCATCGATGAACACATTGCCATCTATCGGAGCCAGTCGGAACAGAGCCGATATTAACGAGGATTTTCCAGCTCCAGTTCGTCCTACAACACCGACCTAGAACAATGAAATACCCAATCAGAAACTCTTTCAATTGTGTGACTCAGTATAAATAAACAAAGATTAAACACGTACTTTCCAACCGCTTTCGATAACGATATTAAGGTTTTTAAGAACAGGTTCTGATTCTTGGTCGTATCTGAGATAGAGGTCCTTGAAGACGAGCCTAGCCCTCTGAGGCCAGCCGGACGGAGGAAGAGGTCCTTCCGTCTTCTCCTTAGGCAGAGAAGTGTATTGCTGAACACGTTCTACACTCGTCATTTGAGAGACTACTTCAGTCGCTTGCCGGATACCATGCTGTACCATGTTCACCAGGATTAAAGCCTGACTTAGTGCCAAACCGACGTTACCGGATCGAGTTGTACCTGGAAGACACAAAGGCTATTACTAATGTTGCTTATAGGGAGATATACATATTTCAGTATCGACGAGATGACTGCTTAACTCACCATCGTCCAAGAGCAGAAAAGTATACGCAACCACAATGACGTATGATGCAGATATCAAACTCAGCCATATTCCAAATGTTGTGTTTGTGACCAGCGTCAAGTACCTGTAACGAAAACGAGTGTTTTCAGAAGAAACCAAAACCACATCCATCATCCACTTTACATTTGACTATAGACTGAAGAGTCTTCGACAATTTTTTTTGTGTTCTTAGCAAATAAGCGCCGTAACATGTTTTTACAACTTCCCCAGCAGAATAATCATTAAAACATATGTTATTTTCTTACCAAGCAGCAGTGTGCACATCCTGTTTGTCGTCGAACTGTACACGCAGCAGGTGCTGTGCCCCACACGCACGCACTGTAGTCAGACCAGCCATCGTGGCAGACACGTGCGAAAACACTGGACTTCGGGTCACACCTTCCACTCTGGAAAAAATACACAAAAATAATGTATTCCGAAGAGAAACGACTAATGTTCTGTATCAAAAAAATATGAAACGATAAATATAGCAAGTCATTCACGACTGCAATCCTCTGGCGATCGCGCAGGACAGGGACCAGTGGAGACAGCTCGTTTCGGAGGCCAAGATACTTTTTGGGTCGGTGAGTCAGGGGAGTTAATTAGTTAGTTATTAAATTGGTCGCTGCTTTTGTAAGTTCCGGTGGTTGCAATGGTACAAAGGTGCAAAAATATAGGGAAAACATTACCTCTTGATAGCTTGAGCTGTGTTGAGATAAACTATTGTCCATAAGTACATGAAGATGCCGCAAACACCAGTTGTGAGCAACATGTAAGGATTGACTACTGCCACCATGGCTAAAATACCAATCATCACCATTATCACCTGGAAATAATACGTATACAGTTTTAGGATATCATCCATCACATATTCACATCATTTATAGGACAATACTCAGAATTTTATATTTAAGTCTTCAATTTTATGAGCATTTGGCAGTACCCACCTGGATACTATCCAAGTACATTCTCGGCAAGACCTCGTCAACGATGCCCATATCTTTGGAGAATCTGTTCAGAATCCGGCCAGAGGGGTTGGTGTCGAAGAACCGCATTGTTGCCGCGAGGATATTACTGAACATCTGGTTGTGCATGTTTATGGAGCTTTTCATGCAAACCCATAAGAACATTATTGATCTGGAACATAAATAAATTATGAAAATGAAAGGCATTGAAGTGTCGGCGTCTAGAAAGCAATCAAGTCATTATTATGGTTGATTTTCATATCTATCCCTCTTGTGGCCAGAACTAAAGGAAAGTCAGAAACTTTATCATAACTGTATGAAACTTCACTTTACCTGCCAGTAGTAAGTACGATGCAGCCAAAGATCGCAATAGCCCAAATATAAACGTAGAAGCTGTAATCCCTAATAGGCGCTATATCTTCAAGAGTCAAAGCAGTCTTTATCATTGTTCCTATGATTGTGTGGTTCGCTTTTGTTGTGGTATTAGCGTCCAGTTCAGGTGCTAAAGTGGTCGTATTATCAAATTCGCTTGTATCGTTTTTCCTCATACTATTTTCTTGATTTGTCTCTACGATGTTCATCCTGAAAAAAGATTATAAGTTATCATATTAATATGAAGTGCTGCTGGATATTTCTCCAAATAGGTAAGCTCTTTTTGAAATACCAACCAGTACGTAAGCCATAGATCTCCCAGTGAGGTGACGACTTGCGCCAAAAGGATTGCAATAACTGTCCAACTCAGCAGGCACCATCCGCCTCCAGCGCGGAAGTACTTCAAATATACAGAACCGGAGACACGACCTGAAAATTTCGATTTGTTTCTTATAATTCATACAGGATTATTCAATGGGTTTCTTCCGATTTACGAAATCTTTCATATAGTTCATACAGAATTATTCAATGGGTGATTTCGATAGGTATCAGATTCTATGTGAATGTAGCAGGCACAAAATGATCTTATACCTGTCTCCATAAGTTCCGCAGTTTCGTCAGGTTCATCTTGTTGGTCCACGACGCCCCCTTCTTGAATACTAGCTGCTGTACTGGCGTGGGACTGAAAAGAAAAAAAATACGAAATTTTAATCATAGATTTGCCAACTCATCTTGTTGAGCTAGAGTAGGTAGGAATATAGGTACAAGTGTGCCAAGCGTGACGTGACCATAACCTACGATTCAGTCATCTAAGAGAGAAAGAAATGCTTCTTTCCGTCTTAGCTTCAGGTTTGAACTTACTAATGTTTATACTTTGAGATACAAGGGCAGGCAGATTATGGTGATGTGATGATAAGTGTAAATGAGCATGTGCAATAGTGGTTTACAATTACGCGCGTTGTGACGCAAATATGCTGTTGTAATGTTTATCATACTCACTCAGGTATTCAATAAATGTTGTAAAGGCATTATACATGATGAGATGACAGTATAAATTATTATTGTAACTAAGTAGGTACCTACTAGTTGTAAGTTACAATTATAAGATAGGTGCTTATTTCCTGGTTTATAATAGGTTGAAATACTAGTAGCCCCGTCAATATCGACATAAAAATAAATAAACATTGCAAACGCGCATGTAACTACGATTTTTTTATATGTTGTAAGGTCCCTTGAGAGTAGTTAATACCCAAGTTTGCAACACTGAAAACCTTGTGCTGCCTCCACGGTGCTCAATAAACTGCGAAATTTTGGCCCATATTTCAGTTTTTTATAAAAATTTACCATAACGAAGATTTTTTCAAGTACGTTTCATAGAACTTTATTAAAGATAACTAAATCCCACCCAAAACATAAATGTGAAAGGCTGCCAAGTTCGATAATATTGGAATGCTTCGCCTATAAAAGAAGTGAGATCTAAATAAGTACCAAGTTCCATACACAGACTCAGTTAAAAATAGTTACAGGAATGGACACATGATTTTACGCAGTTTGGAAAGTAGATTCTTATTTCCAAACTGCGAAAAATCAAGTGTGCATTCCTGTAACTATTTTTAACTGAGGTCTGTGTATGGAACTTGGTACTTATTTAGATCTCACTTCTTTTATAGGCGAAGCATTCCAATATTATCGAACTTGGCAGCCTTTCACATTTATGTTTTGGGTGGGATTTCATTTATTTTTGTAAGGTTTATTTTCTTTTTTTCTTATGATTAAGTTAGGTAAGGAAAATATCTCATTTATACTTTACTTTGACTAAATACAAACCTTCGTAACGAATTTTAGGTCGGTACGACGATTGGAAGATATAGATATTTTTTTTGTTTTAGTTCCTTAGGGGTATGAATTTACACCTTCATTATTTTAAAACCGACTCACACTTGGCCATTTTCAGATTTTTTCCTTTACCTTGACCTAAAGACCTACCTCCATGCCAAATTTCAAGTCAATACGACCATTGGAAGTGGTCTAGGTTTTTGATGAGTGAGTCAGTCAGTCAGTCAGTCAGTCAGTCAGTGAGTGTATAGTAAAAATAGCGATTTTCTGACGTCAATATCTCAAGACCTACAATAGGTACATTAATGAAATTTTGTATTTTAGATAAGTAAGTAGATCTCGACAGATACCAGAAATTTCATATGCGTAGATAAAATAGATTTTGAGTTATAGGTGGGTCGAACTTGGCCCGAAATGGTTCGTGTAATATAACCCACGGCCGGTGTGTCGCTTTTTTTGCTCGAACTTGGCGGACACACTGCCGTGTGTCTAGATTTGCTACAATTTCAGGGAAACCTGAGCACACTATGTCTTTTGGTTGCAAAGATACAGCAAGTCAAAGATGGGCAATTCTTCCGCAGTGCTAAGAAAGCTGTGAAATTACAGAATTTCCGATGTAACAGCTCTTGTTACATTTTTTTTTTTCAAAAAATCAAATTATGTTGTCCGACTTGCACTAAGCCAGTTTTTAGGGTTCCATACCCAATAGGGTAAAAAACGGGACCCTATTACTAAGACTTCGCTGTCTGTTCGTCCATCCGTCTGTCAGCAGGCTGTATCCCATGAATCGTGATAGCTACAGAGTTGAAGTTTTCGCAAATTATGCATATCAAAATCCGTTCAGTAGTTTTTTCGCGTGTATCTCATGAACCTTGATAGCAAGAGAGTTGAAATTTTCACAGGTGATGTATTTCTGTTACCGCTATTACAAAAAATACTAAAAACCAGAATAGAATAAATAGTAAGGGGGGCTATCATACAAGAAACGTGTTTTTTTGTTGGTTTTTGTAAATAATGTTTCGGAGGCTGTTTCTCATGAACCGTGACAGTTAGATCTTTTAAATTTTCACAGATGATGTATGTTTATTGCCGCTATAACAACAAATACAAAAAAACAGGCCAAGTGCGAGTCGTACTCGCGTACAAAGGATTCCGTACCATCATTTATAAAAATGACAGAAATATCATATCTGTTGCCCGACTCGCACTTGACTAGTTTTTGGTATTTGTTGTAATAGTGGTAATAGACATACATCATCTGTGAAAATTTCAACCATCTAACTATCACGGTTCACGAGAAACAGCCTTCGAAACATTATCCACAAAAACGAGCAAAAAAATCACGTTTCTTGTATGGGAGCCCCCCTTAATATTTATTGTATTCTGGTTTTTAGTATATGTTGTTATAGCAGCAATAGACATACATCACCTGTAAAAATTTCAACTCTCTAGCTATCACGGTTCATGAGATACAAGCGCAAAAACTTCTGAACAAATTTTGATTTGACGTTGACATTGGCAGCACAGGGTTTTCAGTGTTGCAAACTTGGGTGTTAACTACTCTAAAGGGACCTAACAATATATAACAAAATCGTAGTTACATGCGCGTTTGCAATGTTTGATGTCGATATTGACCGGGCTATAGTGGCCGATAGCGAAATTGCAGGGCGGACTGATAAGGAACAACTTTCCCCAAAAAACATGGAGAAATAAAATTGGATCATTCATAGTAACTCGAAGCAGCAATTTGGCAATTTTGTGTGAAAAGTCCAAACTTTTTTTACCTATGTATTGTTAAAAATGTTTCTTATTACCAGCCCGCCCGACCTGCAAATTTCCACCCTATATGTTAGTGTTTTGCAAATAAATGTAATATTAGGCTGTATATTTCTCACCTGCACGGACATTGTGCGTTGTCGGATGAGTATTTTGGGATTCTCCAAGTTTTCTATGGGCTCTTCCTCCTCCATTAGCTCGTCAAAGAGCGGCGAACGCGACACTTCGTCGAAGTTCCCTTGAGATTCTATTTCGCCCTGTTTAGAACAAATAAAATTATTCGGCGGCCACATAGGTAAACAGATTCGGAAATAGTTGCTTGGCATAAGCGTGATCAATGCTAATAGATGCTGCTGGCTGTTTTCGAATTGGTGCTTCGATCAAACCTAGCGGAAACGGGGACGTGAAATCGAATTCCACTCCTATCAAAATTTTTTGTCCGATCCGTTCTTTGTTTGAACAACCATACTAATATTTCCGGGGGAGCCGTCGCCACACCAAGCCATGCGGCGTAGTTTTGATGACCCCGGGGCCGTAAACGAAGTACACCTCACAAAAAAAATACCAAACAAATAGTCCGAAAAACAATCTTGTGAAACCACTCATGGTCAACCAGTCACTGTCATTTTTTTTTTTTTTTTTTATGTAGCCTTTATAGTGTCCCACTGCTGGGCAACTGTCATTTACTTGGGTAAAAATATTACGTTTGTTATTCGATTGTAATCAATTTGAAATGCATGATTTTGATCTAGCTTATATAGGGTTACATTTATCCACAAAACTGAACAACTTTTGTTAGAAACTTTCTTTCGAAATATAAAAATTTTGGACTTTCCATTACTAAGCGACACACTTTTTCAAATTTTTTTGTATTGGAGGTCCAATTTTTTTCATATTTCGAAGAAAAGTTTCAAACAAAAGTTGTTCAGTTTTGTTTACACCCTCAAGAGATTTGTACTTAATTAAATGTACCTAACCATATATAACGAAATATTTTCTCCTCAGTTGTATTTTATTATCGATTTTAACTCGGTAATTATAAGTTTCTTAGTACATAGTAACCTAGGTACCTTATTCTATTACCTTTCTTAGGCATTAGTTCTCTCAGTACCCTGTATGTAGGTCTTACTGTGTGATGATAATGATAAGATAACAGAAAGACCAATATTTCCTCATTTAATAAACAAAGAAATTTTCTACTATCTGCTTTAATCGTATACCGCTCTAATAACAAAGACACTAAATAAACATCTTAGGTAAATAAAATTTATAATCACTTATTGTTCCATAATAAGCATGAGAAATAACCATGCTACAAGATCTTAAAATATCCACTTGTATTTTCTATTTTCACATCTACCTACTTGAATACAATTTCTACTGTAGGAGGCGGCCTTTGCTTCTTGTATAAACAATATTATGGCCTAAAACCAAGCCTAAAACCTAATTTAGATAAGCGAATCTGCTATCGTGTTTAGGTAGGTCAGTGTCAGTAACGAGAAAGTTTATTGCGTTGATAAGTTTGGCTACATTAGATAAAAACCTTCTTTCGTAAATTAATCAGAAATCCTTGCGCTTAACTTAAGGCCGAGTTAAAAATATCAAAATATTATTTTATTTTATTCTCTCCTTTATATAGGGTTACATTTAATTAAGTACAAATCTCTTGAGGGTGTGATCTACTCACAAAACTTAACAACTTTTGTTTGAAACTTTCTTCGAAATATGGAAAAAAAATTTGGACCTCCCATACAAAAATGCTGAAAAAGTGTGTCACTTAGTATGGGAGGTCCAAATATCATTTTCATATTTCGAAGAAAAGTTTCTAACAAAAGTTGTTCAGTTTTGTAAGTAGATTACACCCTCAAGAGAGTTGTACTTAATTAAAATGTAACCGTATATATATAATCTAAAGTAGTACTTTTGATTCTGCAGGATCATATCTTTAGCTAATTTCAAGCTATTCAATGGTACTGGAACTAGCGCAAACAATATCTACATACTTATTCAGAAATACCTTTTTTGCTTATGTTTTGGTGATTTTTCGTCTTCTTTCAAATCATGTAGAAAGTTCTTCAACCAAAGTGTTCTTATCTCGAACAATCGCAGGAGGACGCATGGTGCTCAGCGAGTTTCCCAGACAAGCGAATAAAGTTCTTCAGCAGGCAAAAGAACACCTCGGGGGCTCTTGCAACTTGCGGAAGGAAATACGAGAGGTCGTGGTAACATCCCTACACTCACTCTACGACATGGTACTTCGTTTAGCCGACTCCCGAGCGCTGCACATGGTTGAGTCGCACAAAACCAAACAACAAATGGCAAGTCAAAGAGAAAGACACGCTCAGAAGCATGCTGAAGCCCTTCAGAAAAATCTAAATAGCTTGGCAAATACAAAAGCTGAGTTTCAGACGCTAAGTAAAAACCAGGAGGACCTCAGATATCTTACATTCCGTAGTATGATGATCTTATCGGCCTGCTTGAGATGGTGTAGCTGATGCGTGACGAGGATGCGAGTGGAGTGTCGCAGGAGGCCCATCACGCACTCGTTCACCAGATGCTTGCCCACGTGAGTGTCCACGGCTGACAGGGGGTCGTCCAACAGGTACATGTCTGCCTGGAAAATGGAAATATTTCGGTTAGAAGATTTCGTAAATAGAATCTCGGTCTTCCAAAGGTGCAAGTTCGTCAAGTTCGAGGGTATCGACAGACACACTTTCATACTACGACTATTATCGGCCACACGTGACAAACTTGCAACTTTAGGAACATTTTGGTTTTCAAATATTAAGGTTCCACTTGCTGTTTCAAGTCTTTGAATGATGTTTCAAACTCATGCCATAGTAAGAACAATACCAAATTATCGCTTTCATTATGTCACGCATGATTGATTATATTGTATATAGTAATTTTACAACTGTGACCACTAAGAGTCATGCCCATGCCGTTGCACTCGTGTTACATTACAGCTGAATAAATGACATACTTACAACATCTGATAAAACAAAATCGTTTGTTTATTATGGATGAACAAATATTTTTATTTGATCAAGGATTGTTCTCAACAATCTCTAAGTATAATTTAATTAATATTTAAATATGGTTCATCCAAATATAATTTATTTATTATTTACTTTAGGTCGCTACTTTCATCACTAACTCTACTTTTAAGATATCTACATACTTCTCTCTGCTATTGTAAACATGTGCAGATAACGTGAAAAAAGTCAAGTACACCGCCAGGAGTGTAGTAATCACGTTTACATGGCTTATCGCTAAGTTATGGACACTCAACTTACTTCAATGAAACTGTTTGTTCCCTACAATACAAACAGCACTTAGATAGCGAAGTCTCAGCATTGATTGCTGATTTCTTTATCAATACCGGGAAGTAGTTACGTAGAGTATCCATATCCAGGTCGCGATACTTCGCAAAATGCGTAGAAAGGAGGAAGCTCTCCATGCCAATGCCAATTGGCAATCCCCGAGGTAAAGTGTAAAAAATTTACTGCAAATATTTTAAGGGGTCAATCTATCGATGACACTGAACAACTTTCCCCAAAAAAGATATGTCGAAATATGAAAAAGAAAAATACCTCTCATCCAAAATGTACCAGCAGACCGAGAGAAATGTTGTTTCATAGGCTAGTTCACCCTTAAAATATTTGCAGTATTTTATTTTACATCCTGTAGATGAAATATTTACCTAAGTAGATTAGATAAATAAGTACCTACACATATACCAAATAATATGTAGAGCAACATACTTGTCTGTAACATGCGCGTGCCAGCCCGATGCGCGCACGTTGCCCACCGCTGAGGCTAATGCCACGCTCCCCGACCAAGGTGGAGTCTCCTCCAGGCAGCAGCTCGAAGTCACGCAGCAGGGCGCACGCTGTCACTACCTATGAAAAACAACAAAAATGTATCCTGTGTTTGAAACCTATTTGCCACTAAGCAGTCCTTTTAGGAGTGATCAAGAGAGACTAGCAAATTTTAAATAAACTCTTTGGAACGGACAGACGATTCTTCTACTCGCTAGAATGTTTTCCAAACTTACTTTCTTGTATCTGGTTCGGTCGTAAGGCAAACCAAAGAGGATATTCTGACGAACTGTCCCAACGAAGAGCCATGGTTCCTGACTGGCATAGGATATGCGCGCTCCTCCCAAAGACACTGATCCGTGGGAAGGTTTTAACTCGCCCAAGATGACTTGTAACAGTGACGACTGTAACGAAAAGACAAATTAAGTAAGTATTTCAGAAGACGTGCAGAAAATATTAGATCCTTGAGGATTAAAGGAGTTTGGAGTGTTACCTTTCCAGAGCCAACAAGTCCCACAATTCCGACAAATTCCCCTGGTGCCGCAGTGATAGACAGATTCCTTAGTGTGTCTACGATTGGATCCGGCAGCCAGCTAGCACTCACGTTGGCCAACACGAGTCCAGTATGCTTTCTCTCTTTTTCAGCCTCTTTCATCTCTATTCCGTTAGTAATGTTTCCATTTGCTTCGATTGCCTTTACTGGTTCTAGCTCTTCTAAACTGAGGAATTCCTGGAAATTATCGATCAAATCATGTATTTCAAAGAGATTAGCTAACAGAATAGAATCTAAGAATTTAAATATAAGATACCAACCTCGATACGTTTGATGGAGACTCTGGACTCTGCAAGCATAGCCAGAGCCAACGGGAAGAAGATATTGCATGCAAGTTGCAATAAGTTGAAGTATTGCACCAATGAAAAAGTGATCTGGGCGCGTATGTGCCCTCCCATCACCAAGAACGCGACGATTGCAGCAAACAGAATGAACCTCTCAGTAAACACCATCAAAGCCGTGGAGAATCCTTTGATCATAGAAGTGCGCATTATCAACTTTACTTCTAGCCTGAAAATTCAAACGACGACTTAGTATTATTGTCATACAAGAATCCAGCTACAAGGCAAAGTGACCTCTATAGAATATCATCACTTACACAACAGGTTGAATGGTCGACATTCATTATTGTTATTGTTTCTCGTATTACAAATGACGAGATATTTTTTGTTTTTATAAGTATGGGTTGCCAATATGAACTGCGGCCTATTCGAAGCTGGGAACTTTTTGTTTCTCATGGGGTATTTTTACCTTCGTAAGGTCTTTCCGTGCTCTTAGATACACAGACAAAAGACTAGTGAGTTGCTGCAAGAAATCTTGTATCATATGGTACTTACTTGCGTAGTTGGTGGACTAATTTCTCGAAAGGTTTCTCCCAGGCATACATCTTGATGACCTGGACACCACTGACCAATTCGCTCATCACCTTCACCCTTTCATCTGTGCGTTTAGCGATTTTGCCGCGGAGAATGCCTTGTCTTCTGCTCAGGTAAGCTAAAAATAGTGCACACCTGTAGTTCTAGCTAATTAATCAGAATAAGCTCATAGAAAATATACTGATTATACCGATAGAGTATTGCCAACGATAAAGATATTTTGTGCGTGTATTGTATGTGTATTTTAACTTAATTTATTATCTCAGCAACTCGTATTATATCTGCTTGTTACAAATTTTAATGTATTCTCTGTTTAACGAGAGCGCTACTAGTGTCAATAACTCCTTATCAATGTCACGACTATGTTTAACGATATCGAAATCTTGTCGTTTACCTACTGCTTACAAAAATTCCCACGTTCAATTGAATCTACGATTACCCGTTCAAGGCTGGACTGTCTACACGTTTAAGCCACGGGGATTATAGACTGGTATTAATATCTTTCAGTACATACACTGGTTTGTTTTAGGAAGAAATATACAGTCTACTTTCACCTACCTTGAACCACAACAGTCTGTATAAGGATGACGCCCAGTGCGGCAAGGGTCGCCCAGCCAATGTGATTCCACACCAGATACGACACCACTGGCACACAGAGAGGCATGACCCATATGTAGTTCAGGAACAAGGACGCCATGTCAAACCTGTTTACGTCGTTTGACATCAGGTTTATCACTTGCCCGGGGGCTGTCTTGTTTGATCCTGCTCGGTTTAGTTTTAAAATCTAGAAAAATAAAAAATAAAACAAATAAAATCCTATAAGGACAAATTGTTCAGTTTCATGGTCTGAATGGATCCTACATGTATATTCGGAGAGCTCCCCCTTACACCCTGTATAAATATCTGAATGGAAAAGGACTATTCTGGAGCATGTTTAATTTGACTGTAAGTTTCTGGACCATGTCTATTTGGAAAATAGACAATAATTTGCATTATTTACCTATGGTTTGATTGATTAGATACCAATTATACCATATCATATCATGTCATCGCTATATTTACAAAATCACAGCTGTTTTGACAGTGTTTTACATCGTAGACAAATATTTAACATACATATATTTATTTATTACATATGTTACCCAGATACCTACGTATTTTTGTAATATCATGGTGATATCTAGGTAGTGCTTATACGAGACTTATACTTTGCATGAAATGTCTAGTGCAATCTTGACGAATACGATTGGCAGATAAACGAAGATATGCGCGATGCTCCGACTCATACTTGCAACGCTGTCTGAGTTTATCAATGACCTACTAGGTATACGTATAACATAATCACACGTCATATTTATTTACATTTCCTGTTGCAAAGTTCACTGGTAGCGAGTGAATGGCGAAAACGGGAGATCCGTGTCTTGTGGCGTATCCTGGGGGAGGCCTACGTCCAGCTGTGGAATGCTATGGGCTGATGAGATTACCGTTTAGCAAGATTTTCGAATGAGTTGTATTTTAAGTAACTATTTTTTTATGTAGTTATAGCTTGATACAGGTGAGATGACTTACCTTTCTGTAAATAAGCGAACAGCATGCTATCCGTACTCTCATGCCGACGCACCCTTGAGCCAGCACCAGATGGTTCATCATTAGTGCAGTCGTGACACTCAAGAGGTTTAGACAAAAGTTGTAAATGTGTGCTTCTTGGTATGTTGCATCCCCGGCGAAGTATCCTATGAATAATCCTAGGGTAAACGGGATCAACGGCCTGCAAGAGAAATATTGTTTGATATAAAATTTCGAATGCAAAATAATAATGTATTAATCGAATAACTACATATTTCCATGACTCGCGATTGCGAATGGGGATCCTTTTACAGTTATTTGAAATCCTATGAGTTATTAAGATGCCTGAATAAATTGTCTAAATAGTTGCTACATACCAAATAATAACAAAGAGGAGTCCAGCGACGGCGCCGCACAGCATGTATTCGAGCCAGAACGAACGTACGATGGCTTTAGAGAGCGAGGGTTTGGCGCCATTGCGGTCGGCATGTGTCAGTTCCTCCTGCCAGGCCTCCTCGAGCCGGTCACCAAGCCGCCCCGAGCGGTCGCCGCCTCGGGCCTGCCACAGGTCCTCAACTGTGAGACCATGCTTGTAACCGCGCTTGAACAGTGAAAAACTCCACCTAGAAAATCATACATTTGATTCCTTCAAAATGCACATTGGTTCTTATTTTTTTTATTGATTCTTATTTGTCCTATTTCAATACCACAAATATTTACGGTCAATTTTATAGCGTTCCTTTATCATTCTCATCCTAAATTTTTATGGGGAAATCATTCAGTTGCTTTCCATTTATGATTTTAGACAGTAATATACGGTGAATTTTTACTAGTGACCGATAGCGAAAACTCAGAACTGGCTGGTGATAAGGAACAACTTTCCCCAAGGAATATAGGTCTAAAACCGAAAAAATAAATTTGGCCTTCCATAGTAGGTAACTCAAATCAGCTGATCGACAATTTTGTATGGGAGGCACAAAATATTTTTTTGTATTTCGACCTATGTTCCTTGGGAGAAGTTGTTCGTTATCACCAGCCGGTTCGGAATTTTCGCTATCGGTCACTAGTAAAATTTCACCCTAATTACTACAGGAGGTTCAAATTTTGTTATTTTCGTTTTTCGACCTATGTTCCTTGGGGAAAGTTGTTT
The DNA here is from genome assembly GCA_024500475.1 of Phthorimaea operculella. Taxonomy (NCBI): domain Eukaryota; kingdom Metazoa; phylum Arthropoda; class Insecta; order Lepidoptera; family Gelechiidae; genus Phthorimaea; species Phthorimaea operculella. The sequence goes on along the minus strand of JANFCV010000138.1, from coordinate 814,508 downwards.
CTTATCACCAGCCGGTTCTGAGTTTCAAAATTTCACCCTGTATACTTGAGTACCTATATTACTATTACTATCCTCAAGTACAGTAATATACTCGAGGATAAATAACTTGAGTTTGTTAGTTGGGGAATGTGTTCGTTATAATTAACACACTTTTATTTTAAGAACTATTTACTTCCAAGGTTGTCTCCGTAACAAAAATGCTACGATTTAAGAACAATGTATTATTTTAAAACCTATTATCTTAAAGGTGTATTGTGAACATAGATCGTACTTATAAATAAGATTTTTTGGGAGATTTCATGTAAGATTATTTTTTAGCATAAGATGGCTCGCACTTTTGTCACTGTAGCTTCACCCACTAGACACCTAAAATCGGACTTCGGTTTAATAGTTATGTGCCCTACAAAAATATCATTCAGGCTCTACAATATAGGTAGACTCTACATGATTATTTTCTACCTTCTTGTTTTTACCCTATTTAGAATCCAATTATTTAGACTTCGCCGAGCAAACTTCACAAAAGATTTTGATCTTCGAAACGAATACTAAAAGATGATTTTGTCACAACTAGCCTTAATAGATATTAATTGATGTCGTTTGTATGGGTTTTAGTATCAGCAGTAATAAATTACATAGATGTGCGTCATGTGCGCAGGAACATTAATCTGTTCTAAGTTTGTTTGTATAACGACCCTTAAAATATTTGGTTATCGTACGTAACATCAAAAGTCAGAATCCCGACTGTATCAATTTTGATGTGGATGATGATTTCATAACAGTCTGTCTATTCTGGTCTGTTATTGTTTAGTATTACTTGCCTTCAATTGGAGAAATTAAATTGATGCAAGCTCTCTCATTGACGACGATATGAGCCTTCCATGGGACTAGATTGTTTAGCTGGTCATTGATCCAGTCAGTACAACTAAATTTATATAACATCGCAGATCAGTAAACTTATTTTTTTATATTCAACTAATACGTATCTAAAATGTACTACTTTTGTGAGAGAGAAGCTCGTAACAAATAGTGCCATTCTAAAAACTGCGGGAGTTCCCTTCCTCCGTTATTTTTACCCCTCGAAACTCTTTCAAGACCTTCACAAATTCAGAAATGAACAGATCTCTAAAATAGCATTGGGCAGGTCACGTATGCAGAATGGAAAATTATAGGTGGACCAAAAAAGTGACAGAGTGGATACCGAGAGACGGTAAAAGAAAGAGGGACACCAGAATAATAAAGAAATAAAAACTTTTTAGCAAAAAATATCACCGCCGAAAACTGAAAAGCAAAAAATAATAACTATTGTTACTATATGTACCTACCTAAGTAATATTTTTGGAAATATTATCTACCGTATTGGAACTTAGAAATTCTGAGTCGGCGTCTAAAATTTTTACAAACTTACACGCTTCATTGGCATGACGCCGACTCAAAATGACTAAGTTCCAATAGGTATGGTAGATAATATTTCCAAAAATATTACTTAGGTAGGTACATATAGTAACAATAGTTATTATTTTTTGCTTTTCAGTTTTCGGCGGTGATATTTTTTGCTAAAAAGTTTTTATTTTATAATTTTTAGTGGTTACTTTCAAATTCGTATACACGACCTACTTAGGTACTGTCCTAAGGAGTTTCAAGCGCATATAGAAACTTCATGAAATACTTAAACGTACATGACTAACGTAAAAGCAACCTCCTTTTTTGATGGACATCTTTGGCAGATGTTTGGCAGACAGTCAACAACGGGCAGACGTCAGTCATGTATGTAAAACACAAGTAGGTACATTTTGCTTCAAACGTGTCGCAAAATATGAAGAATTTGTTTATTTCTCAAGATCCTTCTATCAGATCCTGACCTGATGACTATAGGACCACCGACCACCTGGACAGTGCACCCTTTCAAACAAAAAAAGATTTTTCCGATTTGGTCCAGGCATCTCTGAGTAATCGGTGAACATAAATAAAAAAAAAAAATTCGCGATGAATTGAGAACCTACTCCGTTTTTTTTTCGTCGGTTAAAAATGTATATTTGTTACCAAATACGTACCTACCCTAATCATCAAATAACGCAATTATCCAACAACAACATAACAGTGGTAACAAAATCCCCACTCAGGAAAATGAGTTGGGAGAAGAGAACCTATTTGTGCAATAGTTTTTACATTAGAATTTGTTTTAAGTACCTATTTATTGAAATTGCATGTACTAATTAATTTAATTACGTCGTTGTGGTTAGTTGAACTTTTTCCTTATCAGATCTGAGAAATACGAGACTTTATTCCATGGAAGGTCCAGTAAAAAATATGTCTAGAATTAACTTTCAGATAAATCTAAGTTCATACCACAGTTTCTGAAAAATAATAATTGAGTAGGTATAATCTTAATCAGAATACCTATAAGTACAAGAAAACTAGATACTACACGTGTTTAGAGATGGGCACGTACCCGGGTATTTACTAGAGATGAAAATTACCTTGAAACTTTCCTTTTCTGAGGTAAGTTTCCTGAAAATTACCTGAAAGTTTCCTGGCGAGGAAGTTTTCAAAACTAATTATTTGACTTAAGAAAACAGTTGTTATATTAATTATTAACTTAATATTGCTTAAAATTTTTCTGGTATCTACAGTTTTGATGGAACAGGGAACATAATAAGTCCGGTTTTATGCTTTTTATTCGAAAAGGGGAGGTAAACAAGTAAGGAAGGAAGTTTAAAACAACTATAAATAATAAAAAAATTACATTTCTTTACATAATCATATGAAAAAGTGTACGAGATCAATTAGACATAGAGTTAAGTACAACTGAGAGCACGTTAACCTTATACTTTGGGCTTTCTTTTGTTTTTATAATGATTAGATTAGATTAATTTATTTCATAATATCAATGTCAAATTTACATAATTCATACATAAATGTCACAGAGAATAAAATGATCGTCAATAGAATAGAAAAACAAGGTATAAAATTATCAAAATATAAAAGGTACAAAATGAAATAAATTGGTGAATATGTCAAATAAAAAAAATGTGAGCGATACGAATCATTTTCACGTTGTAACTGTAAAGTTTGTCGTGCTCGTATGTGCCTAAATACCTACCTTAGACTATTTAAATGGTCTAAGCTGAATACATAAATAATGATGATGATCTTTCCCATGGCGACCACTTCTACTCCTGATCAAGTCGGCGCTGATGCACCCGCAGGTGGCTGTTGTAGCCTATTTTGGCAGTAAATTCCCATACACAGTGTAGGCACGTTTGCCATTGATATAATTGTAGTTAATGGCGACGGGAGGACTGGCCTTCAGTTCATCGCGTTTAGCGTCGAGGCCTGCTTTACGCTGCTCCTCAAAGTCGCGGATTCGCCACTTTACAAGACCGCGCCATTCTGGCCGTTGTGCTGCCAAAACCTCAAATTGAGAGGGTTCGATGTTGCATCTTTTCATGTGTCTCTTCTGAACATCTTTAAATCGGAGGAGTTGACCGCCATGCTTTCGCTTGCCCTCTTCTAGCTCAGAATAGAAGATACGCTTCGCCACTCGCTCATCCGCCATCCGGGGTACGTGACCGCACCATCTAAGCTGTCGACGCATTAAGTAGAACAATGCCACCAACTTTGGCTCGCCTTAGAACTTTAGTGTTTCGCACTCGGTCGGACCATCTGAACTTCATGATGGTGCGAAGGCATTTGAGGTGGAAATGATCTAAAGTGCGTATGTGGTGACGATACAAACACCAGGTCTCGGAAGAGTACAGAAGGTTTGGCAGCACAATCGCCATATATACAGATATTTTTGTCGCTAGTTTAAGGTCGTGCGAGCAGAAAACCTTGGAACGCAGCTTCCAAAATGCTGCAGCTGCAGCACTGATTCTGCTATTGATCTCAGCATCAAGGTCACACTTAGCTGTTATAGAGGTAGTGTTCCCCAGATATCGGAACTTGTCAACCTGTTTCAACATATCTTCACCAAGCTTAATTGTCAGTATCTCACGACCTTGTGTATCCAGGGACATCACTTCTGTCTTTTTGACACTGATATTTAAGCCGAATTTGCAGCATGCTTGGTGAAAGACGGTCATCAGTTGTTGCAGGCCTTCTGGGGATTCTGCAAGGAAGCACAAGTCATTGGCATACATAATTCCAGTAATAAGTGCATGCGAGACTTTGGTGCGCGCCTTAAGTCTAGCCAAATTGAAAAGACTGCCATCAGTGCGGAAGCGGATGCGGACTCCTTCGGAGACAGTATTTAGGACCTCCTTGACTACTACCGCAAAGTGTAAGGCGAACAGTGTGGGCGCTAGAACGCACCCTTGTTTCACTCCACAGGTGACGGGGAAGAAATCAGACTGTTCACCGTCTACAGAGACGCAGCACTGCATATCGTCATGCAGGAGTCTCAGGAGGTGCACAAAATTCTTCGTGCACCCTAGTTTTCCTAGCACCATCCAGAGAGCTTCAGGAGGTACACTGTCAAACGCTTTCTCTAGGTCAACAAAGCAGAGGTACAACTGATGATCTTGTTCTCTGCTTTTTTCCTGCAGTTGACGAACCTACCGATGACAATAGCTTCACATGTGCCTCAGTCAGGTCGCCTTTCCGGGGAACAATAATAACGAAATACCACGGTATGAGTTGCAGTCAGAACGGTCACCTTTGTTCTTGTAGAGGGCACTAATGCGAAACACTTTAAAATCATTCGGGACTCGCTCCTCCTCCCACATTCGAACAAAAAGTTTCCAAATCAACGATTACAGCTCCGCACCACCATATTTAAGTATTTCACCTGGTACAAGTAAGGTCAATGCCAACCGCCCGTTTATTATGCTGCTGTCTGACGGCAGTAACAACCTCATCACACGACAGGGGCTCGTCTAGCTCGGTGGCTAGGGGGAGTTAAATACATTGAACTCAACATAGATGACGTTGTCTGAGGATTTGAATAAAAAACAAGCAGCTTTAAGATAAAAATAAATTTTGACGTAATAAATAACATACAAAATACTATTTTTCAACTTTATTTTCATTGAAACATACTTATTATCACTAACTTTTTACGTTGAAAAGACATTTTTGAAAACTTCCTCGCGAGGAAACTTTGAAAATGAAATGAAATGAAATGAAAATTCTTTATTATAATCTTATGTCTAATTACAGCGGTGACCTAGACCTCGCACTAGGATTCCCTGTGTCGCGAGGGCTAGTTCCTTCCAGAGTACATTTTATTTTGCAGGATAGAAACAATATTTAAATTATAGCTAAATCTAGTGCACCCTTAAATCTTAAAATTAAAGAAACAAGTAACTTTCAAGTAACTTTCGGGTAAATTACCTGAAAATTACCTCGAAACTTTCAATGTTTCGGAAACTTTCAGAAATTTTCATCTCTAGTATTTACCCAACTACCCGGTAAATACCCATACGTACCCGGTAAATACCCGTATGCACCCAAATTGATGGGTAGATAAAATGTATGGGGAAGTTGATTTCTTTTGCGTTTTCCAACGTAACCTCCATACAAAAAATTTACCAGTTCCATGATCCGAGCATGCCTGCAAAGTTTCGAGGCAATTTTAGTGCCTGTTGGCTCGTGGGGCTTGTTAAGTGGGTAGTTTGGGTTGGTTGGGTGGGTCGTAAGGGTTTCTTGGATAGGTCATTCGTGTATGTTCGGTCGTAAATGTCAGTTGGGTGGGTCGTTAGTGTTTGTTGGGTAGGTCGTAAGCATTTGTTGAGTGGGTCGTTGAGTTTGATGGGTCGTAAGGGTTTGTTGGGTGGGTCGTTAGTGTTTTTTGGGTCGTAAGGGTTTGTTGGATGGGTCGTCAGTGTTTGTTGGGTCGTAAGGGTTTGTTGGGTGGTTTGTTAGTGTTTGTTGGGTTGTAAGGGTTTGTTGGGTGGGTCGTTGGTGTTTGTTGGGTCGAAAGGATTTTGTCGGTGAGTCGTTAGTGTTTGTTGGGTCGTAAGGGTTTAATGGGTGGGTAGTTAGTGTTTGTTCGCGTCTTAAGGGTTTATTGGGTGGGTAGTTAGTGTTTGTTGGGTCATTAGGGTTTGTTGGGTGGGTAGTTAGTGTTTGTTGGGTATTAAGGGTTTATTGGGTGGGTCGATAGTGTTTGTTGGGTCGTAAGCGTTTGTTGGGTTGGTCGTTAGTGTTTGTTGGGTCGTAAGCGTTTGTTGGGTGGTTTGTTAGTGTTTGTTGGGTCGTAATGGTTTATTGGGTGGGTCATTAGTGTTCGTTGGGTCGTAAGGGTTTGGAGGGTGGGTAGTTAGTGTTTGTTGCGTCTTAAGGGTTTATTGGGTGGGTAGTTAGTGTTTGTTGGGTCATTAGGGTTTGTTGGGTGGTTTGTTAGTGTTTGTTGGGTTGTAAGGGTTTGTTGGGTGGGTAGTTAGTGTTTGTTGGGTCGTAAGGGTTTAATGGGTGGGTAGTTAGTGTTTGTTGCGTCTTAAGGGTTTATTGGGTGGGTAGTTAGTGTTTGTTGGGTCATTAGGGTTTGTTGGGTGGGTAGTTAGTGTTTGTTGGGTATTAAGGGTTTATTGGGTGGGTCGATAGTGTTTGTTGGGTCGTAAGCGTTTGTTGGGTTGGTCGTTAGTGTTTGTTGGGTCGTAAGCGTTTGTTGGGTGGTTTGTTAGTGTTTTTTGGGTCGTAATGGTTTATTGGGTGGGTCGTTAGTGTTCGTTGGGTCGTAAGGGTTTGGAGGGTGGGTAGTTAGTGTTTGTTGCGTCTTAAGGGTTTATTGGGTGGGTAGTTAGTGTTTGTTGGGTCATTAGGGTTTGTTGGGTGGGTAGTTAGTGTTTGTTGGGTATTAAGGGTTTGTTGGGTGGGTCGTTAGTGTTTGTTGGGTCGTAAGCGATTGTTGGATTGGTCGTTAGTGTTTGTTGGGTCGTAAGCGTTTGTTGGGTGGTTTGTTAGTGTTTGTTGGGTCGTAATGGTTTATTCGGTGGGTCGTTAGTGTTTGTTGGGTCGTAAGCGTTTGTTGGGTGGGTCGTTAGTGTTTGTTGGGTCATAAGGGTTTGTTGGGTGGTTTGTTAGTGTTTGTTGGGTCGTAAGGGTTTGGTGGGTAGGTCGTTCGTGTTTGTTGGGTCATAAAGGTTTATTGGGTAGGTCGATAGTGTTTGTTGGGTCGTAAGGGTATGTTGGGTGGGTCGTGTTTGTTGGTTCGTAAGGGTTTATTGGGTGGGTCGTTAGTTTTTGTTGGATCGTTAGGGTTTGTTGGATGAGTCGTTAGTGTTTGTTGGGGCGTAAGGGTTTGTTGGATGGGTCGTTAGTATTTGTTGGATCGTAAGGGTTTGTTTAGTGGTTCGCTAGTGTCTACAGACCGACCAAACTCTAAAGACCCACCCAACAAATCCTTGCAAACGAACAAACACAAACGACCGACCCAACAAACTATTACGACTCATCTAACACTAAAACCTACCCAATAAACTCTTACGACCCAACAAACACTAACAGCCCCCTTAACAAACGCTTACGACCCAACAACCACTAACGACCCACCCAACAAACCCTTACGACCCAACAAACACTAACTAGCCTTCCAACAAACCCTTACGACCCAAAAAACACTAACTAGCCTTCCAACAAACCCTTACGAACTAACAGACCCTTGTAACCCAACAAACAATATCGACCCACCCAACAAACCCTTACGACTCAACAAACACCAACGACCCACCCAACAAACCCTTACGACCCAACAATCATTAACAAACCACCCAACAAACCCTTACGACCCAACAAACACTAACAAACCACCCAACAAACCCTTACGACCCAACAAACACTGACGACCCACCCAACAAACCCTTACGACCCAACAAACACTAACGACCCACCCAACAAACCATTACGATCCAACAAACACTGACGACCCACCCAACAAACCCTTAGGACCCAAAAAACACTAACGACCCACCCAACAAACCCTTACGACCCATCAAACTCAACGACCCACTCAACAAATGCTTACGACCTACCCAACAAACACTAACGACCCACCCAACAAACACTAACGACCCACCCAACTGACATTTACGACCGAACATACACGAATGACCTATCCAACAAACTCTTACGACCCAACAAACACTAACGGCCCACCCAACAAAGCCTTACGACCCAACAAACACTAACTAGCCTTCCAACAAACCCTTACGACCCAAAAAACACTTACTAGCCTTCCAACAAACCCTAACGACCTAACAGACCCTTATAACCCAACAAACAATAACGACCCACCCAACAAACCCTTACGACTCAACAAACACCAACGACCCACCCAACAAACCCTTACGACCCAACAATCACTAACAAACACCCAACAAACCCTTACGACCCAACAAACAGTAACAAACCACCCAACAAACCCTTACGACCCAACAAACACTAACAAACCACCCAACAAACCTTTACGACCCAACAAACACTAACAAACCACCCAACAAACCCTTACGACCCAACAAACACTGACGACCCACTCAACAAACCCTTACGACCCAACAAACCCTTGCAACCCAACAAACACGAACGACCCACACAACAAACCCTTACGAGTTAACGAACACTGACGACCCATTCAAATAAGCCTCACTACCCTACAAACACTAAAGTACGACCCAACAGACACTTACAAACCACACTACAAACCCTGAAGACCCTAAAATCTTTGCCACCCAACAGACACTAAAAACCCACCCATCAAACACTAACGATTCAACAAACACTAAAAGTTGACTCCTTGCTCCCTTATAAATTAATTCTGTCCGCCTTTACAAGGCTTATCTATAAATTATCTTTCATAGAAGGTATCTTTTGTAACCAATCGTGATGGTTAAAATAAAAAATAACGACAATTTTATACAAAGAAAGTTAATTTTTCAATCTACCCACCGAATTGGGTACGTACGGGTATTTACCCGGTAAATACCCAATTACCCAGGTAAATACCCAAATGGGTAGAATGGGTGTATACCCACCGCCCATCTCTACACGTGTTTAAGGAAAATCGCGTACTAACCAAGGACGTTACATAGGTATTAACAAACGATAATGGGTATATAACGTCCTTGGTACTAATAGCCGCAGCCTTCACTAGAGATGGGCGGTGGGTATATACCCAATCTACCCATTTGGGTATATACCTGGGTAATTGGGTATTAGCCGGGTAAATACCCGTATGTACCCAAATGGCTGGGTAGATTGAAAAGTTATATTTTTTTCGAAATTTGCAATATTTTTGATTTTAACCATCACGGTTAGTTACAAAATATGCATACAATGATTGATTATTTATAAAGGGGGTTGTACCGGCAGACAGAGGCAAGTTATAAGGGAACAAAGTTAAATTTGTATTTTTTCATATTTTGACCTATGTTCCTTGGGGAAAGTTGTTCAATTTCATGGGCTGATATATCCTTTCAAATATTTGCTGTTATTTTTTTTACATTTTTTACGGTGTTTTATGACGGTGTGCCAAAAACTTTGCGAGCATGCTTGGACCATGAAACTGAACAACTTTTTCTATGGAGGCCATGCTGGCAAACGAGAAAATTTTTTCAACTTCCCATACATTTTTATCTACCCACCTATTTGGGTACATACGGGTATTTACCGGGTACGTATGGGTATTTACCGGGTAGTTGGGTAAATACCCGGGTACGTGCCCATCTCTAGCCTTCACCTACCTACCTACATAAAGTGCAAATAGATATCTTAGGGGTTCGTATTCTATATGTAGTCTTTATCTTAATAATGTGTGTGGTACGTACCTACCTACTAGAGCAACAAAGATTTAAATAATTAGGTAACTACTAATGTTTATGTTACGATTATGATGATCGACTCGATGGAGGCATTAATTAGCCAAAATATAATCTAACACGTGCTAGATAAAGAATCTATTCCACAGATACTCTAAGCAAAGTAGGTACCTACTACCTTGTAAACCTTGCTAAATGCTATCTTATCTTATCATTATCCCAATCATCACATATTCTAAGAGATCTCGTCTATCAATCAAACACTTTTTGGAGTACCTGTTGATGTTGATAAAGTTTTTCTTAAAAAAAATGCACTGATCAGATCAAAGTCCAATATACCTATGTATTACCATAACAAATAAAAACATAAATCCTATACTATTCTGTGGTAGAACGAAGCAAAAGCATAAAATCAAATAAGATAAGTTTTGCATCTAGTTACCTATCTAGCAAACGAGTAAGTAGGTACTAGGTAGATCTAAAAAAAAGAGCACAGTCCATTCCGCGTGGTGTTATTTATTTGTGTTTCTTTTGGTAATTTAAGTCCCGCTTTTTGTTATGATAGTCTTTTGTTAAGGTTAGTTAAAAGCAGCGTTGCCAGAACGTAACTTTTGTTACGTTTTTCGTAACTTTTCACCCTTAGGCGTAACCATGGCGTAATCTAGCCATGGGCGTAACTTTTACGTAACATTTCGTGACTAAAATATTTTTCGTAAAACGAAACGAAAAAATTCGTAAAACGGAACTTCATAAGACTGAAATACTATAGGAAGTGTCTATATAGCGGGGCGCCCCGCTCGATAGTCATTTAGGCTATTCACCGGGGCGCCCTGCTGTATAGCGCTTTGTCTATGGATTGGCTATTGAGCGGGGCGCCCTGCTAAACAGCGCTTTGTCTGTGGTTTGGCTATTGACCGGGGCGCCGCCGCTCCGCCGTTATTTCGACTTGTATGTAGGTATCATGGTAGGTTAAGTACAGGGCAAGTGTACACACTTTGATTTGATTTAGTAAATCTATGTTTGTTTGACCTTGCTCGCATAATATGTATACCTACTGTCTAACTAGAAAAAAAAGACGCCAGTAGTCCATACTAATCCTTTCTCATCCATCCTCATCACTTTCTCTTCCATCGGCCCCATCGCCATGACTTCCTCACGCATCCTCATCCCTTCCTCACCCCTCCTTATCACTTCCTCGTTGATCTTCATCACTTCCTCACCCATCCTCGCCCATCCTCATCACTTCCTCACCCACCCTCATCACTTCCTCACCCATTCTCATCACTTCCCCACCCAACCTCACCCATCCGCATCACTTCCTCACCAATCCTCATCCATCCTCATCACTTCCTCACCCATTCTCATCACTTCCTCACCCAACCTCACCCATCCGCATCACTTCCTCACCAATCCTCATCCATCCTCATCACTTCCTCACCCATGCTCAACACTTCCTGATAAGGATGGGTGATCCGTGATAAGGATGGATGAGGAAATGATGAGGATGGCCGAGGAAGTGATGATGATGAGTGAGGATAGGTGAGAAAGTGATGAGGATGGGTGAGGAAATGATGAGTATGAGTGAGGAAGTGATGAGGATGGGTGAGGAAGTGATGAGGATGCACGAGGATGGGTGAGGAAGTGATGAGGATGCGCGAGGATGGGTGAGGAAGTAATGAGGATGGATGAAAAAAGGATTAGTATGGACTACTGGCGTCTTTTTTTTCTAGTTAGACAGTAGGTATATGCGAGCGAGGTCAAACAAACATAGATTTACTAAATCAAATCAAAGTGGGTACACTTGCCCTGTACTTAATCTACCATGATACCTACATACAAGTCGAAATAACGGCGGAGCGGCGCCCCGGTCAATAGCCAAACCACAGTCAATGCGCTATTTAGCAGGGCGCCCCGCTCAATAGCCTATCCATAGACAAAGCGCTATTCAGCAGGGCGCCCCGGTGAATAGCCTTAATGACTATCGAGCGGGGCGCCCCGCTATATAAACACTTCCAATACTATAATAAATAGTATTGAAGATAGAATAGAAAACTTGTATTCAATTTTCTATTTTAGATTAACGGTTCTCAGTGGCATGAACCGAAACATTGGCTGTTAATGAAAGATTCACCTAAACAACAATGAAAAAAATAATGAAAACCATTGTATCTATACTTAACACGCGAAAAAACGCCTACACAACAATGAAAAAAAAATGTATCTATACGAAAAACGCGAAAAAATATATTTTTATAAAAAAAATGTGGCGTAACTTTTTCCTTCAAAACGTAACTTTTTCGAAGAGTTTTAGTAACTTTTGAACATACGGCGCTGGCAACACTGGTTAAAAGCAATCAAGCAGGGTGACCATTTGTGGCAGGATCCTGCCATTTGGGCAGATTTGACTCTTAAATTTTGACTGTGGCAGATTATGTTGACGGATCAGAAAAGTGGCAGGTTTTGGCAGGTTTTTGGAATTTTAAGAAAAATCCTGTAATTGTAGTACAAATCTTAACTTAAAACAACAAAATACATGTTTTCAAAGAAATCTGTTAATTATCCAGTTTAGTTGGACTTTATTAGGTACATAATTTTCACTTTTTATAGTAAAAATCGTGTTGGTTTTTTTTTTGGGTCGAGCTTTGTTGGGTTTAGTTTGGCAGATTTTGGCAGATTTAGTGAGGGAACTTGGCAGGTTTAGGCAGGTTTTGGGAGGGATTGAGTTTGGCAGGTTTTGGCAGATTTCAGTGTGGGTCTCTGGCAGATTTGCCATATTTGAGATGGTCACCCTGCAATCAAGCAGCCTGTCAGCTGATGTGCAACATCATCGTAATGTAGAGCCGCTAACCTATATAGATAGTTAACGGTACTATACTATGGTATTGAAATTAATGGTATACTCACGTCAAAAATATCTTGGACACAAAATTTGCATTGTCATTTGGATTCTTGTCCTTCAATATCACCTTCGAATCCATGGTTACCAATCCAAAAGTAGCACGATCGATTTGTTTACAAACTCTACACTTTACGTGGTCCCGGCAGATAGGCAAACAGAAGTTTCATTCATACAACTCTTTGATGTTTATTGCTTTCTTGAACACAAAATCATTTCAGTCCGTATAGTCAAGCTTTATTGAAACATTGCATAATGTGAATGACAACTTGACGAATTTAGCTCTGGTAGAGCCTAATGGAAAGGCACGCAATTAATTATAACACAAAACGTAGCACTACGCACTGAGTTTAAGAATGATAGCACGTTGTCCTTCTAAGTTCAACGTGGCAATAAAAGAATAATATTAAGTACACTGGTTTAAGTCCCGGTTTATAAAGTATCACAGGGTGGTGGTAAAGTGGCGAGCGCTGGCTGGCGCTAAGATCGGGCGCCGCCGTGGAACTGACGGCCTGACTGGCTGGCGGCTGGCTCAGGCACTCCGTCGCCGGCCGGTCACCTCTCCGCCGCCACCACCCGTCCCGCAGGTCCCCTAAACACATCACAGTTTCGCTCTTCCATTGAATCACTGAATTCTAAAAATACTTAACAAATAGGTAGGTATAGCGTGGTGTGTTGTGTACACCAGTGAAATATCGAAGAATACCGCTATTGGTGACCTAATATTTCCTTTGGCAGGATTGATCAAACTCGTCATACCTACTTCGATAATACTTTAATATCTTGTTAAGTTTTCGCTGTATCATGCTTGGTCACGCTGACTGTTTTAAATAAGATTTCATCTAAGATTGATATAAGATTAATCTGTCGTAGTCGTAGCTGATGATGATGATTGAAGATGGAGATGAATAACTCGTCAACTATAAAACTCACGGAACAAACATGGCGGTGTTTCGGATCAGTACCTACCTACCTTTAAGGGATTTATATTTTGTCTTTGGACGTCACTCCTTGGGCCACCCTGTATAAGGGATGTGTCATCCATCACTTCATCAGCAATATTGCAATCTTGGTCAAATTCTCAGCCAAGCAAATCATTTATGTAAATTTGAACTAAAAATGATTCTAATGTAGAGCCTTGGGTGAGGAACACCAATTTTAACATGAGACACCTGTGAAAAAAAAAGAGGGACCCGTTTATCTTGGTGGTAGGTATGGGCATGTAATGAGGAGAGATAAAGAGCATGTAACAAAGAAAATAATCCTTTATTCCCGTTGGCCACCCCCCCTGGCCGCCACCGGGTGGCCATCGGGAATAGTTGGCTTAGATGGCTTAGAATGTCGTCACTCGTTATCTTTCCCGTGGGTGTCGTAAGAGGCGACTAAGGGATAAACTCATCCAGGGGTTCAATCCTTGCATTGCGCTCACCAACCCGCCTACCAAGCGTGGTGAGTATCTCAAATACCCCCCAGGGGGAGGCCCATGTTAAGCAGTGGATTGTAGCTATTATAGTAGTAGTAGGTAGTAATAGTTTTAGCAATTCCTAAAGTTTCATGATCTACTCAATTGCTTTGTCATTGCAAAATGCCTTGGAAAGATTAGTTGTGACAACTATACTTTTTGGCCTCGATTCGAACAGGGCACTTTGTGAGCTAATTCAGAGCTATTCCTAGAAACACTTTTAAATCATACATACATACCTACATATATCACGACTATATCCCTTGCGGACCAGGCAGAGCGTAAACGGCTGTAGACAACGGCCATTTACCTACACCACGTCTGACAATAGTTTCAGTCATTCAGAAGACTGTGTATCACCATAGAGACAGGTTGTCAGCTTGTCGCCTAAAATTGCAATACATCTAACTCTCGAGTCCCTGAGTCGCTTCTTACGACACCCATGAGAAAGATATGGGGTGATGCTATTCTAAGCTAGCACCACACGGCACTTTTAAACCACTAAAATACCTAAACTTTTCTTTAGTTTACAAGACAAATGAGAGGAATAACATGAAATCAACTAAGATGTGCTGCCAGATTTGAGTGCAATACCTACTAAAGAACATTATTATTGATTGGCAAGTGTGAATTGAACCATTATTTATTTATGGGGGCTAATTCCACTTTTCATTTTCAATATATGCTACTGAAAATGGTTCTGCACCTGCGCCGGCCGGCCCATCAGCTCGTAGTAGGTTTGTAGTAATCATACTGTCGACGGTAGTACTTGGAACTGATAATACCACGACATTGGTAATAAAATAAATGAATCGGGGTCGAACATTTTCTACCTGTGGATGTCGTATAGGGTGATTTAGGAATGAATCCAGAGTGTCTCTATCTTAGAGTATTATGTCTCTATCCAATTCCATGTGAATACCTACATCACCTTGCATTGCTAATCCGCTACGCTAGTCAAGCATGGCTTATGGTGGTTTAGTTAGTATGGTTTGGTTTGTCTATCTAGCTAGGACCTAGCTGCTGATACTCCTCCATAGAATGTCCACGTCGTGTCCAACAGTAGAGTCACATGGCTGTTGAATAATAAAAAAATAATATAAAGTCCCTATCCAATTGAATGAATCAAGTTAGGGCTTGTGAAGTTGTGAGTTTCAGAGTGTTCATCACGAATGGAGCGTGATAACCGCCCGAAGATAACCCGTGAAGAGCAAAATGATAAACGGACAATGAGATTGCAGATACTATGAGCAGCGGTTACGTCACTTGTTGTTTAGGACGTGGCCATTTGTTTTGTTTTGCTACGGTCATACTCCATCTAAGCTAACATCTCAATTAGTTAATTAAAGCCTATGCCATCGGTTCCCAACCTTACGTACCCTACCTAGTACTATACACCTACTTTCAAGCGAAAATTTAGTTGATTAATATAAATTAAGGTAATTAATCTATGTACCTATCTTAGTAATTAATAATTAGTAGCAAAAAGAAAATGAACTCTTAGAATATCGATTACATTAGGTATCAACTCAAGAAAGTTCATCTACTATTTTCGACAGAAAACTCATAAAATGCTTCACATCTTGAGTCAAATACAATTTGTTAAGAGGTGTGGGAAAATAAGTAGATATTCATTAGTTTAAAATATTTGTGTATTCCAGATAAGAAACAAATATTTATATGGCTATGGCTGACAGTAGGTACTGGAAATTGGAATGTAACAGAACTGAACCAATTATTTTTCTACCTATTTACATATCTATTGCCTTGCGAGTTTGCGAGATCTAATTTTGGCACTTTTAATCAACATAACTTAGGACTTAAGAACTAATTAATCATTCTTTAATTACAACTATTAGAGAGCCCTTTGCACTTTTCTGACATGCTGACTCTTGGATTCTTTCAATGCTTGTTCCAATTTATTAGTAAGATTAATTAGATTAGGTATGTCCAACTGAACTAAAACATGATCAATAACATTTTGGCAATGGCTAGCAGCTTTTGCATCTTGAATGTTAGAATTTATATGAATTGGTGAAAGGCATTTGCTTTTATCTGTTATATTTGGTTCCTCTTTTGATTGCCCATAGTTTTTAGGTGTCATTAAAATAAAATCTGCTGCAATCATGGGTTTGATTTCTTCTTCACAGTGTCTTGATGCAACCTAAAAAATAAATTGAAATTTAATTCATTAACCATTTGTCCTCTAGTCATCCATGAAAGACTATAATAAGTGCTAACAACTACATATTTTGATTATGTCTTACAGAGAAATAACTACCTGGATTTCAAATCTCCATGTGAAATCTTGGTACATAGGATCCTTTTGTTGCAACAGTTGTAAAGCTTCTGAAAGCTCTGGTTTTTTGGTTGTGTATAGTTTTAGCAACACCTCTTGCTGTTCTGATGAAAAACCTGCCAGGGCTGTTGATGACTTGAAATCACCGTCTGATAGCTAAAATGTATAATTTCTTTTAACATTCGTTCAAGAATTTATTGATTATGTACCTACCTAGATTAAATAGAATTAATTACAGATTTTATATAGGTACCTAGCATGTTTTTACTTACATTATGTTTACAAGCTTCAACTATCAGGTACACTAAAGCATGTACTACATTTTGGACAGTTGTTAATGATACACTTAATTTTTCTGAAAAGGAAAACATTATAAATTACATACAAATGTATAAGCAGATCAGAATCATTTATAGGGGTTAATGCCAGAGCTGGCTGGCAGTTCTGCCAGGCAACCCTTATATGTAAAATCACAAAGGAATCAGGAAGAATGGAAGGTTTCAACAACATACCTGCAGCAATACTGTATTTTTTGTGGTTACTTCCATTATTCAAGTATTCGATAGAAAGTTTGCAAAAATCCACCAATACTGCAAAAAATATAAATTTCTTCATTTGGAAGGCATAAAAACCCATGTAAGTGAGCATAAATAGGGTGTTTATAGTCTTATCAAACAGGGACGTTACCTTGTGTGGAATGTTGGTGAAGAAAACTAAGATGTTCCTTTTGAAGATCACTCAGGAAAATGATCATGATTTATTTTAAGTATCCGGATTTAACAAAATCAAGCAATATAAATAGATTTTTAAATAAATAAGAAATTCTGGGATAAAACCACAAGAACGGGAACTTTGTTTTGACGTTTTGAACTTTTAAAAATTACTTTTATGCATAGGTAGCTGACTATACCGTCCCTTCACCCGTAGCTGTCTGTCGGAAGGCATAAAAACCCATGTAAGTGAGCATAAATAGGGTGTTTATAGTCTTATCAAACAGGGACGTTACCTTGTGTGGAATGTTGGTGAAGAAAACTAAGATGTTCCTTTTGAAGATCACTCAGGAAAATGATCATGATTTATTTTAAGTATCCGGATTTAACAAAATCAAGCAATATAAATAGATTTTTAAATAAATAAGAAATTCTGGGATAAAACCACAAGAACGGGAACTTTGTTTTGACGTTTTGAACTTTTAAAAATTACTTTTATGCATAGGTAGCTGACTATACCGTCCCTTCACCCGTAGCTGTCTTTGTAAACTCACAGTTCAATAGTGTTGCGCGGTGCTTCTGTAACTAAACTATAATCGCGAAGTAATAATAACAATATCGAATTTATAATGCAATAGAAAGAATATCAATCAGCAATAATAAATACATGAATGCAATGAATGTAAAAGTGCTGAGTAGATGCACTAGAGAACGGGCTAAGCAACGGAACGGAACGCAATTTATTTTATTACGCTTTGACCGCTTCGTGATTTGAGATACACAGTCGATCGTTGTGGTTGCGGCACTAATGCCAACATTGCAGCAGAAATGTCATTTCATCCCAGTTGAGTTTTTGACATGATAAAATTCTCAATTTGTTAATTTTTCAGCATAATTCGGTCATGATTCCAATTATTTTTTATTGTTTAGTGTTAGTATAAGTGCCCTAACTTAACTCTACAAAAATGGCTTTGAAAAAGGTGAAAGGAAACTTCGAACGTATGTTCGATAAAAATCTGACTGATTTGGTCCGAGGAATCAGGAATAACAAAGATAACGAGGTATTTATGAGTTATTTACTCTAAGGAAACATATCTGAAATATATATAGCATATATAACTTATGTTTTAACTTTGTTTGGTTACATTTTAGGCCAAGTACATAGCACAATGTATGGAAGAAATAAAGGTGGAATTACGGCAGGATAACATAGCAGTGAAAGCTAATGCCGTCGCCAAACTTACCTACGTATGTATTTCATGTGTTATTGATTAATTAAAGTCTTACTATTTCATAGGAAACTGTACAACTACCTGGTAAAGTTTCTGATGGCAAATGGCCATTTATTTGCTTTTTTGACATATATTTTTTATAGCTCTTGTCATGGATCGTTGATTAATATTTATTTTATATTATTCCAGTTGCAAATGTTGGGATACGATATATCTTGGGCTATATTTAACATAATAGAAGTTATGAGTTCAAATAAGTTTACCTACAAGAGAATTGGATATTTAGCGGCTAGTCAATCATTCCATGCGGACTCGGAGTTGCTCATGCTCACTACTAACATGATCAGGAAAGATTTGAATGCTCAGAACCAGTATGAAGCAGGGCTGGCCCTCAGCGGACTGAGCTGTTTCATCTCCACTGACTTAGCTCGGGACTTGGCTAATGATATCATGACACTGGTAAGAATTTCATTTTTTATGAGTAAAAAAAGTAGCCCCTATCACATTCATACTGCAACAAGGATTCCCTACATTGGCATACCATGAACATTTCCAGAAACATACACAGAAAACACCCAAACATGAGAATAAATAGAGCAAATCTAAACATACATACTTCATAAACTTATATTCACTAAAAACTTCATAAACTTATATAAACTTATTGACATGTGACTAATTTTGTAATTTATTAAACATTACAAATAATTATGTAAAAATGTTAATTTAAAAAAATGCATTTACCAATTCCAGATGAGTTCCACAAAGCCTTACTTGAGAATGAAGGCTGTGTTAATGATGTACAAGGTATTCTTAAGGTATCCGGATGCCCTCAGACCAGCATTCCCTAAACTAAAAGAGAAATTAGAGGACCCAGATCCTGGTAAGAAATATCAAAAAAATATCTGTTGAGATATCTGTACAGATTATCAAGATTATTGTTTACATACTATCACAATTGAGTTTGTTTGTGTATCAATCCACATGTAAACAATATATGTCAGTAACTAATGTGGCAAACAATATTGTTCCTTAATTTAATTTCATGTTTATGTAATAGTATCAAATAACTATCTATATTTATATAGAAAATATGTTATAAATTCCTGGTTGCAAAATGTAGTTAAACCACTTAAATCCTAACTTTTTAGAAGGCCTTTTAAGTAGCCTAGAATATGGTATATTCTAAAAATGTTAAACCTGTTTAACTTGATTAGTCAATTTATGAGCTTGATCACCATATTTCTTTTTTTTTATAACTACACATTTTATAGAAAGTATTTATTATAAACTTTCTTAGTTAAAATCCAACTAGAATAAGAATATAATGATTTTATGTATGAAAACAGGTGTCCAATCTGCAGCAGTGAATGTGGTATGTGAGCTAGCTCGCAAGAACCCTAAGAACTACCTCTCCCTAGCACCTGTCTTCTTCAAACTGATGACCACCTCCACAAACAACTGGATGCTCATTAAGATCATCAAACTGGTAAGGCCATGTTTTTTATGCATCACCTATCTCTAGGCTTTCATTAAAAACTATATTTATTATTCAATATTATAGTTTACAACCTGTTTGGTTACTAACTAAAAATAAAAATAGTTAATAATGTTTACATATTGAATCATGAATCAATCAAGTAGAAAAGAGTCACTATTAAGCATGAAAAATAAAAATAATCATCTAAACATATTAAACCATGTTCGATCATTCTCCACAGTTTGGTTTAATGACACAATATGAGCCGGAAATCGGGCGCAAAATAACTCAAAGCCTGATAGACCTTATTTGCAGGTACTGATAGTAAAAGAAGAGTTGAAACGCCGCCGCTAGTTTCATCACCACACATCACCATTTTCGAATTTGATAAGACTAGCTACACAATTTTCTACACAGGGCGGGCTTAACTACTGCATCGGTGCAAATAGTTTTCGCCACAATTTGTTATAATAATGTCAGAGGTCGCCTTTCCTCAAGGTAAAATTACTATGTATTTGCGTAGGAGGCATAACAATCTGTGATATTCATATCATATTCATTTATGATATCACAAGTTGTTCATTTACAATATCTACTGTGACGAAAGCTATTGCAAAGTTGCAAACTATTTTCCCGATGAAGCATGCGATGGGGGCAAGATACACAAAACCTACACTCAATATGGGCACATTTCACATTATGAATTATTTTTGCCGCTGAAATACGTCAATATATAACAAGAAAGTTCAACAAAAAGCCTGAGAACTTATGTTACACGAAGAATATTTCAAAGAACTAAAGAAAATTCGAAAATACAAATTAAAAACACTAGTAGCCTACATCATGTACCATGGGACATCTAGTTGTTTTACATAAGCTAGTCTTATGTAGCATCGTTGTGTTTGTTGCAGTTTGGTGCCTTAACCCCATTAGAGCCCCGCCTTGGCAAGAAACTGATAGAACCATTAACTAATTTAATTCATAGGTGAGTCAGTGATTGTCGATCCTCACATCGTAAGGGGCAATATTGTTTAAGCATTGGTAACCAGGAACACTTTTAATCTTTAATATTTCGTCCTCTTGTCTTTAGCAATTTGGTATTTGGCTTTGTAGATTTCGTGCAGTCTTAGATAGCTTTTAGTTCAACTCGTGACGTGCTTAAAATATCCTGAGATTCACGCCTCTATTATCACGAAACTGGTTTTCAGTGCCTTACACAATATGCTTCCGGATCGGCCTCTATGGGGTGAAAGGAGAGTAGAACTATCTTTCTTGCTAGTAACTTTGGATTAAAAGTATTTGTTGTAACAGTTACCCTTGATGTCGTAATCCTTTCTTACATATACGAATACTTTGTAAAATATCGGTGTGGCTGCTTTTCTTGCTTATTATTTGTTTTATTTTGTAGAAGGCCTGCAACATATCCTGCACTTAGAACTGGATGCTTTAGACTTGTATCTAATCCTATATTTTATTTATGCATGGTGTTCCCTTTTTGTATCTTGGTATTTTTCGTAAATTTAAATGTAATAGAACTTAATATAAAACTAACTTCTGTATCTTACCGATTTTTTACATGAATTAACCACCAATATGTATAATTACTTTTATGTTAAACCCATTCTTTCTAATAAGCACAATTTTATAGTTAATCTAACACCTAGCATGTTTATCAATAAAGTTACGAACAATTCTTGTGCAAGACCCTGTGACCAATGAAGACTGTTATCATCGTATGAGTAGGTATCTGTAAAAGACTGTTCGTCGTGAAAGAGAGGTCCTACAAGAATTTGAAAGACTAGTGAAAAACGTTTGTCTCGAATGTCGGTGATTTAAAAAATCGTTCATCGAAAGACCCCCATGATTAGCAATCCTAAAGTGTAAGCTGAATTTGTACAAAAATATTTGAATGTTGCATGTATCTAAAACTAAAGACATTATAACTTACATCGAGTCGATATCGTCATTAAACAACGTGTTACAAATGTAACAATAAAGCCGACGGGAGAAGGTACTCATAAACCTGCACAACTTTCCCCATGGAACATGGGTCGATATATGAAAAACACAAATTGGACCTCGCACACAAATTGACTCGGTCCAATTTTTTATTTTCATATTTGTTCTATTTCATGAGTGAGTACCTTAACATCCTTTCGGCTTTATTGTTAGTTTTGTAACACCCAGTACCATAAAACTGACTTTACATTGTTGTAACGGCAGCACGTCAGCGATGTCCCTGTTGTACGAATGCATCAACACGGTGATCGCGGTGCTTATCAGCATCAGCAGCGGCATGCCCGGCCACGCCGCCTCCGTGCAGCTCTGCGTGCAGAAACTCAGGATACTCATCGAAGACAGCGATCAAAACTGTAAGTCATTTGTTTTAGAACAGTATTCATTTAGCACGTAACACAAGTTGTATAGATACTCATTACACCTAGGGCCTCCTATGTATCTGTCGATTTTTAACGATTTGTCTGCAAGATCTTTGTATCTTCCGCCTTTTCTTTTACCTCCTTATAAGTATACGGGTCGTTGGACGACTTGGTGTTCCACTCGAAGAAGAAGAAGATAAGTATACGATGCGACTATTATTTTCTCCTTCACTTGATCTAAATAACTACTTTTTGGCCTTACTCTCCCTCCCTCTTTTCACCTATGGCTAGTTGATTAAAATTCAAAATTATTTATTCATAATATGATACAAAAATATCAGTTATTGTTACTTATAATTACACAGATATGGATCAGTCATTGTAAAAACAGAGAAAGGACCCCGCACAAAATGTTCGACAAAAGCCGCTCGGGCAAATTGGTTGAACTTTGATGGAACGATTGGAACGCAACATGCAATGCCCCACCAAAACATGAAAACATCAAAGAGCCCCAATGATGAGGTGTATAGGTGCCACAATAGTTAGAATGTTAAACATGGAATGTATTAGCTGGCATAGATCAATAAAATGTGCACTTTATGAAAGTGTTTTACACGCGGAGGCCTATTCGATGTAGGTCAACAGAACACTTATGTAATGATATGAAATATTACCGTACCTACATTGAATTGATAGGACTAACTGTTACTTCCCTGAGTACATTGTTATGATAAGCAACGTTAATACTCGTAAAATATTGCGAATATGTCGACTAATTTTATCAGTTCGCGAATGTATAATACATTTGTATTGAGTGCTTACAATAGATCAATATAAATTTAAGGGGATAGGCTTTAATAATCTGGCAGGGCTAGCTTTCCATCTACATTTACATGTTAACATGATCTTGACTGTACTAAGTTTATTACATACAGCGAGACGAGGTGATTACTACAATACATTATGTGCCCCACACTCGACGCATTTCTATCAAAGTTATTAATTCAAAAAGCACATTAAAAAATGTGCACCTAAGTAAATTAATGCAATAATGAAACCACCTATTTTTGCTCTTTTAAACCTTTGCCTTGTTGGATCTTCTTTCTTCACTGTATTCTGTAAACTACGTATTGTTGCTTTCCAACCTAATTCTTTTTCTTCCTAGCCAAGCAGCCCAGCCAGATGGGTATGTATCAAACGCTCAGAAATCGCAATGTCACGAAAACCATCTATTTTACTTTCAATTTTATTTTATTATCTACTAGCCAACCTAGCGGATTCACCCGCTGCTAACCGTTTTCTTGTGGGAATAAGGCATATAACGGCAACAGAAATGCACCTGTGCAACTCTCTAACTATAACACTTTATGAGATACAGCCTGATGACAGACGGACAGACAGACAGACAGCGAAGTCTCAGTAATAGGGACCCGTTTAGACCCTTCGGGTTCGGCACCCTAAATACAAACTTTCCTCTTTATTATTAGCGTAGATCTGGGTGTAAATCGATATCTATCTATGTATCCCACATAGAAGACAAACATTACTGTCAGCAGTGGTGTAACTACGAAGGGGCAAACCGGGGCAGTGCCCCGGGGCCTTTGAGCCTTGGGGGCCCTCTGGGCACTTGGGCCCTGATTGAAGCACTAATATTAAACTAGGAAAATTTCTTCCAAATTCAAAAATAAGTAAACCCGAAATCCGACCATCATTCGGCAACTTATTTGATATATTCAGGGGATTCCCTACAACTCTCGTAGTATAGGTTTGTTGGCCAGTGCCATCTGTCGATCGATATCAAAATGTTTAAGCACGGGAATTCACCCGGCGGTCACCGGGTTCGGGCCCGGCGCTTCGGAGATTCCCTAGTGGCACGCGGCGTATCGTTCTGGGCTTGGGGCCCTGGTGAAGTTATGCCCCGGGACCTTTGGATACTTAGTTACGCCACTGCTGTCAAGGCTAAAATTAAGGCAATTTATGGCCAATAATGACCGAGAATAGAGTCAGATCAGAATAAACTTTTTACCTATTGATTTTATCAGGCAATGCTATTCAAAAAAATGACCATTATTTGTAAGTTATTTATTAATTTGCGACCAGTTATTGTAGGTAGGCTGTTATTTTGAATCCATCAACATAATTATCTAAGCCAAGTACTCGAAGTACTATTTTACTGAAGTACTGGACTAGCCGCTATTGAAAAAGTCGTCAATGTTTTATTTTGGCTGGCAAACCGCCCGTGTATCCTGTGATCATCTGGTGTGATTGTCAGCTTTCCATCAGGCAGACCATAATGTTTTTCGTACACACAGCTGAATCATTTAGTATATTCTCTTTTACAGTAAAATATCTGGGCCTACTGGCGATGTCGCGGATATTGAAGTCGCACCCGAAGTCTGTGCAGGCGCATAAGGACCTGGTGCTCGCGTGTCTCGACGACAAGGACGAGTCCATCCGGCTTAGAGCGCTGGGCCTGCTCTATGGAATGGTAACTTGTAGTCCCTGATTGTTACAATGTAATGTTGTCAGTTTGATTAAATATCATTGCAAGATGAATAATTTGATTGTCTGACAAGTTACGTGATTTTGGGGCATTCTACGAAAACATCAACTTTTTGTCACTTACGTGTGATAGCACCTATTTATAGGTATTTATGATACAAAGCTACTGGATGTGTAGGTAAAACCTAAAACTTTTAAGTGTATATAATTTCTGCAATCAAAAAATCTTTGTCTTACTCGGAAATACTAGAAATCAGGGCGTAACGTAAGCGACCTTTTTGTGGAATGCCCCTTTTACGCATGGAATACCGATATTGGTATTCGTTACACCAACCGTACCTGAGATGCATTAATCGTAGAATCAAGCAAAGATCTATACTAAAACAATGGTTTTTATCAACAGGTATCAAAGAAGAACCTAATGGAGATAGTAAAGAAACTGATGGTCCATATGGAGCGCGCGGAAGGAACCTTGTACCGCGACGAGTTAGTCGCGCGATGTGTAGAACTCTGCGCTCAGCAGAACTACCACCACGTGACCGACTTCGAGTGGTACGTCACAGTGCTGGCCGAGTTGACTGAGATGGAAACCAGTGCGAAACACGGTAAGTAGAATCTGATACCGCATTTTAGATGTATACGATTCTTAGATTTTTTCATTTTGTATCATCGAAACTGATGGTCCATATGGAGCGCGCGGAAGGCACCTTATACCGCGACGAGTTAGTCGCGCGATGTGTAGAACTCTGCGCTCAGCAGAACTACCACCACGTGACCGACTTCGAGTGGTACGTCACAGTGCTGGCCGAGCTGACTGAGATGGAGACCAGTGCGAAACACGGTAAGCAGAAAAATCTGATACTGCGTTTTCGATGTGTTTTTCTTAGTTTTTTACCTGACTAATTCAGGAGGGTTATGATTTTCGAGTAGATATGTATATGTGTTTCACCTATGTATCCAGAAATTGGTTTTCACGGGGTACAGCCCAAACGCCTGGACGGATATGGACGTGTGATGTGTTTTTAGATTTGCCTCAGCAGCGCGACCGACACTGGATCTATAAAGTTCATAAGTTCAAGATGGCGGATTAGATCTCTAAAAACAACTTTGAAATTAACGCAGTCGTGTTTTTGTTTTTTAATACATCTGCTTTTTCATTTTGTGCCATCTCTTGGTGGAACTGGGTACCAAATTAAAAAGCCCAGTTTTACGACCATTCAGTTTGTTATATTGTCAATCATTGTCTTATAGGAACGATCCTAGCGGGTCAACTGACAGAAGTGGGCGCTCGAGTGGCGGACGTACGCGCGTTTGCCGCGCGGGAATGCGCGTCTATAGTAGCGCGGGCAGCCGCGCAGCCGCCCGGCCCCGCCACTAGGGAAGTGCTGTACGCTGCAGCTTATGTACTGGGGGAGTACTGCAAGTAAGTAACAGCAAGCTCGTGTCTGATGGAAGTGAGAGCAAGCGCGGGAATGCGCGTCTATAGTAGCGCGGGCAGCCGCGCAGCCGCCCGGTCCGGCGACCAGAGAAGTGTTGTACGGTGCAGCTTATGTACTGGGGGAGTACTGCAAGTAAGTAACAGCAAGCTTCTAGCGGGCCAGCTGATGGGAGTGAGAGCAAAAGTAATGCGCGTCTATAGTAGCGCGGGCAGCCGCGCAGCCGCCCGGTCCGGCGACCAGAGAAGTGTTGTACGCTGCAGCTTATGTACTGGGGGAGTACTGCAAGTAAGTAACAGCAAGCTTCTAGCGGGCCAGCTGATAGGAGTGAGAGCAAAAGTAATGCGCGTCTATAGTAGCGCGGGCAGCCGCACAGCCGCCCGGCCCCGCGACTAGAGAGGTGTTGTACGCAGCCGCTTATGTACTGGGGGAGTACTGCAAGTAAGTGACAGCAAGCTTCTAGCGAACAGCTGATGGAAGTGAGAGCAAGCGCGGGAATGCGCGTCTATAGTAGCGCGGGCAGCCGCGCAGCCGCCCGGCCCCGCCACTAGGGAGGTGTTGTACGCAGCCGCTTATGTACTGGGGGAATACTGCAAGTAAGTAACAGCAAGCTTCTAGCGGTCAGCTGATCGAAGTGAGAGCAAGCGCGGGAATGCGCGTCTATAGTAGCGCGGGCAGCCGCGCAACCGCCCGGCCCAGCCACTAGGGAGGTGCTGTACGCTGCTGCTTATGTACTGGGGGAATACTGCAAGTAAGTAACAGCAAGCTTCTAGCGGGTCAGCTTATGGAAGTGAGAGCAAGAGTGAATGCGCGTCTATAGTAGCGCGGGCAGCCGCGCAGCCGCCCGGCCCCGCCACTAGGGAAGTGCTGTATGCTGCAGCTTATGTACTGGGGGAGTACTGCAAGTAAGTAACAGCATGCTTCTAGCGGGTCAGCTTATGGAAGTGAGAGCAAGAGTGAATGCGCGTCTATAGTAGCGCGGGCAGCCGCGCAGCCGCCCGGCCCCGCCACTAGGGAAGTGCTGTATGCTGCAGCTTATGTACTGGGGGAGTACTGCAAGTAAGTAACAGCAAGCTTCTAGCGGGCCAGCTGATGGGAGTGAGAGCAAAAGTAATGCGCGTCTATAGTAGCGCGGGCAGCCGCGCAGCCGCCCGGCCTCGCCACTAGAGAAGTGCTGTACGCCGCAGCTTATGTACTGGGGGAGTACTGCAAGTAAGTAATAGCAAGCTTCTAGCGGGTCAGTTGTTGGAAGTGAGAAATGCGCGTCTGTAGTAGCGCGGGCAGCCGCGCAGCCGCCCGGCCCCGCCACTAGGGAGGTGTTGTACGCCGCCGCGTATGTACTGGGGGAGTACTGCAAGTAAGTCACAGCAAGCTTCTAGCGGGTCAGCTGATGGAAGTGTGAGCAAGAGCGGGAATGCGCGTCTATAGTAGCGCGGGCAGCCGCGCAGCCGCCCGGCCCCGCCACTACGGAAGTGCTGTACGCTGCAGCTTATGTACTGGGAGAGTACTGCAAGTAAGTAACAGCAAGCTTCCAGCTGATCAGCTGATGTAAGTGCAAGCGCGGAAATGCGCTTCTATAGTAGCGCGGGCAGCCGCGCAGCCGCCCGGCCCCGCGACTAGGGAAGTGTTGTACGCTGCAGTTTATGTACTGGGGGAATACTGCAAGTAAGTAACAGCAAGCTTCTAGCGGGTCAGCTGATGGGAGTGAGAGCAAGCGCGGGAATGCGCGTCTATAGTAGCGCGGGCAGCCGCACAACCGCCCGGTCCCGCAACTAGGGAAGTGCTGTACGCTGCAGCTTATGTACTAGGGGAATACTGCAAGTAAGTAACAACCCTGACGTCATGTCCTACCTGTCCTGCTCAAAGGAAGACCTCTTCAAAGCCAACCAAAATGCCATTGATGTTACTACTTTTTGGGCACAAAAACTATAACCTGGCTCTTATTGCCATTGACTGAAAAGAAGAAGAAGTAATATCAAGCTTCTAGCGGGTCAGCTGATGGAAGTGAGGGTAAGAGTAGCAGACGCACGCGCGTCCGCCGTAACTAGGGAAGTTTTGTTCGCCGCTGCTAATTAATCAACCACTATCGACCTTACAAAAAACGCCCCTTCGGAAACTTTTGATCTGCATTATGATTTGGCACGATCTTGTTGGACGAATAACCTTTTAACCAAATTTAAAGATGATCTATGACGGTTTTAGAGGCATGTCGCAAACTTAAATTGCAGTCATTCTTTTATGTAAATCAAGTGGCATGAAAACCTCAGACCATCATGCCCGCCCATCATGTCATTACATGACAAATTTCTCTTAATGATTAAAAAACTGATTTTCCACTAATTGCATCTTATGTTCGCAGGGAAGAGAGCGTGATGCGCGACGCAATATCTCCGCTGATGATGTGCGCGGGCGTCGGCGGCGGGTACATGCGGGCGCGCGCCGTCTGTGTGCATGCAGCGTTGAAACTAGCCTCCAAACTACTGCTGGAGTACG
Organism: Phthorimaea operculella; assembly: GCA_024500475.1. Classification (NCBI taxonomy): domain Eukaryota; kingdom Metazoa; phylum Arthropoda; class Insecta; order Lepidoptera; family Gelechiidae; genus Phthorimaea; species Phthorimaea operculella. Next base: position 785,868 of record JANFCV010000138.1, on the reverse strand, counting down.
AACAACGGGGCGATATGGACGCTGCTTTATCTGTATGTATCCCTAGCTATAAATATCACATAGCAATATCTCCGCTGATGATGTGCGCGGGCGTCGGCGGCGGGTACATGCGAGCGCGCGCGGTCTGTGTGCACGCCGCGTTGAAACTGGCCTCCAAACTACTGCTGGAGTACGAACAACGGGCCGATATGGACGCCGCTTTATCTGTATGTATCTCTAGCTATATATATATATCACATAGCTAGTAGTAATATCTCCGCTAATGATGTATGTGTGCCCGCCGCGCTCAAACTAGCCTCCAAACTACTGCTGGAGTACGAACAACGGGCCGATATGGACGCCGCACTGTCTGTACGTATCTCTAGCTATATATATATCACATAGCTAGATGTAGCAATATCGCCGCGCTCAAACTGGCCTCCAAACAACTGCTGGAGTACGAACAACGGGCCGATATGGACGCCGCGCTGTCTGTACGTATCCCTAGCTATATATATCACATACCTATAGCAATATCTCCGCTTATGATGTGTGCGGGTGTTATCGACGTGTGTGTGCACGCCGCGCTCAAACTGGCCTCCAAACTACTGCTGGAGTACGAACAACGGGCCGATATGGACGCCGCACTGTCTGTACGTATCTCTAGCTATATACATAGCTAGGTGTAGCAATATCTCCGCTGATGATGTGTGCGGGCGTCGGCGGCGGGTACATGCGAGCGCGCGCCGTCTGTGTGCATGCAGCGTTGAAACTAGCCTCCAAACTACTGCTGGAGTACGAACAACGGGCCGATATGGACGCTGCTTTATCTGTATGTATCACATAGCTAGCTTATAGCAATATCTCCGCTGATGATGTGCGCGGGCGTCGGCGGCGGGTACATGCGAGCGCGCGCCGTCTGTGTGCATGCAGCGTTGAAACTAGCCTCCAAACTACTGCTGGAGTACGAACAACGGGCCGATATGGACGCTGCTTTGTCTGTACGTATCTCTAGCTATATATATCACATAGCTATAGCAATATCTCTGCTAGTGATGTGTGTGTGCACGCCGCGTTGAAACTAGCCTCCAAACTACTGCTGGAGTACGAACAACGGGCCGATATGGACGCTGCTTTATCTGTACGTACATTTTGGTGTTCTATCGCTTTGACAGGGTGACTTGTGGTTGAAGTTGCAATTAAAAAATATTAAATTATTATCCATCATGAAAGAAGAATGATAATCGTGTTTCGAAGTTTGCTTAATGCGCAAGCATATACTTATTCCTCAAAGTTTTTTTTTACATTTTCTAAAAGTTATATAATAATTCCTGCAGGTAATTCGCGAAACGCTAGCGGGAATGCGGCCCCTACTCTGCTCAGAAGATATGGAGGTGCAGGAGCGCGCTCACAACGCCACCGCGCTTCTGGCGCTAGTTCTGCGCCGGCTCAACCCTAACGACGCGGCGCTAGTGTCCGCTACACAGCCGCAGAACGACACGCAACTTATAGAACATGAACAGAGGTAACAAGGATGGTAGCCCGTAGATAGTTTTGGCCTGTACAAAATAAATAGTAAATTATACGGGGTGTAAGAGACGGTGTAACGAAAACTTTGCAGGCGTTGAACTTTGTTAAGCTTTGGCATAAAACATAAGTGGTAAACAAAAAAAAAATTGGTCTTCCCATACAAAGTCAGTCAGCTGATCGTGAATTTTATTTTGTTTAGGAGTTAGGAAAATATTTTTTGTATAACACCATAATATTATGTTCAGTTTCATGGTCTGAGCACGACAGCAAAGTTTTCGTTACACGGTTACACCGTCCCTTACACCCTGTATTTTGTGTGGCTAAGAATACTGCCAGCCCTAGTCCACTCAGGGTGTTTCGTAAAAGACGACGTAGAGTTTTCGACCTCACCTGAATATCTGTCGACTGGCCAACCGTATAGTGGCGGTGATAGTGAAGACATGGAAGTGCAAGAGCGCGCTCACAACGCCACCGCGCTTCTGGCGCTAGTTCTGCGCCGGCTCAACCCTAACGACGCGGCGCTAGTGTCCGCTACACAGCCGCAGAACGACACGCAACTTATAGAACATGAACAGAGGTAACACTGATGGTAGCTGGCACTACACTACGATAGTTTTGACCTGTACAAAAGAAATACTCGTAAATTATATAAGGTGTAAAAAAAAACTGCAAATATTTTAAAGGGTGAACCAGCCCATGAAACGAAACAACTATCCCCAAAAAATATAGGTCGAAATATGAAAATAGTTTTTGGACCTCCTATACAAAATGTACCAGCCGGCCGACTGGATTTGTATGGGAGGTCCAAAAAGTTTTGTTCCTTCCTTTCCTTGGGGAAAGTTGCTCGGTTGCCCATGAAAGGCTGATTCATCCCTTAAAATATTTGCAGTTGATTTTTTTACATCCTTTTTTGTGTGGTAGCGCTTAAGAATACTGCCAGCCCTAGTCCACTTCGGGTGTTTCGTAAAAGGCGACGTAGAGTTTTCGACCTCAACTGAATATCTGTCGACTGTGGTCAACCGTATAGTGGCGGTGATAGTGAAGATATGGAAGTGCAGGAGCGCGCTCACAACGCCACCGCGCTTCTGGCGCTAGTTCTGCGCCGGCTCAACCCTAACGACGCGGCGCTAGTGTCCGCTACACAGCCGCAGAACGACACGCAACTTATAGAACATGAACAGAGGTAACACTGATGGTAGTTTTGGCAAAAGAAATAGTAAATTATATAGGGTGAAATTTTACTAGTGACCGATAGCGAAAACTCGGAATCGGCTGGTGAAAAGGAATCCCCAAGGAACATAGGTCGAAATATGAAAAAAAAATGGATCTCCCATACAAAATTGTCAATCAGCTAATTTCATAGTGTTACTTTGTGATGTCCATTTTTTTTCATATTGCTACCTATGTTCCTTATCACCAACCGCTTCTGAGTTTTCTCTATCGGTCACTAGTTTAATTTCACCCTATATTTTGTGTGGTAGCGGCTAAGAATACTGCCAGCCCTAGTCCACTCAGGGTGTTTCGTAAAAGGCGACGTAGAGTTTTCGACCTCACCTGAATATCTGTCGACTGTGGTCATCCGTATAGTGCCGGTGATAGTGAAGATATGGAAGTGCAAGAGCGGGCTCACAACGCGACCACGCTTCTGGCGCTAGTTCTGCGCCGGCTCAACCCTAACGACGCGGCGCTAGTGTCCGCTACACAGCCGCAGGGCGACACGCAACTTATAGAACATGAACAGAGGTAACACTGGTAGCCCGTAGATAATTTTGGCCTGTACAAAAGAAATAGTAAATTATATAGGGTGAAATTTTACTAGTGATTGACAGCGAAAATTCAGAATCGGCTGGTGATAAGGAACAACTTTCCCCAAGGAACATAGGTCGAAATATGAAAATTTCACCCTATATTTTGTGTGGTAGCGGCTAAGAATACTACCAGCCCTAGTTCACTCAGGGCGTTTCGTAAAAGGCGACGTAGAGTTTTTACCTCAACTGAATATCTGTCGACTGTGGTCAACCGTATAGTCGCGGTAATAGTGAAGATATGGAAGTGCAGGAGCGCGCTCACAACGCCACCGCGCTGTTGTCGCTAGTTCTGCGCCGGCTCAACCCCAACGACGCGGCGCTAGTGTCCGCTACACAGCCGCAGGACGACACGCAACTTATAGAACATGAACAGAGGTACTAACTGGTTCACAAAAGAAGGGGACCCGAAATAGCAACATTTATTGTTTGCGGCTTTTTCATATAACATGACATTTGAGCAACAATAATGTTGCCATTTCGGGTCCTCTTCATAGGTCAAACAGGTTATAACACTGATGTAGCCCGTATATAGTTTTGGTCTGTACAAAAGAAATTGTAATTATACTTTGTGTAGTAGCGGCTAAGAATACTGCCAGCCCTAGTCCCCACTGTTTCGTAAAAGGCGACGTAGAGTTTTCGACCTCAACTGAATATCTGTCGACTGTGGTCAACCGTATAGTGCCAGTGATAGTGAAGATATGGAAGTGCAGGAGCGCGCCCACAACGCCACCGCGCTTCTGGCGCTAGTTCTGCGCCGGCTCAACCCTAACGACGCGGCGCTAGTGTCCGCTACACAGCCGCAGAACGACACGCAACTTATAGAACATGAACAGAGGTAACACTCATGGTAGCCCGTAGATAGCTTTGGCAAAAGAAATTGTAAATATATATATATATATATATATACTAGTGACCGATAACAAAAACTCAGAACAGGCTGGTGATAAGGAAAAACTTTCCCCAAGGAACATAGGTCGAAAAACGAAAAAAAATTTTGGACCTCCCATACGAACTTGCCGATCAGCTGATTTCAGTTAGTTTGGGAGGTCCAAAATTGTTTGTCTTAGTTCGACCTATGTTTCTTGGGAAAAGTTGTCCTTTATCTATCACTAGCCGGTTCTGAGTTTTCGCTCAAAAAGAGTTTTCGAAAACTCAGAACCGGCTGGTGATAAGGAACAGCTTTCCCCAAGGAACATAGGTCGAAATATGAAAATTTCTCCCTATATTTTGTGTGGTAGCTGCTAAGAAAACGGGTGTTTCGTAAAAGGCGACGTAGAATTTTTGACCTCACCTGAATATCTGTCGACTGTGTAACGACGCGGCGCTAGTGTCCGCTACACAGCCGCAGAACGACACGCAACTTATAGAACATGGACAGAGGTAACACTGATGGTAGCCGGCACTACGATAGTTTTGACCTGTACAAAAGAAATACTCGTAAATTATATACGGTGTAAAAAAAACTGCAAATATTTTAAAGGGTGAACCAACCCATGAAACTGAACAACCTTCCCCAAGAAATGTAAGTCGAAGTATGAAAAAAGTTTTTGAACCTCCCATACAAAATGTACCAGCCGGCCGAGTCAATTTGTATGGGAGGTCCAAAAACTTTTGTTCCTTCCTTTCCTTGAGGAAAGTTGCTCTGTTTCATGGGCTGATTCATCCCTTAAAATATTTGCAGTTGTTTTGTTTACATCCTGTATTTTGTGTGGTAGCGCCTAAGAATACTGCCGGCCCTAGCCCACTTAGGGTGGTAAGTAAAAGGCGACGTAGAGTTTTTGACCTCAACTGAATATCTGTCGACTGTGGTCAACCGTATCGTGCCGGTGATAGATAAGACGGCACCGCGCTTCTGGCGCTAGTTCTGCGCCGGCTCAACCCTAACGACGCGGCGCTAGTGTCCGCTACACAGCCGCAGAACGACACGCAACTTATAGAACATGGACAGAGGTAACACTGATGGTAGCTCGTAGATAGTTTTGGTCCGTAGAATTAGAAAACAAAAATTAAATTGTATATATTTTTTAATTATAGTCTCCGGGCCAGACAACACAAAAAACAGCTGGCCGAGACAATATTATTTTAATAAAAAAACGATTCTTTTCTTCTTTCTATACGTTAGGACAAAAATTTTGTAATCAATTCAGTATTTTACTAGAGGCCCATTAGTGGTTTCACCCGTTGCAACTGATTTTCACGCGGGAAAAGGGGATTTTCCCGACATGTATTATAGGTAAATATAAACTTTCCATTTGAATAACTCTTTCAATTACAAAAAACCGCAACGAAATCTGTTACGTTAGGTACGCGGTTTAGAATTCAAGGCAAGACAGACAGACAGATACAGAAACGCAAAAACTACCTACTTCATTTTATACTATGTATTGATATCATTTTTCAGTAACGGCCTCGAAAAACCTGAAGATGAAGCTATGAACGGCGAGAAATCAGAAGCAGGCTTCAGCGGCGGCCTCATCGAAGATCTGGTGGACCTGTTCAACGGGGAACTCAAGCCTGTAGCGCCCAAAGCACAAAAGAAAGTGCCCATGCCTCCAGAGTAAGTTTAAATATCAGTAAACTTAAGTATTGAAATTCGTCTTTGTTATTAAATGAACAATAGAATTCTTCCCATCCATCCCATCCCATCAAATTCCAGCATGTTAGAATATTTCGTTATTATTTGATTTATAATGATAACAGCATGTTATGATGAATTATTTCATGATTTGATTAGGTTTCTGGATAGTCGTTTTCCCGATTTGTCGATACTCATACAAAAACGTCAAAAACTTTGGCAGTCCGGGTCGCTGTGACACGGACGACACGAGAGTCTATGTAGTAGTCGTGTACATATAGTCGGACGGGCGTGTACATGTGTGAAAGCGGAAACTGGGCGTTAGTATGTAGATAAACTACTGATCCTTGGTATCTTGTGGTATAACTTTCCTAAATAGTGACGCTCACAATATTAGTGAATAAATTGCTTTATCAAAATGTCTGTTTTCCAGCCTGGACCTCGGGCACTGGACGTCTCGCGAGCGCTGGTCCTCAGACAGCTCCAGTTCGGAGGACGAGGGTTCCGCGGCCGTGTTCACCGCGCCGCAGCCCGAGCCGCGCCCGCTGCAGCAACTCACGCACGAGGAACTGCAGATGGTAAGGCCCGGGGCACAGGTTTTCATATACTATGAACCGATATGGGGAAGACTTCTAGTGTTCCAAACTTTAAGTTTGTCGATTGGGAATTTATGTTCTCCCTAAATTTAATGATGGAATGCTACAGATTCTGCAAAGGCCTTTGATAACTACACTCAAATAATTGAGATATTTTGATTCATAAGTAGGTATTATAGGATTACGCTTAGGGTTATATTATTAGTTCCTTGCTATTGAATTTGTTATGGCCAAATTCGACTGACCCCTTTAGCTTTAAGTTTTACTTTAATTCGTTGTGTATTTAGCTCTTCATACTTTAATCAAATAAATTTGTTAAAAACCTATAAATCTGGAAGTCTGACTTTCAGAAGAAAGTTCATAAGTGAGTACCACAAGGAATCATTCTTGGCCCCCTGTTTTATTTAACTCTTTTGTTTACCACAATAAATATTAACATAAACTTCCAAGAACGAGACAAAAACATTAGTAAAAAAACATTGACAACAACTTAAAAAAGAACTTTAATCTAGTCACACTAACCAAAAAAATCACATAAATTAATATACTTATTGAAAAAAAAACTTCATTCTAGTTACGCGAGGCCCGCCGCGTGGAGCAGGCCAACAACCCGCACTATCTGAAGGACGACTCGCCGCGCTCCTACCAGCAGGAGGACGTCCCCGTCGCAGAGATCGCGCTAGAAGTCCCGCTGCAAATACACAGTAAGTTCACATTTCATAGTCATCATGAAACGAACGTTTCTGGTCATAGGCCAAAGACGCAAGACACCTATTTCTGCATACAGGCATCCCTCAGGCGCCTCCATAGACCGTGATTTTTGTGTTGTGTCATTTACGTGCAATCGATATAGTAACTTGTTACTGACATATTTTTTACTTTGCCGTTTTCCTATTATGACATTATGCCACTGACATTTTGGGTTATTATTTACGCAGATTTCACAGCATTCTGAAGTTAACATTATTATGTAGCGAAATGATAAGTTAACCTATGTAAAATATTATAATATTATTTTGTTGAAAATAGATCTTCTGCCTGCCCTAATCCCAAATCAGTTGGGGTCGTGTGTTTTCTATATAAAAGTTTTTGGTTTAGTACGTACGTACAGCAGCTGTTGTTAGAAGCTAAGTATTATTATTGTTTGTTTTGCAGCCAAGAGATCTGATAAGTACTTAAGAGAGAGCTCAAAGAAGACGAAGAAGGAGAAGCGACCGACGAAGAAACGGAAGAACAAGAAGGTTGTACATTCCACAGACGAATCTGAGAGTGACGGTAAGTGCACCAAGAAATCCACCCATTATTTTTAAGATTTTTCAAAGATTTTGAATGGTAGTAAGGTTCAGAATCACTGGTACACACGCTATACTACGGATAGATGAGCGGTTTAGCATAAATCAAACATTCCAGAGTTATTACTTGGTTATTACCCTGAACTGTCACTTGAATACTTTCCAGATGTGTTGTAGCTTAGCTAAAAAGCTTATACCCGAAGAATCGCATCCCACCGACAACAGTTCAAAAAGTATTTCGATCTCGTGACCGACACCAGACTCTTCGGAGTTTTCTACCCTTCTTTGTTAAGTTTTTGCGCGTTTGTCGTAAAAAAAAGGTAATCTATAGCACGACAAAGCAGTGAAACATGCGCTGGATTGGGTTTAGCCTTGATGTTTTTGTTTTCTCAGACGAGGCGTCACTCCGAGCGCGGCCTGCCGTAGAGGAGGGTGGCGAGCTCCCTGAAGGCGCGGCCCTATCTGACGAGGAGTCGGCGCCGCAGCCCGACGACCCGCACCGCGCACTCGACCTCGATCTTGACCAGTAAGTAACTTATATTTGATGTCCGTACCTACACATTATAATGACAACCAGCAGGGAGAAGTATGATGTCGACTTGACGCATAAGGTGGCTAGCCTCCGTTATATTACATTATCTTGGCGGTGGGAGTGTACTTGAGTGGTCGCTTATCTTGCGACCTTCCTGTAGGAACCCGGCGGCCTATATTCCGTTGTATTTATTTGAGAACGAACATTAAATGTTTTGCGATGTTGTCAAACTCGCTTTTTATATGTTAACTGGCAACCGATCTAGACAAACATTTTTATATTTTTTATTTGTTCCAGACCTCTTCGCGAAGAAGAGTTATTAACGTCTAGGATACACCAATACCCATCACCTGAAAGCGGACTAGTACTCACAAATTCGATCAAAAAATCGTCCAAGAAAACAAAAACCGCCGACGAAACCGGAGGAGAGAAAACTAAAACTAAGAAAAAGAAGGAGAAGAAATCTAAACATAATAAAGTCGATCTTATACTACCAGAGCTCGGTAAAGACGATGGAGATTTATTTATTGCTAAGGATAACGATGTAAGCGAAGCTGATAAGAGAGCGAAGGAGAGTGGTGCAGAGGGCGACCACATTACCAGCAGTAAGACTGAAAAGCATAAGAAGAAGAAGGAATCTAAAGATAAGGATTCTAAGAAGAAAAAGGCTTCGAAAAAAGGTAAGTGCCATGTATCATCCTGACATATGTATTCTTTAGTAATTCAGTTTTAACATTATTCGCTTATGGTAGCGCAGATATGTCAATTTGCGCATTTGTTCATTTGTGATTATGATCATTCATAACATTATGCGTAATCTGGCAATTACCTACCGTATTTTTTTTTTCAAATATTTATACTGTCTTTTCATTTCAGATAAGCACGGTAGTAAAACTGGCTACGAAGAAGCTTTAGGAATTTCTACGCCCAGTAAAGAAGTTATATAGTGTACATTATCTTGTAATGTGTTACAAATAACGCTACTAAGATATTCTCAATTCTTGTCACCTTACACAGGCTATATCAGTGCAATTGTTGATTTGAACAATTATTTAATACTTTTATGATTACGGTTAGTTTCGTAAATATTATATTATTATAGGCTTGTTTTTCATTCATATCTTAGTGAAACATGTCCATATAACAAATTATGTATTTCCATAAGTCAATGTAGTTACAAAATAAAAATTATCTATATAATCATGTACAGGTTTATTATTAAAAATGATGATTTATGCAAAAACATTCGTTTCTTTATTATTAACAAAACTCATGTTTACAATAAATGTGTTCTGAGATTGATTTATCAAATAGTTACAAGCGCGAGGCACAAGTTCATTTCATCAGGCAGACAATAATATTATTCAGTTAGCTGTAAATATAATATTGTTTCTTCAATTAGATGATGAAAAAATTTATTACGAAAATATATGTACAAGTTTCTATAAACGTGTAAATGCCCAATTGTGCTTAAAGACTTCTCAATTATTATTTCAGTATATCACTTACTTACTTGATAAAAGTTCACGCACTCTGTAAGTACATGCGGTAAAAAATAAACTTTCAAAAGCAAATCGTAGAAAACAAGAGGATTTGAGTAAAACGTATCTAAAATGTCGTATTCATTCAGTTTCACCCGACAGCGTCTTCAATTTCATACTCTATTTTTTATGTTTTATCATTACCTATAAAGTAAAAATATAAATTAGTATATAAAATAGAATACATACCCAAATGCCTGCATATGTAGGTACTACATGTATACTACAGTCTATAGTCCGACAAGTTCGTGCGCGACCTTCCCTAGGCGTGACAGACGTTGGGAGGGGAGATGACAGCGGGTAGCGGGAGGTGTAGCGGGGTAGGGACACGCGTGCATTCGAGCCGCACGTCATATTAGAATGACGTGCTTCTTCGCCCCCCGACCGTCTGTACCCCGCAGGAAGGTCGCGCACGAAGTTGTCGAACTATAGTAATACGAGAACATGTAAAAATAGATTACGTAGGATGTTGATTGGTTCAGTTAATTTGTCAGAAATGTCCTGTTTTAATATTGCATCCTCCCACATCTGTGTGTGTAGAGACTGTATTATGTATTTTTTGCGAATAGGCGCGTCCACACTGCGCGCGGCAAATGCTCGCGAGGCATACGCTCGTGTGGCAGGCGAGCAAAGTTCGGCCCAATTTGGACGCTTAGATAAACTAACTAGCAACCGTCTGAGCGGCGTTGATTTTGGCTCGGCCTGCGCGCGCTCGCGCGAGCATGACCTTGGGTGACCCCGAGCGTATGCCTCGCGAGCATTTGCCTCGGCAATTTGCCGCGCGCAGTGTGGTCGCGCCTGATGGCTTGTTAGTAGCACATGGTTTTTCGGGTCGTCGTCGACTCTTGTAATCTGTATGTATTTGCATCATAGTCTGGAGGTGTATGACTTTTCTAGTAAGATTTCAGACATACAAAGAAGAGGCTAATGTCTTTTGATGATGTAGTTTTTTGAAAATCGTTATCGTAAGTCTTATGTGCGAACAATCTAATAAATAAACTAAAATCAATAAGTAAATGTCTCAGGTATCTAAAAGCAAAATACAAATGATCAGATCTAAAATAAGTTTATTAAATTACATGATGTAGACAATTCAAATAACGACAATATTTGCATATAAACTTTCCGACGTCTGCAATATCAAAAAATGTATGAACTTAACGAAGTGTTGCTATTTACAAATCAACATACACAGTATAATACAATACATGTTCAAAATACAATTATTGCGTTGATACACGTCTCGTGACCCGTAGGTCGAAGTAAATAATTCGAAAATAAATTAACCGGCTCTGTATGGGGCCTTATGATTATGCGACTATGTTTAATGTCCCCGGCTGCGCTCGCCGACGCGTAAAGCACATACATATCACGTGAAATGCAGCATGTCCTTACAATTGTTAAATAATTTGCACTAGCTAATTAACAATCAACAACAACTTATTCACTAACAGCTAACTCTACAATGATGTAAATCAATAAATAATTTATGAATGAAATAATTCTTACAAAGAATAAATTGTTGTTATACAACCTGCTGGGATGTTATTCAAAATAAAATGTACTACATAAAGTTACATTTGAAATGTATGACTATCACAAAAATAACGGTGTATCGACAATTAATCATTTACTCTTACCTATCTACAATGAATATTAATTCAACGTAAATTGATATTTCTAATGAGTAATACCAGAATACCGAATATATAAGTATTATTTTAAAATAATACTCTCTTTGTATCAACTGAAATTACTTTGAACTGTCAATATTCATTAGATGTTAAGTTTACAACAATGTGGTGACTATTTTACTGACAACAACGGAATAATTTTAGTCTCGTATGTAACAAGAAAATAACGTTCACTTTTTAAACAAAGTTACTATTCAAAATGATAATTTTAAATATTTTAGAGGTATTTATGAGAATAGTTCTCAACGTCACGACATAGGAATCGAACAAGTGAATTTATCATAAGACTCGAAATATTATCATTACATAAGACTAAAAGTATTGCGCCTTAAAAATACTGCGTGGTGCATCCATACACAACAACTATTACCCGACTACGCGAAGCCAAGGAAGGTAGAATTTAGTAAAGTTTTGAACATCTAGCAGAACACACTTGTCGTTAAATGTAAATTAATCAATTCCTTCAAAATATTGCCAGATTGCAAGGCAACAACAGTTCATGTAAAAGTAAACGCCAGCTTTTTAAAGCTCAGTTTTTTATACAGAATAGGCTCGCATTTTTCAGCTGTCTCACTTGAGCGACTTTGCTGATATTGTCGAAACAGGCTCGCATAGAGAAGGCTCAAGATATTTTAAGAAGACGTATAGCAAATCATCCATTCAAGATCAATACATCAGATTGTCAGCTGGAACACACAACTCAATGTTTTAGTTAAGCTCGCCTTTGTACTTCTTGTGTTTACTGCAACATTTCTGTGTACAATAAAGAATTGAACTCAATATTTCTCCCTTCTCTGGCTTTCGCTGGTCGCGTACTAAGTCAACCTAATCGGCTTTGTAGAAGTATTTAGGGATATCGAACTTGACCTCTACGCCGGCCTTCTTGGCGAGCGCGACGATCTCTGAGAGTTGCACGACGAGCTTGGCCGCCTCGTCGAGGTCGTCGCGCGGCACGATGCGCAGGCCGGACTCCGCGATCAGCTTGCGCGCCTCCTCCACCTTCGTGCCCTGAGGAGAGTGAAGCAAGTGAGAATACTGTGCAACCAATATGGGTCGTCCCATGTGAGAAACTTGACCTATTTGCAACTCGTCCTGTTCGCTACCCGTCCCATTCGCAATTCTTTTGATTCTCAACTTGTCCCATTTGCAACTCGTCCCATCATCATAGACCATAGAAGAACTATAGTCACATTTTATGCCCAAACAGCTGATTTTTATGAACTTTGTAAATGATTTGAATCTCTGACCCCGAAGGGCACTGCTCTCTAGACGTAATGGTTGTTTTATTGTGGTCTATGTTAATGGGACCAGTTGTGAATAGAACGATTTGCGGAAGGGACGACCTGCAAAGGCTCCCCAAATATTTGTAAAATATAGATAATGATGGATGACTGTCCAGTTTTACCCGTTTTCGCGAGGAATTAAGGCATTTAGCTGTTTTTTCAACTTAGCAGCCTATTCTTTTGAATTTCATTGCCAACTTTGCACGTGTTAAAAACAATGTAATCAGTACATGAGTAGTGAAAGTTTGGCACAGCTCATCTAACAATTTCACCAATTTTAAGTACCTAAAAAGATATTTATTTATAATCTTCGACATGTGTGAAAAATTGGCTTTAGAAAAAGTTATGTCTTTTCCGATTTGTATCCTACCATTTCCGTAAAAGAAAAGACTGCAAAATCAATTAAGTCAGGATAGTTAGGGTCAAAAATAGTTGACCCGTTGAAAGTTAAGTTTGTCGTGAAGGAAATAGGCCCCCCCACCTAGATAAGTCCCGAAGATGACGTCACGGAATATTTATCAACCGGAATATTTATGAAAAAAAACTGCAAAGAAAAATGCACACAAAGTTACCTGCAGACGCACGATGACGGGGATCTGGATGTTGAGGTTCTTGGCGGCGGTGATGATGCCCTCGGCGATAACGTCACACCGCATGATGCCTCCGAAGATGTTCACCAAGATGGCCGTCACGTTCGGGTCGGAGAGGATGATTTTGAACGCTTCCTGTAAGATACATAATTTAGATATAGTTTAAAGGATGTTATACAAATAGCTGCAAACATTTTAAAGGGTGAACCAGTCCATGAATCTGAACTCTTCTCAACGGAAAGAACAAAAATATTGGGAATTTGTTTACTAAAACAAACATACTTATAGCCAGCCTCACTATGTACCATCATAAGGAAGTAGATTCGTTTACCGGTTGAATCAGCGAGCAAATTAGAGCTTCGATTGTTAATCAATTGAAAATAACAGAATGCAAGCATTTCCTTTAGTGACATACTCCTTAGATTTATTTCTATAAGGCCACAATAGCCACCTACGGGCGCTTCAGCGCCCATTTCATTAAGAGTAGAAGTGGTCGCTATGGCCGAAATCGGTCGGAGAGATCATCATCATCTTCATCATATAGGGAACCTTACCGAGACGGTGGCGGCGGTGGCGGCGCCTCCCACGTCGAGGAAGTTGGCGGGGTCTCCGCCGTACAGCTTGATGATGTCCATGGTGGCCATCGCCAGCCCGGCGCCGTTCACCATGCAACCGATGTTGCCTGTAAAAACAAACAGCGATTTTAAATACAGGAATCAGAATTATCAGACAAGGGATTTGAACGAAGTTGTATGTATGTAATAACTTTATTGTACCAAACAAGAGGAGTAACAAATTACACTTCAATAAAGTAATAGATGTGTAGACAAAAAGGCACACTTATCCCATTTAGGGATCTCTACCAGTCAACTTTGTCGGTGATTATGATTAATTAACAAGTTACAGAGAAATTAGTATGTCTGTGTCTGTAGTATGTACAAAAAATAAGTATCTTATTTCATCTCATTAAGTAGTAAAGCCAGACGAAAAATCGCAAAACGTCCTAAGTCGGAAAATGATGAAAAATTAAACAGACGGAAAATCTCACAAGGCGCAAAACGTCACAAGTTATCTATGATTACAGACTTTTTTGCAGTGGGATTGCTACGAACAACTTATCCCGGCCTTTGACGTTTTTGAGACTAAGCTGAAGATGAGTAAGAAGAGTATAGAAAGTCTAGTATTTACCATCAAGTGCGATGTAGTTGAGGTCGAACTTGGCTGCGGCGATCTCTTTGGGGTCCTCCTGCGTGGTGTCGCGCAGCTCGAACAGCTCCTTCTGGCGGAACTGCGCGTTGTCGTCGAAACGGAACTTCGCGTCCAGGCAGAAGACTGGAAAACAAATAATCGCCATGATTATTATTTATAATATTTAATTTTAAGTTTAGATTAGCAATTTAGATTTTTGACAACCGAAACGTAATCGACAATTTACAAAGACTGGAAACAATCTTGGACTTGCGTTTTGACAACACAATTCACTTTTATGACAATGAACCTGAAACAAAAGTATCTACTTTACTACAACCAACTTACAGTTGCCGGTGAGCGCGTCCTCGGCGTAAGGGTTGATCTCGATGAGCAGCGCGTCTTTCTTCACAAACAGGTCGTACATCTTCTTGATCATGCCGGTCGCCTCCTCCATCTCCTCGACCAGTCCGATCTGTGGAAAACATGTTTCGTTTTAGGTAAAGTCAAGTTCACGCTGCGTTAAGCCCTATTCAAAGTAGGTACAGCAAAATCCGGATGGGAACGTGGGGTAACGAAACTAAATCATTTAACGATTTGTACAAGTTTGTTTGGCATGGTACTCAGCTCGGGTTTCAACAAGGTCCTAGACAGTTTGGACTTAGGATTATTTTTGTGCCGCGCCGCATAATTTTTTGGTTGTTTTAACATTTGAAACTTCATTAATGTAAAATTGCAACTAATTGCATAGAACCAATCTATTCCATTGTTCTAAAGTAAGGCCAACCAGACGTGATAAAAAGTGTAAACAAATCTAAAAGAGACAGCTGACATTATACCATATGACAGATAAGGACAGATTGTAATAACTGTCACCGAGCCATACAAAAGTTGTTTACATTAATTATCTCGTTTCGTTGGCCATACTTTAGGGCATGGTATACTCACTTTGGTGACAACCCGCCTGATTTGTTCGTCGGTGATGCCTTGAACGATGTCGATGGGCTCGTAGGTGATCGCGTCGGGGTTTTCGGCGGCTACGTCTTCGATGTTTACTCCACCTTGCGATGACGCGATTATCACAGGACCCTGTAAGAGAAAATCAACATTATAAAGTCTGCATAAGTCTAATAGTTCTTGATTTGAAGGACTTATGTTCGATTGCTGAAGAAAGAACATAGTTTAAAATATCTTTGTGAAATTGATTGTAGGGGCTTTGGCAAGTCCTCGATCTGGCTACTAATTCTTGGGCATTCTTGGGTATTTTGACAATAGCTTGTGTAAAAGCTTCGTTTCATGGTTAGCTACTTGAACATTGTGAATTTGCAAATAAAATGGACTTTGTTATGTCGACGTTACTTATCTCATCAATTCAGTATCAACTCTGATAATGAAGATGAACTTGAAATCATTTTTTATCGTTGCTTCCCGCCTTACCATAATCACTTTGCTTGCTTTTAATAGGTTTACATAGATCTACGAATATCTCATTGTAATGTAAGTATGTATAGGTTTGACCACTATTTCATCGCGTGACATAAACAAACATTCACGCACGCGCTATTCGTGTGATGATAATGAAGTTATTGTAAACATCATTACTAGGTAAAGTTTTTCGTCATAATTTCTGTTTGTTTACTACAAGTAGTAAGGATATGATTTTTAAATATTTTAATTCAATGTGAGCACAATACTTTTACTGCAGAATCATAACAGAAGATAAGACAAAAGAAAAGATTCGTCATTTATCGATATACCTACGCACGCATTTATCTTTAATCTCAAAGATTTTTAGTGCAAACTTCAATAGAGTGGGCGTGGCGATTGACGATAATTGTGACTGGCAGAAGTAAATATGATTTCAAATTAATAGTTTTGTAAAACGTAAGTTACAGTAAAATATATCATCATTACTATAATATAACTAAGTTCTAAAACAAAAATAAACACTGCTATCAGGGTTCATAGGCCAGCGTTCATTGACCTTCCAAAACACACGAAAGAAGATTATTTCGTCCTGGTTTTGTACGGCATATTTGAGCACTAATCTTATTCGATAGCAGTAATTAGACAATTGGTGTCACGAGAGATAGAGACAAGGAAGAGTTTTAGGAAACAAATGGCTTAAGCAAAGAGTGCATCAACAAAAAAAAATAACGAAATGGTGGGTTACTAATGTAATAAATAACGCTTGATATGGCCCAGTCAAAAAGAATATAAAAGTCACTGCTGCAGGTTATGGCTGCAGCATCAGCTGTCCTATAATACATTAGTGTAATAAATAAAGCACAAGGCACATACGTTGAAGCTGCGCTCCATCATGATGGCGACGTAGAACTCCCGGCGCGGGAATTTTCGCTCGGTGACCATCACCATGTTGCAGATGCGTCCGGCGGCGCCCGTCTGCTTCGTCACCAGGTATTGCTGAAGCATCTTGCCCGCGAGGTCGGCCGCTGTTTCAGGCCTGCGCAAAATAACAATCATTCTTTTCGTATTTTGCAGCAATTTATAGGACTAAACTTTCTGTAATGAAATGTATCGTGTTGAAATTTAAATAAATATGTTTTAATTTTCATACATCAACAGTCAGTATTATCATCCTTTTAATCCAATGCAACGTCTTTCCTTATACTAGCATTTACTCATACTTTTTTGCTGTAGGAAACTATGATTCTGAGCGATAGAAAAGAATAGGACTAGGACGACTGAAAAAGGCAAATCAAAGATAGAAGTGAGAAAATTTATCTAGTATAACACAATAAATAATAATAGTACAGTAGCAAGTTACGTTGATTTCATTTTCTTCGAGACTAAATTTTAATTCAAGTAAATGAAATGAGTCATAATCATAAGTAAACGAACAAATTAAGATTTAGAATGCAATCATAAAACCATCAGTTAAAATCATGTAAGTAACATGTAAAACCAATAGTAAACATCGCAATACGACACGACTAAATGTATGAGTAATGTAGATGTAAGTAGTTTACGCTTATCAAGACAATTTAAGTCTGTTTCGTAACCCTCTGACTTCAATCATATCATATCAGCTTGTTCCGCAAAACGAATGTGTCAAGAGATCGGACTTTGACTTTTACACTTTGTTGTTATATTCTCTATCTTTTAGCTACATATTTTATGTTCTGATCTGGCCATTGTTTTCTTTGTTAGAGATAACGTAAGAAACAATAAGTCTTTGTTGAGATGCAACTAGTTGATTGCTAACCCTGACCCAAGATCAATAAAAGGCAATAAATATTGAGGTGATTTCTTAAGCAATACTGATATGAATTCCTTTTTCAATTGCTTATATGTTCATTCATTGTATTAGTGTTAAATTCTAATATAAGTCGGGGATGTAGCGCAGTGGTAGTGCGACTGCCTGCGGTGCAGAAGGTTCCGAGTTTGATTCTTGTTGGGTCACTCATAATGTTGATATTTATCACTTAGTGAATTTGTTCCCGTTCTGGTTAGGACATTGCAGGCCAAACCACTGATTGTCCGAAAAGAAAGACGGTTTCGTGCCTCGGAGGGCGCGCTAAGCCGTGGGTCTCGGTTGCTGTCTACTTTACTGGATTACTTAGACGGCGGTAATTACACAATCATGTCAGAGTCCTGGTGGAGTCCTGCTACTTGTAGTTATGGTGCCGTCATCCGAATAGGCCATATTTGACGTCTGTCAAACCCATACTAGGAAACATGTCAACAAAGAAAAATAGACCTTATGTCATAGCATTAATATGATTTTGACAGACGTCAAATATGGCCTATTCGGATGACGGCACTCTAGTTGTAAAACTCTGCAACTAGGGCTCATCTGGTTGTTATTCGGATTTGTGTCCCACACAAAGAGACAGAGAGAGAAAGAGAATGCGAGAGAGTGAGAGAAAGAGGGAAAGGGAAAGTGAGAGAGAGAGAGAGAGAGCGCAGACACTGACACTTAAAGAAGAGAACACACTTTTAGTCGCTGAGCGAAAAGTCCTGCGGAGATCTTGGGTCCTACAAGACGGGTTGACGGCAGGTGGCGCGTGCGGAAGAATGCCGAAATAGAACAACTAGTGCCCCAGCCCAACATTATCGGCGAGACCAGAGCTCACCGACTCTTTTGGCTCGGACACGTAGAGAGAATGGGAGAGGATCGAGGAGCAAAGAGAGCGTACATGGGGCGTCTCACAGGACGCCGCCCTGTGGGCCATCCCAGGTACCGCTTGAAAGACGTGGTGGATACTGGCCTGCGCGATCTCCAAGTGAACAACTGGCAGGCAATCGCGCAGGACACGGACCAGTGGAGGGAGCTAGTTTCGGAGGCCAAGATCCTCTTTGGGTTGCTGAGTCAGCGGAGTTAATAATATTCATATATTATATGACTCTTGTTGAGGATAATGGGGTCATTGCCCCTAATTGGTAGTAAACTGGACCAAAAATAATGTAAGCTATACTTCTACTTACGTGTTAACCATCTTAACACCTCCTTGAAGGCCATTTTTGAAGGCTCCCCTACCTCGTCCTCCAGCCAAAACCTAAACAAACAATCAATATTAAATAATAGTATAGGGTGGTATTATTACCAATCCTTTTTCCTTATGGAAAACTATTCACAAAAAAAAGTTATCCTAAGAAATTTAAAACAGTGGACAGGCAATTTATGATTTCTATACTGAACAATTTTTACTCATATGGGATAAATGCAGGACATAAAAATATTCAACCGCCCATAAAAAGTTCTCTGTGAATTATGTATGGGAGGTACAGATTTCATTTTCCAGCATCCAGGTCCCTCCTACAGTGAAAATTTTTCAGTATGATCCCCTGTATAACATGCCCAATTTAATGCATTTCCTCCAAAACATAGTTTTTCTACATCTAGACACACGGCAGTGTGTCCGCCAAGTTCGAGCAAAAAAAGCGACACACCGGCCGTGGGTTATATTACACGAACCATTTCGGGCCAAGTTCGACCCACCTATAACTCAAAATCTATTTTATCTACGCATATGAAATTTCTAGTATCTGTCGAGATCTACTTACTTATCTAAAATACAAAATTTCATTAATGTACCTATTGTAGGTCTTGAGATATTGACGTCAGAAAATCGCTATTTTTACTATACACTCACTGACTGACTGACTCACTCACTCATCAAAAACCTAGACCACTTCCAATGGTCGTATTGACTTGAAATTAGGCATGGAGGTAGGTCTTTAGGTCAAGGTAAAGGAAAAAATCTGAAAATGGCCAAGTGTGAGTCGGTTTTAAAAATAATGAAGGTGTAAATTCATACCCCTAAGGAACTAAAACAAAAAATTTCCAATGGTCGTATTGACTTGAAATTTGGCATGGAGGTAGGTCTTTAGGTCAAGGTAAAGGAAAAAATCTGAAATGGCCAAGTGTGAGTCGGTTTTAAAAATAATGAAGGTGTAAATTCATACCCCTAAGGAACTAAAACAAAAAAATTCCAATGGTCGTATTGACTTGAAATTTGGCATGGAGGTAGGTCTTTAGGTCAAGGTAAAGGAAAAATCTGAAAATGGCCAAGTGTGAGTCGGTTTAAAAATAATGAAGGTGTAAATTCATACCCCTAAGGAACTAAAACAAAAATTATCTATATCTTCCAATCGTCGTGCCGACCTAAAATTCATTACGAAGGTTTGTATTTAGTCAAAGTAAAGTATAAATGAAATATTTCCTTACCTAACTTAATCATAAGAAAAAAGAAAATAAACCTTACAAAAATAAATGAAATCCACCCAAAACATAAATGTGAAAGGCTGCCAAGTTCGATAATATTGGAATGCTTAGCCTAAAAGAAGTGAGATCTAAATAAGTACCAAGTTCCATACAGACCTCAGTTAAAAATAGTTACAGGAATGCACACTTGATTTTTCGCAGTTTGGAAATCAGATCTACTTTCCAAACTGCGGAAAATCAAGTGTCCTCTAACTATTTTAACAGTCTGTGTAACTTGCTGTTAGATCTCACTCTTTATAAGCAGCATTCCAATATTATCCTTTCACATTTATGTTTTGGGTGGGATTTAATATGCATGGTGGGATTAGTTGGGAAAGTTGATCCATGACACAAGCTCATTCCGAGTCTCTAGATTCAGTCACTTATATTTTATCTATGCTTAAAAATTACAGGGCTATGTAGGTACAGAAACCTGATCACAATCTTTTATTACTCAGATTACATCAGGATCACATACTTAAAAAGTAGTTATTCATATCCATTATTATTAAATTGCAAATGAGCATCAAGATGCTAATTCATTGTGAGTTGCTAGATACACAAATTTTTATTCATTCCTCATTAGAAATAGACATTGACATTGTATTCAAAGGCTAACCTTAACCCAGGTAATTACAAGGTTTACATCATAATTTGAGAAACAGCTTAGATGTTCTGGTAGTGCCTACTAAGTAAGCGAGAAAAAAACAGTGAATTCCACAAAGATCTGGTATGCTAAGTAGATACCAATAAGAAAGTATGATCAATTGAAACATTGTCATATAAGATGAAGATAATTTTGTACTATAATAAAAAAATGTTTGCTTAACCTAGACAGAAAAAAAAACAAACGGAGAAAAACATAAAGTGCCTTCATTATATACTACATATTGATAAGGTCTTCTCATCATTAAATTAAAGAGCCATGCTCTTGTCGGTGGAGCATTTTCCATTCAATTATATTTCTCGCTAAAAGCCTGCCACACAATAAGGTGAATGCAAACCCACCTGGGCTTTGAGCACAATATCCTTGGTGTTGAGGTCCTTGGCGAATTGCAGTGCTTCATCCTTAGTTCTGGCCACATTGAACTTGGGTACCGGGATGCCAGCATCGCGTAGCAGTGTGTAACTGACATACTCGTGGACATTCAGGTGCCTCACTTGCTGCTTCTGCAGCTGGTTGGGCGATGTTGATACTGCCAACAACTGACAAATAAACACTGTTATTTATAACTGCAAAATATCTAACTATGAACAGAGCGACAGAAATTCATGAAACAGCTTTTTATTCTACGACGATAGGGCTAGTAGAACTACGACAACACTTCACTTTCGGTTACTTACGTGAAGTCCTATTACCCTGATAGCTAGAATTTTGGTAGCTTGAACATAGAGCAAATCTATGAACGAAATGAATAAATTAATAGCAAACAAGCGTGAAAATCAAGAATTATTGAGTAAAAACGATGACGTAAGGCCATAATAGAACTGAAAAATCGCAAGGTCAAACTTATAAATAGGTTCCTAGTTTACGTGGAATGGAAGGTTAAATAAACCTTCAGTCGTTGTAATTTCTGCATATTTCATTATCAATTTGTGCAATTACTATCAAATAAAACCAATAATGGAGAAAAATATGAGATACCTTATGTTTCCTTGAAATTATACTGAAAGGAGACCATTTAGGATATTCAAATTTTACGTGAAGTTGGCTCAATTATGGACAATATAGAATAACAATTATTTCATTTACCTTTGTCCCATTATGCCTAATTATCGTTTCAGCAAGACCTAATGTACGAGGAAGAAAGGCCGCCATTTTTCTGGCACTGCAAAAATTTATGAGGGAGGCTGGCTGGCTGTGGGAGAAGGAAATAGTTGTGGCTAACTTCACTTCACTGATATCATGACAATATTTTTTTTAATTTTGTGAACTAACTTCACTATCGTTCATTATGGCTGCGTTCATTTAGAAATCATTAACTTTGTGAGAATCTGGCAATACTTTTTAGTTAGAAAGAGATAGCAGTTTATGCTATCTTTTTCTTTCATTGTTTTTGGAACTGTTTATTTCCGCTACTCGCTACTAGATGGCGTATACTAATTAAAAATAGGATCAACTTTTTCTCGCAAGAATTAATTATTATTGATAGGTACTAATTCAAATTAAATTCTAACAAAATAAACCAGGAATCGAATTAAATTTTAGGTAAAATCATTATTCATTTATATTTATAATCATTTAAAAGCATTCAATAAAGAAGTTCAAAACTGCTATACAAATATTGAGATATAAAAGTAAAAAAACATAACAAGTTGAATAGGTTTAATGTATTTTTTTATTAATCTATATTTACAAAGCATTTGATTTAACTAATTCAGCCATAACTGTATCAATAGTTTTATTCTTTTCCTCTATCCAGACACCATTACCAGTGAAGTAATGATTCTTTTCAAGTAAATACAGCACTAAACTTAGCGTCTGTGATTTGTTCAACTGGTTTAAATCTAAATTCTCTCCAAACAAACGTAACAGACCTTCATTAGGGTTTCTTTTCAAAAGATTTAGTGCTTCCCTTATTTTACTCCAAGGGTAAAGTAGTATTGGGCAGTTGTGGTAAATATCCTCAGGAGAAAATTCAGCTGAAAGTTTTTGATAAACATACTGAACTTGTACAAGAGGTATATTTAACCAAAATGGATGTCTTTTGATTTTATTCCTTATATCTGACTTTTTGTATTTGCTTCCTAAGGATTGTGATATACAAAAGACTAGATCTTTTACTTTTCCCATCCTGTCCCCAGGAGCTTTCTCAAAAGTTTCATAATGTGCTGAGCTTCCCGACAGAATATTTAGACTTAAACACTTTTTGTTGTTGTCATACAGCTTTGCAAGTCTTTTCATTGCAGTGTTCTTAAAGTGAATCATTCTCAGGAATCGAGGATGTTTAAAAAATGCACTAAACTCTGGAATTGTTTTTGCCTTTTCTAATCTGTCTCGGATAGTGGTTGGACTAAGTGTGTATATTTCAAAACATCTCATTTGTGCTTCATTTGAGATTTCATACTCTTGTAATACTTTTCTTATCTCAACTAGAGTAGTGTAGTTTTTTGTTGCTAGTTTAGGATGCAATCTCAACACTTCTTTTATGTCAATACCTCCAATAGTCTTCAGTTTATAAATAATGTTTTTCAAATTATCAGGATCAGCATGTATCAGATATAAGTTATTCTTTATTTTATGAGGAGGCATCATAATTTGTGACTGCAAAATTTTCAAAGTCTCATTGATGACTGCTAGTGGCCGATGTTTTATTGTTGGGTAGGTTTCTATTCCTCTCTCAAACTCTTCCTTTGTCAGGTCCAGTACCAATTCTAAATACCTTTGTATTATTTTTAATCGCAGAACATGTAATGTGCAGTCATTGATATCCCCATAAATAAGGGTTGTGAGAGATGTTGGCCACTGGGTCATATAACTTGCAAGTCTATTTTCAATATTTATTACAGCTGGTATTTCATTCCTATTTTTCAAATATCCTATTGTTTTTTGCTTGACTAGTGGTAAATAAGATAAGATATGTTTGATTGAAACCTCTTGAAAAGCACATTCGCATAAAACTTGATGTCTGAATTTCAATGTTATTGGTAGCATACCAAATAGTAATGGTTCTTCTAGTAGAGAATTTTTAGGGTATCCCAATTCTTCGAGAGTGTCTATCAGTTCTTTGATTTTAGTTTCAGTCAGCTTTTTGACGACGGGCTGTTTTAAGCTTAAATACTCCGCTTGTATCTCAGTTATATTCAAGTGATTACACAAAGCAGATAGGCTTCTTTCATATCCATTCATAAGCACCACAGTGCGGTGGTAGAAGGGTCTCCAAAGGAGACCCACCCGTAACACCTTGTCTAATATCATAACATAAAATAATGTAACCACGGAACTTATTGTAAAAGTAAAATAAACTTTGTTTACTATTTTGAGGCAATTTTGAGGTTATTTTTGTATTTGACAGTTTCGTTTGTCATAACATTTTTTTAATTTCAGGTTTGGATACTAGATTGATTACAATTACATGATTGAAAAGTAAAGAATCGTCTATGGTTCCATTTCCATTCGTTCATTCATAATTTGACAACTATTTGAATAGAATAGTGTAGTGTATGTAGTTGTGTGCGTGCGTGTTTAGGGCTTGGTTGGGCGTTGTTTTTATTTGATGTTTTAGATTATTTTAGTATTTTGTGAATAGAAAAATGATTGATAAATCAAAAACAGGATGGTTTGCCCTCGGATTCTACGTATTCTCATCCCTTTTTATATTAATATCGTTTGTAAGTCCATACTGGCTTGTTACGGACGGCAAACTGAAGGATCCGAAGTTTATCAAAATCGGTCAGTATATTTGGATCCAATCCAAATTCCTGTATGAAAACATAGTATTCAGATATCCTAACGTTGAAGAGAATGCAACGGTTATACATAACTACAACTATTTACAACGTGTTTTCAGGTTTATGGGAGGTGTGCTTCAATAGGTTTGAAGAGGTGCATCACATGTACGACACTATATTTACGGGATGCTGGTGGATTTTTGAAGAAGAATACTACATAATTCACGATATACTGCTGCCCGGATTCTTCATAGCAACACAATTTTTCTTCACCATCACTATGTGCTGTGTTCTGGCTGCAATGTTCTTATCATATCTTTTCCTCAAAAAAGACAAAGATGACGATAACTATGTGACCCTTTTGCTGACCTTAGGAACCGTTCTGGTTATGGGAGGCAAGTATCCATAGAAAAATAAACAGAGAACTTGTTTAGTTACCTAGCTTGGAGAAGTATATACAATGAACATACTATTTTCTTTCCAGGATTCTCTGGTATAATTTCAGTGGTCACTTTTGGAGCTAGAGGAGATGGTCGAGACTGGATGCCAAACTGGGAGCACAATGATCTTGGCTGGGCCTATGCATTGGGTGTCATTGGGACAGTGTTCCTTTTCCCAGCCGGTATCCTATTTTTAATTGAAGCAAGAGTACAGAAATACAAACGACTTCACAATATGCAGAGCAGAGATCCATCTTCTTATACTATGCATGAGAGAAAACAACCTTATGCAGGAGGGCATACTGATATATAAGCTTATATGAATGAAATAAGGCAAGATAAAAAGCATGAAATTAGTTTGTAAGGAAAATTAATTATAAATCCGTCCTAATTGCGTCCAGTGCTTAGATATGCACAAAGAATCTCATGTAATGTTCTATTTAATAACTTTTTTTACATCTTATGATAATGTTGACAGATAATATTAGTGATTATGATATACCTAGTAATCATAACATCGATATTAATGACATGACATCTTACCAGTTAATTTTTAACAAAGATTTGAAACGGAAGTATTAATGTTGACTTATACAATAGAAAATAATAGTGCCTTAATATAATACATTTCATAAGACATCAATTTCTTATGATTTTGTTATAATAATATTCAATCATGAATTTATACATTATACCTTTTATTATGTTTTATAATGTGTGATTTTTTTACATTTTATTTAATTATTAACGGATCATGATTAGCAAAGAATAAAACTTCGATGAAATAAATGATATCTGTTTATTATAATCATAATAACTCCTTAAAATTAGCTTCTGTAATATTAGTAACATAAAAGTTAGAGGGAACTGTGGTTTCTGCCAATAGGGCCCATTTCGCAGCGTTGAAGCCTAAGAAAATGCATTCAGATTCTTTTAGTCCCGAAAGAATGCCATGGACAAAACCACTAGCAAAACAGTCACCCGCCCCTGATACGTTTTTAATGGAATCTAAGGGCACTGCAGGATACAGTTTAACAGATTGATTTACATCTTGTGTGACCGTAATCACACCTTCTGAACCAAGAGTAACAATCAGAAAACGCACATACTGTTTAACTATTTTAGACAACTGGATAACTTCTTGAAAATCTGTCGTTTTAAGTAAATCTAAATCAGGATTAATATAAGAAGCCATTGCTCGTAATTCAGCCAAGTTTGGAGAAGAAAACGTGATCCTTTGTGTACTGTAAAGCGGCTTTACAGCTTTTCTTTTATCGGTTGGTTCAAAGAAAACTGGAACAAAGAAAAAAAGTCGAATTAAACTGAAAGTGGTAAAGGGGTGGGGGAATCATAGAGTATATTAAAATATATGGGGGAATACAGTCCAGCAAAAAAGAGGGCGCCACTTTGTATGAAATTTCAAAATTAAATGGCAAACCTTGACTATGAATGGTAAGTAACAATTTAATATACAACCTGTTACATAACTAACCAAAAAAAAGAATATTTTTCATTATCATCAGTCGATAAAATAATCACATCACTAGTCTAGGTCAGGTGCTACACTATCTGGCGAACAAAGTCCGCTTCGGCATACATTGCTGGTTGACTTAGTTTCTTGTATTGATGACATTCATGTAATAGCTAGCAATGTACACCGAACTGCGTTTCGCCGCGTCGGTAACTTCATTTGAACTTTGAGCTGTCAAAATTAGTGCTGCGATGCCACGATTAAAAATAAGCGTAATATAAATAAAAAATATTTTTTTCATAGTTTTCAAAAACGATACTACGGCTCTAATATTTTGTTACTTGACTCTTTGCAACGGACCTTTCCACACCCTTTCAGCTTTATTGGTTGTTTTGTAACACGTTGTATATAAAAAAATTCGTTTCATTTTATTTAATTTTACTCTTTTTTGCTGCACTGTACACACACTGGTCTGAAAAAATATCGCCGTATACAAAACGCACGTGAATAGCGCGTCTATAACGATTAAAGTGAATGAACGATTCAACCTATATCAAACACCTCTGTCTGTTTCATTCACTCAGATGCGGTTGGGTTGTTTGCATGTATGTGTTCTGTGACTTGTGCATGCAGACGCCAACGCCCAAACATCCCAGTGAAACAGTGTTAATTTCAACCAACGTGTAAAAAAATTGAATAGATAAATAATAATATCCCTAAAATTTGATGTTTTTAAAAATGTGTACTTTTGTTTAGTGCGTCTTAACTTCTTATTTGAGTTGAGTTGATTCACAAACAATAGGAGAACACAAAAACAGGCAAGTATAACAATTTATTTACATACAACATTAACGTAACGTTACACCCTTTGAGAATTATGACTTAAAATATATTTATATAGGGTCCTATTAAATACAGTGCAAATATTTTCAGGCTGTGTTCTGCTCATGAAACTGAAAAAGTTGTTCAGAGGAGTAGATATCTTATGTATGTATGTATCATCAATAATTGGGTTTCATGAAATAGACGTTTTGTTAATAAATGTTATAATATGCATAGGTAGTAGATATAAATTTTTGTTTTTGATACATTTCAGTAACATAGACATAGGTAAATCTAAGAGAACTCATAAAAAATCAAATAAGATACACACATAACCTAAAACAATTAGATTCCTATTGGACAGAAAAGTTAATCTATCGGGTAAAAAAGTGATATTAAACTTTCACTTACTACTCTTAGTGAAAGATGTAGGTAGGTACTTATTGTAGTGCTAATATTTCTAGGGTGTGTTCTACTCGGGAAACTAAATAACTTTTTAATAGGTAACTTTTTTAGAAGTATGAAAAAAGTTCCTCCTCAAAAGGACCTTCCATACCTGCTAAGTGAAACACGCACGAAATATTTTTGCATGAGTGGTGCTATATTTACTTAATATTAAAAAAAAAAGGAATTTAAAATGTTACTGCCAGTTCGTATTGTTTTTTTTACGCTTTTTTCAGTACATGATGCGATGCGTGATGCAGTTGGTGTATGGTGAATTTATATTTAAGTCAAATATTTACAGTGTGGTCTGCGTTATGATTCCCAAACACAATTAATTATCTGCAGAAAGCACCGTGCCCTTTAATACTTATTTTGTGCAGGAAACTTACAAACACACTGACAGAAACACTTTATTGCTCACATTAAAACATAACATACTCTACATACAAGAACAAAAACGAAGAACGTAGTACAAGCAAAGGCGGCCTTATCGCTTACCATAGTTAACTAAAAGTTATGTATTATGTGACTCATTTTTATGTAAGACCACTAGGACCTACAGAATTGGTCATCAACCGAGATCGTAATTACAACAATTATTCAAGTTAGAAGTTAACCACAGTACTTAGTATGTACTTCAACAAGTAATGTATTCAGTCCTAAGGCCTATTAAAGCTGCACATTTTGATGTGACCTCAAAGGGACATAATATAAATAATTTCTTGGACAACGCTTTTGTAGTTCCCACGGTTTGCGTGTGTGTGAACTTTGTAGCATTGTATTTCTAGGTGAATGCTTTGCAGTGACTAACACTGCCAAACAAAAATCCTCCATTCAGTTAGTAGCCATTGCGAAACATTTGTCTTGCCTGTTAATATTCGTCTCAGATACAACCTTGCTTTTGGTGTTAAAAGGCACTACCTTATGAAGTTCCATGGAACGTCAGTCTCTCAAGTAATTAACATGTACCAAATGTAGGGCACTCGACCTGCTTAGATACCATAATGAAATTACTTAGTTGCTTGCTTACTTCCAAAATTGTTTTTCAGAACAGCACATAGATTTGCGTTCAATCTTTATTCATGTTTTAGTTCTTTATTTTATTCTCACCATTTTATTATGTCATTGATTACAGAAACAATGAAGAACAGAAGCTTGGCTGGAAATTGTGGCATTGGTGTGTTTGTTATTGCCCTTGTGACAGTGGCATTGGCATTTGGTACGCCTAGCTGGTTGGTCAGTGACTATAGAATCAGAGGAGCGAGACTAGACAGGTACCTAATTAATGAAGTAGTGCACTGCTTCCTCAATTTCTAAGTTATAATAATTATAAGTGAGGTAATAAGAAAACAATACAGACTGTTGTGGAATTCGCTAACGTCTCCTAAACTACGCATCGGATTTTGATGCGGTTTTTGTAGTGATTCAAGAGGAAGGTTGATATGTATAGCATATGCCTGGAAAAAGCCTTCTCCGTCGGAAAAATGAGTTGCAGTGGGGCCGCTAGTAGAAAATAATAATCGATTAACACAAAAACAAACAAAGATATTTTAAAGTTGTTTTTTTTCACTATAAAGCCCTAAATGTGCATAGTACTGAGGCTTGCTTGCTCTTAACAGCAAGAAGATGATACCTATTTGCTTAAAGGAAGCTCAAGAAATGTATTTACCCTAATTTTTATATTTAATTCACTTTACCCATGCATGATTGTGATTTTGTATTGTTACAGATTGGGTTTATGGAGCCATTGCTTTAGATCTCTTCCTGATCCATTGGATCAGTATCAGAGAAGATTTTTTGTGGGTTGTCGCTGGGTGTACGACCCATTTACCACGGGATATGATAGAATTCGTGGATACCTTTTACCTGGTTAGTACGAACAACTACTGTGTATGATTAAATCAGGTAGTTAGTACCTATTACAGTGCGGACAAGCTACTATATTGAAATTTGTTTTTTTTTTCTTTGCAGGTTTTATGATAGCTACCCAGTTTTTCTTCACAATATGTTTACTTGGAGTTTTAATATGTACTGTATTGGTATTAATATTCTTTCTCTGCTTCGGACCGGACCAGAAAAGATTTGTGTTGTTGATAAAATGTATTGGCTACATCATGTTAGCCGCAGGTATGTGTACATACTATAAATTACTATAACAAATGCAGAATAAATAACTACTAACTTACTTATAGTTATTAATGTTTTTGCAGGTATTTCAGGCTGCATTGCAGTCATAGTATTTGCATGCCTTGGAAACACGGATGGATGGATGCCAGATCACCCCAATAACTATTTAGGTAAGCAACTTAACGTGTACAGATACTTGATCTGTAATGTACTACTATGAAATTTATTACATTAAGTTTTTTACATAACTATATTTATTTTAAGTTATACCTAGCAATCGACTCGTTTTAATTTGTATGGGAGTTTAAATTTCTTATCTTTATTAAGGTAGATACAGGTAAATAAACCGAAAAGAGGTTTTTCTTGCGCTATTGTCTAACACCCTGAATTTATGAGTTATCTTACTAGTTCACAGATTCTGAGTCATTATGCCGCATGAGGTGTACCTAACATTAATTGTCTTTTTCGCTCAGGTTGGTCGTTCGGCCTTGGTGTGGTGGGTTCAGTCGCGTGTATAATAACGGCTGCACTTTTCTTGACGGAAGCCAACATACAAGCTAAAAAGCAGAAGCGATTTAAAGAATCACAAGCTCGATTTGAACTGGAGTATGAATCTAAAGCGTAACGTGTTAGTATGTAATTAGCATTAATCAGGACTTTAAATTAACTGTGTAATAAGCATTATTAGGGTCAAGAGATCTATGGATCAATCCAGTGCCTTTATTTATAACCAGTGTGAAGATTCTTTATTTTCGAATTCATGAAAATGTAAACATATTTATGTGTATACCTATAATATAACCAGTTTTAATATGTTTTAATAGCTAAGTTTTACACAATAAATTGCCATTGAATGGTAATATCAGCAATTATCTATCTTTGAATCACTGCCATTGTGTATTATATAGCTTATCAAATAAAAAATCAAGACCATTATCTATCTTCCTCTTGTTACCTTTTCGTTTGAAATAACTATGTATGTACCTAATTTAATTACTGTATGCCGTCCATTAGAAGATTAAGATGTTACTTATGATTTTATTATAAGAATCTCATGTGAACTTTTTATACCTAGCGTAGGTATAATTTATTTTTACAATTTTACTTGTATTTTATATTTCAAAATTTTCAATAAACTATTTATTGAAAAATCACCTAGAGGCATTATTTTTGCGTTTTATTGACTTAACGTACCGACCTTATCTACATATAGGTAAATTGATCGGCCTGTCAAAATAATATTGAGGACTGTATTTATATTTATTAATTGCCCATTTTGAATGATGTTTATTGTAAAAAGATGTTCAGTTTCACAGACTAGATTCAATCATTTAATTATTTTCAGTTATAAAATAGATAAAATATTAGGTGTAAAAAATGAACTGCAAATATTTTAACGGGTGAACCAATCTATAAAACTAAGCAACTTTCCTCAAGGAACGTAATTATGTCGAAACATGAAAGAAAAAATGTCGGCTGGTACATTTTGTATGGGACGTTCTAATTTTTTTTTTTATATTTGTCCAATATTCTTTGAGGAAAGTTGTTCAGTTTCATGGGCTGGTTCACACCTTATTTATTTTTTCACATCCTGTATTTATCTCCTTTGGACGTGTGAAAATTCTGAAAACTTAGTGATAAGATTGGTTTAGGTCGAAAGTTAGCATTAAGCAGTAAATAAGTTTACTGCTCTTGGTTTTCTTTACAACCAAATCGTCCACGAATAGGCCGCTTTAACATTGAACGATTGAAATGCGGATATCGATGACCTTGCGATGTGTGTGTACGTGTGTGTATTGTCAATCAAGTAAGTCTTGTCTATGGTCTTCAATCAATGAATGAATGAAATGACAGACAATGACAGATAGAATATAGAAGGGAACGGGACGGTTGCGTTTAGCGTAAACAAAAAATTTGGCTAAGTAATTCTTGAACCAAAATCAAGTTTTGGTTGGGATTGAAACAGCGAGTCCTGGCAGGATTCATAAATTGAGTTTCACCATGACGGCCGACAACGAATATCCAAAGGCATCCAGTAAGTAGGGGCTCCATAAAGGACACGCCCATGCAACATTTTTGCTTTAGATTCGTGATAAATGCACTTTTGATTACTTTTCTAAGCTCCTAAAATGTTAAACATATATTTAGTTTAATATGCAGTCTGTATCCATACATTATCTTTCCGATTTATCTTATAAAAATATCCTTAATATTTACACTGTCGATATACCACACCAGTCATTCCAATAATTTGGTTGGGGTGCACTTACAACCTGCAGTCAAACTGCATTTGCTTGGTGTGCACATAGGTAGGCTGCTTTATAAATCAGTGTACTCCAACTGCATAGTTCAGTCATACTACTGCATATTCAGCATACAATATTTTTTTCAGATGCTACCCTGATTGGTGCCAGCATCACCTATGTGGCTGGTTTGTTTTTGCTGCTATCATTCGCGGGCCCGTACTGGATAGAGTCGTACCCAGAGACATTCTCATCCTTCAAACGTATGGGTCTCTGGGAATACTGCTTTGAGCGGTTCCGGTTCCCTTCATATCAGTTCGACAAACTGTTCAATGGTTGCCACTACGTTTTCAGCCAGGTTAGTAAGGTTGACACTATGAAATTGATATTCCAGTCAAATTATTGTTTAAGGGTACACTGGATCTTTGAAAGACTTGGTGTCCTACACAAACAGAGAAAGAGAGAGAGCACTTAGTACATTTAACAAAACACCTGAGAGAAATCCACAAAGTACTAATTATATAATTATTATGAATTCTTATTGCAAATGTTGTGCAAATGAATGTTATACTATAGAAGTGGTTTATGTTTTACAGGAATTCTACGTAATCCGGGAATGGCTTCTCCCTGGCTGGCTGATGTCTGTCCAGGCATTTGTGACTCTGGCGCTCATCCTGTCTTTGGCGGCTCAGATCCTACAAGCCTGCGTCATTGTACGCTGGCCGCTCCGCACTGTATTGCGTTACGAATGGATATTTGTGTCATCCTCATTTATCATGGTTGCTTTGTCAAGTAAGTGATTTTTAGTGTAATTAGTTGATGTACTAATAATTAGTCACATGTCCTAATTACTTAACTACAACAAGTACTGACTAATTCTCTGTCTACTTTAGTAACAATTAGGCTAATACCTGAAGAACCATGATCTCAGCCTTTATAGACTTTTACATGCTTTGAAAAGCTTGTAACTCCTAATCCTCAATACTTTACCATTTGTAATATATTTCAGGTGCATTTGTTTAGGACTTTTGCGTTTTGTACACATTTTTATATTTATTTATATTGGGTCTACAAGAGTACTGAAAACTAGGTAAACATGTGAACATAATCCTTTCTTTCTCGACTTTTCAGGTGCATTCCTACTACTGGCGTCAATTATATTCGGCGCGAACGCCTACAGGCGTGACTGGCTTCTGTACCCTTCTTTCAACGTGTTGTCGTGGTCCTACGCCTTCGCCGTCATTGCTTGCTTGTTATTTGGTAAGACTGAGAAATGTACCGAACATTTTTGACAACTTTAAGGAACTTTTATACCTATCCACAGATTTTGTAAGAATGTAAGTATCAAGAATAATGAACAGATAAGCTAAGTACGATGATGACAATATGTCTGCAATTGTATTTTAGGAACAATGGAGGAATATGATAGAATTCTTGCATTCAATATACTGAGTATCTTGTAGCATACAAGACACAAAATTTGTGAACATGATACCTACACACACACATTCTATCAGAACACTTGTGCTAACAGTTCTATATCAGATAGACTGGATGGACGCGAAATAACGAAAGTAGATTTAATCATAGTTCAAGACAAGTGATAATGTAATTTGACAATATTGTCATAAAAACATAAGCTCTGTAAGTGCCAACATTTCTCAAAACATTATTGGGATTTTAATGCACTCACAGCATTATATTATTCTCATAAATTAAACTAAGTAATTGAAAAAATGTCAAGCCTCGATCGGTGCGTCGATAGCTCAGTGGCAAAGCGGCGGGGCGTTGACCCATGCAGCCCGGGTTCGAGCCCTGGTTGATGCATGAATTTTTTTCAATTTCTTATTTTCATTTATTTTAATCATCTGCTTTCCTCCATAGCGATAGCATCTCTCCTGCTGTACGTGGAGTCCCGTAAGCTGTACGAGCTGCGCCTGGAGGCGAAGAACCTGGTTGCACAGATGCAGCACTCGCAGCCCGAGCACGCTCTGGCGCAGCTGCGTGACCAGTTGCAGCAGCAGCGCCAGTGGAACTAGGCCCAGGGCGAGCAGGCAACGGGAATGGGTGGAATACAGGTAGCAGAGATACCAGAATTATGTAGACTAAAAAGCTATCTGCGTTTTATGCCATTATAGTTCGACAGCTGGGTGCGCGACCCTCCCGCGGGGTATGACGCGCGGCGCGGATGCACGCGTGTCCCTTCCCCGCTACCCGCTGACATCAAAATACCTCGCCTCCCACCTAGGGAAGGTCGCGCACGAACTTGTTGGACTATAGCAAGTAGATTGGCGAGCTCGTCGAGTGATCAAGATCTGTTCTAAATAGTTACAACGATATGTATGTACCTCACTCCCGCTCAGTCACGAACAATCCAAAATGTAAGGTTTCGATTTTTTTCAGACTGTAATATTTTACAGCAATAATTGTTACTTTTCTAGATGCAGCAACATTTATTGAATCGAACAACATAGTTTTTGTCCGGCTTGTCGGTATAAATCACAAGAAAATTGAAACCTTAAAAATGGAATTGTTCATGAGTTAGCGTGAGCGACTGTACGCGGTATTTCATTTATTGTGAAATCTGTAGCCCATTAGCATGACAATTATTGAAGTGTTGGAGAACTATTATAAAATCAGGAATGTAATACCAATATTATAAGATTAATACCTGTATTTTAAGCCCTGGAAATGGATAGTTGTGTCCTGGACACAGTCAGATTGTGTCCTGGACATCAAGTCAGTTGGATATAAAGTCACAAAACAAATAGTGGAAACAAGAAAATCAAACTTTCGCACACACCAAGTTTTGTTGACGATTTAATAGGTGTGCAACTGTTCACATACACAATTTTGTTAACGAACACCCAAAAGCACATTATGACCAATTCAATAGCCATGACATGAGGGAACATTAAGAGACATATTAAATGTGGCTCTGCTTTAATGGGGTCAAACAAACTTCATTCTATAGGTCACTACAGTTGGGTGTCTCTGTTATGCACTTATTTCTGCCAAGATTTCGTGCACCACACACGACTTACGACTTTTAAAGGGATTTGATGTGGGATAGTGATACATTTAAAAGGTAGACAACCAGTTCAATCGAGAAAGTTCAATTATAATGTCAGAAGTGCCTAACACTTGTTACTAAAGTTAAGGATTTTATTGAATTAAGAGAAATTGACTAACTTTTTTGCATTTAAGTTAGAAACATCCGAATCTCATATTATTTTTCCGTCCTTAGAATTAGTTTACTTTTGTATTATTTCAAAACTTTAGTGTGTAGTTTAGTTACGATCTTATATTTCTCATCCCAAGTAATAACACTTTGAATATGTAAAGGCAGTTTTTTCGTCACTTTTGAAGGCAAGCTGGTTATTATTTTTAGTCTTTCTTACCTATCGGTAATATTGTAGAAGTTTGTGGTGTTGTTTTTGGGTATTCAAAGTGTTATACAGTTTTTATTTAAAAGACTTACTTTGTGTATTTTTAATGTTTAGTTTGACGTATCATAAGGTAGTTTTGTGTGCTGTATTATAGATGAAATAATCATGATTATATTATATTGTTTTATAACAATTCGTCTACAAATTAATTGAAGAAAGTGTGTTGCCAAGATTATATTGAGAGTGATATGTTTATGGGTCCATGGTTTTAGATTCTTACACATTATTGACACAAAATAGTTAAATTTATTAACATCACAATGAGCTTTATGTACATTTTGAAACACTGTTTTGAACTCGTCCTAAACTTTTAATTGTTACCTACTTATACACGAAAAGATGTGAAAAATTGTCCGTCCTTTTTGTTATATTTTACGGAAAATATATCTAAGCTTGTTTTATCTCACGGGAAACCGGATATAAATGAATTAAAACAATATTTTTACAATATACTTCAATGTGTTTCATTTGAAGACCCACTTGCCTGGTTTAGAAACTTGAAAATATAAAACAATCATTCATCCCTGTGTCTTGACGTCTGACGAGTCTCAAGTACCCTCATATAAAAAGTAAGAATTACTCATGTCACATTAGATTTTTTTTTATCTTAACAGACAGTGATTATCATAAATCATCAGCTGGCCTCAGGCGGAGGAGGCTTCTTTTGTTTTGCTATTTAAATAGGTGTTAAAAAAAATACTACAAATATTTTAAGGGGTAAACCAGCCGTTGAAACTGAACAATTTTCCCCTACCCAAGGAACACAGATAGAAATATGAAAAAAAAATAACTAGACCTGTAGATACAAAAAATGTACCATTCAATCTGAGGCAATTTGTATAGGTGTGTTGTGTAGTAAAATGGGTAAAATTGTTTAGTTTCAGTTTACCCCGTAATTAATTACAGTCATACTTTAACGTTATCCGGCAACGAAACGAAAAACAAAACACCTTCACTTGTCATTTCAATATTCAAGGCTAGTTTATATATATAAGTCTATGATTCAAGGCGTAAAAAGCTACCGGAAATAAAAGAGTGGACCAATCAGAATGCGCGGCCTAAAACGCGGTATCAAAGTTTTTTCAAATATTACCATATACTTTTTTCAAAGTTTCGTCAAGCGGAGGGTCGGTCCGCGCTGAGGAAAGCCAGTTGATCAAGCTGGTCTAACTTGATTCAACAATCAGATGAGACTCTTGTAACCCGTTGAGAGTCTACTCGCCCCACGAGGGCGATTCAATGGGTTGTATGGTGCTTTGGTGTCGTGTCCTCATGGTTCATTTGACTCTCCTTTTGTTTTTGCATGCAGTCACGTTGCAGCAGCATCTTTATGCACTTTTATTTTCCAAAGAGTGTAGGATGTCAGAACACGAGTCTATCCTAGAAGAGCTAAACATCCGGAAAAGAATGTCTACCATCTGTCAGCAGCGCATTCTTACGTATTTTGAGCACCTGTCTAGGCGTGAACATGGATGCCTAGAGTTAATAATTTTCAATGGCCAAGTTGATGGCAAAAGAAGCCGTGAAAGAGCTCAAGAGTCAGACAGACAAATACAGTGCAGCAGGCAACCAAGGCCACACTGCAG
This sequence comes from Phthorimaea operculella, assembly GCA_024500475.1. Lineage (NCBI taxonomy): Eukaryota > Metazoa > Arthropoda > Insecta > Lepidoptera > Gelechiidae > Phthorimaea > Phthorimaea operculella. The sequence continues at coordinate 748,558 of JANFCV010000138.1, read as the reverse complement.
GCGACAACACACATGCTACCCATGGTCATGCCTTTCAGGAATGAGGCATCGACTTAGAAGAAGATTTTCCAAACACCTTTTATCGTTGGATAGTTTTTGAAGAACCTACCTGGTTTTTCCATCTGTTGGCACAACTGGAGGACGTGGTCTACCGTGGTCTGCGGCACGTTGCCATCCAGGACGACTAGCGGTGCCTGCTCTAGCCAGCCCCTATGTTTATCCACCTGAATAAAATAAAATAATAGATTTAACGAAATAACTACGTGTGAAGTAACTCAATTCTTTGTTTCAATCAAGATTTGAAATTTGAAAATTCTTAATCATAATAAATTAATAGATTTAACGAAGCAAGTAGGTACGTGTGAACTAACTGTTAGTAGTAGGGCGCCCGCTAAGTTAGACCAAATGCTGTTTACGTTTGCTGCATTATCTATTGTTCTACTGTATGTTCTACTCTCAAAACTGAACTTTATTAGATGTTCTTTCGAAATGTAATAAAAGATTGACACTTATTCAAAAGTTTTGTATTTCTATACAAATATCCGTACCGCAATAATTTTTTCATGTTACGAAATCACGTTTCTAATAAAAGTAGTTCAGTTTTGTGATTAGAACACACCTTGAAAACATTTGTAGGTAAACTGCCCGTATCTTCCTTCATATCTATCTACTAAACAAGTTGGTAGGTGCATTAAGTTCATTACCAGTTCAGGCGTAATGAAGTTGTGCACGTCCATGTCGCCAAGTCCGAGCCGGCACTCGCCATGCGCGTCCAGAACCGCTGCATAAGTCGCTGTGCTTGCTCCGGGCACCACGCAACCTGCAGAATAAAAGAGCATGCTAGTTTTTGTTACCCCGTAAGAGATACAGGCGTGATAATGTATGTTTGTTATATTATTGATTTTATAATGGCTACTTACAAATTACTCATTGATTAATTAAGCAAAAATGTGTGTATGACACTGGAAAATTAGACCGTTACCTCCCACCCACGTCAGTTACCACCGTCAGTTACCACATCAGTACCTATCACCCTACTACTCCACACATCTCCGTGACGGTTGTACACCGTGCTCGTCCTGCGCTGAATCCAAGCGCTGAATAGTATCAACTTGTATGTTTAGGTTCCTACTCTACTTTCAAGTATACCTAAGTCCAGGCGCGATATCCTAGATAAAGCGTCTATCAGCGCCGCCGTCACCCACAGCAGTGATCCATTTGGCGCCTCCGCCATGTTCCTGCCTGCTCCCCCACCACACATCTTCGAGAGCTTGTGCCTACTGCTCAAGTTACCGAGCTGTTTTGGTTTTTATAGGTGGATAATTTTTCCTTTACCTTCAAGTATAAGTCCAGGCGCAATATCCTGGATATATCTGCCATCAGCGTCATCTCCCACAGCAGTGATCAACTTGGCACGTCCACCCCGAAGCCTCCACAGGGCTTCCGCCATGTTCCGGCCTACTCCTCCACCACAAACCCTCGTGGAACAGGCGTGAGTGCTGCCATCCAGCTGTGGAAGATGTAGGTAAGTAAATAAATTATTGAATTGATTTATTCATGAAACTTTTTCTTGTACAGTAAAGTCAGTGAGTCGGAGCCGGAACGGGACGGAAGATGCTCGAAGCAGTGAGTAAAGTACATACCTACCAAAAAGTTTCTATCCATTTCGTCAAAGTAAATTGTAGGAGTTTATTACCCTAGCAATAAAGTTATTTTTGTACTTACTTAACGATAGCATCGACTATTTTCAACTGTTTGTTTATTATAATTATCCTGTCTATATACTAATTTATAAATCAGAACGAGTCTATAAAAACCCCGTAGCTATTTGCTACGCCGTAGCGTAGCTCATATTTTAGTTTCGGTAAGTACCTACCTATTTGTGACGATAAAATATCTTTTGATTTTGCATTTGTTTCGTGCAGCCAAAGTACCTCAAGCGCTTTTCAAACAGTTTGTGCAATTAGGTGCATTTGAAAACTCGTATTTATTTATATTTATACAAGGAAATGCAGAAAGCTGTGCATGTGGCAGGCCAGCCGACGATGCTATCGGCGGCCGCACGCGACCCCCGCCCTAGCATTATACGATCTACTTGTTTTTGCACCATAAATATCAATAATTTATTGCCAACTAATCTGTTTTGTTTTCGTTTAATGTACCGCTAAATTATATAGGTATTTACTGACCTATAAATTGCGGCGCTAAAGATCTTTTTCCGGAAAATCCTAATATCTTCACCTCAATGGGTTTTGTGGTGTAAATGTTTGATAATATTTTAGTAAGTAAGTACTAAGTAATTAAATTAACCAAGCAGATACATTTATGTACATATAGAGTCGATGAATGACCTGATCAACGGTATCTCTTTCATAGGTACCTATTATTTGGAGAAATAATCAGAAACTGTGTCAACTCAAGAAAACATTGACCTCTTTCACAATTTTTGTTATGCTCTGAAAACTCTATTTTCAACGGTCGTAAGTAGTTATCATATAGCGCCCAGTAACTGTAATTTACGTGTTGAGTGAACATCGAATTACCCTAGATTACTCGCGTTATAGTGTGTGATCGTCTTGCAAGGCCGTTGTGCTCACCAAGACGACGTGTGGCGTGTATTAACCTAAATTCGGAAGGATTAACCTTTATGTAAATATTTGCAGAGTTGTGCCTAGCGCTTACACATTTCACCGGCTTTCTCTCCGTTATATTTTATGCTATTTCTCGTCGTAATCACGGCCACGTGTAAGGGTGACGTATTTTTTTTGTTTTATACAACATTTTGTTTAGTAACTTCTGTTCTTATTTGACAGGAACCACACGATGCCTGCCACATACCGGGGTGGCGTTTCATCATGCGGTTTTAATTACAAAAGGAGTTATTGGTATTATTCTTCTTCTTCGAGTGGGACACCAAGTCGTCTAATGACCTAATAAACCCTGGTGTCAGATTTTGTCAACCGCCTACTGCAAGTAGTAGGTAGGTCTCTTACATGGTTGTGTAACGACCGCCGTCTTAGTGATCATAAATAGCATTGGCATTGAATTAGGTAGTTACAAATTCCTTGTTTGTTATGTAGGTATATATGCCAATTTTCTTTCTATTTTCGTAGTCGGTCAACAGTTTACAGTAGCAGTTGCTTATTTACTAGTTTTTTTTTATCTTTGTTTGTGTCGTGCTCGGCAAAACGCGAGGTTTGTATTACTGCATGTTGCAGGAGGGTCTGCTAGCAAAAATATGTCACGAAGAATTTATGAAACGTGAAATATTTCACTTCCGAGCGGTGGCAATTTACCCACACGGAATACACCAAATTCAGGGAAAAGGTGAAGAAATATTTTAAACAAGTTGTGAAATAGCTATGAATAAATATCCGCAGTGGACAGAAAAACTTATTTAGATCAAACGAAGAAATTTTGATAGGTACATGCAACAAATAGTAAAATAATCTGCATCACAATAGAGCGACCCAGAAAATAAGCAACTATTTAGGTAGATGTAAATAATGGATATACCTAAGTACATGCACTAATTGCCTAGTTCTAATTATAATATAGTCATAGTAATAAATAATAATAATAATGCATATCAGTCTACCAGTGAAAACCGAGATAGTAAAAAAATACTTACCCACAATAATAATAATAAAGGCATTTATTCATATTTTAAAACTTAACCTAATTTACAATTTTTTAATTGCGCCAAACTGTAGGCACAGTTTGTTGGCGCTTGCGCTCATTACACTTTACATCACTTTACATCTTAATATTCTTGCCTAGCCACTAAAGATAATAAATTTTCTATCATGCAATTAAGTTTTAGTTATAAGTAAGTAAGTAGTTAATATAAATAATGTATGAAATGATTAATGTTCATAGATAGGTATTAATTAATTAGGTAGGTACACTTTCATCTAGCAGTGTCTTTTTAAGTTTTGTTTTTAGTACAGGTTTACTTATGTTTTCATCCAGGATATTGATGGTGTTACATAATCTAGGTACAATACAGCGAAGAGTTCTTTCTCCGTAATAATTACAGCTCTTTGGTTCAATATACTTTTTTCTCTTATTGGCCCTAAGTGATCTATTAGTGGGTTTAACTATTTTATATTCATCGTAGAAGAAATAATAAGCGCATATTATGTATGTGATGTGATTTTATTATTGTTATCAAAATGAAATCTTTAGTCTTGATATATGTAGATATGTGTATTAAATCTTAGAACCAATAAAATATTTGTCTACACGACGGTTATGCATTCCGTTATCTTTTAACGAGGTGTTTTCAATCGGTTCACAATATCGGTAAACCATAAATTACGGAACCCACTCGGGACTCGGCAGGAATGCTGGAAAAAAGTGTGCAATCGCTCGATGCCGATTGGGAAACCATTTAAACCCATGTGAATTACAATGTACCTATGTTTACTTTTCAGGCAATATTTGTCTTTGTATTTATTTTTATTCTTTATTGCACGAAGTACAAAAGGCGGTCCTAATACCACGTAGCATTATATCTACCGTCCAACCAGAGATTCAAGATTATATTGCTTACCTTAAAACTGAAGTTCAGAGTAGTTTTAGAACTATTTTCTGTCTAAATTTCAGTTTTCAGGGCACTAAAGTGACAACGAAGGCAATAACTCTTGCTGGAAACCTCATAAACACACTCTAACGATCCACTCTGGCCATCTCGTGGTATAAAAAAGCTAACGACATAAATTGATGAGTCCACTGACATCATATGCCAGTAGGTGATAAAGGCGAGGATCACTCGTAACGGCCGTTTGTGCGCTATTTTTGCGCAGCGCTATCGTGTGCGTTAGGATAATGCGATTTTCCCACCTTAGTTTACGGTTTATGACAAACGGTTTGACAGACGCATCCGTCGAGGCAGCTTTGTGGGATGTGCACAAACAAACGTATGACATAAACCCTACTTGTCGTAAAATAAGGTCGAAATTGTTGTAATGGAGACCGAGAGAGGAAAGACAAAACGTGGGCCGATAGCCGGCTAGATGGACAGACAACATTGTCACAGTCACTGGGAAGGGCTGGAATAGACAAGCTCTTGACCGTCTAAAGTGGAGATGATTGGAGGAGACCTACACTCAGTATTGGATGGCTACGGATTGAAAAAGAAGATGGTCGAAATTCGTATTGTTCTAACGCATGCGTTACGCAGCGTAAAAATAACGCTCAAACGGACGTTGCGTGTGTTTCTCGCCAAACTCTTTGTCACGTTCAATGATAAACGAGTTTGTACAACAAAAACACACGATAACCTACACTAGGTGTATTTATAGCGATTAGGTTACAAAACAAATTGGTTCAGAGATAATTGCTCCAGTATTTAACTACGCGTAATTTTCTACGTACCTAAAGTATCTAGATACCTAGGTAGATACTAAACATAGGATTCGGCAAGAAGGTTGTAGGTAAAACTGGAGGGAGGACTCGAGATTGACAAGTGAAGTAAGAATATTTGACCGATTTGCAAGAAGAGCAAGGGCCGAGCATTCGTTGTCTCTTTCTAAGCTACCGAGATACCTACAGTTACGAGTGTTTCCGAACTTTTTCCCACCATCACTTTTAGAAAGAGATGGTGGAACCTAGACTACAGGTTTAGAGGTTTAGAGGTCAAATTTCTTGACTGCACTTCTTGTTTCCGAGTGCACCCTCCAGGTTTACCTATAAGCTTCTTGGGATTCGGCAAGTTTTCCGCCGTCAACTCTTTAAGAAATGTCAAACTGTTATCTGTGAAGTCATAGTTTGAGATTCTTTGGTTTGAGGTAGGTTACTAATAGGTATGGTTCTAAATAAACATTTGACGTTGTTCAGCCGTTCAGTTTCGGTTTTTTTTAATGTCATCATTGTCATCAAAGATTCCTTATATCCTACGAGCCAAGCAACGCATCTTCCGTCTAAGTAGGTACATAGGTAGGAGATTTGTTCAGGATTAAGGATTTTGGATATCGGGCTACAATCGCGATAACATCCACCTTATGCAAACTTCCGCCATCGAATTATACACAACACAACTGTACGGGTAATAAAAATTCTGAACTAAAACCACGAACAAACAACGCGGAATCCTGGGAAGTAGGTTACCTCGAGCATCACACCAACCTATAAAAATGTGAACTATAGTAATCATTTTGATAGGAGGAAAATAATACAAGCAAAGCTACTCACCAAGTAATAAGAAGTTCAAAAGAAGAAAATTCCTGATAAATCCAGTTTCGCCATTTAAATAAATAACGAGGACATAAAAGTTTTGGATAAAACTACGTCCGATGCAGTGGGACTCGGAAAAGCTGATCAAGCGCTACGAATCGGACGCGCTACGAAATTGCTACGAGCTACGATCTGCTGCAAATCGGCTACAAATCCGCTACGAGCATGTATCCGTAAATAGAGCGATAAAAATAAAACAGAACAAAACTATTAGCACAATCCGAATTGGTTTTTTACATTTCGGGCCTTTCATAGAAAGCGTAGTCGTAGGTAGAAGAGGGTGAACACGTTGTTTTGAGTGAAACGTTGTTATGACAAGTAACGTCGTTGCTCTTTTTCTGGATTGGAGTCGTATAGTACGTTACACACGAGTATTTAAATGGGATACAGCCGGTTAAAATAACCTATTGTGAAATAATTATATACCCGTACGTAATAAACAAATACTTAAAAAAGAAAGAAGTTTCTACCTATAGACAAATTTGTGCAAAGTTAATGCAGTTATTTATTTAATTGAATTACCCGGTGTCGTTGTTTGGCAGGATTAATGAATAAGTTAATCACCGGAGTCTCGCGAAGGCAACACTGATAAACAGCGGCCACAAATTCCAACGCACGGCGTAATGGATGCCTTTTTTCAAACATCACTCGCCGTAGATATTCAAACTTATTCAAGACAGGCTGAAAACAAATAGGAATCATTTGGATTTTACCAAAGGATTATATAAGAAAACTAGCGGCCCGCCCAGCGGCTTCACCCGCTGCTACTTAGCTGTTTTCCCGTAGAAAATAGATTTTTGCCAGTAGTAAAAAGTCGATTACTCCCTTCTAGCAGAAGTGACTCATCATGACCATGTGCCAGCAAAAGCGGCCCGTCATGCTGAACAACTTTTACTTTGAAGCCATTACCGTATCTCTTTTAGTTTAGATGGGATACTGGTGGTCTGTATCAGGTACTCCAGATCCTCGATGACCATGTGCCAGTAGAAGCATCTCGTCATGCTGAACAACTTTTACTTGAAGCCATTACCGTATCTCATTTAGTTTAGATGGGATACTGGTGGTCTGCATCAGATACTCCAGATCCTCAATGACCACGTGCCAGAAGAAGCGGCCCGTCATGCTAAACAACTTTTGGGTAATATCCGCTATATTTCCCGCTTTTCCTACTGCTAACTATTTTCCCATTGGAATGAGGAATTTTCCCGTAGTAAAAAGTAGCCATGGTACGCAGGAATGTTGTAGCTATCTAATGGTGAAAGAATTTTTGAAATCGGTTCAGTACTTTCGGAGTTTATCCTTTACATCATACATACATACATACAAACAAAAAAACAAATCTTTCCTCTTTATTATAATACTAGTGTAGAGGTGTAGAATTGTAGATAGTGTAGATATAATAATTCTGAAAAAAAATTTAAATGAATTTATGTTGGTAAGCTATCATCCCATCCATCAGCGGTCCCACGAGTTTCTGCTCCATACCTATACGACAATTACCTACATAAGTTGAACGTTGATAAAAGATTCAAAGATGCGATTATTGCTTGTTTATCAAAAATATTTTTCACTGTGATTTTTTATTGGTTTTGCAATGTGGGAGGGCGCCGGGCGATGGGCGCCGCGCGGCGAAGGCGTATCGAGCGGGGGCGCGCCGCCCTCGCGGACCGAAGCCCTACAGTCTGCCAGTTTGCCACCGTGCGAGCCCCCGCGCGAACGTCCGTCGCCCGCGCGAGCAGCCCCGGCTACCCACCACACACCACACATATATAACACACCTACAACACGTGTACATACCCACGTGATCAGCCGTGAAATTTCAAAACCCCACGTGTCACAAATCACACCTCAAGAACGGTTGGCCGCGTCAAAAACTGTTACAGTTGAAATTGGTATTGTGATAATAAATAATAACATGTTATGTGAGAGACTAGTGCTTATCGAATAAGTTGGGCGGCGCCACGTCTACGTCATGCTACACGGTATGTACTTATAGTGGCTAATTTTACATTACTACAGCTTATTTACTTAGTATTTAAATTATTCTTATGCCCTAGCATGTTTCTAGACTGATCGGCGAAGTTCTCCGAAAAACCTTTAGCAATTTTACTTACCTGGTTGAGAGGGTGCGAAATAGTCAGCAATTAATCTGTAAGTAATGGTAGTTAACGTACTAGGTTCCCGTTTATAGAGCCTCCCACGCGTTAATTTTACCGACGTAACGAACGTGGTCGAAGGAACGTAATCGACACTGCTTGACATTAATGGACGTTTAAAAGGTCAATAATTCGTCTATATATCTGGAAAATGTCTGTTTAATAAATTAATAATTTAGGTACGGACAGCGCCAGTGTAATAACTCATTAAATTCTGTTCAAGATCCAATAGAAACGATAACCTTCCTTCCTTTTCATAAAACATTTTCGTCCAACTCGATATAAATAAATGTAAACGGTCCTTTACCTGACCTATGTTCCTTGAGAAAGGTTGTTAAGTTTCATGAGTACCTTTGACTCAGACCTTCAGCTAACCTCTTACTTTTTGGTACCTTCTTGCTATAATTTGGGACGAAAAATTACAAACCTTTTTACCTTTCTTTTTATGGTTTGAGATGGTTTGAAGTCTCGTCAAATTAATTCGTTTATCGACAGTTTGGTCGGGCTGGACATTTGTTTGAAATAATACAACACTCATCTATCATCATCTTATTGTACTATCGCCACGAAGGGACTAACCTTATACTGGTTTTCATACAAATACTCAGAGAAACTAGTATATCAGTACTAAGATCCCTTAAATGGGTAGGCGGATTTGTTGGCAATAGTACCTATTTGCTATTTTATACCCATCGTCGTCATTCGCGAAGTTTGAATTTAATACATAATTATACTTAGGTATACTAAACTTATACCGATTCGATATTTTGCCATGAATGAAAATTGGACTCAGAATACTTAACCTTTAAAAAAGAAGGTAACGGTACTTACGTATTCTACATGTATAAAATCGCAATCAAAGTACCCTTAAAAAGCTACGATACTTATGTATTTGAAATGTATCCCAATATTATTTATAGGTACCTAACTAAAATGCCATTAAATTAAATAAGGGCTCTACATTCAGAGCAAAAGGGGTTTTAAGCCGCACTTGTAAGAGAATAAGGGGAATTCATTTGATATTCATGCTCGAGAAAACAATGCAAAACAAGCAGATGTAACCCGACTTCGGTAATTTCAATGTTATAAAATTTATGCTATTTATATATAGTTCAGTCATTCGCGCTGCTGAGACGAATCTAACGACACCTCATAGCCTAGCCGTTTGGGTTGTAGCGGGTAAAAAAGATGTTTTTGTGTAGGTACATACATAAGTACCCAATTACCCACATTCATAGATACATACATACTCAATACTCATGAAAAACATTACCCTCCTTCTGAGGCAGTCAGGTAACCAACGGTCCAAGTTTATCAGTCTTGAAGACTTTCGATGCAGCTGAGGACGCAAGTTTGATTCCCAACGGAAAAAGCTTTCTATTGTTGTTCGTGTACCTACTTCACAACAAGGCATTGCTGCTGGCAAGAAGATCTTACTAAGCAGTTATCACAAGCCCTGTAATTTTGGAAATCGAATAAAAAAAATATCTATTTGATCTTAGAAAATCATAAATAAGTACATCACGCATATGTTCCTTGCGGGGTAGGCAGAGCGAAAACGGCTGGGAAAAAACGGCCATTTACACCACCTTTGACAAAAGTTTGAGAGTGGCTCACCATAGGGAAAGGTAGTCAGCCTGTCGTCTAAAATTGTAATACACATCATTCCTCAAATCCTTTAGTCGCTTCTTACGACACAGATGCTATTCTAAGCCGGCATCACATGGCAAATTCTAAGCCGGCATCACACGGAACTCTTAGAAAAAGAGAATAAATATTAGGTACTTATTGTATTATCTTCAGCATTGACAACTAGCGAGTACCTTATTTCTATCTTGTTATGGTATGAGTGATTTTGCACTATCATTAGTTTTTCTACAGACAGGGTGAAAAGCAGCTATAAGAGCAGCTATACATAAAGCTTGGTTGGTCTCGTGTCAGAAACTGTAAAGTGCTCTCACTTTGTGCTTTACAAAGTTAAATTACAAAAAACATTTCTGTTTTAAGCTTAAATATGATTGCCAAGTGCCTACGGCTTATAAAAAATTATGTATAAAACTATTTACAGTGGAAATAAGTTTAAAATATTACTTTAGTAAATAGACCTAGCTTCCAGGTATTTTGTATGTGCGTAATAGATAAAATATAATGTGCGTAATAGATATTTGGATGTAAAGCTATGTATCACAATTTCATTCTTTGTACTTATAATTCACAGGCATAACTGTTGGGGCATTAAACTAATTGCTAGCAGATTATTGACAACAATTAATAGGTGTTAGAGTGTGACATCGTTCCTATATGTATAAATGTATATTTGCCGCCTGGTTATGTAACTATTATAAGTAGGTAGGTAGATGTTGTTTTATACAAAGGTTAGCAAGTCTTGGCATTGACATCCTCTTTGAAATTATATATTTTGCTGTGTGGCCTTATATGACTAGTGCGAAAATAATATTCTTGGCACACGTTTAGCTCATTCTCATCGACGTCTTATTACAGTTAAAATAATAAAGGGTGTCCCGGGTGTCCCTGTTTAAGGGGTCTAAAGAAAGATTTTAAATTCTAAATAATGACATCTAAGTCATCCGTTGAACACGGACACTGTAAAGTGCCCAAAACGTCGGTTTAAGTAAAATCGCAATTATACAACTTATATCCGTGTGTGTTTTATTGTAATTTCTTGATACTGGCTAAGATTCTTTGATGAGTCGTTACAGAGTCGTAAAAACAGTAGTAAAAACTATTTAATGTTAAAAAATTATGTATGCGCGTAAATTTCATGTAGTTCTCTTTGATTTCATGTAGTTTATTTTATTTTAATTGTTTATTTATCTAGTGTAATATTCATATTTGAAATGAGTCTCTGTCGACGGGTGTTGAATTATGTAATTTTGTTCATCAAAAACAATTATGGTCTTTTCAAACTTTTAGTAGATACAAATACAGTTTCTAATTGAAATGTTTTGAAATTCAATTCAATACTAAACAAACAAGACTATAATCACTTAAATTACAAATGAATGTATCTATTGAACAATTATACAATGCAAGACCTATACAATGTTTGCACGAAAGGACGAATGGTCGCGCTATCTGAGCATTGGAAAGTTAGACCTCACTGTATAAAATGAACTTTATAGAACTCACAGCAACATTTCTATAATTCATTATAAAGCAAAATCTACATTGTTAGTTAGAGTAACCACAACAATGTTTTATAACATGCAGTAGCTAACAATACCTATAATATTGTGAAAAGGGCATTTTACGATTATTTCTGCAATATACGAGTATACCTATGCAATCAGCAACAAATTTAGGTATCAACTAGCTGCCCGTCAGCGGTTTCACCCGCTGCAACCTATTATTCCGCGGGAAGAAAGCATTACTCGCCAAGAGATGTCGCTGTTAGTTTTCGGCGAAAACGTTTAAAACGCGAATCGGCTCAGTCACGCCACCTTTGCAAAAATATTGGAATATGCGTGATCCCGTAGGAATAAGACATTTTCCCGTGGTAAAAAGTAGCCTATGTGTTATTCTAGATACTCTTCTATATTTGTGCAAAATTTCATGTTAATCTAATCAGCCGTGATGTTGTAACAAACACACACATAAACATCCGCCTTTATAATATTAGTAGGATAGGATAGTAGGATAGATAGATGTTTTTCGAAGGTCGCGGCTTATTTATCCCCGTATTGTTTTATTTTAACATTTTGCTAATTATAATTAATGGAATACGTAACTAAAGTTTTGACTCAAATAACAGATACCTATACCTAAGGCGGAGCATATATTTGGATTTATATCAAAACGATGAAATTCGTTTTCACACCTCCGTATGATTTTCCGGTATTTTGCCATATCCGGTTGTCAGACGAAAGGAAATCTCGATATGTCATACAAAAATGGGATAGGTACAATTGCTCACATCAAAATTGAGGCTGTTACAGGTTGTTATTTGTATGGAAGCTGTCAAGAAATCCAATGTAGTTCAGTAAGTGCGCCACAGAAAAGAAAATCGTGCTATTACGCGCAATTTAAAACCACAGCTACAGAGCTGTACCTACACATTTTGGTTTGGCATAATGAGAGACAAGTCGTTGGGTCGGGTGTAGAGTTATCAAGTCGTGATTAGACATCATTTATTTGAGCTGGAGCTGGTAAAAACATGACTTCTGTCGATACAAATTGTTTCTTTTAATAAATTGAGTTGCAAGATTTGCCCCGAACAAACATTGTTACTTACTTACTTACATACTTACATACACTGCAAGTTAAATAAAAGCTTTTAAAAATAAGTATCAACTTGAAATATGATTAGCGGCTTTGAAACGCACCGCATGATTTTGTGGTCATTTGCCGGATTCCGTTATTTGACGACAGGATAGTTTACGAAATATCATTTCACTATTACTTTGATCAAATTGCACTGAAGTCACCGATTGTCATTTTGATAGTGTTGTCAGGAACCGCAAGCTCGTCCAGTGCTTGTACGAAATACCTAACCTACCAGACAGCCACTCGTAGTAATCCCATGCTACAACAAATGACATTCAATGCTTCTGTTGTGCCTGTAATGTGGCTACAGCTAAGCTAGCTGTACAGAGGTATGCGCGATTGGTCGTAATGAGAGGCATGTCACGTAATTAGAGAGCGTATGCGCCGTAGTAAAGAAAGAGAGTGTTAGAGTCGGTAGGTAGATTTAGTTTATGTAGGACCTATTTGGTGGCAGAGTTTTGTGCAAAATCCCGTTTGTCATATATAGTTCAATAAGATAATACCTAATACCTAAGCAGTATGATATACCTAACAACTTGCACACATACTATCTTTGACTTCAAATTCGCTGAGTCCAAATAATTGCAATATTATACCTACCTACTCGTTTCGTATGTTACTACCTAATAGTATAAAGTGTATGTGTTAATAAAACAGTGTGTTTCGTGTGTCATACCTAATAACCTAACCTAACACGAAAAACTTTTTTTTTTCAGAATATTGTTTATTTATTAGCATTTGACAAAGCGACCCATTTAGAAAACCAAATGCGGTGCTTCAGTTAACCTACAAAGGGAAAGGTTTGCGGTTTGGGGCAGTCAGAAGTGACGTGACCTCTGTCTGGTGTTAAGTTATAATTAGAGGCTACCCCTGCTGGCTGGCCACGGCTGGCACGGATGCTCCAGGAAAAATGAGAATCACAAAGAAAATCCTAAATAAATGTGTTCGTTGGCCGAAAGCTGGTAATTGCAAAGGTTTTGCGTGTTTGTTTTGTTGGAACTGCCCGAAGCTTTTTCGCTAAAAACGCAGTAAAACAAGGTTTTTAACTTTTATATTTGAAATTCGCGAATAGCGCTTAATGAGAAAATGCATTCTTTCTCTAGAATAAAAACATGAATTCCTGGAAAACAACCAACAATAGCTTTGAAACGTGCTTAAATAGGGAAAATATTATATTGAAAGGAAACAGCGTGAAACTCTTCTCTACCCGCTGAAAATCCTACACCTAGAAATAGATCTTTTTCTACCCGTCTGTCTCAGAGGGTAATGTTTTTCGAGAATAGGTATGGATGTATGTAAATATGTATAATGTATGTGGACAAGTAAACTTTTTATCACCAACTACAGCCTAAACGGTTTGATTTGTCTCAGCAACGCAATCGACATTGACTATATTAAAATTCATTAATGGCTAATTTAAATTACAGCTGTCGGGGTTATTGGTTTTTAACAATTACCTAAGCTTGTTATTATTCTATGATTTGCTCTTCACGACCAAGGGCATGGGATTATTCACACACAGGTATATGTACAAGTATTATAGAGCTAGATACTCAAATCTTACGTGCGGGCTCTGGGGAAATGAATCTACAATACAACAAGTATGCCGTCAACCTAGCTATGATAATGAATAGACAGCCGAAATATACCTATCCCTACCTGGTTATCGGGATTTTATGGCACTTCCATGTTATATATTATGTTTTTTTTTGTATAGAAATAAGTAAATTATATTTTTTGTTTCAAGCGACTTTTTTATTTTCATGTTGATTTCAGTTAGTTACAATAAATAACACTGGAATTATGGTCACCTTCTTAGTGTACTTGGCATTGTTCTCAATACATTGAACTCTTGTTAAAAAATGCTCTATTATTCAATTTGGTATTAGGCTTAATTCTAGACGCCACATAATCAAGCTTTTATGTTCGTTCAGTCAACTTTAGATTAATTATGATAATACTTATTATTTATTACTGAACGACCATGTTTAGGTTTTAATGAAACCATTGAATTTTTTGACTATGTTGGTTTTGTATTATACTTACCAACTTAATAAAAATAAGAAATTGAAAAAAAATTAAGCATTGTTCATGATCATGAGAATAATATAGCACTGTAAGTGCATTAAAATTCTTAAATGATTATAGGGGGTGTAAGGGACAGCTCTCCGAATACTGATAGGGTGTAATCATACCATGAAACTGACCAACTTAACCTGACTGACCAATAGAAAAATATTTTAGGTGACGTAAAAAATGTTTTGACGTCCTATACAAAATAACGATCAGCTGACCGCATTTACTACGGGAAGTCAAAAAAATTTAAGTCTCCTAAAATATTTTCTTGTGGGAAGTTGTTCAGTTTTATCTCTGAATGCACCCTATGAGTATTCGGAGAGCTGTCCCATTCACCCTGTAAAGGTATGGAAAATTAAATATTTATCAGTAACCTAACTAAAACTAATGGTACCCTTATTTTCCAAGCGTCGCGACAACGACGTCAAGTCGCAAAAGCTGCGGTCTTGTAGAAAAACCCGACCGCATCCCATACAAATTCTAAGCTTCTCAGCGCGCTGTCAACGTGATGGCGTCGTGGCGCGCCGCAACGACGCCGACGCTCGGTCTTTCTGGTTCCCCATACAAACCAGTCATTTGGTTTTTAAGCCTACCATAACACTTGTTGCCACACTGGCCAGTGAGGCGGGCAAGTATTTGATTCTATTTTTGATATTTTGAATTTATTGACATGATCTAATGTCGCTTGTCAACCTTCAGTCGTCATGAAAATGTTGCCTCGGCAATACTTTGTTGTTTTTACTATAAAAGTCGTCAAACTAAGTTAAATTAACTAAGCTCAGTGAGCTATAGTTTGAATAGAAGCCCACACTGAGCTGTTTCAGGCGAGTGGTTTTTTGGAGTTCATTTGGCAGTTCTCACCACATTCGGTCCGTGGTTCTTGGCGAACCGCCACCGCATTGGAACTCTATTTTTACATTTTCACAAGCGGAATTCTGCTAATTATTTTTGCGTAACTACCTCGCACATCCTACTCCACAAATCCACATGGGTAGATACCCCTAATAAATGCCAAAATGAAATGTACCTAATAAATGCCAAATTCAAGTGGTAGGATGCAACGATTATTCGAGAAGGTCACTTACTGCATTCGCCGGCAAATTCGCCGGCACCTGGCTGTCATATGACGCTTCCTTTTTCGCATGGAGATAGACCCAAGCCAAGCGACAAAGGGAGCGCCAAACGGTTGCAAATGCAGGGAGTGGTCTTCTCGACTATAACTACTCGCTTGACACATCGTAGTAGAATAGTCGTTGCGGACTTTCGTGCACCGTTTCAGAATTCACTGTTTCAGAAATTCGGTTCATGATATTTCCCCTTTCCACCATGTTATTCGGAATGCAAGCGAACTTGAAGCGAACCCCGTTCTTTGCCCGAACTATGCAAATAAAGGAGAATTTATTCATACCAACTCGCAAAAGTTAATAACTGAATTTAAAATTTCCATGGTTAGCGATAGAGCGGTCGAAACATTTCAATAGCAAATAGTGAGTAGTGTTTTCGTGTTTTTTACAGCAACGAGTACAAATATCCATATATTCAGTAAACTCATGTTTGTTTTGTTTGTTTGGCAATCCAATAATTATACTGTACTGACAAACGGATTGTTAGGTTATGATTTATGATGCTGGTTGAATAAGCTTTAGTTAATTGGTACCTACGCTACGCAAGTAGGTTTTTCGATGTTTGATAATTTATACTCTATTTCTTGGAATGGGATTCAAAATTTCTCAAAAACGCTTATAGCGATGGGCGATTTCAAATTCTCGGTCTTTCAGACGCATCTCAGAATATTGGATGATCTATATAGTAAACGTATAAATTTGCACCATCTACAGTCTGCCTAAATACCTAAACCTGTTTATCATCGTTTAACTAGGTGAGCTAACAACATAGTTACCGCCGGTTACCGTCCGTTCGATATCTCACGATTATTACTCCAAAAACCGAAGCTATAAAGCTGCCTCTAGAGCTCCCAGGCGATTTCCTGATTTACGTATAAGCCGACTGCGTCCGAAGAGCATAAGAAGCAGATCCAATCAGATTAGGCATAATCTACTCAAACATAAAATAAATGATTTTAGTTCAATCCTACGACGTATAAATATACTTACGTAAAAATAGAGGTAACTCTTTTGGTCTTTTCCTTACGTATCAGTTTTCAAAATTTTATACCCAACACGCGTGCCGTTTCCCTCATTCCTGTTAATATGTATAAAGAGATTTTTAACTTTGTGAAAACAGACACATCCGTCAACGCACCGTTGGGTATGCGTTGTCGTATTTATATCGGATTAAGGTGGAAATTCGCGTTTTCCTAACGCTGCGATAGCGCTGCGCAAAATAAAGTCAAAATGGACGTTATGTCTGTAAAGTGCCTTATTGTTCATATACTTACTACTAGTCAATTTTTTTTAATATGACTGAAATAGCCGGAATACTACTCTGGCAAGTTCGTTATTCCGACATATTCAGAAAATACAATTCGAGCTGAAGAATACTAAATAGCTACCACCTCGCGTAGATTAGGCATAATCTAGTGACTCCCCGAAACGCGGATGATTGGCAGTTGCGGTGAACCGGGGTTGGCCGCGAGCCACTCCGGTCTACGCTTGATCCGGCCTGACAGCTCGTAAAGCTTCATTCTATCTAGCGATTCATACAAGAAAGTTGGGTAAACATATTCAGCAGATCAGATCCGAGTCAAAGAATACTGAATATAGCTACCACCTCGCGCAGATTAGGCATAATCTAATGACTCTCCGAATCGCGGATGATTGGCAGTTGCGGTGAACCGGGGTTGGCCGCGAGCCACTCTGGTCTACGCTCGATCCGGCCTGACAGCTCGTAAAATTTCATTCTATCTAGAGATTCATACAAGAAAGTTGGGTAAACATAGTCAAAAAATCCGATCCGAGTCAAAAAATACTAAATATATAGCTACCACCTCGCGTAGATTAGGCATGATCTAGTGACTCCTCGAAATGCGGATGATTGGCAGTTGCGGTGAACCGGGGTTGGCCGCGAGCCACTCCGGTCTACGCTCGATCTGGCCTGACAGCTCGTACCTATAGCTTTGTTCTATCTAGCGATTCATACAAGAAGGTTTGGTAATATCCGATCCGAGTCAAAGAATACTAAATATAGCTACCACCTCGCGTAGATTAGGCATGATCTAGTGACTCCCCGAAACGCTGATGATTGGCAGTTGCGGTAAACCAGGGTTGGCCGCGAGCCACTCCGGTCTACGCTTGATCCGGCCTGACAGCTCGTAAAGCTTCATTCTATCTAGCGATTCATACAAGAAGGTTTGGTAATATCCGATCCGAGTCAAAGAATACTAAATATAGCTACCACCTCGCGTAGATTAGGCATAATCTAGTGACTCCCCGAAATGCGGATGATTGGATGATTGGCAGTTGCGGTGAACCGGGGTTGGCCGCGAGCCACTCCGGTCTACGCTTGATCCGGCCTGACAGCTCGTAAAGCTTCATTCTACCAGGCTATTCATACTAGTAGATGCCACTATTATCCACCATAAAAGGCGATTTATAGGTCAATTTCGATATAAAATGGTTTATCCCGGCAAAATTCTTTGATAGGTATTATTTTTGTTTTAAAACTGTTGTCCAGCCTTTTTATCAAGATTAACACCCGCAAAAAGCGACTGTTGGACATCTATTATTGATTTAAAACCGAGCATAACAACTACTACCAACAAAGTCAAATAGAGAAGATTAATTATCACTTAATTTAGTTGTCTCATTTGAGTGTGTATGATTGGCGGTTGTGGTTGGCCGCACCGCGAGAGTTGGCATAGCGCCCGACCTCTGATCCCTCAGTGCCCACCCAACCCGTGCTGCATAGTCTGGACTAATACTATTATATTTTCCCGGAAATTCGGGATAGTTTCTATAACTTCAAGAACAGAAGAAGTAAATAGAGTCATAAATATCATATACGCATACGCGACATTCGAATGTCATAAATCTATCGAGTATCTCCTCATATGTGACAGGGTTTTTATCAATGTTAACCATAGATTACGTCTGATATGGTATGGGACACGAGATTCTTCCTAAATCTAAAATATCTAGCTCGATATCTAGATTACAACTAGATTTGATTAACACTTTTTGATCGACGTACAGTATGATCCGCAAGAAGAATTATAAGTAGTATCGTAGGTACTGAACTTTACAATACTTGCTTAGTTTTACCTTGCTTCATGTAGATATGATTAGGGGCTGGATCGGTTCATCTTTATCTAATTTTGGACTAAAACTTGCACTGAAGCATCTCCAGGTTTATTTATTACTGAATTTTCTTACACCCAGCATATTTCTCAACTCCACATCTCGCAAATGAGCCTTCTATCAATTATTTATCTGTACTGGATGGAGCCTCACACTATCCCTAAATATCGGTGGCTGAAAGTAATAAAGTTAAGGTGGCATTTTTTCTCATCACCTCAGCCATAAACTAGCATAAAGCGGAAGCTTGAAATATTGCACCGAACCCCTAAAGCCTTTTGTGAGATAAGGCGGCCTAGCAGATTCCACCTTCTTGATAAATTACCAATGATCGCTACCCCGAACTTTTCCGACTTTTTTGCCAGTTTGTAGTTTGCGATGGGTGACCACGATAACCTAATAAATAAGCCAAGAACTTATTTCTACTCGGCAAACTAAACATACCTACGAATAAAAAGTTGGAAATCGTAAGGGAAATATACCTAGTAACAAAAAGATTACAATCATGGAGGTGTGAAGGCTTAGGCTTTGTCATAAGTATCCCTGTACTTATTTGTATTAATCTTGTTATGTAACTTGAGGTGAGTGCACGTGTCGGGCGGCAGGGCAGCCGTGCCTGCAGCGGCCGGCGGCCCAATCGATATACATTACCGTGATTGACTGGCAAGGGCCCGTACAAAAGACGCACCTCCAAGGGCTCCTCATAATCGACATTGACCTGCTGCTGGCATGAAGTGGGGCACCGCTCTTCCGACAAGCAAAACCTTCCTGTCAACTCGTTCCTAGACTCTCGAACGAGCTCAGCCTTTCTGTCATCTGGTTTTAGCTACTTGAGCGCGGTCTCTAGACGCGGAACGTGCTTCGGAAACGTTCACTGTCACGTCTCCATGCTTCCACAATGAACTAAATTGTTTTCAGCGAAGTTTGAACGAAAATTTCAAAAGTCTGACTTGCAAACGTTCAACAAATTATATCCCAAGAAATATTTACATGTAAATGAACTTTTGAAAGATACCTTACCGGCTTAAGATTCCTCGGAAAGTTTAAGCATCTCGTTTATTAAAAACGTTAAGAGTTGAGCGTGGAAAAGTTTGCATATAACTACGCTTTTAGTCGGTATTAGAGGAAATGGGACAGACGAGGGTGATAATCGATGGTTTGTAAAGACACAGGCAAAGAGAAGCTAGGACGGCGGGCGCCGCGTCCGTCCGCCAGTATACTGTAGCTCGCAATTACTCTAGTTTTAGTTCGACGTTTGTACTTGCTTCGACATAACTCACTCTTTGTTGGTTCTTTTGTTAGTATGCCAAGGATTCATTCCCGTGATTTATTACACCTTAATGGCTTGAGACATCACAGCCAATAGTGAAACAGCTGATGTGGTATGCACTAATGTGGTGGATCCATTGTCATTCGGAACAATTCGTGATATCAGAGTATAACAACCGACTGAACATGACCTTTGGGAGTGAATTGTGGCCATTTTTTCAACGACAATGGCATCAAGATATAAATAGTCGCGGCGGGGGTCACTTGCATTTACAATGACATCGGCAAATGAATCCATCGATCGATAGTCCAATCGTGAAGGACAGTTCAGTTTAACCAAGAAGAAATCAAAGGCATATAGGTAGATAGAATTGGCATCAATTAGGATGGCCCTGGGAGGAGTGTTTTGAATTTTTGTATTGTTTTGTTTGTGTTGTTGTTACTGCTGTAAAAAGCAGAATATATTTTTACCAATTATAATTTTATAATAAGTTTTTGATGAGACTTCTACAATAGTCTATTTCCTAGCCTCATACCAAACCCCACTGCTAGACAAAGGTGTACCCCTCTAGTATTCCTATCTGCAAATGCTCTAGCAATTACTTAAATAAATTGGCTTGCTTGTTCGTAATTTGATAGAAGGGTAAGAGCACATTATATGAATAGTAGAGTGGCTCACAATGTTGAGTTTTGGTCCAATCTTATTATAAGTTAGCGACTTATTCTTGAGGCGAGCGAACTCTGAACGCATCTATCGATAATTCTCTATGACTCAATCGGGTATAGCTGCCGAAGTTTCAGTCACTAGATTTTGTTTTATATTTTACAAGATGAGAGAGACTCAGGGCAGATTTTCGAAATGTTATAGCCATGAAAAGGTGTATTACGAAATTATTATTTACCTATATATGCTCTTCCGAGATGTTATTGATTTTGAAGAGTTTCTTGGCAATAATGATTTCTGTACATTTAAGGTCCTGTTGAATTCAGTGCAAATATTTTCAGGGCGTGTTTTACTCATGAAACTGAACAAGTATCCTTTGAAAAAAAAAATATAGAATGATTGGACCACCCATACAAAAATATTCAAAACATGTCTCACTTTATATCGAAGGTCAATTACTATATTCTTATTTCATAAAAATGTAACGAAGTTAGAAAAGGTCTGAAGTGCCATGGCAAAATATAAGTTTCTTTAAATAGAGCCCATAAAAATATGCTCGCAAGTTAGGTAATGTTTTGCCCAAACTGCGTCGAGCGTAATGAATTTAACATGAAGTTGAACATTCATGCTTTACTTTCAATTGAAAATTATTTAGTTTTGTGAAATTGTATTTACAGCTTTAAGTCTACAATGACATGTTTGAAAATAGAAATGTTTCTATTAAGGCCGCTATAGAGCTTTTCACGAAGCCCATACAATTTTCCCTGCCAGACCTCTCGGAGCGTCATTTTGCGAAAAACATGGGGATGTTTGAATATTTTTTACAGTGATATTATGAATAAAAATAAATATATTTTTCTGCAATTAGATTAAGTACATCTTCTTAAATAACATATATTTTATTTAAATCTTTACTACTGTTATTTTTTCATACAGAAGCCGTTATAATGGCGCATTATTTTGCAAAAAATCGTACATAAAAACGTGGTATTATTCTATATTTCTGAATAAAATTGTAAAATTTTCACTGTAGACTTTGTTCTCAAATATATACTCTATTTTTTGTATAATTGATATTTTTTTACAGTGAACCAAAACTCTGAAACTCACGCTTGATTTGAGGTCTTTTCCTGAATTTTGGTATTGTCGCTTTAGATATCGCTGTTTGTAACAGGTTTAAAACTAAAATGTTAATATTTAAATTGTACATTTTTTAGATGAAGATATGCTTGATTAAATGTTCAAGTAACATATTATTTTTACATAACGGTTTTCGAGAAACTCGCATGTTTATAAAGCCAATATTTGCAAATTTGCTAGAAAAAATTGAATGCGATCTTAAGGCGAGATTGGCCTACAAACGGGGTCATACAATACAGTTTATCGTATCAGAAAGCTGATGTGTTTTTGCACGCAACCGCACGCAACGCGCTTCCGACAGCTATGGCGGGCTTTGTGTAAAGATGCTATTACAATACCTTGCAAACATGGTCCAATACAGTATACATTGCTGCTTATTTTACGGGTCTCATTATACATTATGTTAGCGCTAGTGTTTAAAAGTTAAGTACTTCAGGGCCCGTATTTCCATAGGTTTCTGATTTTGTAATGTACATTCAAGCCATTCAAGGATTTCACGGTAGCTGCCGTAGAGTGATGCTAAGTGGATGACTTCAGTACAGAGATCAGATAAAAATAGGACCTATCTAAAAATGTAGAGCTCTGTCTCGTACATAACTGGAAAGGCAATCTAAGAGTACCATGTTTACAGTACAAATAAACTAATGTTGAAGGATTCCGCATCCTCATAACGCGGAAGTTCGGCAATTTTTGAGGTTCCCCTTCCTCTTTCACATAAAATATATTTTTAAGTTTCTCTTTCTAATGTCATTATTTCGAGGAGTTTTGTCTGTTTACTTAGGTAAATACTGCACACCATCGGAACTGGAATAATCTTTCTCTCTCCATGTTTTTCATTTTTCATCTTCCTCTTCCTCATCCGCACCTTTGAGCTTGTAGCTTTCTCTTCCGCTTCCTCTTCCTCATAACAGATTCCTCAACACTTGTATCAACCAAGACAACAAGCAATGTATGCCAAGTCTTGTCCTGTCGGCAGGGTAGTGTAATCGCTGCTGTAGAGGGGCGTCACCGGAAGGTATACTTACCAAATTAGAGTTATTGCTATTACCTACAACCAACAAGGCCCTGTTTAGTGTCAACTTAATAGATAATGTTTGTTTTAACGAGTATTTACATGAAGGTACCTACCTACTTTCCTGTGATAGGCTCTTTTATCTGTTATTTATCTAATTATTGCTATTTAGTTAACAAATTTACTTTGTGCAAACATATTCTATCCTTGAAGAGATTTCAATTAGGTTTATGTGTAGCATTTCAAACACGTCCGGGAATGCCAGAGCAGGAAAAGCCTTGTAAATCAGAACTTTTAAAATACAAAGTTAAAGTGTTACACCAGTGGAAGATACAAGCCTGATGAGAAATGGGAGATTTCCATAACTTTTATTTCTTTTTTCTCAGCAGAGACAGTCGCAGTATGACACTTTGAAATTAGTTTGTGCTATGAAAAATGACTGTACTTTCCTCAATGCTGTGACGTATTTAATGTTCATGTAATGTACGACATCGGTATGGAAAAACACCTTCGTGAAATTAAATAATAGAATTTTACATTTTACGTATTTTTAAATGTTATTAAAGTCAAAATCCGCGCAAGTCATCATTTCAGTGCCTGCGGTCAGGCCCTGATCTGAATATATACCGGGAGTAAGGGAAAGGGTATAACAAGCCAAAAGGAGATCAAGGTACTCACGAAACTGAACAACTTTCCCCATGGAACATGGATCGAAATATGAAAAAAGAATTTGGTCCTTCCATAGTAAATCAATTAGCTGATCGAAGATTTTGTATGGGAGGTCCAATTTTTTTTTTTCATATTTCGATACATGTTCTATAGGGAAAGTTGTTCAGTTTCATGAGTACCTTGACCTCCTTTCGGCTTGTTATACCCTTTCTGTTACTCCCGGTATATGTTCGTCTCGTATGTCACACCAGAATCTCAGTTTTGTATGTATGTGACAGACAGCTTGGATGGGATGGACAATCTTTGATGTCATCATATTTGTACAAGTCAAACACTCAACTAAGTCCGATGCAACGGTCCAATGCCGATGCTCAATATGTCATATACCTATTGAGATAATATTGATGGATGATACCTATAAGAATCTGTGATAAAATAACGTAAACGTTTAAAAAAAACTAGGTACAACATGGTGTTATATGGTGAGATGTCTACGTGTAAAAATGGTCGAATTCCATCGCTTTTGTGTTTTGTTTGTAGGTCTATTGTGGTGTCTAGCTATCCAATGTCAATCAAAAAACGTTTTAGTCAAAATGGTTCGGTCGAAAAACGCTAAAAAAAGAAAGACGGGATAGTATTTTTTTGTTATTTGCCGACGTCAGCCACAGAGGCAGGCTGACAGCGGCTTGATAGCTCGGATTAGAAATGTATAGTCCGAGCTGAATGAAATAAAAATTGAATTGGAACCGAACCGACTACTTCATAAGCCTCTCCATTTTGCCTTTTCGTACCGTTCAATTTAGAAGAAAGGCCCAATTTCGATTAACACCCAATCGGGAAAGATATAAATTCAGAGCTTTAGAACGCTAAATCTGAGATTGCAAAATGAGTAAGTACTAAGCTACGAGTTTGACATCTATAATTATGGCATCAAAGTCAAAACTGATTGTTTTTGTTCGGCTTCTAAAATTATGAACAGTTTTCATTAAAATATAAGTAGTTTTGCAATGCCTATCTAACGTAGAAATTTTAGAATTTTCAGAGGAAAAGCCTTTTACACATTCTTATTTTGGTTATTACTTAACTTCCCCTAAAATTTAACACCGGAAGTGAGCTGCCATGTAGCGTGGATTGACTAGCGGAAGTAAGGCGAAAATCGGTTCCTTTCTGGCGAGTCGGTTAACAACTTCTAAGATTTTGTTGTGGTGTTAAATGAAGGTCAGTGAAATCGAATACGTAAATGACGATAGTGAGTAGGTATATTATATTACATTAAGTTGACTTGTACTAAAATACAGAAATATAGGTTCTACCACAGTTTCCTCTTCATTACTTTATTCTTTGCAAAATACATACGTAAGAACGTTCCATTTACTTTTACCGAAGGGCGCGAGCAATTTAGTAACAGATTGACGTCACCAAAGGGCCTAAAGAGGTATTTTCATGTCCACAAATTTGTTGCAAATTTACGATAATAACCGTGTCGTAAAAGTAGGATTTGCAAGCTTGTTGACCGGAAAATGGGGATATTGCGTGGGGTCCCAGAGGAAGCATGACCCGCGACCCGACGGCCGCACAACATACGGACTCGGTTCACGACATCCTCCTTTGTGTTTTGGGTAAGGGTTCGGTTAACACGATCAGAGGAGAATGCCTCTGATTAGGTTTCTATTCGAGTATAGTGATGTAGGTACTCTGAAAGAACCCCGAGAAGTTTTATATAATAATGCATGTTAAGTCAGTAAGCAACTCGACTATAATATACACGGCCATTTTTCTTGGAATATACCTTATTTATTAGATGGGCGGAAACAATGCCTACCGTCCATGTTACCGTAAACTTTTTTATTAACCCTTTAAGGTTCGAGCCATAGTTTGAAACTAATAGCATGTCTCGCATTTGTAATTACCCTTTTTGTTCACTGGGCCCTGTCATTAAGGGCCGGACGGAAGTATTGTTTTACTTAGATAATGGGGGTTTTATTTGCCTGTTGACGAAGGGAAGTAGTTGGAAACTGTTACAAATGGTTTTGTGAAAATCAGAACTAATATTGTAAGGTTTGGATTGGGGTCTACTTGATTTAAATTAAGTGGCTCGTTTAGTTGCTTAATTTTCAATTGTAATTACCTATTTCATGGAATATTCGAAATCGTCTCCATTTGAAATTAAAGTCGAGAGACCTAGATAATAAGTATTTTAAGCATGAACTCCCATTAAACTTGCGTGAAGGCATTTTTATGAGATATGGCCTGCTTTATTGTAATACCGACGTCCTACGTTTTTTAATGACTCTGCCATTTACTGTACGTGTAGCAGTAATAGACTGAGTGCTTTTCTGTGAAATCTCAGAATGGAACAAATAAATATGAGAGCGCACTTACTGCATGACTTACTGTAGAATTTGAGGGAAGTCAAATGCGCTTCCGAGAATTCAGTTGCGCTTCCGAGAATTCAGTTGCGCCGCTTAGCGAAAAACTGCTTGTTCAGTATGTCAGTCTATACAATGCTTGGCTCAAACTTAACAGTTGGTTGGGTGATTTTATTGCAAACTGTCAGCTACTGTTTTTTTCGCAAGTAACATTCGTAGGACTACCTTGGGAGTACCATACCAACCCATGATAAGCAGTATTGTCACTTATTAGTCTATGTGACATGGTATCACTATAGGACTGCACGCGAAACCTTTTTTTCTACTATCTTTTGTCTTTAAGTCATGTATCTCAAGGAGGGTTGACGTCTGGTAGGCGGCCGGTTGTAAAATTAAGCCAAATCCTTTGCAATACGATTTTGTGTTCAACAAAACGTGTTGCGCCAATCCCAAGTTATTGGGATAAGGGCAGGAAGATGATGTATAGTGGCGCCACTTAGTGTGGTATCACAGAGTGCTTCTAAGCGCTAGAATTATTCATTCAAAATGGAAGCACCTTAGGGCCTTGTGGGGTACTTTATGCGCGGTCTTCGTTTGTGGTTGGTTAACGATATAAGGGTCGGACCGCCAGCCCTTAGCTCAAATTCCTCGGCTACACACGCCTTTAAGACATAATCTCAAAGCCAGCGTTCTATTGATTATTTAAGGCGCCGACAATGCTAAAATGTTACATAAAACCTCGGAATACCCTACCACTTTAGGTACACACGGTACAGTTTTGATATAAATAGTATTAAAAGTATCTATACATATAATAAAACAGTAACGAAACTAAGTCTGTACATGAAATAGTTTAAAAAAAGAGTAGTTGTAGTAAATTGTGTTCAAGATGTAGATCTCGAAACAACAGCTAATTAAATTTTTGTCTGTTTGTCTGTCTGTATGTCTGTCTGTATGTCTGTCTGTTTGTCTGTTATTCTTTCACGCAAAAACTGCTGGACGGATTTTTACCAAATTCTGTTCAGTGATTGTTTATTACTCCGGTCAACATCTAGGATACATTTTACTTCGGGAAAATGTCTCAATCCCATGGGAAAATCCATTAACTGGTTCGGCAAAGCTCGACCATCCAGAAACATTTTGAACAAAGTTACTGATATAGAAACGAGGGTATATATTGATACTATTTATTTTCTGCAAAAAAAGTCGTTTCCTAATGGAAAATAATGAAAAAAAAGTTTAAAAAGTTGTTCGAGAAGAATATTAGTACAAAAGTAATTTCATAGATGTCGCTGATAGTTTTATAAAACGCGGTATCAAAATGTTTGTTTTTCTTCAAGCTATAAAAAGAGCCACTGGCGCGCGGCTAATTAACCTGTGAAATAACAAAGTTTCATTCCCATAATTTGAATTTGAAAATAATTTGACTATGTTTCCCTACGTTAATACGACACATTGGCTTTTCATTACGGACTTTGATTTTGCTCATTGATCTGTCATATGATGATGATGATCTCTCTGGGCTCCGATTTCGGGCATGGCGACCACTTCTTCTTCTGATCAAGTCGGCGATGATGCGCCTGAAGGTGCCCATTATAGCCGATTTTGGCAGTAAACTCCCGTGCACAGTGTGGGCACATAGAGTTTGTCATTGATATAATTGTAGTTAATGGCGGCGGGAGGACGGACCTCCAGTTCATCGTGTTTAGCGTCCAGATCTGCTTTACGCTGGTTCGTTTCTTTTCAAGACCGCGCCATTCTGGCCGTTGAGCTGCCAAAACCTCAAATTTAGAGGGGTCATTGTTGCATCTTTTCATGTGTCTTTTCTGAACACCTTTACCTACATACGAGGAATTGACCGCCATGCTTTGCTTTCGCTTGCCGCTAGCTCAGAAAAGTTGTAATAAATGGATTGTATTTGTAATTTGTATTTGTTGTAGAGGGTCGAAAGTCATACTTATGTACATAAAAGACTTTTGTTTGGTAATAGATAGGTACATAAAATTGATAATGATAACAGAACACGTTTCAGCAATTTTCTGTTTTCTTTCACTTTTAGATATTGACGTTTATCTGTTTAGATGTTTGTATGTATAAAACAAATAGAAATGAAGGTTATAGGGTAAAAAAATGATCCCCTAAAAGGATGGTTAGCCACTATTCTTGAAATAAGTTTGCACGTAAATCGATATTGCGTTGCGGTAAAGGAATAAGTTAAGTACAAGATGTAAAAAAGGAACTGAAAGAATTTCAAGGGGCGAACCAGTCCATGAAATTGAGCAACTTCCCCCAAGGAACGTATGTCGAAAACTGAAAAAAATTACCTTCTCTCAGTAAGACACTTAACTCTCAATGAGAAAACAAAAACAGAAGTGAAATAAGTAAGCAGAAGAAGTAGAAAGAAACAAGCATCCATCCATCGACAGTGGGTCAAGCTGTGCTTGCAAATTGACATGAAAATTATAAAGGAACATCGGTTTTGGTAGTGTAACCAACTATATCGTCAAGATGTGACTCAGGCGCTGAAACAGGAGGGGTGAAAACTTTAAAAGATACAAAAATGTCTGTATTGAAAAAGTTGTTTAGCATGGTGTGCTGCTTCTATGGCCTTATAAATTTCCCTTCATAGACAAGTAACACACACAAAACCGCGGTATTCCAGGTTTCCTGCAGGTTATTTCATCATCATCGTCATCACCACCATCATCTGCCTGCCCTTATCGTAGCGATCACGCATAAAATACTAAACATTAGACAAAGTTTGAATATGAGAACAGAAAAATAAACGTGATCGGTACCATTATGTGTAAAAAATGCATAAAGAACATGTTTGTTGTATGGGAGCCGTTTTGTTGTACGTAAACTGAGTTATAACACCCTCCAGTGCTGCTATATAGCAGCGGCCTTTCTGTCTTCCTACCCGACGGAACACCAGGAGCTCGGCAAAACTTTAAGGGATATGAAAATGAATGTATTGAAATTGTTAGCATGATGTGCCGCTTCTGTTGTCTTATAAACTTCCCTTGGCGAAACGAAGTTCGCGGGCACCAGCTAGTCTACTAATACTTTATTCAAAGCAGTTATTTCTGCCATGGACATTACAGTTTAATTATTTCTATGTGAACCTAAGTAACAGCACGTAACCTACCTACAAATATTTGGTAACTAATTTTGTATAGGTATAGTTTATATCGGGTAAAACATCATTTTCGTTCCCTTATATGAAATAAAATTTATATGACAGCATTTTAAAGTTGGGCTATTCATAGCAGAGTAGGTATCTCTTTTGTGTAGGAAAGCAGTTTGTAGCCTATTGTTCAATTTGTACGTCGAGTAAAGTTATAGCAATGAGGCTAAATGATAAATGTCTACATGTGACCAGTGGTTTCGAAAATATGAAAATTGCAACATAAATGCGAGGCGCGGAATAATAAATCTACTTTTGCTTTACATTCAGACAGTGGTGTTTTACAAAAGCTCTGCCCACGTTCACAAATTGTATTTTAATTTTATGTTTTTGTTCGTACATGCCATAGTAATAATAATAATATTTTTGCTCTGAAATATGTGTAATTAATTCACTTTTCAAAGAGAAAGTTGCTGCAAGAATTGATTTATTTACAACTGAAAATTACCCCTTTTAATTTAATAAATGAATTCCTGGACTAGCGAGTATTGCGTTCTATAAAGTAGCAATCCGATCCGACAAACAAGAGGGATTTAAAATGAAATGTGTTTGTTTCAGAGAGCAGTCGACACTGGAGCTGGCCACAATGCGACTTGTTAGCGCATTCAGCACAACAAGTCTCCAATTGAAAGGTATACCTATCTATACATACAGCATGTAAAAAAATCACTGCAAATATTTTAAGGGGTGAACCAGATTAACAACCTGAACAACTTTCCCACATAGATTCTACCTATACGTATAATTATTAAAAACACATTGGTGCTCTCATAAAAGTGTACTATCTTTTTTTACATATTTCGATTTATGTTCGTCAGGGAAAGTTGTTCAGTTTCAAAAACTAGTTCACCCATTATAATATAATATGCAGTATTTATTTTACACCTCATATAAAGCACATTGTAAAACGAAACACAACAAAAGAGTTTTAAGGAACTTTCTAGTGCCTAATTCTGCTATACTATAAGGTAAATACTACCTATTTAGCTACACACACACAGTAAAGTTTTGATATTAATAGTATTAAAAGTATCTACTACCGTGAGCCTAAGTTTTTAGGAACTTTCTAGTGCTTTATTCTGCAATAAAGTAAACAAAACGTACAAATAAATTTCATAACAAAATGCGTCCACACATGTATTAAAATACAAGCACATGCTGAACAAAAACGAAAAGGGCAACGCGCTGCATGCATACCAAACTGAGCTGTGTATTTTTAGAAAACGTCTGGTGGGTTTAGATTAAAAAATACCCTACGTCCAGTCAACTGCCGTACAAACTTTCAAGGTATGTTCTTGACGTTAAGTTAAACAAATTTTCTTTGCAACGTCTGTACAAAAGATGAACATAGAATTGGGCGTTTCTCAAAAAATTGGCCGCACAACCTGTGCATCAGTTTACGTCAGATATTTTTTATATTTATGCACCCAGCTGATAACTTTTGCCATATTCGTTTTTAAACACAGTTCTTGCACAAAGGCTATGTGTATATAATATCGCTCGAGGTATATTATATACTTTTAAACTGATTTTTACGTATATTTGGTCGCTAACCTGCGTGTCTTTTCACGATGTGCTTAAGTTTAAGCATTAAAAAAATATATTAATGCGCAAAAATAAAGTATTCTACCAAACGTTTCTATTTGCGTATATCCATAGGAGAAGAATCACACAATATAATAACCTAATATTCATTATTCATAACATAAACTACAATTTAAAGTTTTGTACGAACATTTTGTCGTTAATCTGCAAATGTGAAAACACGATCGTACCGCGGGTACCACTTCACCTCTCCCGTCTCACTCTGCAACACCCGAACCAGCCATTCACTAGCAAACATCTGCTAAGAGAAGGCCTTGTCAGTTGTTCAGATTCCGGAGAAAAGGCGAGCTATATATAGGATTCTGGAGTTTGTAACGGGTATGTAGTCGTTTTTATGCCTCTTTTATGTAAAAAACTATGCTACCCGTTGCACTCATTTCAAGTTATAATGTGTAAAATAATGTTTGCTTTAATGTGTCTAAGTGAGTAATCCTTGTACAAAATGGTTTTCCTGTGATGACGAAATAACTGCTATTTAGTCGTTAACCTGCCGGTCGTTCACCTGTCTCAAAAATGCAGGTGAACGACCAAATAGCAGGTTAGCGACAATTATCATACAAATGTGTAATTAATAATATAAAATAAATGATCTAATTCATTGCTTAATATTTTACTAATTTGATAAAAGTAGTCCTAAATTTATTAAACAATAATTTTAGAAGGGTTTTTCTAAAAAACATTGAATTGTTCATAGAGATACTTTATTATACTTATTAAAAGTTTGATTTAGTTGAAGTGCAAAAATGTTCATATGTGTGCTGTACGAATTTAAGTTACTAAATGATTAGGTATTTTGTGTTTTTATTGCTGAGAAATTACAGCCCGTACCCGTAGTCGTTAACCTGCTGACGTTACTTAGTAAATTTGTACTAAAATGTCGTTAACCTGCACCTATTTTCCTTAACCTGGCGACATTGTCATTCACCTGCCTCTCTCGTAATTTAGATTGCCCATATTTCCTAAAGTAATGAAAAAAATTGCTTCCCTCTACTAAATATGTAATAAAGAACCATTAATCTAGCTAGCAAGATATTTTTTTTCGCGAAAACACGAACTTTTTAAAAACACGCAAAAATGAAATCTTGCGGCCAATTTTTTGAGAACTGTCCAATTGGACTTTCCATATTATATGGTGTTGTCACCCTATAATTTTGTATGGGATGTCCAATTTAACTCGTTCAATTTAACTCGTTCAGCCCCGTAAACGCCCGGTAAACGTAGCCTCGACAGACTCTGTATGATAAAATGACTGCATTACGTCTTTTTAGGGATTAAGTAAAGTGTCAATGGTTTTTTCTTCACCATGATGCGTTCATTTGGAAGTAGGTACCTACTTATTATAATTTCACTTTGCAGCGTTTGAGTGGTCATAAAACTGTTGTCAGCGTTGTAATGAGCTTAACGAGTGAATGTTATGTCAGTAATTACTGTAATGGACGGTCGACTGATATTTATTTGCTACGACGGCCTCATAATAGCGCATATTTTAACATAATCATATTGTCGCATCTGCTGCAAATAATGCTGTATTTTATTTAGTTAACGATGATTGATTGTAGAATAATGTAACTTTAATTCAATCTTACAATAACTCCACTAAAGAGCCTAAGGAGGGTTTTGTGTACTGAACCCCATATCATATAAAACTAAACGTAACACATTGAAAATGTGAAAATTGAGAAATTCATTAGTGACCGCCGGGACTGGAACCCGGGACTGTGGAGTACCGTCCCACCGCTCTGCCAACTGAAATGCGGGCGTCTAGCGGACCCTAATGAATCTTTTAACCTCTTGATACTCGTCTCGAAGAGTTTCTTTTTTCAATTTTCTCGTCTTCAATGTAGGTATGTTGAATAATATTGCACTGTGAGTGCTTGAAAAATCCTAAACGTAAAAAGCCTACAGTCCAAATAAATTGAAAATTTGCGTTTAGTTTTCAAATATTGAACTGAGGTTCCTTCTTACAGCTAAACACAATTAAAGAAAATAAGCCTTTATTAAGGATGGGATAATGGCACAAAACAGAGAGTTTACAGAAGGATCACTCGACCCTACGTAGGATTTTCGCGATTGTCACTTGTTACATAGCCAGGGTTGCTACTGTCAAAAATCTCAAAGTATAAGACTATCAAAACAGCAAAATCCGATACAAGAACGTAATACTACTAATATAATACTGAGCTAATTTTAATCCAAAAAATATGACGTTCGTGGCAACCATCGTTCCCTTGAGTTCGTTACCTTGAGTTCCTTTGAGATTCCATTTTATTCTAGTTCACGTCATTAAGCGTCAAAATCACCGCTAGTACTGAATGAGGCATTTGATTTTGATTTGTGATTGTTTGATTTGTCATTGACGCTTCGGCTAAAATAATGATTCTCTTTATGTTTCATGTAGGCAATGCCATTTCTGTTAGGTAGGTATGTTTAGGTTGTTGCCTCCAAATCCGTATTAAATTACTGGACAATATTAATATATTAAATGCCAAAAACTGACTAAGTTGAGAACACTTAGGCGGGATTTATGGATTTAGGACAGATGCTTAGAAGCTGCTTATGCCGGACGGCTCGGCTTAGCAGCCGGAAGGTGACGGGACACATGAGGATCATCGCATTAGCTCATAAGCCGATATTAGTTGGAACCAAAAACCTGGTATCCATAGACGAGGCTTCCCTTTATATTGTTACAGTCAGCGCTAAACGTAGTGGACTCAATTAGTGGAGGCATAGACCAATAATAACTAGCAAAATCTACTTAAGTAGTAGGTATTAATGTCCATACAAATGAACTTTGGGAGTTCCCGTGCGTGTTCCAGGTTGGTCCCGCTTTGGAAACTAATCTTTAGGCTTTTCTTTAGCTATGCTAAACCAGGGCCTTGCTGGCCTACATACAAAAAAAATAGCAGCCGATTAAATTTTTTACTGGCCAATTTTGTTATTTTGTAATAATTCACAAATGGTAAGAGCTACAAACAAATATTGTATGGAAGATATGTTAAGCGTAAATTTCTGCACAAGCATGCCATTAATAACTTTTTCATAATCTAATAGTTTGCGAGAAAAACACCGCATAACATAAGTATTTTTCAGATGTTTTTATTTACATGCTTGCTCATGCATGTGACGCTTTGCCCCTCGATCTTTAACGGTACAAATTGTATCGAATGAAAATGTTCAGTATAATGAAAATAATACAAAATATCTCATAAGTATAGGTGGCTAGTGACATTACTTTTGATACTGTGTCTTCAGACATAAACACCTAATAATGAACTATCTATGTGTATTTTCGAAGCAGTCAATGTTCCTCCATGGTCTTTGGCTGCAAGTGGAAGATTTTCACCTGGTAACGGTACAATGACCTGCTTGAGCCGTTTATTCACTTAACTTAAGTTGGTGTGTCGAGTAACGACTTACTTATTCTTGGTAAGCATATCGAGCACGCTTTGTAATTTACTTAAGTAGATTACGGTTGATTTGATGTAATCAAATTTCAACGCTTAGACGACAAGTACGCGTTAGGTAGATATTTTTATAATCTACTAGCTGCCCATCAGCAGTTTCACCCGCTGCAACCCATCTTTTACCCCTTTTAAAGGGGTTAAAAATCGAAAATCCCTGAAACACGTACTCATTTTTTAGCTGTTTGATCTGATTGCGTGTTTTGAAACACATTGCATTTAAAAATCATAATTTTCCATACAAACTTTTAACCCCTTTTTGACCCCTTTAGAGGTCAAAAACCGAAAACCCCGGAAACACGTATTTCATTTTTTTAGCTTTTTATCTAATCGCAAATTTTGAAACAAATCGCAATTTAAAAATATTGATTTTCTATACAACTTCTAACTCTTTTTTTGCCCCTTTAGGGGTTAAAAATCGAAAATCCTTGAAACACGTATTTCTTTTCTTTAGCTGTTTGATCTAATCGCTTTGAAACAGATAGCATTTTAAAATAAAGATTTTCCATACAAACTTTTAACCCCTTTTTTACCCCTTTAGAGGTTAAAAATCGAAAATCCCTGAAACATGTGTTTAATTATTTTAGCTCTTTGATCTAATCACAAATTTTGAAACAGATCGCATTCAAAAATAATGATTTTCCATACAAACATTTAACCCCTTTTAAAATTTGAGGTAAAAATATTTAAAAACATGCCCCTTAACTTACTCTATATACTAAAAAAAACCGCATCAAAATCCGTTGAGGGGTTTTAAAGATATAAGGAAACATACATACAGACACGGGAAGGGACTTTACTTTATACTATGTATTGACTCTACATGGATCAAAACTTTAATACTATTTGTCCTACTAGTTTATTACGGAGAAAGTACCTAACCTAGTTATTATTCGACAGGAAGTACAATAAATTTCAGAAATGAAGCATATACAAATATCCTTGACATGTTTTTGTATTAAATAGGTATTCTTGAGCCAAAACATAAAAAACCTTGAACATGGAAGAAACAAATACGAAACATAAACATATTAAAGAAATTATTGTACTTAGTATCTTAGCTACGTACATTTTTAAGTTATTTCCATAACCCCCAGTGCTTGTTTGCCGTGTGGGACACCAAGTCAACAAACGACCCGATGAACCCTTGTGTCTGAGATTTCAACCACTTACCTACTACTACAAGGACGCTTCACAAATAATGATTGTGTAACCTTTTATTTTCATCTCTATTGTAAAGTATTTTCTATCTGAACTTGAATACATACGAACGAACCACTTTGGCTGTATCTGCCGGAAATATAATTAGGTGGTTTAGCCCACAAAGAAGGATCACAACCTTGTAAGCCAGGTTGCCTTTTGGCTAGGAGAGGAGACAGGAGGCGGAGGCACTGAGCCACTGAGCTACTGAAGATGACGATAAGGCACGCCCCGACGCTCTATCGGCTGATTGCACAACCTTTCAAACTTTACGGCTTTAAGGTTACAGGAAAATATTGATTTTCGTAATCTTTCCTGCTACAAAGGCACGTACCTAGTACTGTAGATTATGCTAGGTACAAAGCTTGCCGAAGAAATCTCGGGAAATGATTTGTTATGGATATAAGTACTTGATTTTAAAGAGGTTGCTTGGTTCCAATAGAAGGTTTGAAAAATAAGTATACAAATTAAAACCCTTAAAAATTATTTCAATGATGCCGTGTGGTGCCGGCTTAGATTAGCATCACCCCATATCTTTCCCATGGGTGAACGTAAGAAGCGACTAAGGGATTTGAGAGTTGATGTGTATTGCAATTTTAGGCGACAGGCTGACAACTTGTCACAATGGTGATACACAGTCTTCTGAATGACTCTCAAACTTTTGTCAGACGTGGTGTAAGTGGCCGTTTTTTACAGCCTTGTACGCTCTGCCTACCCCGCAAGGGATATAGGCGTGATATATGTATAAAGTTATTAAAAGCAGTATTATTTATTCACGTTTGGTTACTTCAAAGTGAAAATTATCCGACAAATCATATGACGAGTTGACACCCTATTCATAACTTGGAGCGTCCGGCGGACAGCCGAAATTAAGTGAATTAATATTGTAATTAATGCTTCGCGGCCATTAATGGGTCAGCCAGGGGCGTACAGGGCCTTAAGGCGGGAAGCTACGCCTTAATTAATATTTACTGCCAAGTTACATCATTTTCGGCTCATAGTGATTTGACCTTGATAAGTATTATTAGATGAAACCGGGCCGTGTGATGCCGGCTTATAATAGCATCACCCCATTTCTACCCGTGGGCGTACAAGGCGACTAAGCGATTGATCCAACCACAGAGCACCAAAATGTCATTCGCGGCCCCGCTGCGCGAAATAGGTTTCATTTGTCTATGGATCCAACGAATAGGCAGTAGTGTTATCTGAGAATGCAAAATCTAGCACTGCGCTCGCCAATCCGCTTGCCTAGCGTGGTGAGTATGGCAATATCTCCCAATTGGGGGAGTGGAGTGGAGTGGAGTGGGGGTGGCTGTCATCATCATCATTGGCCTCATACGTCTGTGACAGACGATTTATTCAGTGTCTGAGGCAAGATTTTTCATGGCTGTATAAGCCGATACGGGAGCGGCATGACTTTCCGCACGCTCTACAAACGAAGGTGGAATTAGAGACTGGCACATGCATGTTTAGATGTCGTTTTTGCCTTTTGTTTGCGAGACCAGCGAACCAGGCATCATCGTGAGCTTTACGCCCATCAAACACACGCTTTCGCCATACATCCCTATTCTCAGCAAGCTTCTCCCAGCTTTGATGGTCGATGTCAAACGCAGCCATGTCCCGTTTGGCGCAATCTTTGAAACGTAGCATCGGTCTTCCAACTCCTCTTTTGGCGTTAGCTACGGCGCCAAGTAGGACACGCCGCGGTAGACGCGAAGGTTCCATGCGGTACACATGCCCTAGCCACCGCAATCGTCTTTGCTTAAGCAAAGCGGTAAAGCTAGGCAGCTGTGCAATTTCTAGAACTCGCTCGTTTGTGACTCTGTCCTGCCAAGTTATATGCAAGATGTTTCTTACGCAGCGCATATGAAATGTGTTGAGTCGACGTTCTTGTTTTGCGTACGAAGTCAAGGTTTCAGCTCCATACAAGAGTATGCTTAGAACGCAAGTTTGGTAAACAATTATCTTGGTTTTGTGGTCAGGTGTTTATTATTCCATACTCTTGTACTGAGCCTGCCGAACATGGTCGCCGCTTTGCCGATACGAGTATTGATCTCAGCATCGAGGGTGAGATTGTTCGACACAGTCGACCCCAAGTAGCAAAACTTGTCAACTATGTTCAAGGAACGCCACCGAGCAAAATACGTGGTGTTTCTCCACCTTGAGCTAGCACTACTGTTTTTGGCATTAATGGACATTGAGAACAGAGAACAAGCGTGGGAAAACTTATCAACAATGTCTTGAAGCTCACTTTGAGAATTAGCAACGAAGGCTGCATCGTCAGCGAACAAAGGCTATCGACGAATAAGTCATCGCGGTTACGCTTTGACTTAAGAAGCGAGATATTGTACAGCTTCCCGTCAGCCCTAGTGTGCAGGTGTATACCCTGTTGGTCATCGCCGAAAGCAACTTTAAAAGCAATGAGAAGAAAATACCAAACAGGGTAGGAGCCAACACGCAGCCTTGGCGAACACCTCTACGCATTTCGAACGGCTCAGATGTATTGCCGTTAAAAACAACAGATCCTTTCATGTCCTCGTGGAAGGATTTAATGAACTTAGAAGTTTTGGAGGGCACCCGATGTTTAAAAGTGCAGTATAGAGTCCTTCCCTGCTCACGGTGTCGAAGGCTTTGTTAAGATCGACGAACGCCACAAACAGAGGTGTTTTCTGCTCTCTACACTTTTCCTGCAATTGGCGAAGTGTAAAGATCATATCTGTTGTGGAACGTTGGGCGCGGAATCCACATTGCGATTCGGGATATACACTATCATCAAGTTTCTGGAGTCTTATTAAGACTAACCGAGCAAATAATTTACCTACTATACTTAAAGGGATATTCCACGATAACAGTTACAGTCACCGCGGTCACCTTTGCCTTTGTATAGGGTAATGATGTTAGCATCGCGCATATCCTGTGGTATATATCCGCTTCCCAACATTTACACAACAGATTGTGCAGGATGGGTAATATGCACTTGAGCCTGATAATTTCGGCGTGGGTACCATCGTTTCCAGGTGATTTTCCAATTTTAAGCTGCTTTACAGCCTTGTGGTACTCCCTTATGGTAGGAAGATCATCTAACTCAGTCCAGGTAGCTAGTTTTGGCATGCAATCTGCAGCTTCTGGCATTATGTTCACTGGTTCTGAGTAGAGACCAACATAATGTTCTACCCATCGTTCGAGTTGGCGTTGAGCATCCGTAATAACAGTGCCGTCCGCTTCTTTAAGGGGGCTGTTTTTAGGAAAAGGACCAAGGGCCTTTTAATCCCAGCGTAAACACCACCAAAGTTTCCCATATCAGCGCATGATTGAATGCTTTGACAAAGCTCGGTCCAGTATGCATTTGCGAAGTACCGTGATGTGCGTTGTAAAGCTGATTTTGCATTCGATAGGTCGATACGCGTCTTTTCGGATGGGTTAAGGCGATGTTTTAGCGCAGCTTGTCGTTTGGACTCGAGCAGAGGTGTAATGTGTTCGAGATTTTCAGCGAACCAGTCCTGGTTTTTTGCTTTCTGATGACCGAAAGCCGTACCGGCTACTTCTGTAAGTAGCTTCTTTACTTTGCCCCATTCCTCCTCTATCGGAGCGTCTACATCCCAGGTGGCAACTTCGTCGCGTACCAGCTCTTCATACGTTTGGACCACCTCATCGTCTCTGGTTTTTTGGAAGATCGAGCTTCTTCCTACCAGGCAATTTGGATGAGTGGATCTTTGTGTGAGCGATAGCAACTTGTGCTGCCCCCCAGGAGTGGTCTGTGTCACAATCCGCGCGGTGAAAGGATCTCGTGTGCAGGGTCTCGCGGAGATTTTTTTTTGGTAAGGATAAGGTCAGTTGATGCCAGTGTCCAGAACGAGGATGTTTCAGGACACTTTGCGAGTTGATTTGCCTTTAAAGTAGGTATTGGTAACACACAGTAGGTGTTTAGAGCATAGCTCTAATAAACGTTGGCCGTTTTCATTAATCTTCCCTATACCGTGGTTACCTATACAATCTGGCCAAGCACTGCCGTGTGGTGCCGGCAGAGTAGAATAGCACCACCCCTTCTCTTCCCGTGGGGGTCGTAAGAGCCGACCGAGGGATTTATTCCGACCCAAGTGGACCAGGGTCCTGGAGAAGGAAAACTCCACACTTAAACCCGGAATGGGGTCTCCGTCAGGTGCGATTAACTCATATATATCGTGCGGCAGACTCCTGCAGCCGACCTGGCTCCGCACGTATCGACTCGTCGTTCCTGTGGAGTCAGCCAGGAAGGCCGAGAGGGTGGCGCAGGTCCTGGGCAGCCCTGCGTTTTCCATAATTGCGTCCCAGGCAACGCAGTGTCTGTGGAGAGGAAACTTCACCCGCGTCTCGCGGATAACAACACGGGAAGTGGCAGTGACCGGTTATAAGTCTGCACGTATGGGCGTAAGTGCGGGCGCCAGGGGTCGCTTCCGTCAGTGGGAGGGTCCATCGTAGACCCACTGATCAGTTACCGCCCGCTCCAAGTTGGGCAGCCCCCAACCAATAAGGTACTGATCCGCCCCGGTGCTGGTTTGCTCTTTTAGGGTGTAGAGAGCACCAGCCTCAACTGGACAATCGGCGCCGTTACATTGTACACCTGCGACTAACAGGCATAAAAATATTACAAACCAACCCCGCTTATCCATGCGATTTGCAACATGGAATGTCCGTACTATGAGGACAGGCCTCCCTGACACCTGTGGAGGTTCTTCTACTGACGCACAAGATCTGCGTAAAACTGCCGTAATCGACGCCGAACTACACAGACTGAACATTGCTGTTTGTGCTTTACAAGAGACCAGACTCCTGACGAGGTTCCTTGCGTGAGACACATTATACATTCTACTGGAAAGGAAAGGACAGCAGCGCTGTGCGCAGTATTGTGTTGGCTTTGCCATACGCAACGACCTCTTAACATCTATAGAGGCTCCTTGCGGCATCTCGGAACGCATTATGTTGCTGCGATTGAATACGGACCATGGTTACGTATCACTGATTTCTGCTTACGCACCAACACTACCCTCAACAGATGAAGCCAAAACACAGTTTTATGACCAGCTCGACCAGACTCTACGCGGGTTAAAACCATCTGACCGCTTATATATTCTGGGTGGCTGTAGTGGTAGAAGAAACCTACAAGTTGGAGTGTTTTGACCTTTCTATAGAACTATAAAAGGAAAATTAGGTTAATATACCCACGCTCTACTTTAGGTTCTAAAACTACTTATGTATGTATTACTTACTTATTAAATAGGTCGTAGCAAAATAAAACTAATGATTACTAGTTATTGATATCTATGATAACAAATCCAAAGAAATTTCCCTATAAATATTACATAGCATAACCCAGAAACAACTAAAAGTAAAATAAAGACAAAAGTAAATTTCTGTTTATATTTTCTCCATCAAAATTGTAGTTCAACTCATTTCATGCACAAAAGCTAAATAAAAACTGTAGCTGAACATAGCCGTTCTAGTAATAAACTACTGAAATACCTCACTCCGCCCCGAGTCGTGTAAACCGTAGCTACACGCTACGAGCTACGAGCTGTAAGCTACGGAGTTGCTACGTGTAAGCCTGTTCTAATAGTTTATAAACTCTAGCTTTAGATTAAATGCAACGTTGTGTGATATCTTTGTAGGTTTCATCACGATTTATAGCGTGATAGAATAGCAGCATAAATTAGTAAGATTACCTAGCAAAACCTCATAAATTCACTTCAATACATACACATATAAATACAAAGTATAAAATGAAGTCGATTTTTGCGTTTCTCTGCCTGTCTATCATTTGTAGAATTTGCAAACTCCTCTTAAACCACGCAACGGTTTTGCATGTGGTTAGTATTAGTTATGAGTGTTTCAAGACAAAGATTTATATGTATCGCCGGGAAATTGAGTTGGAGCGGGTGAAACCGCTAACGGGCCGCTAGTAGATAGTATAAAATGAAGTCGCTTTTTGAGTTTCTCTGTCTGTCTGTCGTGGAATTCGCTAACTCCGACTTAAACCACTCAACGGATTTTGATGTGGTTTGTTTGGATAGAGTGATTCAAGTGGAAGGTTTATATGCATAACATAGACCGAGAAAACGCTTTTTCCCGCGGGAAAATGAGTTGCAGCGGGTAACACCGCTGACGGGTCGTTAGTAATTTATATAAAAAATGTTTTACGAATAGCTTTTTTATAATTTAGGCACTATAATGATCTTCCATCTAAATAAATAATATACAATTTTACTCTAGATTTGACGAGAGTTTAAATCAAGGTTTTAAGTTTATATCTTGTCATATATCTATGATGTAAAATCACATAGAACTTGTAAGCTAACGAGTTTTCGTTTACTGGGCATATTATTTTTAGAAAGCGCTGCCTATCAATGCCGAACCCAATGATTGATATCCGCTTTCCACGATATCCAGAATTTGATAAATAGTGCAGTCACGATACTGAATTAAGTAGGATAGTGTTCTATTGAATATATGAAAATATTTTTATTTGTGCTATATTATTATTAACTAGCGGCACGTTACCGGCAACTCATTTTCCCGCGGGAAAAAGGCTTTTTCCTGGCATGTGTTACCTGTACATCCACTACACAAACCTTCCTCCTTAATCACTCTATCTATTGCATAAAACCGCATCAAAGTATAAATGGCTTCATTTTATACTATTTATTGATAAAGGGGATATTTTAAAAATAATCACTTAACAAAATTAGCCATGAATAAAAAATTAGCACAATTTGCGATTAACTCTATAATAAGTTTAAGATTATCAAAATAAAAATAATATCCCACCCAAAACATAAATGTGAAAGGCTGCCAAGTTCGATAATATTGGAATGTGTTTGTATTTAAAACTCTTGTACTGTTTCACAATATTGGAATGCTTCGCCTATAAAAGAAGTGAGATCTAAATAAGTACCAAGTTCCATACACAGACCTCAGTTAAAAATAGTTACAGGAATGCACACTTGATTTTTCGCAGTTTGGAAATTACTTACCAAACTGCGGAAAATCAAGTGTGCATTCCTGTAACTATTTTTAACTGAGGTCTGTGTATGAACAGTACTATTTAGATCTCACTTCTATAGGCAGCATTAATATGTGCAATACAAAGTTTTTAAACACATCCAATATTATCGAACAACAGCCTTTCACATTATGTTTAGGTGAGATATCATTATTTTTGTAAGGTTTATTTTCTTTTTCTTATGATTAAGTTAGGTAGGAAATATCTCATTTATACTTTACTTTGACTAAATACAAACCTTCGTATCGAATTTTAGGTCGGTACGACGATTGGAAGATATAGATAAATTTTGTTTTAGTTCCTTAGGGGTATGAATTTACACCTTCATTATTTTTAAAACCGACTCACACTTGGCCATTTTCAGATTTTTTCCTTTACCTTGACCTAAAGACCTACCTCCATGCCAAATTTCAAGTCAATACGACCATTGGAAATGGTCTAGGTTTTTGATGAGTGAGTCAGTCAGTGAGTGTATAGTAAAAATAGCGATTTTCTGACGTCAATATCTCAAGACCTACAATAGGTACATTAATGAAATTTTGTATTTTAGATAAGTAAGTAGATCTCGACAGATACTAGAAATTTCATATGCGTAGATAAAATAGATTTTGAGTTATAGGTGGGTCGAACTTGGCCCGAAATGGTTCGTGTAATATAACCCACGGCCGGTGTGTCGCTTTTTTTGCTCGAACTTGGCGGACACACTGCCGTGTGTCTAGATTGAGCTAGCTTTCCATTATAGTGGCGTGTTCACCGGTAATATTTTCGCCGAGATTGCTGCACCGTTCACACTTTCGCATAGAGAATCAGGTTTATGTGTGACTAGCTGCCCGTCAGCGGTTTCACCCGCTGCAACCTATTATTCCGCGGGATTAAAAGCATTATTCGCCAAGAGATGTCGCTGTTAGTTTTCGACGAAAACGTTTAAAACGCGAATCGGCTCAGTCACGCCACCTATTTCAAAAATATTGGAAAATGCGTGATCCCGTGGGAATGAGACATTTTTCCGTGGTAAAAAGTATCCTATGTGTTATTCCAGATGCCCTTTTATATTTCTGCAAAGTTTCATGTCAATCTAATCAGCCGTTTTTGCGTGATGTCGTAACAAACACACACACAAACATCCGCCTTTATAATATTAGTAGGATAAAGAGCGGAGAACTTGGCACGTTGTTTTACGAGCGGGTTTATGTAAAACAGAAAGAATCGCGGATCGCGTGTCGTACCCACGATGCGCCAGATATAAAACTCAAGCGCACGATAACTGCGCGCGATAAACTGAGGTTAGGAGTTCATTTTAAAATGTCA
Organism: Phthorimaea operculella; assembly: GCA_024500475.1. Lineage (NCBI taxonomy): Eukaryota > Metazoa > Arthropoda > Insecta > Lepidoptera > Gelechiidae > Phthorimaea > Phthorimaea operculella. The sequence continues at coordinate 704,632 of JANFCV010000138.1, read as the reverse complement.
CAATAAATAAAATTATATCTTTTGGTATAAAAAACAAGGGTTTGTGCAGTCTTAGCTTGAAATGAGGGCAACCTAGTGTAGGAAGTTACCCAGTTTAAACACTGGATGGAGAGAGTATGTGTAGTAAAGCCCACTATATTAAGTACAACAGCGCAGAACTAATGTCTACCCTTTGTTATCTTTTGGCTACTCATAAAACCAGCGTGGCCAATAAATTTATTTATTTGCATTGTTTGAATTCGCGACCTAATCTTTATATAATTAAAAAACCGAGCCCTCAAATGTCACACAGCTATCTCTCCTCGCGGCCCCCGCGTTCGTATCAGCAGCGTGCAGTATGTAGGCCCACTAATTCCTGCCATGCATCACCGCCCCGCTATCGCTTCCGACGGTGTTTGCAGCCAGGCTGGCCCAGCAAACAAATGTAATCTATGCAAGCCGAAGTGAACGAACTTTATACAGTCTACGGTTGTTTGAACCCGACTCCACTGCGGCAACTATTATCGCAATCTAGAATTTGCATAAACGAACGAACTAAAAGCAAAGTGCACCTTTGAATTAACAAGTTTGGCGCGGCATGATTTGAGTGGAGTTAAATTGTATTTGTTGGTGTATTCGAGACTCCGCAGAGACTGGATCAGCAGTAGAGATGAAAATTTCTGAAAGTTTCCGAAACTTTGAAAGTTTCGAGGTAATTTTCAGGTAATTTACCCGAAAGTTACTTGAAAGTTTCCTCGCGAGGAAGTTTTCAAAAATGTCTTTTCAACGTAAAAAGTTAGTGATAATAAGTATGTCTAAATGAAAATAAGGTTAAAAATTAGTATTTTGTATGTTATTTATTACGTCATTTTTTTTCTTAAAACTGGTTGTTTCAAACTTCCTTCCTTACTTGTTTACCTCCCCTTTTCGAATTAAAAACATCTAACCGGACTTATTATGTTTCCTGTTCCATGAAAACTGTAGATACCAGAAAAAAATTAAGCAATATTAAGTTAATAATTAATATTACAACTGTTTTCTTAAGGTAAATAATCATTTTGAAAACTTCCTCGCCAGGAAACTTTCAGGTAACTTTCAGGAAACTTACCTCAGAAAAGGAAAGTTTCAAGGTAATTTTCATCTCTAATCAGCAGACGAAATTACCTCAACTATTCATAGCAGACAGTTATTTTAAGACACAATTTTACTTTACAAATATGACTGAACTGAACATCTATTTTTAAATCTTCTTCATTTTCTACTCTATTGAGAATGAAAAGGTATACGGACCACGTTCCAGGCAAAGGTGGATTCGTGACATGAACGAATGGACAAAAATAGCAAAAATGCAGTCCGGAACCGAACCGAACCTGCAGGAACCGATTGAATTCACAGTATTGAATTTGAGACAGAACATTTATTTCGTTGAACACAACAATCGTATCGTGTTAAAGCTCGCAGTTTTCTATCAGTCAATTTACAATGTATTTTCAATCAAATTGGATTTATTTTTGACAATAGCTTAATTTTTTATCATTCTTAACATCGTACTTCAAATACATATGACGAACTTTTCCAGCTAATATATCTTTTAACTAGGAAAGTAGCTCATAATAATGGACTAGTTGAAAGTTTAACTCTTCAGTATTTCATAAAGTTCTCAAGTACGATTATCGTAGTTCGATTTTTAATAACCTTTCTAGAAACTTTGAACTCGCTTAAATCTTCTTTATACTCTTCTACTTCACAGATAAGTTGGCTAGTTCTTTCAAGATATTTATATGCGAAAATGTATTTTACATTTTCCCTCTTGGTATTACCAACAGGTTTGCATTTTATCTCCACCGCTGCGTTCGTGCAGTTTGCATGTTTCACGTTTTCATGTATTGTTGTACAACTGAGAGCTTTTATACTTCAGTAGTCACGTCAGCGGGTATTAAAAAGTAGATATATTCGTGTTGTATTTACTTAAACTCACGTGTATACCGTATAAGAGACTTGGACTTAAATTGAATTGTCTAAATGTTCTTTAGTTCGATTATATCAGACTATGGCTAAAGTAATGTGGCCATGAACTTCATATCGGGTAAACTTATGTCATGATATTAGTGATTTAAGGTCAGACAGATATATTTAATGAAATATAAGTTATCATAATATGATACAATTAACTCATCTAAACTCAGATAGAATTTTCTTCTCGTTTCGATGAACGCATATCTGAAAATCAGTTGAAAAAGTAGCTTACCGAGTTATAAACTTTTGTGGTTTTAAATATTATTATTTGAAGACCGGATAATTGATATAATCTAAAATAAGAATGCACTGCCAATAGGAAGCTAGCCTACTGTCACTTTTCTTTGCTGTAACACAGCCCTACCGTAGTAGTTCGCGACTCGCAACTCGCCTCACTTCACCGTAACGAGTTTACGAGTGCCCTTTTATAATATGTAGTGTACAAAGGCAAGCTAGCCTACTATCATTTTTGTCCACTATGGAACTGCCTGACAGTAAAAGACACTGCTCTCAATAATAGCTATATCAACAAGCAGTTTAGGTACTGCCAATGGCAAGATAGTCTACTGCCACTTCTCTACCCTGAGATGGAGGCCTACAGAAATAGTTCGTGGCTCGCTTCACCGTAACGAGTCCACAATAAAATTGCTCTTTTACTATTATGTTGTGTACTAGAAATGGCAAGCTAGCCTACTGCCAATTGTCTGCCCTGTGACGGAGCCTTACCGAAGTAGTTCGCGGCTCGCAGCTTGTCTCAATTCAATCCATGACACTTCTTTCAGGGGCAATAAAAGCCGCATCTTTAAGCAATACATAGACACTTGCAGGAGTAAGCTAACCTACTGCCACTTGTCTGCCCTATGACGGAGCTAAACCCAAGTACTTCGCGGCTCGCAGCTTGTCTAGATTCAGTCCAAGACACTTCTTTCAGGGGCAATAATAGTCGCATCTTTATCCAATACATAGACAATTGCAGGATTAATCTAACCTACTGCCACTTGTCTGCCCTGTGACGGAGCCTTACCGAAGTAGTTCGCGGCTCGTAGCTTGTCTCGATCTAATCCAAGAGTCTTATTTCAGGGGCAATAAAAGCCGCATTTTTAAGCAATACATAGACACTTGCAGGAGTAAACTATCCTACTGGCACTTGTCTGCCTTCTGACGGAGCCTTACCGGAGTAATTCACGGCTCGCAGCTTGTCTAGATTCAATCTTCTTTCAGAGACAATAATTGCCGCATCTTTAAGCAACACATAGACACTTTCAGAAGTGAGCTAACTTACTGCCACTTTCCTGGCATGTGACGGTGCCAAACTGAAGTTTTTCGTGTGGTCTCGATTCAATCTAAGACACTTATTTCAGGGGCAATAATAGCCGCATCTTTAAGCCATACATAGACACTTGCAGGAGTAAGCTATCTTTAGACGCAGGAGTATGCCAGTCTACTGCTACTTTCCTGCCCTGTGATGGAGCCCAACCGAAGTAGTTCGCGGCTCGCTTCGCTCGTCTCGCTTCACCGTAACGAGTTCACGAGTGCTCTTTTATTAAAACCCGCTACCCTTATCTCGGCGTTACGAGCGAGAAATTAATTTGTTAATCACCAGATAGGTGCGCGCGGCGCTCCGTAAACATAGTAACACCGCTACACCATATTGCGTTTATACAAGGTTTAGGGTGAAACACAGCCAGTAATATGACGTGTCTATGGTCTCCTCGTACAATTAGGTATGATATTGCTATAATTTTTGTCATACTTTTGTGTAAGGAATTGTAGGAATACACCTTAGTTTTGACGAGTTGCAAAATTTTGAATTGTTTGAATATGACATCAAACATTTTTCATGCAAGTGGTCATAACTACGTTTAGTATGAGATAATATGACAAATTTCGCAACTCATCCAAACTAAGGTGTATTTCTACAATTCCTTACACAAAAGAATAAACAAAGTTATAGAATGTCATTCCTATGATGTCCTATGACAAAAAATGGATGATAGGTAAATAGGTTATTTTGTGATATGATATGTTATGCCTACCTGTCACAGAAAATAAACATATGTATATTTTCTTTTACACCCTGTATGAAAATGGGTTGGGCTTTGCCTATCCACCTACGCAAGGTACCTGTCTGTTTAGTTGATAAGGAAGCTCATTATTGAAATGGATGTGTTTTTGATTGTTCCAATAGGATTATGTAGAGCACGGAACGTGATTATTGAACATAGAGGTTGTACAAACATTACGCTATTTTAGTTGATATTGTTACCATGCTTTTACACGTTGGTATCAATTGTCAAAGTATTTCATTAAATCTGTATCTCTAATCTAGTAATCAGTTACGATACTGCTACGATGATACTAAAACATAATAAGAAATAGGAGAAATATAAGAAGGGTAGGTAGATAATAACTTTAGTTGCCTACTACGCAAGAGAAACCCAACAAGGAACTAACTAAACTATTCCCCACGAAAGTCCACACAAAGTTTGGTCATCAAGAAACAGTCTCCGTCTCTCCGACAGCGCAGCATCAGGGAGTATCTTAATAAGGCAACAATGCACGTCCTAGAAGCTAAATTTAATTTGCCAGTCGCTGAACGGCTCTCAAACAGCGCAGACCAAGTTCCTAGGCCGAGCAAGTTCGGAGTTCGCCGCGCAGACAGGCACTTGTTATCCGAGGCACAGAATACGGAAATGCTAGTTTTGGGAGTGCCACTCTCTTCTCATTAATTTGACTGACGAATTTTCCGGGCAAGTGAGCTGCACTCATTAAAACTCTTCAGTTGTTTCGATGGTTCAAGTTGCAGAAATGCTTCACTACGGTGAAAGCATTACTGTGGTTACGTATAGGGTCTATAGATATTGGTAAAGATCCCTTGAGCCTTCATCGTCTGATCCTATCTAGATCTTAAATACCAATTAATTTTCTTTTTGTAACGAAATGAAAATAAAATTTTACATGCCCAAAATTCAACTACAGCGGACGCTGCTTTTTTTTAAAAACCAAATAGAAAAAAAAATGTATCCCTGTTTGGGCAACCTATGAGAGAACATGAACTAAAATCGTTCTATACGATGATGCATATTAATTTAAACTTGCTATTCTCAAAGTTAAGGCCATTTCCATCTAAACCATTTCTCTTTTGTAAGATCTCCACCCTTTCGTAGCATTCATTCATTATCTAGACAATTCGTACGTAGTTTGAATAATAAAGCTTTTACTTGGCGAGAGCTTTAGGAATTATTTGCGACAAGACTTCTGCCCGTTCCAGCAGACTCGTAATTAAAATTAGACCGAAAATTATTAAAACAGATGCGTTCGGACGCACTAATTTTAAGTATTTAATAAAGGCTTTGTCGCATAATTTTAGTTTTACTAAATAAGTAATTAAGTATCTATGATTTGGTTAAAGTCAGTATGGAAAACCTTTATAACTGTAGGGTGTTTTACTAGTGACCTATAGTGACAACTGAGAACCGGCTGGTGACAAGGAACCACTTTTCCCAAGAAACACAGGTCAAAATATGAAAAGTTTTCGCTATCGGTCACTCATTAGTAAAATTTCACCCAGTATTTGTTACACCTACTCTAAAACACATTTAAGACTAGCGGTGTCATTATGGGATCCGAAATTCGATTATAAAATTTTCACACTTTTGAACCCCATTTCCTTAGTCAATTTAGTCCCCGAATAACACACAATCTTCTATTTTCAAAACCTCCGTCCATGGGTCAAATATCTAAATGTATTTTTTTGAAAACTTGCAAAGTTTTTAACTGCAAGTTGGATTTGAACCTGCGACTTTCGCTATCTGTACTGGTGACGCCTCCCTCATCCGGGCTACCATGGCTCAATCTTAGCCTGCGGAATTGAGCAAGTGTGATGGAAACTTTTGCATGTTTTCTAAAATCAAATATACCCACACGATGAAATACATAAAAATTTGATATTGAATCAATACAATTAATCTTCAACCAGTCTTTATGATTCGGTATTTAGGCATGATGCCATCGTAAACGATATTTGCGTTATATATTTACGATATATAGGTACGGTAAACGGTATATTTACGATAGTTCAAAGACGGATTTCGCAGAAATAGAATACGACATCAAAGTGTCATAATAAGTATGTCATACTCATACAATTCCTGATAGTTGAGGTACTTGTGCTTGTATGATGCCATGGTAAACGATATTTACTTATTAAGACACTTTGATGTAATATTCTAGTATTTCTACAAAATTCGTCCGTGAACTATTCGCGTACCTGTCCTGAGTTTTCCGACCCCAGAGTCGCGAAAGCACATTTCCTCACTGACGGGAGACGTTATTAAACGTAAGTAAATATGTCACTCCATCGAGCTCGCTCATGTAAATTGCCCGCGTGTAATGAGAGTGGGACGAGCGCGCTTACGGAGATGTGTTACAGATAAAGATATACCTGAGCATGTATAGCTAATGGAATAGGCATTATGGTGGTACGCATAGGGGCAAGCTTCACAGAATAGACGAGCAATGCGACGCGTAACATGACAAGCGATCGTCAGCCGTTATCGATGCAACGCGCGTCTTAAGTGTGTAGCTTTGTATCTTCTGTTTGATACATTTTATATGTAAACGGCTTCAAGCGTCGCACGTCTCATGCCTCCGACGATAACTTGTTTGACAGATGCCATCTTACGTCTCACGTTTCCTCTATGAAGACGTAAGACGTCGGATTAGGATTACACCAAATAATTAAAATAAATAATACCTACCTGTACGTGTTTCAGGTGTTTTTAATATTTAACCTCTAAAAGGAGTAAAACGATTTTATGAAAGTTTTGAAGGAGCTTAAATCACGGCTGTAGCATTTTTCACATGTTAACCCTGAAATTGGTTAAAAATTTGGACGAAAAATAGTGGTTTTTAAATGCGACGTTTTTCGAACTTTGCGATTAGACCAAACAGCTACAAACCGCGAGTGAAACCACGAGCATCGAGCATGGGGCATCATTTCAGCCATATCATTTCTGTTTGAAGCATCCAATTTCTACAGGTAAGATGACACTGATACCCAGCCAAGTGGCTTGTAATTTATTCAAACGTCTGTGGCAGTTTGGTGGCAGCGAGGCCCTGATGACTGGTATAAACGTAAACGCCCTCGTTCCTCCTTATTTAAAGCTGAACTTGAATCGATTACGGCGGGGCGGCGCAGTGTGTTATTATTATTAGGGTTATCAAAACTAGAGACTATTGAATGATGTGCATTGTATGTTTTATACTTTGTATTTCGTCCCGTTTTTTCAGTACTGTTTGCTACTGAGTTTAGTCAACGCTGTTTTTTGTTATCCACAAATAAGTAGTGGATACTTTTCCTTGTATTTTTGTGACAGCGAGCCGAAACACGCGTTTTTGGATTTTGTTACTAAGTTCAGATACAAAAAGACAATCATTGCATTTATAAACTTGTATTTTATCTTGTTTTTTTCGGTACTGTTTGCTACTGCGTTTAGTTAACGCTCTTTTTTGTTATCCATGAATAAGTAGTGGATACTTTTCCTTGAATTTTTGTGACAGCGAGCCGAAACACGCGTTTTTGCATTTTGTTACTAAGTTCAGATACAAAAGGACAATCAAGTTCAGATACAAAAGGACAATCATTTGGTAAAGAACCAGTATCTTACAACCCTAATCGTAATGTGTACGTTTAGAATAATAATAATTATTAGAATGAAGCGTGACTTGACTGTAAGCAACACAAGCTATTGAGCTGTACAACCACCATTGAAATTGTACTACGATTAGGAGTTCCAACAATATCTAAAAGCCTATTCAACCTCCAAAGGGGTGATTAATTTTTTCCTAAAGAAGATATTCGTATAGTTGTTAGTATTTACATGCTATATATTATCTAGACTACATAAGTGTAGATACTATGTACTTTGGTACTTACTTTATGAAACTCTTGAGCTAGAATAGATTAATGGTTCGAATCCCAAAAGTTATCAGTAAAATATACTTGTTTGACTTCTTTTATTGCGATATTGGATAAAAGGGATGGATGGATAATCTATTTCTCTTCCTGATTGGATGTCATAAGTAGGCCACTCTCGAATGTCACAACATATAAGGAAAAATGTTACAACTACTGGACGTATTAGATCTATGATGATTCCTTATAGGTAGTTGGTTTGTCAGTTATATTGGTGATACGTGAATCAATTTGATTAAAGAGAGCTAAGGCTAATAACAAACTAAGGCCCGTATTCTAGAACGTATCTCAAGCACTGATCTAGTTTTAAAACTAAGTTTTAAGTAGGAATTTGATTCTAGAACGCCGCTTAAAACTTGATTCACGTGATCAGCGCTCTAACGTGAGAGATAGGTACAACACACATACATATATCACGCCCATATCCCTTGAGGGGTAAGCAGAGCGTAAACGGTTGTTAAATCGTCCATTTACACCACGTCTGACAAAAGTTTGAGAGTCGTTCAGAAGACTGTGTATCACTATAGTGGCAGACTGACGCCTAAAATTCTAATATACATCAACTCTGAAATCCTTTAGTCGCTTCTAATGACACCCATGTGAAAGATATGGGGTGATGCTATTCTAAGCCGGCACCACACGGAAAAGCCGGCACCATATGGCAAAGATCTGAGATACGTCGTAGAATATGGGCCTAAATGTTGGCTAGCGTACAGAAGTTTGTTCTCAAGCACTAAACGCTCTACTCATTGTGACCTGAATCGTAAAACTCTATAACTCTTGACCACATCGTATCTATTGAGGCCTTAAGAGAATGCCCGAGTGATGCCTGTTTTCGGCGTTTTCATACAAACGTATTCGTATTTCTTCCCGAATAATGCATTATAGTGATACACGACAATAGCTAAAACGTCAGACTTGGCGAAAGCCACCGTATTTTTACGACCGTTGATGCTCTGCCTACCCTGCAAGAGAAAAAGGCGTGATTTATGTATGCATGTAGAATGCATTATGGCTATAATTCTTTTATTATTAAATTAAGGCCTACTATAAGCATGTCCCTATTTATACAAAAATATACATGCGTTATTCGGGAAGAAAGCATACGTTTGTATGAAAACGCCGAGACCAGAACGGCTTTTAAGGGTGGGGTGGAGGGGGGAGTTTGGGTTAAGTTTGGCCAACTCATGATTGTGTCGTGTCTCCGGCTATTAGTTGGGAACTTCGATAACTTTCCTTCGAGGACTGCCTAACTGCGGTTTTCGGACACTCTCTGTAATTATCCAGCCAACATTCGTTGATTTAATTATAGACCCCGTTCACTAACGTTATCAAAAATACACTTCAAACACTCCGATTGCCTTATTAAACATTAATGTTGTTTCTTTTTGTAACGTCGTTATTTTTTAATATATTTACATTTTCCTGTACTTTCTATTAAAAGTTATTAGTGACTGAAATCACTCAGCGACTACATGTTTATTAATGTTATCTTGATGAATAATTCTTAATGTACACGTAAATTAACAATTAATGATTTCCTATTTGGCGCAAAGTGTAATAAAAGCGGCGACTTTGATCGCGAGCGTACGAATCCAATTATATGTTCATTAAGGCGGGTATCACACTTGCTGTGCTATTTTAGCGCTGCGTAACGCATGAGTTAGGAAAATGCGAATTTGTACCTTATCCTCTACAAGTACCTACCTTTTATTTTAAATGCACAACGCTGCATCGACGGATGCGTCTGTCAAACAGTTTAACTTTAAACCGTATTTTGTTTAGGAATAAGTTCTATTCTCGTATTGTCCTAACACATGCAATCCGCAGCGCTAGCATAGCGCAGCAACGTGCGTTAAGTGTGATCCCCGCCTTACGGAGCGTTCGTCACATAAACACGAGAATACTCAAAGGGCACACAACATAATTAATACTTTGATTACTTTCGCTCATGGCTTTGCATGCTGTACACCCGCTGTTTTATTATTTTCCTGAAGGATACGTTTACACAGAGATATTGCTTTAGTTGAGTAGGATAGTTGTCTAGCGTATTATCCATTTTTAATTAAGTGAGGATCATTGTAAATTATAAACCATTGAACTAAGGCATAAATTGATTGAAGGACAAATAAGTCCGGAGTCACTGTTATTCCTGATTAGAAATTCGGCTGACTTTTGGCTGTTTGTACATCGTAAATTTCCGCGTATTTTAAATGCGTTACCTAGTCAAAAACAATAAGCGTTTACCAAAGTTACCATTATTGCTCCGTAGCTAACTATATGCTACGCTTGCTACGCCGTAGCAAGGAACATAAGTTGGCTCGAAACTTGCACGGCCGTTGTTTCAAGTAGCTAATGTGGCTGATAAACTTAATTCAAAGCAGCAAGCAGCTTACATAGAATTTACACTTGAATTTAGCCAAGTTAAAATTTCCCTTACTTTAGCGTGTTTCCATCTTTGTAGTCCTAAAATTCCTTTACTGAAATTCCCATTCAACTAATCTGCCGCCTCTCTCAGATAGGTTTTCGACTAATACTGCTCGCTTGTGTAAAATAGAGATAAAACTGAGTAAATCCTTACCCAGGTTTGAGTACGTGAGGTGCTAGAACGAGTGCACAGTGCACCGCGCAGGTGCTGAAATGGCTGAACTCAATTTCAATGTATAAAATGGACGAGTGAATCTTCAGAGGTCGACTGTACCGCTGCATGTTTAATAGGAATTCGCAAACTGTCCGAAAGTACTGCCAGCTTAACATTTTTACCTCAAATTTACTATTTTTGCGCACGCTGTGGGTCTATACGCGAATGAAACGTCGCATCAGAATCAGGAAATAAATAATAAAGTATTAGAAAAGTTTTAGAACAACTAGACACATATGTCCTTGATTTAAAATTACTTTCTCTTCTCATGTTATTTTACAGTTTAAGTAAATACATACCCATTCTTCGCTAGATGTTTTTTCCCGATTGTTTCTTGCCGTTTCTTCGTGCGGTTGGCGGTACTTACCGCTGTCCGATGAACTGTTTTTTATTAATGATATTTCAGCCTGTGTCGATATTTTTCATTGTTTTTGGCTGATTTTCTGTATGGTGTAGCTGGCAACACCGCAGTCCGAGGAGACCGAGCTCGCCGGGAGCTCAGTAATTGGATAACGCTATTTTTAGCGCTCGCCGGCTAACTGGCATAGTAACTGCCGCGGATAACGAACTCACGCCTTTCTCGACGGAATGGCTTAATCTACGGATTTATATACTGGAAATGGTACAGGCTAGTTTACACGGCACACCTCACCGTCCTAGAATAGCATTACTTTTTTCTTTTGCTCTTCTTATAATGCAAGAGCCGGCTGCAAAAATACCTATCTCATCAGGTACCATTATAGGCTAACTTTGGAACGATAATAGACACGTTTGCTTAATCTACGGATTTATATACTGGAAATGGTACAGGCTAGTTTACACGGCACACCTCACCGTCCTAGAATAGCATCACTTTTTTCTTTTGTTCTTCTTATAATGCAAGAGCCGGCTGCAAAAATACCTATCTCATCAGGTAGCACAATAGGCTGACTTTAGAACGATAAACAATCTTATCATGGCAGTGTCAACCAACGTTATTTTAGATAATTTATCAATGGTAAACTGATGCCAGCACTTTCATTTGGATACCTTTTGACATCATTTTTACCAGATGAAAAAATATTAAAAAATTACGATTATTCTCATCTTTTGTCAGAATTTGCTCTCCCACTATTATCTTAACATATAAAAAATAAAATAATAACAAAACAATAACAACTAATCAAATAATTAACCACCGTTTTCTATTCTATTATCTAAGATTGTCAAACAAAGTGTTGAGTTTTCATTGTGATTATGTAAATAGAAACCCATTAAATATACTCATGAATGAATACGAATAATTTATGTAACAACTTTCTTCATTTGATTTTAAGGTTCCGTGGTTATTATCACTAAAACTATAAGACATTATAACGGGTTTTAACTCACGGTAGGGGTATATCGAGCACCCAATATTAAAGTTTACCCGTACAAAAAGTTTAAAAAAGTTTTACCCGTGATCATGGCGATTGCAACATCGCCGAAATATTGGGTGCTCGATATACCCCTACCGTGAGTTAAAACCCGTTATAATGTCTTATAACTTTCTTCATCTCTACAATATAATAAAGAGAAGAAATTTGTATTTTTTTCGATAAATCTCCAAATAACTGGATCAATTTAAAAAGTTCTTTAGCGGTCTTCTTTCTACCCTCAAAACTGCCTTATTTCCTCGGAAAAACTGAATAGAACAGCAGAAGCGTGTGCTACTACTGGGCAGATAAGCAGCTCAATGTCTAGAGCCATTTTGCTCAAATTGCATAAGCAATTTTCCTGTACAGCTCTAATTATTTAAATAGAGCCTTCATGGAGTCGGTTTGATTATTGTTACCACTAGAAGTATGCAAACAAGCTGGAAATTTCTGCATCGCAGCGAATAAGCGGATGCTCCAATTTAAGTTTTTAACTTATTTAGCTGGAATTATCTCCGTAGCTTGGGATATGTGGTCGGGTTCAATTTGCAGTGAAAAACGTCTTTCGCTATTTGTTCTCCAACAGGTTCTCCATTTTATTAGGTGGTATTGGAAAATAATATGCGATTTATAAGACGCAAATTGTACGTGCGTATTGTTGAGTCGCAATTTATGAAGTATGCCAACTTGATCGACCAATCTTTGATGTTATATCTATACCTACATAAAGAAACAGCAGAACTATTAACGCAACTTCAAAAAAATATTACAATATTTTGGCACTAGTCAGCTCATCAGCGTTTAGAAATCCACATATATACTTGTTTTATACAAACACTAAGAAGTTGGTCTCCTAAATGGGTAGGTTCATGTGCTGGCAATAGCTTAGTTTGATGCTGTTTAATGTAACTGTTTGATTGCTATGGGTCTAACTTTTGTATGTGTGAGTGTGTTGGTCCCGCCAATAGGTATTTTACATAACAATATTTACCTGAAACAAGTTAAGAACAACACAAAGCCCGTTTACTCTCGGTGTGCAAACAGACACAGCGGCAGAAAAACAAAGGAAGCTTTGTTGCCGTAGTAAATAATGAATTTCCAATTTTCTGAGGTAGACATATACCTACCTCATGTACAGGGTCAGTTATGTTTCAAAGTTTACATATATTTTGAGTCATAATTGTTCCATAACAGAAAAACTGTTAATTTATTGGCAAAACTATAGAGCAGGCTGTACACGACACCTAAACGCATCATCTATTTGTGTAACGCTGTATTGATAGTTACATTAAAAAATAATGACAAATAATACCTACCTAGTTTAGTAGTTCGAAAACCCGTTTTAACAAACAACGCCAGTCATTGTAGATTGTAACACCTCGTATTCGATTCATATATACCTATGTATTATTCTTTAAAGTTTATTAGATCCTGGTTCTGGGAAGAGAAAATAAATCATGTCCATGGGAAGTGTGTGACCTTCCCCCTCCCTTTGGGAACCACCCCCCACCCCCCGGTCGGATAGCCATTGCTCGAGGTCGTTCAGGGCCCGTCTATTTTTAACCAAAACCCGCCTTATTTACCTGAGGCGCTCCTATTCCGTATCATTATTACACCGTGAAATTTTAGCGATGGCGGAAGTGCTATTTTTGTTTTTCTTGGCTTCAATGTTACTATTAAAATGCTGGTAAAAATAACTAATCGAGGCAAAAGGTTTATTTCGTGCTGGCTGTTTTTTATAGCAAGCCTTCTTGGCTTCTGGTTGAGAAGGAAAAGCTATTTCTAAAAGCATTATAGGTTAGTATAGCTACTTTACAAATATTCTATTATCCGTGGTGTGGAATAACCAAAGGCAAAGTTCACCCGTGATCTATACGGAAAATTGCTTTCAGTATCATTTTTCAAGAAAGGAAAATAGTCCCTATTCTTTATCTATGGCAATAAATTATCTGCCAAGATTCTTCAATATTATGAAGAAAAATGCCCGTTCACAATAAATTCTTAAGAATGAATAGGTAGGTATCTACTGTATTCACGATAAGTACTAGATAGTTCAAATTATGCTGTAGGTAAAACCATAACAAATATAAGTAGGTCAGAATTGGAGCTAAATTTGCATCCGAGTAAAACTTGATTAACGTGGAAATTATTTAATGGATAGTACTGTGTAGACGGGACAAAAAGAAGCGAATTTTCTGTGAAATAATAGAAGGAAAGCTGTAAAATCCGTTTGCTGGTGTAGAATAAAACTATGGAAGCGATAATTTTCTATCCGTATTTTTACGTTTCTCGGACCAAACTTCAATTTTTCGATTTGCATTCAGCAACTCGACGTTCATTCTACATATCTAGTGCTTGCTTCGCCCTGGCCTTTCCGAGAGCTGGAAATTTTTACGCGATCGTAAAAATTACTCGGTTCGCTACCGAGGGATATCCGGATCCGGTCTGATGAGAGGAAACTGATTCCGGCGCTTTAAAAAATACAGGGTTGTTAAATGGGTTTTTCATTAGGTCGATTATACGATCAAAAAAGCACTTGATATTTATTTGGGGCTCAGTAGATTAATAATCCTGGATGCCATAACCACAAATTAGGGAGACGGCGCACGGGGCGTCTTTACAGATGGCTCACTCATTTAGTCACTTCCTGACTCTTACTGGAATGTCAGAGGAACTCAAGGTAACTAAGAAGAGGACGTCATATTTGTTGGATTAAAATTTACCCTGTATCAATTATGTTCATCTATCAGATTTTGCTGTTTTGGCATTTTTATACGTTGAGAGGTTTGACAGTAGCAACACTGGCTGTATTACAAGTGACAATCACGAAAATTCTAAATAGAGTCGAGTGATCTTCTATAAATTCTCCGTTTTGTGCCATAACTGTCGAGTATTTTTAGGAAGTGTTATTACAAATGTACATAATTATGTAGGTAAGTTGAGTTTGATTTGAGAGAGAGAGAGAGAGAGAGAACTAAACGACTATAAGTGTCGGCTTAAGATCAATTCTAAGTGAAGTCAAAGCGTGAAGTGAAGTTAAAAATAAAAAGTGGGGGTATTTTCCCTGCAATTTAAGTTCGGTTGTTTTTAAACACCTTGTATTTCCCCGGATTACTCTCGCTAATTGAACTATCAGCCGCGCGAGTAAAATACCTGCAGACGCGGAATGGAACTGCACTTACTTTTTGTAGGGATAAGTAATACCCATTTTGTTCAATGGAGAGCTTTTTCGTGAAAGCTTCGGCTTGCGGTCGATGTAAATTGATTGTACAACACGCTGTTCATTTTCGCGTTCGTTTTAATTTTGATCGAATATTGGCTCGTATTTTTTTCACTGGAGTAGCCACCATACATTTCATTGATGGTCTCAAACAGGAGGATAGGGTTTTTAATTGTCCTTTAAGGTCCAAATCGTAATAAAACGCGATAATACGCTAGGCTCGTAAGGCTTTACTGCCATCAGGAGTTAGGAGGGTGCGCGGGTGTGAACATTTGCGAATTCAATTGGTAGGAAGAAGCCACAAGGCTCTTTGTGGCCGTTTACGGTCACTTTACTTCTTTTATTCAAAGACTATTCTGGCTGGTTTGTCCAATCAGCAGGCTCACTTTGGATGGAAGGTCGTATATTTTTCTCGTTTTTCAATAATTATTCAATAGACAACGTACCTAATTTAATGCATTTCCTCCGAAACACAGTATCTAAACTACTAGGATGATTATTATAACAGGTCCATTTTAAATGGTTACATGTCTTGAAGGTTACATTTCGTTTCTTGGTTAGATTATATTCTTAGGTGAATACTATCACTACACGTACCTATTTTATAGTTTTCTTTGATAGTTTCTATTGATCTAAAAACCAAAGTATAAACGGGTGGCAACAACTACACCTACTTACTTAATATCAAATAACACAAAATGTTAAAATTAACAAAAACCATTTTTACACAGAGAACACAAAAAGCAGAAAAAAACATTTTGCCGAGCAAACAAGAATGAAATAACATTTTAAAGCCGGAGTACGTCTCAGTTAGTGGGAAAGTAAATATAATTAAAATGCTATATCCAGAGACAGCTAGCGTTGGAGTTGAGTTTGTTAGAGCGTGTATTTAAGCCAGAACAAGAATAAAACTGCCACTGAAATGCCACTCTAATGCCCTGAATGCAAGAAAATGCGAACGAGGATCATAGCAAACTTGTGGGAAATTCTGCAACACTGTTTCGATTTGTATGAATATGACATTTTATGATGAGAAACCTATGTTGTCATATTCTTACAAATTGTAATTCCACCGCAGAATTGTTCAAATTCTTGCCCTAGACACAAAATAGAGAGTTTACAAGTTCACTCGACTCTATTTAGGATTGTCACTTGTTACATAGTCATGCTACTGTCAAAAACAGCAAAATCTGATACAAGAACGTCATATGATTCTGAGCCAATGTTAAATCCAAGATATGTGGCATTTGTGTCAACCATTTTCTTAGTTACGAAAATTTCGAGATTTCGGTCATTTTCAGTTAAAATCAGTTTGCGTCAAAATCGTCACTAGTACTGAGTAAGCCATCTGTATAGGCGCCCCGCGCGCTGTTTCTCTAATTTATGTACGGTATAGGTGTATCGCAAATAAGTGTCAGGAAATAATTTTCCCTATATTTAACAAACACACACAACTTTTAAGTAGGTAACATAAACACGTGTATAATAAAAACACATTATTATCTACGTAATTAATGTTATCCCATATTCTATGCGCATCTCAGAACTCTAGCGCTTATGAAAATGTTATTTTAATAATTTATGGTTTGTCGGAGCGGTGCGTCGCCACTCGGCTGCCAAGACCTATGGAAGATATGAATGGTGGCCGTAATTTACTAACGTTTGTTGTTGGCGATAGTGCTAGTGTAAGCGAACAGCGAAATGCTTTCAAGGAAATACACACATCAGCAGATTTCGTAAAAGAGAGATAAAATTAATATCTTAGGCCGTAGCTCCACACATTATACGTGAGACATGAGACGTAAGACGTGAGACGTGTGACATCACGACGCTTGAAACGGTTTCCATGTGAGACACGCGGCGCGCCTCGCATCGATGGTGACTGATGAAGACTTGCCGCTCGTCTTAAGTCTACTCTACGAGCTTGCGTCTAAATTGCCTATCTGCTTTGTTGCTTTCATTGTTCATCATTTTTATATTTATCATTTTATCTTTACATATTGGATTAGGTATGTGAAATTCATAGCAAGTAAGTTTTCAAGTCGCAATTTCTTTCATGCTGCATGTTTGTAACATTTTGTGATAAGAAAGACTTCCTTAAATTGCTACCTTGCCCGTACTTATATTTTGACACTGAAGTTACATTATTTTACACAGTTAAAAAATATCTTTCATCTTCTCGTTGTTGAGGTGAAGAAGCGTTTTTATTATGCTGATATCAAATTTAATAGCTCCCTAGATAGAAAGGGTAAAGACTTACATTGTCTGCGGGATTCGAGCAAGACTTCGCAAGGGACCTTCCATCTAAATTGTTGAGAAACAATTTTCTTAAAGTTATTGCCTACGTTATTCGCAGTTAAAGGCTGGTGTGTATATGCTAGCATAACACATTTTTAATTATAAAATTCTTCTGGGTAAAATGAGAACGGATAGTTTTTAAATGAAGCGTAACTCTCTGCTCTGTGCAGTATTTCATAGAATGTTGAGCTGAGTTTAATGAAGAATGAGTGCAGTACAATTTAATTAAAAACTAATGTTTTATACACGCTTTCATACAAGGAAAAGTGTTTAGGTTGCGTGAGATAAGTCTTTCGAACTTTTCTTATTTCGAAAGAGCCTAGAAAAAGTTTAATTACTTTGCTACATAATCAAAGTATGACTGAAATGTATATTGGAGTCTACTAGTGTAGTTCTTTGTATATATGCCACTCCACAATACTCATCGCAACCTCATCAAGTATGTTTCTCAATTCCGAGAAGGAAGCTTGAATTTATCTCAAGCTCACACAGTTACACAACATCTGTTTACCTGGGACGGTCTCTGGCCCCGTATTAAAGGTTATTTTCCAACGAAACGTTGGAGCTGAACGTGTGGTGCGACTGTACACACAACACGTACCAAATGCGGCCCCGGCGCCGGCGCCAGGGTCTTAATAAGATCGCATCCCTAATGAATTTAGTGAATGTTTAATGTAAACAAAATTGTGTGAGCCCCGGCGGGATTTACGGGCGCGTGACCTCACAGCAAATGACTTGCTTGTAGCGCGCAATCATTCGCAGTAGTTCCATTGAGATTAGTCCAATGGAACTACTGCGAAGTTTTTTTTCGCACTAGTTCCATTGGCTCAGAGAATGGAACTATCGCGAACCTTCATTTACGATCATTCGCAGTAGTTCCATTGAGTAGTTGTCGCACCTTCTCAGTGCGCATAAAAGTTTCTTTGAAGCAAGCTTTGAAGGAAATGTAGGTCTTGACGAGACCTACATTTTAAGTGACAGCTGTCAAACTTCAAACTCGTTTAACTCGTTAAATACGTATTTTACACCACTGGTTTCGTTGGGAAGTTAGTAGGTCTGGATGAAATCTACATTTTAAGTGACAGCTGTCAAACTTTAAACTCATTTATCTCATTAACTATGCACGCTACACAACTAGTTTCTTTGGAAAAGTTGTAGGCTTTAACGAGATCTTTATGACAGTTGTCAGCTGTCATACTAAAAAGTCGTTTATATCGGAAACTATGCGTGATAGGTTATTGGTTTCTTTGGGAAAGTTGTAGGCCTTAACGAGATCTACATGACAGGTGTCAGCTGTCATACTAAAGAGTCGTTTATATCGGAAACTATGCGTGCTAGACTATTGGTTTCTTTGGGAAAGTTGTAGGCCTTAACGAGATCTAAATGACAGGTGTCAGCTGTCATACTAAAAAGTGGTTTATATCGGAAACTGTGCGTGATAGGCTATTGGTTTCTTTGGGAAAGTTGTAGGCCTTAACGAGATCTACATGACAGGTGTCAGCTGTCAAACTTTAAACTCGTTTATCTCATTAACTATGCACGCTACACAACTAGTTTCTTTGGAAAAGTTGTAGGCCTTAACGAGATCTACATGACAGGTGTCAGCTGTCAAACTAAAAAGTCGTTTATATCGGAAACTATGCGTGCTAGACTATTGGTTTCTTTGGGAAAGTTGTAGGACTTAACGAGATCTACATGACAGGTGTCAGCTGTCATACTAAAAAGTCGTTTATATCGGAAACTATGCGTGATAGGCTATTGGTTTCTTTGGGAAAGTTGTAGGCCTTAACGAGATCTACATGACAGGTGTCAGCTGTCAAACTTTAAACTCGTTTATCTCATTAACTATGCACGCTACACAACTAGTTTCTTTGGAAAAGTTGTAGGCCTTAACGAGATCTACATGACAGGTGTCAGCTGTCATACTAAAGAGTCGTTTATATCGGAAACGAGATAAACGAGTTTGGAGTTTGACAGCTGACACCTGTCATGTAGATCTCGTTAAGGCCTACAACTTTCCCAAAGAAACTAATAGTCTAGCACGCATAGTTTCCGATAAAAACGACTATTTAGTTTGACAGCTGACACCTGTCATGTAGATCTCGTTAAGGGCTACAACTTTTCCAAAGAAACTAGTTGTGTAGCGTGCATAGTTAATGAGATAAACGAGTTTAAAGTTTGACAGCTGACACCTGTCATGTAGATCTCGTTAAGGCCTACAACTTTCCCAAAGAAACCAATAGTCTAGCACGCATAGTTTCCGATATAAACGACTTTTTAGTATGACAGCTGACACCTGTCATGTAGATCTCGTTAAAGCCTACAACTTTCCCAAAGAAACCAATAGTTTGACAGCTGTCACATTAAATGTAGGTCTCGTCAAGAACTACATTTCCTTCAAAGAAACTTTTATGCGCACTGAGACATATTTGAGAAGGTGGATGCACAGACCAAATGACTACTCAATGGAACTACTGCGAATGATCGTAAACGAAGCTTCGCAATAGTTCCATTGTCAGAGCCAATGGAACTAGTGCGAAAAAAACGTTCGCAGTAGTTCCATGGAACTAATCTCAATGGAACTACTGCGAACGAAGGGTAGCGCGTGGCGTGTGTGTGGAGGCATATGACAATCCCTACTCGTCGAGCCGACGCACAGGCTCGTAGGGTTTTGTGTGACGTCATATTTAAGGAAAATACGTAGGAAGGTTAATTATTGCGTCACACACATTTGTGACGTTAAATTTTAATTATTTGAAACTGGGTGTGGTTTTGTTAGGCGTTATACACATACATAACGCCCGTTGGTTTGTTATTTTTGCGCAGCGCTATCTTTTTATTACAAATAGGGTTTATGTGAAATGGTTTAACAGACGCATCCGTTAGCGCAAAAATAGACACACAACGCTGCGTTGAAAAAGTATTTGTCAAATAATTTGACATAAACCACATTTTTATGACAATAAGGTCGAAATTTATATTGTCCCAACGCATGCGTTACGCAGCGCATAAATAACGCACAAACGGACGTTGCGTGTGTTTCTCGCTTTAGAGGTGGAAAAAAGTACGAATATTATGTATTGCCTACCTCTTGGTTAGCATGTACTTTTTGTATGGGAGGTGCAAAAAATACTTTCATCCTATGCTCCTTGTAAATAATTGTATAGTTTCATGGATTGATTCCCCTTGAATTATTTTTACCTACGTTTTGCGTCAAGAATTCCTTTCGGTACGTTCCCAAGACCAACTATTACCCAGAACATTTGCGTTCTGTGGTTGATATAGGCAGAATTTAAGAGTCAATTCTGTGGAACGAAACCCATGTAGAACAGTTACCCACCACAATACTACCCCATGTGAACCTCATAATACCGTGTAAGCTTTCATTCCTGCCTATTTTATTACCTTTATGTAAACACCCTTGCAGTTGACATACGTAGTCTTCACAAAATAAGCCAGCAGAATGAAACCCGGGGAAAAAGTTACCTACCACAATACTAGTTGATGTGAAGCTCATCATGCTGCGTTAGCTTCCTGTCTTGAGTATTTTACCTTTATTTTAACACCCTTTTACCTACTGCGGTTGATATACACAGCCTTTACGAATCAAGCCTGCAGAATGAAACCATTGAAGAACATTTACCCACCACAATATACCCCATGTGAACCCCAATATTCTGCGTTAGCTTTCTGTCCTGCGTATTTTACCTTTATTTAAACACTTTTGTACTGTGGTTAATATGCTTAGCCTTTACAAGTCAAGGCTGCGGAATGAAATCCATGAGAAAGAGTAACCCGCCACAATATTAACCCATGTAAACCTCAAATTATTCTACGTTAGCTTCCTGTCCTTCGTAGGTATTTCACCTTATTAAAACACCCTTGTACTGCGGTTAATAAAGGGTGTTAATTTAAATGCGTGCCCTAGCTTAAGGGTAGTTTTAGTATCGGTAAAGGTACGTGTAGAAATATTTAAAAAAGTATACTTAGTCATTTTTTTAAGCTGTTATAGCTGCGACTGACTGCACTAGTAGTCTCACCCGCTTACCACCTCACAAAAAATATAGTATTAGGTAACTAAAATATATTTTCGATTAGTTTTTTCTACAGGTTCCTTTGTTATACAGAACCTGTCTTTAGGATATGGCACTCATTTAAATTAACACCTTGTATACGTAGGCTTTATAATACAAGCCTGTTAGCCTGCACAATGAAACCCGTGAAGAACATTTACCAGCCACAATATTACCCCATATGAACCTCATTATTTTGCGTTACCTTCCTGTCTTGTAGATTTCCCCGCTATATAAACAACAATTATTTACAAGTAATTTGGTACTGTTTGTGGACTTTGTGGTAACAAGAAGGAGCCACATTTATAAGTAACAGGATATTTCGTTTCACAACTTAGAATTTGTGTGTTATGATATGACCAAAATATGATACTGTTATGACTCTGAGATAATGTACTATATACGGTTACAATTAATAAAGTAGGTACAGATATTTTAGGAGTAGGTTCTATTAACAAAACTGAAAAACTTTTATAAGAAACTATTCTTCGAAATATGAAAAAAATAATTGGGTCTCCAATATGTACTATATTATATATAAGTCACACGTTTTTTGTATGGGAGGTCCAAATTTTTTCATATTTCGAATAAAAGTTTCTAAAAAACGTTTTTCATTTTTAAGAGTAGAACAAACCCTTAATATAAGAGATTTGTGCTTAGTTAAATTTATCCCTGTGTAGTAGTTTATTGAGTTACTGGTATAGGTACAAAAATAAAATTTAAAGTTTATTTGCAAAGGTATCATGAATTAACTGAACACCATCACTGTTTACTAATCTGGGATGCTAATCAAATCCGAAGATAATTTTGTCATTGCGCGCGACAGTGTTGCGTGGGTACACGAATGACGCGGTACACAGTGTTACCGAACATTAAACTAAAGCTTTATGACGAAATCATTACACAAATTGGGATTTCTGTGTCATTATTACATACATGACATATCACGCCTATATCCCTTGCGGGGTAGGCAGAGCGTAAACGTCTGTAAAACGGCTATTTACACCACGTCTTACACGTCCGACAAAACTTTGAGAGGCAATTCAGAAGACTGTGTATCACCATAGTAACTAGTCAACCTGTCGCCAAAAATTGCTTTCTCTCAAATCCCTTAGGCGCTTCTTACGACACCCACGGGAAAGGCATGGGGTGATGCTATTTTAAGCCAGATCCCCACGGCAAAAGGTTTCTATGTTGTCATTAAATTTTACTGTATATTTTATTGAGTTACCAGTACAAAAATTAAATTTAAAGTATCTTATAATTCATTTGCAAAGATATCATGAATTAACTGAACACCATTACTGTATACTAATGTGGGATGCTAATCAAATCCGAAGATATTTGTCATTGCGCGTGACAGTCATTGTTGCGTGGGTACACGGATGACGTGGTACACAATGTTACCGAACATTAAACTAAAGCTCTATGACGAAATCATTACACAAATTGGGATTTCTCCGTCATCATTAGATTATACATACATATAGGGTGAAATTTTACTAGTGGCCGATAGGGAGAATTGGCTGGTGGGAACATAGGTCGAAATATGTAAAAAGAAATTTGGACCTCCCATACAAAATAGACAATCAGCTGATTTGAGTTACTATGGGAAGTTAAATATTATTTTTTAATTTTCGAACTATGTTCCTTTGTTAAAGCTGTTCCTTATAACCAGCCGATTCTGAGTTTTCGCTATCGGTCACTAGTAAAATTTTACCCTATATATCAAGCCTATAACCCTTGCGGAGTAAGCAGAGCGTAAACGGCTGTACCTACAACGGCTATTTACACCACGTCCGACAAAAGTTTGAGAGGCAATTCAGAAGACTGGGTATCACCAGAGTAACAGATTGTCAGCCTGTCGCCTAAAGTGGCAATACACATCGACTCTCAAATCCCTTAGGCGCTTCTTACGACAACCCCCACGGGAAAGAAATGGGGTTATGCTTTTCTAAGCCGGCACCACACAGCAAAAGGTTTCTACGTTATCATTTGATTATTATTAAATTGATTTGAAATATCTTATTTTACGACACACACCTGCGACGTGGTTCAACGTATAGGTAGTTTCAGTTAATCAATTTCAGAAAGTTTTAATATGTTATTTAAATTTCATTGAAAGAGTTAATTACAAATCGCATAAAAGTATTGTAATTCATCGGCTAAGCGTTCCCTCAGTGTTGTGCCTCATAGATTAAAAGAAAGATGAGCAGGTACGAAAACTAAACTAAAAATACAAAAAATCGTTCATTTACTTACTAGAATTATAGGTTTTAGCATGAAAGCAAGTGATTTTGTTAAAATGATCTACCAAGTATATGAAAATTTTCATCTTCATCGTGAATTTATTTCTTTTCGTAAATTACGCATCCACCCATATACAAAAAGGATCAAAGGAAATGAAATTTTTCTACGTGCTCAACTTAACAAATACACTCACTCCATGGAGACGACCCAATTAAAGTTTTACTCCTGAAATTGTTAGGATACATGTAAAACGTTTCAAAGTAAAGGAAACAATTTTTAATATAATTTTTATAGCAATTGACGGGAAATAGAGAACGACAGTACTGGTTTTTCACACATTTACTAAGTAAAACCAGTATAGTTTGATCCCTTAGGTGGATTTGTTTGTGATAGTACAGACACGTTAGATGCTTCTGCGATCCTACACAGAACAGTATTACCTAGAACATCTGCATAAAATTCATTCGTGGATTTGTCAATTTCTATAGAATCCTTTAAAATCTTTCTTATATTAAGGATATACACGCGTGATGTATGTATGTTGGAAAAATATCTGGTAATAAATGATAGAGCAGTAAATTTATGCTAACGACTCTAAGCGCAGTATGTTATTCTCCTACAAATTGTTCTATTAAACAACGGCTAGGTGGGTAATATAATACTTCATCATGTTGCCAGGGTAATAAGGTAATTTATGTAGGAAACGGATGGAGTAATTGTGAACTTTCCTTCCAGGTAATAGATTACACATATTTACTTCCAATTTTGTTTCATTACAGGCAATTCCGAGACTAGGAGTCCGCCAACATGCCTCCTAAGTAAGGCCAGACGCATACTGCTGAACAGTAGAGGCTTATTTATGGGCTATTGTATATTATGCCTTACAATATTAGCACCACAACACGCAGAATAACTTTTTGTAGTACAATATTATTATAGCTTTTCTCTAGACGCTAACTAGATTAAACCACATTAACACTGCATTTAAAACGTTCTTACAAAACTGTGGAACAAAGTTAGTTGCTTGTACAAGCTTTCACAGACGCACCGACATTTTGTAATTTTCTAAATGCACCCGATTCCAAATTGTCGTACAAATGCAAAATGCTTTCACATAATTTGAAACACGAATCACAAAAGCGCCAATGCACGACACATAGATGAGAATGCTTTACCAAACACGATTTTGCTTTGCGGTCGGAGCCGCATTAATCGATATTTACCAGTAAATAGATAATAACCGCATTCACTACCTATTTGTGTGCTTTCGAATATCACTCTCATTCAATTGAATTTCGTTGTTCAGATCACATCTAATCTGTGTGTGTGAGTGAGTTTAATAGGGAACACACTGGTAAAGATTTCGCGATTGTAACAACACAGAATCAGCTGGTGATAAGGAACAACTTTCCCAAAGGAACATAGGTCGAAATATGAAAAATAATTTAGCCCTCCCATAGTAATTCAAATCAGCTGACCGGCAACTTTGTATGAGAGGTCTAATTTTTTTTCATATTTCGGCCTATGTTCTCTGAGGAAAGTTGTTCCTTATCACCAGTCGGTTCTAAGTTATCGCAATCATTTCGCACTATCTAAGGTGTAAAAAAATCAACTGCAAATATTTTAAGGGGTGAACCAGCCCATTAAAACCGAACAAGTTTCCCTAAGGAACAAAGGTCTAAATATGAAAAAGTAATTTGGACCTCCCATACAAATTGACTTGGTCGGTTGGTACATTTTGTGTGCCCCCAGATTTGAGTTGTTAAAATTGGAAATGAATTGCAGCAATGTAAGATGACATACATGAAACTTAATTAACTGAAATATGGAAGGTGCGTAGAATTATCTTGCTACTAATCAGAAGTCTAACTATCTATAAACAATATTTGATCACCCTATAAACGCGTTATCATAGTATCTACTCTCTACATCGTTAACCTCACAGAATGGGGGGTGGATTTAAATCAATGTCGGTTAGTGCAGGGTCGGACTCAAACGACTTTTATAAAATGAGCTTTTGATCTATCAGCTTAGTGAATGTCTGTTTTTCATAGATAAGTGACCCAGGCCTATTAGCGGCCCTGATTGCAGAAGTTAATTTAGATGGCAGGGTTTCGTGTTCGCAATCATTAAGCGTTCCTACATTTTTTATCACTTCACGCTTAACCTTAGGCTCGTTTTGGCTTTAAGTAAAATATATGCGCGGGGAATGCTTCCCAACACCGAAGTTAGATATCTTTAGCAAGATTTACTAGAGCTATTAATCGCTTGGAACAAATTGGTTTCTGCTATTATTGGATTGGAGTTTCCAATGTTGCCAAAGCGTTTTGTTTTGATCAAAATGTTTTCTTATCATATAAGTATACTCTACGACTTAACCCACTTGTATATCGACAAAAGAGTTTTAACATTTGTGAATTTTAATGTCTAGTTGTCAGATTTGATCGACAACTCGACTGACTGAACACGGAAATGGAAGTCAAGCACATGATGTTTGCGGCGAGCAGTGGCGCGGTGGCAGGCGGTGCCAGGTGCATCCAGGCCAGTGCACTGTACTGGTCTGGGCCCGACGTGGCACACTGGCATGCTTCGGCCAAACCACCGCTTTCATCGCTCCACCGAGCCTTCCGGCTCCGAGTCACGACGCGAACAACGATAATGGAGCCGGTGCGTGCTTAGCGCTGCGGCGAACCCACTCGCATTACCGGTAACGGGTAACACTATTTGACGGAAACGATCCCTGTGTACGTAACCTACATAAGCTTATTCCTTTTTACAAATCGCGAAGAAACGGGCAGTGCCGCTGAAAGCGCCATAAAGCCCTGATACGAAAATAAATGTAAAATTGTATTGCAGCGCTTTCCACTCGGCCGGGCGGCCACATTAGATCTTATTGTGTCGCCCAATGCCCCGAGGAGCCAAATTGACCCGTAACTTTTAGGATTTCGATCCCATTTGGAGGATGAACATTGTTTCAAAGTAGAGCCACCTACATAGATGCACATGTATTCGCTTAACCTTTGGCAAAGGGGACTCGTTCCAACTTGGAACTAATTTCCTGTGGCACAAAGCAATCGTGAATCGGTGTTTCTGATAGACGTAGCATGTCTCGTTGATTGGTTCGCTGGAAAGTCTGTAAAAAGTTTTTTCAGTAGCAATTTGTCCAGCGGCCGGCTTTGTTAGTTGATCCCAGAGGATAAACTCAGTAAATTTACAAATTGCATTACTCGTATTTTACGCCACGTGGCGGCGCACATGGGAGCTAAATTCGAGTGAAATATTTTTTGTTAGGGCTTTGCAAGCAATTAAAAAAACACTCATGTATTCTGTTCGTTATAATTGTTTTGAATTTGAAAGAAGAGAGTTTTTTTAATCTGGCGATTTTTGTTACTCAATTTTATGTATCACTAGTGGCCAGTTACCGGTTTCACCCGCTGCAACTCATTCTCCCGCGGGAAAAGGATCCACGTAAAAAGGCCTTTTCCCGGCATGTGCTATACGTATGTACTGACTACCTAAAACAGAAGGAATTATTTTGAACCACGCTGACTAGTTAACTGATAATAAGTACTCTATCCCAGCGGCAGTGATGAACCTTAAATGCCGGAAATTTCTAAAGGCTTACCTACTACCTACGGATTCCTCTGACCGGAACAGGGTGGTTGTTCCGTGATGATTATATTGTGTGGTTCATCATACCTATACAGGGTGGCTCAAGGAGTGACGTCCAAAGACAAAATATAAATCTCTCTATAAATAAATCTAAATACTGAGAGGTATCCGAACCAGCCACATTTATATCAATAAATCTGCACTTCAAGTGTTTGTTTAAATATTTTACAAATAAAGAAAATATTAATCATCAAGGCTTTACGAATTTTCAACATTTTATACCTATTCGACTTAGATATGCCAGTTTCGTTAGCACTAGCTCGATACCAAGCGTAGCAGGTAAATATATTTTTCAAGACCCATATTTATTGCGCACATTTTTCTTTATTTTGATTTGGGTACATTATTTAAGATAGTTTGAGTACCAAAACTTTCTATTTTGCCAATTCTTGCAAAGGTACAGTTTACCTTCTCATGTTAGTATCGTTGTGACGTCATACGGAATCTTTATTTTTCTTTGTTGTCTGTTGCCTCCGTGTTGCTGACCTGCGTGATTGATGACCCAGACGAGCTACTTGGCTGCCTCTAGCGCGTACCCTGAAAAGTGAATATACACTTCGAACTATCCTACTCCACGGATATTTTTGTGAAGGTAATGTTAGCGGGATCTTAGAGAAAATCCCTTGACGCGAACCTCCAAAATCTCTCACATTTTTATTCTTATTTATTCAAAATGCCTACCGTAGTCTTCTTCTGCTACTATAAGTTTCCTGAAATATTGTTTGGGTAAGCTGTTTTTTCCTAGCTTTCTGTATATAGGTACCTACCTAAGTATCATTTCATTATATGCGTCAAATTATTTTCGTTAAGTACTTTAATAGGATTCCAAATACTTTCCTTAACCTTGTCGTAAAGCTTTGCAAAGACTACCTTTAAATATTCAGTCGATCTTAGCCTTGTCGATAGACGTAATGACAGCCGCTGCATTTCAAAGAAAGTGGAATGAAAATATTCAATAAAAGTTGAAGTGGGATTTGTGAGAAATGGAGCAGACATTTATAACATTTCTTTAAAAAATGATTAGGGATAACTGTTTTGAACCGTTTTTTCTACTTATATTTCATTTCCGATCTTCAAGGCCTTCGAATTCTAGCTGTTAGCGCGTTATCAGTGTCAAAACTAGGATGATTAGAAAAGGAACATTTCTCGATATCTAGGTCGATTACTGAGATATACTTAGTAGAGGCTTTGAAGTAAATAAACAAAAGAAAAACAAATACTTAATAACTGTAAATGAATCTATCAACTGATTTTATCTGTTCATCCTATACAAGTACCTAGGAGATATATAGCGTGAAATTTTACTGGCTTTAGTGGAGAAAATTTAAACTTAGGCTGGTGATAGGGAACAACATTTCCCAAATATGATAGAAAATTTGGACCTTACATACAAAACTGCCGATCAGCTGATTTTAGTTAGTACGGGAAGGTCATTTTTAGGGTTTCGTACCTCAAAAGGTAAAAAACGGAACCCTTATAGGATCACTTCGTTGTCCGTCCGTCTGTCGGTCTGTCTGTCATTCTGTCAATACCCTTTATCTTAGGAATGCGTAAAGATATCGAGTTAAAATTAAAACCGAATACTCAAGTCTATGAACGCTAGTAGTTGTGAAAAATCAAGCACCTTACTTTAAGTAAAAAAAAACATATAGCCGTTTATGCAGTAAAAACGCGTGTTTTTTACCCTAGGTAATCAAAATTCAGAGGGTACCTTCCGTAGACCTAGAACAATGAAATTTGGCAAGTAGCTTCGTTTTGAAGTACAAATTAAGGAAAAACTCTAAAAATTTTATGGGGACCGAAACAAAAACAAAATTTAAGAAATTTGGCTAGTTGTCCAAGTGGAGTATTCTATATGAAATATAGGTATACCAACCAGAATAACCTACAAATCTTCGTACGGAACCCTTGGTGGGCGAGTCCAACTCGCACTTAGCCGGTTTTTTTTTATCCAATTACGCCTGTTTTCCTTGTAAAAAGTTGTTCCTTATCACCAGCCCATCTGCATTTTCGCGATAGTTCACTAGTAAAATGGGAAAATTTCACCCTATATGCAGTACTGATTTTCTACATGGCGACTAATTTCAAATCGTATTAGTGGCTAATTCCATTACCAGTTTATTCGGACATAGCCCGGAGCTATATGGCATATACCTTAATACTAGGCGATCGACATTTAAGTGGGGCAGGTATTAAGTCCAATGGATTTGTAAGCGTAGTCATTGTGATAGTAAGTTTGTATTGCTCACGTGCATGGATGAACAAAATAAGTTAGCATAACGTCTGTTTGTGCGTTATATTTGCGCAGCGCTCTCCGTTGCGTTTGAAAAATACTATTTTCCACCTTATTTACATACAAATACGGTTGTTGCATGCATCCATTAGCGCAAGCATTTGTCAAACAATTTGACTTATTCCATATTTATATGAAAATAAGGCCGAAATTCGTATTGTTCTTCCAAAGCATGCGTTGCGCAAAAATAACGTCCAAAAGGACGTTATGTTCGTAAAGTGCCTATGCATTGATTGAAAATTTGTATCTAAACCAAACTGAACTGGGAAAATCTATTCAGAAATTAGTCCGTAAATTCCATTCATAGTAGAAACTTAGGAGTGGAGCGGACACAGCCAGCTCTTGAATTAATTGGCAACGCTATTTTCGGACAAGGTCGCTTTACGTGGTCAAAATGACTCCCTAACAAGTATTGGCATTTGTAGAAATTGAAATGTCCCTAAATGTGATCTATTTTTCAGACTGTTTAAACAAATATCTTGTTTCCATGGAGAAAACGAGCGAGTGATTCAAAAGCGAGAACAAACAACTTTAGTACAAAATAAAGCAAATAGAAGAAATAAAACACGGTCGTAATTGCGCCCGCCGCGCACCTGTGTGTTTGACGACGCAATAAAGCTAGTTGTCACAAATAAATACTTGGCAAGTTGTTTACTTATACAATCAATAGTTTGTTTACTGGCGATGGCAAGCGTCGAACGGCGCGCGGATACAGAACTCACAATAGCGGAGCTCGTTATGGCGACTGCTTCTCTATTTAGGCGGGTCTCACACTCAACATTCTAAGCTGCGCTAAGTTGGCGCAACGCTAACGCCTGCTTCTGTCAGATACATACTAAAAAACTACGTTAAAGTAAAGGAACGCAACTTTCTGCGCTATGCTGAGCTAACGCAAGTTTCTGCGTTGTGTGATTTTAGCGTCGGTTTTCAGTATGTATCTGCCAGAACTTGTATGCATCTGACAGACGTATCCATTAGCGCAGCGTTAAAATAGCGTAGGTACCGATATTACCGTCATTCGAATAAGCCATATTTGACAGCTGTCAAACCCATAGGTACTAGGAAACATAGAAAAATAGACCTTATGTCATAGCATTAACATGATTTTGACAGCTGTCAAATATGGCCTATTCGAATGACGGTACTATAGCAACGGACGTTACGTGTGGACCTCGCTTCAGCCAACGCTGAGCCAGCTACGTAGTTAAAAGGCTCGCGCGAGGGCGTAGGAGCATGCTATTCAGATTCCCTGGCAATCTGCCAGGAATAAAGAAATATACGGGGTGTAAGGGACGGTGTAACGAAAATTTTGCAGGCGTGCTCAGACCATGAAACTGAACAACTTTTACTATGGAGCCAATGATGAGAATCGAAAAAAAAAGTCCGACCTCCCATACAAATTTTGTACGGGAGGTCAGAATTTTTTTTCGTTTCCCACCATTGGCTCCATAGTAAAAGTTGTTCAGTTTGGTGGTCCGATCATGCCTGCAAATGTTTCGGTACACCGTCCCTTACACCCTGTATATTCTCACATCGAAATGTACAAAGCTGTGCACTAATTTAAATCGCAATGTATTGTAAACGTGCACGTAACACGCTAAGTGCAATCAGTGCCCGGTTTTTCGAAACTACAGGCTACAATCCTACAGGCGAAATTCGATGTACATTGCGTAGCCTATGTTTAATAATGGCTAACCGACGACGCTATGTGCATCAAATTTCACCTGTAGAATTGTAGCTTGTAGTTTCGATGCATAGGCCACTGGTCGTGTGATCGGCGTTTGTGTATTGTGGCGTTAGTGGCAACTAAATTGCTTCTAATCGTCGTATTAACGTTTAAATAATTTATCAAACGTTATGACGGCCATTTATTATATTGGAAGTTTAATAAAACTGAGTAAACAAGTCGATATTTCGGTTTATCTATTAGATGTCTAATCTGTATTTATTTACACACGCAAATTTTAAGGGATGGCTATTTGACGCGAGTTGTTTTTAAAAGACAGCTTCGTCCCCGTTGCAGCAGAGCAATATCGACCTTTTTTCACTCATGACTATAAAAATTATAAGATACAATTTTAAATAATTAAAAAAAAAACTCGCCCGGTGTGAACCGACCCTTTATATGACAAAAGACTATTGCAAATACACTTCTCAACACCTTGGTGTTACTTGTTTTGGCCAACACGAAAAAGTATAGTTTTCATAAAAAAAAATGAATTTTGCATATTCCTAACCATGCAACGATAAAATAGCGTACTAACTGACTTTATGCGTGATCCCCGATTGAACGTGATTGAAATATTCTTCAATAATTAAAATCAATTTCTTTGAAATATTATTTGCAAAATTTTAACGGGGACATAAAAGCCATTTGATCTATATCTACCAATCCAAATTACCTAGGTCAGGGATGGCGAACCTTTATGCATATACGTGCCAATTTTCTGGAATAATATTTAATGACGTCGCAGCCGTGCCATTAAATATTCTTGACTTTGTGATCAGTGGAAAAATAATGTCTAAAAACAATATCAACTCAATGCTATTTACTAAAAATACATGTGCCTATAGTGCAATGATGCAATTACAAGAGAAATTTAAAATTAGTGCGACTTCTGTTGTTGCAGATTGGACGATAATTGACTTATATTGGGGTTGTACGATGTTACTTTTAGCAGAATGCATGCTGAACTTGATTCATCAGTCAGTCGAATTCTAACATAGTCTTTGATGTTATTCATCTCTGAAAATAATGACTCGCAGGAATATGTTGATGAAAATATAGGCATAATATGTTGATGAAGTTAGAATAGCATGAGCCAGCTTCTTTAAACAATTAAATGTTCCTGGCAACGAAATTCCAGGTTTCAAAAATTAAATTATTGGCAATGTATTGGAATTTTTAATGCACTCACAGTGCTATAATATTCTCATAAATTAAATAATGAGAAAATTTAAAAATTCATTAGCGACCTAATGAATTTTTCAATTTTCTCATTATTTAATTTATGAAATTATTGGCATCTTTACTTTATTACTGGTCAATCTTTCTGTTTCAATTAACTCTAATTCTTTTTTCATGTGTATGAATTTTATTTTATCTCATATTTTATACATTTTTCTTTAAACTCGTAATCAGTGACGTGCCGAAAAAATATTGTCGCGTGCCAGCAATGGCACGCGTGCCATTGGTTCGCCATCCCTGACCTAGGTAATCCAAACGACAGCCGATGTGGCGCAGTGGTTAGTATGCCTGCCACGCAAAGGTTCCGGGTTCAATTCACGGTGGGGTCACTCACTACGTAGATATTTATCACTTTGTGAATTTGTTCCCAGTCTGGTTAGGACATTGCAGGCTGAACCACCTGATTGTCCGCAAGTAAGATGGTTCCGTGCTTCGGATGGGCACGTTAAGCCGTCGGTCCCGGTTGCTGTCTATAATGGCGGTCGTTACACAACCATGTCAGAGGCCTGCTACTTGCACAGTAGGCGGTTGAAAAACTCTGACACCAGGGTTCATCGGGTCGTTGAAAGAATCGGTGACCCACACGAAAAAAAAAGATTATCGAGCAATCAAAAGTACCTAGGTAATTACCAATTTCTGTAGGCAGAGTCTTTTGCGACAAAACCTTGTGTAAAGTGATAAATCATCTGTTTCGCAGAGCCTAAAACGAGTGGTTACACACTCCAGCGCATCCATCATCTGAGAAAGCAAACGCTCCGTCTTATTTAATCAACCCACGGACAGGTAGATAACATTTTTGGCGATGATCGATAACGCAGCTGGAGATTCGCTATTTTTTGTGTTCCGATATTTGTAGTGTGTACCTGCTAGAATATCTGCTTAATGAGATCCTAGCGTATGATGCATCACTAGACTTTTTCTCGAGCTCCGAATCTAAATTCTTCGCGTCAGCTGGCCGCTACGTTGATGCTCAGACTACTAGCAGCAGTGTTTCATAGCATTTAATTTGTATCATAATATTTTTGGAAATAAACATTTAAATGACGTATTTTGTTTATAATTACTTCTATTGTGACAATTGTTTATTATAGTAATTGTTAATAATTAATTACTTACAATAATTATTTATTTTATATTGTGTATTGACATTTTCATGAGTTGTTTAATTTCACTGATTGCGTTTGGTTGTTACTGTTAGCAATTAAGTTGACTGAATAAATGAATTATGAATATCTAGCAATCAAAAGTACCTAGGTAATTAATATTTTTGTAGGCAGAGTCTTCTGCGACAAAACCTTGTGTAAAGTGATAAATCATCTGTTTTGCAGAGCCCAAAACGAGTGCTTGCACACTCCAGCGCATCCGTCATCTGAGAAAGCAAACGCTTCGTCTTATTTAATCAACCCGCGGACAGGTAGATAACATTTTTGGCGATGATCGACAACGCAGGTGGAGATTCGCTATTTTTTGTATTCCGATATTAGTGTGTTTGTACCTGCTAGATAAACAAAGACAAAAAAGCTCTTAAATGCAATTATTCAGGCACAACACGATGACCAAGCTTTAAATAAATTGTTATTACAAACGGGGAAAAAGGCCTTTGATCTACATCTACCAATCAAAAGTACCTAGGTAATTAACAATTTCTGTAGACAGAGTCTTCTGCGACAAAACCTTGTGTTAAAGTGATAAATCATCTGTTTTGCAGAGCCTAAAACGAGCGCTTACACACTGCAGCGCATCCATCATCTGAGAAAGCAAGCGCTCCGTCTTATTTAATCAACCCGCGGACAGGTAGATAACATTTTTGGCGATGATCGATAACGCAGGTGGAGATTCGCAATTTTTGCATACATGTTTTTTTTTAAATGAAAACTATACTTTTTCGTGTTGGCCAAAACATGTATGCAACGAATTAAAGATGCATATATGACTCTGTAACTTGCAGTTTTGCCTATTCAGTGGGTATAAAAAAATTATAATTCATTCAATTCAAATGTGTAATAAATAATCTTTGTGTGGAATCCCACATGTTTGTCCTATAAATGAGATGAATGATTGACACACGTTTGCAGTTGGCGGGGTATTTTTCAAAATTAAAATTACTTGTCTTATCTTATTTCAAAACTTTTGTTTTTTTAATTGTTTACTGTGACTTTGGGACGCCTGAAAAAAGTAAGATTTACAACAGGTCTGAAACAGTGCCGAATGATTGCATAATTAAGAGCTTTTTTGTCATTGTATATCTGTAGCAGGTACACACATACTACAAAAAGTAACGAATCTCCACCTGCGTTATCGATCATCGCCAAAAATGTTATCTACCTGTCCGTGGGTTGATTATTAAATAAGACGGAGCGCTTGCTTTCTCAGATGATGGATGCGCTGGAGTGTGTAAGCACTCGTTTTGGGCTCTGCAAAACAGATGATTTATCACTCTACACAAGGTTTTGTCGCAGAAGACTCGGCCTACAGAAATTATTAATTACCTAGGTACTTTTGATTGCTAGATATTCTAGCAGGTACACACTACAAATATCGGAATACAAAAAATAGCGAATCTCCACCTGCGTTATCGATCATCGCCAAAAATGTTATCTACCTGTCCGTGGGTTGATTAAATAAGACGGAGCGTTTGCTTTCTCAGATGATGGATGCGCTGGAGTGTGTAAGCGCTCGTTTTAGGCTCTGCAAAAGACATGATTTATCACTTTACACAAGGTTTTATGTCGCAGAAGACTCTACCTACAGAAATTGTTAATTACCTAGGTAATTTTGATTGCTAGATATTCTAGCTGGTACACACATATAAATATCGGAATACAAAAAATATCGAATCTCCACCTGCGTTATCAATCATCGCCAAAAATGTTATCTACCTGTCCGTGGGTTGATTAAATAAGACGGAGCGTTTGCTTTCTCAGATGATGGATGCGCTGGAGTGTGTAAGCACTCGTTTTGGGCTCTGCAAAACAGATGATTTATCACTTTACACAAGGTTTTGTCGCAGAAGATTCTGCCTACAGAAATTAATAATTACCTAGGTTCTTTTGATTGCTAGATATAGGTCAAATGGCTTTTATGTCTCCGTTAAAGTTTAGCAAATACCTAATATTTCAATGAAATTGATTTTAATTATCAAAGAATTTTTAATCACGTTCAATCGGGGATCACACACAAAGTCAGTTACTACGCTATTTTATCGTTGCATGGTTGGGAATATGCAAAATACCATCTTATTTCCATACAAATACAATCTCTGTCAAACGGTTTGACAGACGCAGCCGTCGCAGCGTAACGCGTCACACAGCAAATATCTGTCTTTTACGTCATTGCCAATTTATTACTTCCATTTCCCATGTTAATAAAAATAAGCCACGTCTTAAACTTCCAGTAACCTAATATTATTTGGAACAATTCAAAGCAAAACATCGTTAGTAACAAAACAACGTCGTTCTAACCTTGCAAAAAACTTCACCGCGAACAATTGGACCTTTTCATAACTCCCTTAATATTCTCATTCACAAAAGGTTCCTGAGCGAGGGGAGACCGGGGGACCTGCCGCGGGTATAAAATTCTATGAGTAAAGGGGACCTTGACACGATGACCCACAGTCCCACTCCCACTGTAATCCTATTTGCATATTTCGCGCATACATCTTTATACATACATACGTATAGCCGTACAGATAAGATTGAAGATAAGTAATTTTTCGTCTGCTCCCCTATTTCGGGAATGTTTCTGCTAAAAGTGCCGTATAAATTTGCATAGCGTGTCACGCGAAATTTACGTGTGTTGGTGAATTTTATTTTACACGTAACCACACATTAATACATTAGTAGCAATTTCGGTTGAACTTCCATCTAATGGTAGATTTTCGTGGGTAGGTCCGCGCCTAAGAATTGTACAATTGAAAATTTATTCATACTTATAAAAATAAAAATACAGAAAAGCATATTAAACACAAAAAAGATATGACACAAAGGCATAAATATGACAAATGTAGCAAAAATAGAATGAATTGGCATAGAGATATGACATACAGCTAAACATAGGTCTCCCTCAATTGGGGGGTACTGCCATACCTACTCACCACGCTTGGCAGGCGGATTGGCGAGCGCTGTACAGGGTGTTGTAGATATTCACAGGGATCGCTGCTGCCCATTACCTGGATCCGTCGCTTTTTACGACACCCACGGGTAGAAATGGGGTGATCTTATTCTAAGCACGGCAACAACTAAATTAACATAATTATCAAATACTATATTCATGTGATTCGTACGGTAGTTATTTGTAAATCAAATCCTAATGCATAAATAACTAAACGAGTTTAGAAGTTTACTTATCGTATTGATCGATAACAATCCCTTTGTTCCCATTGACCACTACTTTAATCGCCAATAGTGGCGAATGGGACGAAAAAATCCCAGTCGCCACTAGTGATGAATGGGAACTAATTGCCACCACACTAGATAGTGCGTACTACTGCGTGCGTAAGTAGATGTTGGATGGTGTGGTGGGCATGATGGTGGTTGGTGAGAGGTTAACAATTCAGTTAACATTACACATACTCAAATAATTTAAAGCGACATCATTATCATCTTCCTACCCTTATCCGAATTACTTGGGGTCGGCGCAACATGTTTTGTATGAACACAAAATCATGTTGCAAAAGGATTTGGCTTAATTTAACGACCGGCCGCCTGCCTGACGTCAACCCTCTTTGGGAATGCTATTGTAGGTGGTATCACCGCCACCATACGGTTGACCATGGTCGGCAGATATTGTAGCCAAGGTCATAAACTCTGCGTCGCCTTTTACGAAACAGCCTGAGTAGAATTAAATAGGGGTGGCAGAATTCTTAGCCGCTACCACTCGGATATCAAACATAGGTATGATTTTCTATATGTTATGTTGCTCTGCAGTCTCGATATGATTACAGACGAATTGTTCAGTTTTATCTTCCATATTCTTTTTTAACTCTGCCTGTCGTCAATGAGAACGAAATTCCTTTATTTCCGCCATCTTGCCCCTATACCAAAACCTTCTACGAACTACATCGGCAGTGCTTTTGTTCTAAGCTACAGCCTTTAATACATACATACTATATATCACGCCTATATCTCTTGTAGGGTAGGCAGAGCGTAAACGGCTGTATAAACGGCTATATTACACCACCTCACCACCTTCAATACCGCCTCAAAATGAGTATGGAGGTCGCTTATGTCTCTTGGGTCTGTAGAGTAACTTTCAAACCGCACCCTTGAGGCTTTTTCGCTCCTTACTTCTGCCTTCGCCACATTACAAATCGATTTGCACTTTACAATCTCTGATGCCTGCCGCAGCAATTTATATACTTACCTCTGGGAACGTTTTCTTTTCCGGCACAATAATAATTTACGATTTGTTCATTTTTTGCGGTTTGTAAACGACAATTTACATAAACTTTTAGTCTGTTAAGTATTCATACTTAGTAGCTAATTACCTTCCTAACCTAACCATGTTTATAACCACGTGAATGGGGTATTAAAAAAGATATATTCTGTGAACCATAAACACGCAAACGAAGCATAATTTTAAAACTTTGTCGGTTTCGTTTCGGTCCTGCTTTTAACATTAGGAAAGTTACAAACAGAAGATGAATACCTAATAACGCGCAACGTCGAAAGTCTGAAAGTTGCGCAGTATAATAAACAAAGTAATTGAAAAGAAAATATCTACTTATACATTGTAGTGATATTACAGTTGCTCAACAATGCTCGGGTAGTAGTTCCGGGTTCTTTGTGCAAACCCCAGTAATAAGTAAAATGAAGGGAACCCACGTAATGTTTTGGAAAGGTTGAAATATTCGTTGGAATAATTCGAGTAGGAGCGGCGGGTCACGTATGGAGCGGCCGCGCTGAAATGCTTTTAGTGAAATAACAGGAATGCTAAGCCTTCGGACTACCTGGGGTCTATGGACACCACGGAGCACATGTGGTAGAAGGTCAATTGGCCATCGCGTTTGCGATTTTTCCTGATAAATAAAAAGCTTCATGCACATTGTTGAGTTCTGTCACGAAAGTAAGTATTAAATAAGTATTCAATTAATTAGTAATAAGAAATTAAGTATTCAATTAATTAGTCAGCTATGTTACAGTACGCGAACGAGTTCATGGCCATCCTCAAATATGCGCCTCCTTGTCATACTCGCAGTGATAATGGCGTGTGCGACTAGGCTGCGCATATTTTAAGATAGTCATGAACTCGTTCGCGAACTATAGCTCCCATTCATATTTAATCACCGTACAAGTTGTAAATGTTTTAAATGAATGAAGAACACCGCGTAGGTATGTTACTACGCGCACCGTAGCTTAACGCTACGAGCGTAGCGCCGTCGTAGCAAGCAAATATGAGTTTATTAGGCAGTATTTAGGTGAACAGTTGCGGAAGCCCCAAACTCCACAGAGAGGATATAGGACGTAGGGCATGACGCTTGATGTTTGACATCGCGACGTTTCCATACAAAATGTACGAAAAAGTATTGACAAAGGCACACATAAGCGTCGTCAAAGCGTCGCATCTAGGGTTGCAAAACTACGTAATTTTACCGAAAACGCGGGTAAAATACGCGTATTTTACGGTAATTTATATAAATTACGGTAAAATTACCGGCTACTTATGCATGGTGTTGCAGGGTCATCGCAATCTAAAAAGTTAGTAAAAGCCGCGACAGCGCAATACATCGAATAGGCCATATTTGACAGCTATCAAAATCATGTTAATGCTATGACATGAGGTATTTTTTTTTGTTGACATGTTTCCTAGTATGGGTCCGACAGCTGTCAAATATGGCCTATTCGAATGGCGTATGGTGTATGGGTGTATACTGGTTCCATCTGTTACACGGACTCAGAATCTTGTAGTAGTAGTTTAATTCGTTTCTTACCCAATCTTACCGTATTTTACCGTAAAATATTGTATTTTACCGAAAGTTACGAAAGTAATTTTACCGCTTTGCATCCCTAGTCGCATCCTTGACAGCTAGCGTCAAAAACTACGAAGAATATTTGACGATCACTTGTCTGTCAACTGTCATTCTTACGTCCTAGGTATGCCCTTCGTCTTTTTGGTGGAGTTTGCGCCGAGGATTACGTGATGTCAAATTGAATAAGGCAAGAAAGATACGGCAACGTCCGTTTGTGTATTGTTTGTTTGCTTGTTCCCTTCCCACTTGGTTTCCACCTTATTTTTATACGAATACGATTTATGTCAAACGGTTTGACAGACGCTCCGTCGACGCAGCGTTGTGCGTTTGACACATAACAAGTTCGTAGGGTGGAGAATCGAATGAATGACGCACAAACGGATGTTGCGTGTATTTTTCGCCTAAGTATTGTATAGTACTACAGTACGGCCGTTCAAATAGCCCATTTTTGAAAGCTGTCTTATTCATGTTAATGCTGCGACATAAGGTCTATCTTTCTATGTTGACATGTCTTTCAGTAAGTCTTTAAGTATGTGTTTGAGAATTGTCAAATGTGGCCCATTCAACCGGCCGTACTTTAAACTAATTCGCGTATTCGGTAGACAATCGGGCGATCAATTTGCAACCCCTGGCACCGTCGGTTGTTAGTGTACCGGCCAGCCCGGCACACTGGCTGAGCCATTGTCAATAGATTCACTAGGGCAGCGCTAGTTTGTTTGCAATTTTACCCACAGGGTTTGATTCACCGTGTGGTGCCGGCTTAGAATAGCATCACGCTATATCTTTCCCGTGGGTGTCGTAAGAAGCGACTAAGGGATTTAAGAGTGGCAATTTTAGGCGACAGGCTAAGAAACTGTCACTAAGGCGATACACAGTCTTCTGATGTTTCTCGAACTTTTGTCAGACGTGGTGTAAATGGCTGATTTTTACAGCTGTTTACGCTCTGCCTACCCCGCAAGGGATATAGGCGTGATATATGTATGTATGTAGTATTGTATAGCAACCCCTGGCACCGTCGGTTGTTAGTGTGCCGGCCAGCCCGGCACAGCCATTGTCAATAGATTCACTAGGGTTACCCACAGGGTTTGACTCACTGTGTGGTGCCGGCATAGAATAGCATCACCCCATTTCTTTCTTGTGGATGTCGTAAGAAACTAAGGGATCTAAGAGTCGATGTGTATTACAACCAGTCATTATGGCGATACACAGTTAACTCTCAAACTTTTGTCAGACGTAGTGTAAATGACTGATTTTTGCAGCCTACCTACTTTTACCTACCCCGCAAGGGATATAGGCGTGATATATGTATGTATGTAGTATTTTGTAGCACTAAACTATTTTGCCCTGCCACCGTCGGTTGTTAGTGTACCGGCCAGCCCGGCACACTGGCTGAGCCATTGTCAATAGATTCACTAGGGCAGCGCTAGTTTGTCAATTAGAGCCACAGGGGTTGACTCGCAAACGCAAAATGTTTTAAAAATCAAAAAACTCTCGTATGTAATGATAAAAGTTATGTTTTTATCTCAAGCAGGGTTGGCAGAGGATCAAAGGCCTAAAATATGTTAAATTATTTTACGAATACAGTAGTCTACTTCCATAGTATGAAACACCCAATAGTCAATAGTATAAATTACTACTAAAATTAAATAATAGCTGTTGTTGTATGAGTACTTTATCAAAATAAGTCATTCAAATGTTTTTTGTAGTACTTTGATTTTTATTTTTTCATTTTACAAAAAGCACTCACATGTGATACGAAAAAGTGCAATATGTGGAGACTTTGATCTTGTCCATTAAAAGTGCCAATTTTATATTAATTTGTTTGGCAACTGACTTCGGCGAACAATATCGATTTGTTGGGAACTGTTAAACATGTCCAATATGATTGTGAACTCTTTTTCGATTGAATTTGAACTTTGTATTTTCTAAATTTCGAGTGAACCCTTCCGCACCTAGCCCATCTCTAGAGAGTCATGTCGAGCCAGCGAGTAAGCGATTGGCAAACGTCCAATGGCAGCTGCTACAACACTGTAACATTATTTTTCGTCCCAACGCAACATCACTTCGCTCTCAAGTCTCCACTGATATAAAACGAACCACTTCTTTTTATCTTTTTCCGTGGCATAGTGAGTTGCGCGATCTAGAAGTATATGGTTCGATTTCTCAAAAATATATAATTTGGTTCAATTGTTCTCAGTTGTTCTAGTTCCCAGAGAGCAGATTGTGAGTCAGGCTTCAGGATTGAAAAGTATGAAACTAAGTTGTCGCGTAAGGTTGTTTTCTATGTATCTATGTATTTATAAAAAAGTATATAAGTATTTATATCAGCTATCTTGTTCTCATTGTACAAGCTTTGCTTAGTTTGGATGTCGCTGATGTCCTAGATAATTTATATATATTTTTTTTATCTATGATGGGCTTACTCTTGACCCCAATCTTACCCTAGAGCAGAGATGGGATCTACGGTGGAGCGAGCTTGCCCAGAAGATGCCTATTCACTCTAGACTTAAAGAGATTCAGGTTATATGCACTCGGAAATACAGATGCAGGCAGGGAGTTCCATTCTTTAGCCGTGCGCATAATGAAAGATGATTTGAAGCGCTTAGTGCGTAATGTGGGTATATCAACTAAGAACGGATGGTAGCCGGCCGTGCGTCTGGATGTCCGATGGAAGAAAGGAGACGGTGGTATGAGCTCATGCAGCTCACGCGCACACTCTCCGAAGTACAATCTGTAGAAGACCGATAGGCAAGCAACCTTGCGGCGGTGAGCGAGGCTGTGAAGCTTGGTCGCCACCAGTTTTTTATCGCCTATTAATCTCTTGGCTCTGCGTTCCACCGAATCCATTGCAGCAAGTTGGTATTTAGCCGAGCCATCCCAAAGGTGACAGCAGTACTCCATGCAAGATCGGACTTGAGCTTTATAAAGAGTAAGAAGCTGTTCAGGCGTGAAGTACCGCTTGACTTTATTCAGGACGCCCAACTTTCTAGCTGCAATTTGAGCCTTGGACTCGATGGTGGTGCCGAAGTTGAGGTCAGAGGACAGCTCCATGCCAAGGAGTTGAAGAGTGTTGGTCACTGGAACAGATGTACCCTGAAAAGTAGGAGAAAAGGTGAAAGGACTCCTTTTGCGGAGAAAAGACACGCCTGCGTTTTGAAGCATTGAAGCTGACGAGATTGTCATCGCCCCACTGGGAGACGTTACTTAACGTCAGGCTCGTACGCTCAATCAAAGCCTTTCTCAATCTTTGGATTTCATCACCACTGGCTCCTGCGCCGGACAGATATTTCTCGGTGACAGTACTGTCATCTGCGTACCCAACAATTCCTGAAGATAGAAGGTCATTGATGTGCAGCAGGAAAAGCGTCGCGGAGAGTACAGACCCTGAGGAACTCCGGCGTCAATAGCCTTGAGGTCAGAGGAGCAGCCGTCTATGACCACTCGGATCGACCGTTCACTCAGGAAGTCAGCCACCCAGCTACAGAAGCCAGTGGGTATGCCGTACGCTGGAAGCTTGCTCAACAGACTCGCATGCCACACCCTATCGAAGGCCTTTGAAATGTCCAGCGACACTGCTATTGCTTCGCCGTGGTTTTCAATGGCCTCGCCCCAGCAATGCGTTACGTACACTAGAAGATCTCCCGTGGAACGCCCTCGGCGGAAGCCATATTGACAATCACTGAGAAGATCATTGTCTTCGAGGTACGAAAGCAGTTTGCAGTTCAGGACTCTTTCCATAACCTTACAGAGTACGGAAGTGATGGCGATCGGTCGATAGTTGCTAGGGTCGGCACGGCTACCCTTCTTGGGCACAGGTTGCACATTGGCAAGCTTCCAAGATTTTGGTACAATTTTTGACACGAGAGAGAGGCGGTACAAGCGTGTCAGTACAGGAGACAACTCAGGCGCACAATACCTCAACAATCTTGCTGGTATGCCATCAGGACCACTGGCCTTGTTCACGTCCAGACTGCGAAGGGTTCTACGGACCTCTTTATTGTGCACTGTGATCTCAGACATATTTAAATGAAATATTTAATGTTATTAAAGTCATTTAGGTCCCTGTGAAAATCTCTACAGCTTCAAATTTTCAACTTAGGTTTTTATAAACTTATAACTCTTTGTAGTACTTATAA
This sequence comes from Phthorimaea operculella, assembly GCA_024500475.1. Lineage (NCBI taxonomy): Eukaryota > Metazoa > Arthropoda > Insecta > Lepidoptera > Gelechiidae > Phthorimaea > Phthorimaea operculella. The sequence continues at coordinate 660,748 of JANFCV010000138.1, read as the reverse complement.
CTCGTCACGTAGTATGATGCGCGTCTCTTAACATGCACTTGATAGTATTTTTTATTTTCTTTTACTTTTGTAAACTCGAATCGTAAACAACCGTCTCTAAGAGCATCCTTTGAAAGTAGATACTTGAGGGTCCCTTTGCGTGCTCTTAGAACTTTCAGTATTAAAATACATTTGCTGCCAAAAATACGGGTCAAAGTTTGCAAAAGCAAAAGCGAAGTCAAGTGAAGTTTGGAAATATTCGAAAGCTATAAATGTAAAATAAAAAGAGATGAGTAAAGTCATCGCTTTGTGGTAAGTCGGGTAACGATCTCGACTGGTTTTGAAACAATCGTTTTTGGAGCGTGAGCGGGCATGGCAGAACAAAACTTACTTTGGAAAACCACGAACGGAAGGCAGTCTGCTAAAAACCAATTCAAATTATTCATACCTACTTACACATTTACTAGCACCTGCCCAGTAGGTTCCCTACTGTTGTAGCTTAGCAAGTGGTATATTATATTTACTCCTTCCTCTTGAATCCATTTAACTATTTTAAGAAACACGTTAAAATCCGATGCGTGATTTTAGAAGAGTTAGCTGCCCATGACAGACAGAGAAACACAAAAGGTGACTTCATTTTTAACCGATGAAAAAACAAAAGAGGAGGAGGTTCTCAACTCGTCGCGATTTTTGAAATAAATATACTAAGTTTTGAAGTTGTTTGTGCCTTATTTGACAACAACGGTGTTCTTGAGTATCACTCCAAGGCTTGCGTCTAGTGTATTAATTATTATCGTGTGGCATTGGTGTATCCTTCAGTCTAACAAAGGATCCTCTACACTGGAGTGGAGGTGCCCTTTGTTTGCTTTTTAATAAGATTTACCTTCTTCATAGAGATAACAAAACAAACTGGAAATACAATGTTGGATATTTCAACAACACCAACGCCACTGAAAAATACAACGGTCCTTTGTTGGGATTAAAATTTTATTAAATGATATTATGAACGTGCAAACAAGCACAATGGAAGACAGATTTTATCAAACTTATGAATGAAAACATGAAACAATTAGATTTAAGGCTAGAATTTTATTGACTACATCCCTCGTATGATTAAAATTAAATATAGATTTTGACCAGTTCTTCAATGATCTAGAACAGGGATGGGGAAATACATTTTGGAAAGGGCCATATCAAAGAATCATAACTTGTAAGCGGACCAAATAAAATATACCTACAAGCAATTTAGTTTGTTTTGATGTGCTTGGTCAATGAAATAAATGAAATTTTGACTTTTCGTCTACAAGCACGTCAAAATTGTTTTCAAATTACTTGACGTAACTTTTAAAATACACTCAAGGTGTTCATCAGTCAATTTGTTCCTCAGTTTGTTCTTACGCAGCTTCATTGTGGAAAACACTTGCTCACAGATATATGAAGATCCAAACATAGAAATGATTTTCTGAGCATGTTTTCTTAAATTGGGAAACTTACATTTTGACAGTAAACACCTAACTATCCTTCACCAAATAGGTACCTACTTATTAACGTGATTAATTGAACTTGAGGGCCAAACTTAATAAAAATCAGTCTGTGACCGCGGGCCGGATGAAATCACTCCGATAACATACACATCTACCTAAAAGACAGTCAACGGTCACAATTTCTATAGAAAATAGAACAATAATAATGTCCAGATAATTTTCTTGTTTTGACAACCAATACCATCCAAACTAGGTCAAAATAAAAGTAACGCCTTAAACAAAACTCTGTTCGTTTAAGGCTAGCTTAGTTAAGTTCGAGGAAGTTTGGGGAAAATTGCTCAAGTTCAGTTATCCGGTTGTGACATCGAGATGCTGTGATCGAAGTGGGTTGAGAGACGTGAACTAAAAATAGATATAGTTAGGGGTTAGGTAAGATCAAGTAAGTAACTAAAAACCTATATTGCACAAAAATAAATAAAGTGAGTAACAAGAACAACTTACTTAAACTAAAATGCACGAAAGCGGCCTTATAGCTAAAAGCGATCTTTTCCAGACTACCGCGTTGTTTCATTTAGATGTAAAAGTAAAAACCAAACGTCAATACCAATATTAAGTACCTATATATAACAGAAGTCCACTATTGGATGTCATCATCATCATAACAGCCACAATAAAGTCCACTGCTGAACATGGGCCTCCCCCTATTAGAGGGGTATTTGCCATACTCACCACGCTTGGCAGGCGGGTTGGTGAGCGCAATGCAAAGATGTTGCAATGCGATTGTGAAATTCATTCAGGGATTGAAACCCTGCATGAATTTATCCCTTAGTCGCCTCTTACGACACCCACGGGAAAGATATGGGGTAATGACATTCTAAGCCGGCATCACACGGTAAATATTGTAAGCCTCCCGAAATAAGATGCACTATCTACCCAGTCATACAAAGTCTATCTTTAGCATAAGAGTACCACTCCTGGCATTTTAAAACGACCTCGCTAAAATGTCCCTTCCCTTGCCATAATTAAATTCTTAGAGTTGCCGAGCGCGATTCTTCCGTAGGTAGGTACTTCCTTTACTTGAGATTCGTTGGTGTGTATTGAAATTCTGAATATCATAAATAGGTACTTAAATTAGCTATTGAAGTTATTTAAGTAGATAAAAGTTTTTGGTTTAATACACAAAACATAAAGCGAGGTACTGTATTTCGTATAATATGTGGCTGGGATGTATAGTCTCTCACGCTAACTCATGAACTAATTTTTAAGGTTTCGATTTTCATAAGATTTATACCGACAAGCCGGACAGAAACTATGTTGTACGATTCCATAAATGTTGCTGCATCTAGAAAAGTAACAATTATTATTGCTATAAAATATTACTTTACATTATTTTAATATTATTTTACAGTAATCTTTGACATTTGACTTTAAAATGGATAGAACGAAGTGGTATTAGATTTTATGACCTTGTATTTGTATATTTATTAGACGCAATTATTATTATTTTGTTATACTTACCTAGTATTTTTATGACAGCCATTGGAATGTGAGCCTGGATCGCGAATTAAAATCTTTTAATTGTGTAGCTTACTATCTATGCAAAAATATGGCTCTCTTCATAAAAGTGCGGTAAAAACTAGGTAGGTCTTAATTTAATCCATGAATAATTCATTTAGCTGCCTTGTCAGATACTACACCTTACTGTGAAATATCGCCCACGTTGAGATTTCAAACGGAACCCTAATTTATGCAGCTTCAAGAGCGCATAACTGCAGGTTTTGTTAATTCCAGTGCTTTTCTGCTTGAATAAGTTCACCTAAAAGCTGGGAATTGTTCCATGTAAATAGTTCTCTTCAAAAGCATAATGGTGCTTCGTTTTAAACAAATACTACCACGAGAGAAATATATGTTATCCTATACGTAAAGTTAAGACTTATTTTGAGCTTAAAGATAAACTCCATGCCGAGTAATGGTAGGACATGATCTAAATATTTATTAAAACTTAAATTTCTGCAACTGAACCTTCCTGAGGTGGGTTCAGACCCATACATAAATTCAACAAGGCCAATGTAAACCACTCGATCTTACTTGTATTATACCTAATTTTTTATATAATTAAGTCAATCAAAATTGAGTCACGAAGCAGTTCACCCTCGACCAAGATAAATTAAAACACAATCAAAGCGAATTACATTCCGTAAGGACATGCTTGGAGCTGTTTCCAATACCAGTAATGAGGAAGGCTCGGACCCTCATCAAGACTGATGTTACCAATCAATAACAAGATGGCGAAACAGGAAAAAAACTGGAGCTCTAAAAAGGTTTCTAATAAAAACTAAGAAGAAATTGTTTAGTAGGTTACTTTAACAGAATTCTTGTCTCTTTGAAACACGAGTATTATAGGTAATTGCTAAGATTTCAATGGAACGAAATCGAATAGCTGTCTGCCTACGATAGTAAACTCGTTTGCCGTGTTCCTCCAAGGCTATCTGCCATTAATTTAAAAGATTCTATAATAATATACTCAATAATTCTTCTCACAAAAATATATATTTGTGTTCATTACATAGTTAGTGCTTTACAAGACAAAAAGTCACAACGCAATCCTGTAAACTTGTTCAAAGTTCATAAATTTTTAAGCCAGATATATCTTTATCTCCCTGACCGATACTGTCCCAAAATAAGAAAACTCCGTGTCTGGAATAAAGTCTTTGCGAGTCCACGTCGCGTAGCATTTCGTATTGATTGTATCTTCCCCTATAACAAGGTTTGACTAGGGTTGAGATGGGACTGTGAACCAACCCAGAATTTAAATAAATTTCTTAAAGTCGCTCATAAAAAATACAAAACATACGGCATCGAGAACCCTTTTCCCGGATCGGAGAGGTCATAACAATAAATATTTGCATCCGAAGACTCTATGTGTAGGTAGTTCCTAAGTCAGTCGAAAAATCATACCTATAGTTGATACCACAGACTTAACCGTGTTTGGAAATATTATCAACAAATAGTTCAGAGGCTTCGTTTACCCGCATATTAATTTACCAGATTTAGTCTGAGAGAAAACTATATACCAAGGTAAGGTCATTCATTACATTAGTCCTTCATAGGCTGGGTTCTCTAACCTTTGGAGCGGGTATCTACCTATTGTAAATGGATAGTGGCTAAATGCCACCACCCACGTGAATATCAGCCGCGAGTGAAATGTCTAGTCGTCCTTCTTCAAGCTTGGAGTAATATCAGGGCCGGTTTTAGGGTGGACTGGACAGCCATTCTGAGGAAATCCGATTTCCGGAGTTCGAAAAAATCAACAGCCGCCGTGGGAAGAATCGTTTTGCAAATCCAATGAAGTTTTAATCACTTCACACTCTTAGGTACCTGATTTTGACTGTTTTGGCTAAGTTTTTAATTGCATCATACATATAGTAGATATGTCGCAGCCAACTGGTTAAAAACGCTGTGTAATTAAACAACTAGTTGTTTAATCAAACGTCGCCATCTAACCAAACAGCTAAACATTCATCAGCTAAGTGGTTAAAGATAACGTTCTACACTACAGCTGTATGACGGTTAGCCAACTGGCTAACGTTCCATTTGCTAGGGTAGCCATGTGTGTTAGGGCATATTCACACATACGCGGGCTCCACGCGCGTTATTATAATGTCACACGCACAGCTTACGCGTTGCGAGTCGTAAACGCAAGGGCAACGCGTGGTTTGCCAAGTGGGTGCGTGCGTACCAAACTGCCAACACGCGCAGAGCCTGCGTATGTCTGAATCTGTGATCTGAAAGTAAGCCTAATCAAACTATAGCGAAATCCGGGTGGGTACGTCAGCACCGGAAGTCCGGAACTCAATTACTTGATATTTGTACTCGTCAGATTATGCGTACCCACGTTCCACAACGGTTTGCATAGGGCTTTACCAAATTATTCTTAACTACAGCGGAATCCGGATGGGTATATGGGTAGCGGAACTGAATCTTGTGAAAATTAATTGTACTAGCCAGAATACCGCGTACCTACGTACAGAGCCGATTCCGCTCCGGTTTGCATAGCTCATGCTCAGGACTAGACTATAGGGGAGACTGGGGTTGGAGTGCACTAGGGAGGCGGTTATACAAATGACACATTTAAAAAAAAAAAGTTAGTCTGACTGGTTGAGGTGTATGAAAGAGGGCTGCCTGTAAATAGAAAAAAACCCTCTCCTTTCCCCCTCCACAACAGGCCCCCTTGGGGTCATAATGACCCCCCTGTTTTTTGACGGGAATGTACAGGGTTGCTCATCAGCAACAATGTTTACCTAGAACACTTTTCTGCAGCCCCCTTTCATACACCTCAACCAGTGCAACCAACCTTACTAAGGTTTTTTTTAAAAAGTGTCATTTGTATGGCCGCCCCCCTAGTGCAAGCAACCCCATTCTCCCCTACAGTCTAGCCCCGAGTATGAGCTATGCAAACCGGAACGGAACCGGCTCTGTACGTGGGTACGCGGTATTGTGACTGGTACATATTGTCAAGCGATTGAGTTCCACTACGCTACCCGAGTACCCATCCGAATCCCGCTGCAGTTTGCATAGGGCTTTATACTTTGTAAGTACCTGGGCAGTTCTCAAAAAATTGGCCGCAAGATTTCATTTTTGTGTGTTTTTAAAAAGTTCGTGTTTTCGCAAAAAAAAAATATCTTGCTAGCTAGATTAATGGTTCTTTATTACATATTTAGTGGAGGGAAGCAATTTTTTTCATTACTTTAGGAAATATGGGCAATCTAAATTACGAGGGGGGCAGGTGAACGACAATGTCGCCAGGTTAAGGACAATAGGTGCAGGTTAACGACAATTTAGTACAAATTTACTAAGTAACGTCAGCAGGTTAACGACTACGGGTACGGGCTGTAATTTCTCAGCAATAAAAACACAAAATACCTAATCATTTAGTAAATTAAATTCGTACAGCACACATATGAACATTTTTGCACTTCAACTAAATCAAACTTTTAATAAGTATAATAAAGTATCTCTATGAACAATTCAATGTTTTTTAGAAAAACCCTTCTAAAATTATTGTTTAATAAATTTAGGACTACCTTTATCAAATTAGTAAAATATTAAGCAATGAATTAGATAATTTATTTTATATTATTAATCACACATTTGTATGATAATTGTCGCTAACCTGCTATTTGGTTGTTCACCTGCATATTTGAGACAGGTGAACGACCGGCAGGTTAACGACTAAATAGCAGTTATTTTGTCATCACAGGAAAACCATTTTATACAAGGATTGCTCACTTAGACACATTAAAGCAAACACTATTTTACACATTATAACTTGAAATGAGTGCAACGGGTAGCATAGTTTTTTACATAAAAGAGGCATAAAAACGACTACATACCCGTTACAAACTCCAGAATCCGATATATAGCTCGCCTTTTCTCCGGAAACTGAACTACTGACAAGGCCTTCTCTCAGCAGATGTTTGCTAGTGAATGGCTGGTTCGGGTGTTGCAGAGTGAGACGGGAGAGGTGAAGTGGTACCCGCGGTACGATCGTGTTTTCACATTTGCAGATTAACGATAAAAATGTTCGTACAAAACTTTAAATTGTATTTTATGTTATGAATAATGAATATTAGGTTATTATATTGTGTGATTCTTCTCCTATGGATATACGTAAGTAGAAACGTTTGGTAGAATATTTTATTTTTGCGCATTAATATATTTTTTAATGCTTAAACTTAAGCACATCGTGAAAAGACACGCAGGTTAGCGACCAAATATACGTAAAAATCAGTTTAAAAGTATATAATATACCTCGAGCGATATTATATACACATGGCCTTTGTGCAAGAACTGTGTTTAAAAACGAATATGGCAAAAGTTATCAGCTGGGTGCATAAATATAAAAAATATCTGACGTAAACTGATGCACAGGTTGTGCGGCCAATTTTTTGAGAAACGGCCACCTACGTTCACATCACTCTATTTTCATCGAAAATTAGTAGATACTGCAAATTGAATGATTACATAACGAATTACCCATGTTTTATTAGGTTTGTGACAGTTTAATAAACCTTTAATGGTTCAATATTCGTGTAATAACAACAAAATTACCTTGATGTTGGATTTCATAATTTCGCAGTGTTTCTTCAAACAACTGTTTGAATTTTTGTTCAGACGTTTCCCCAGTAGGCGCCTCCATCACGTATAACCATGAAACAGCACTGATGACGCTAATTACTGATTATTTAACATAAAATAACAAAATACGGTCTTGATTTTTGTGCCGCTGACGCCATCTTGTAAACAAACCGACTCTAGCGCCGCAGTGGCGAAAAAACGTACTTATTCAATTAAACAGCGGGTTTTCGGTCCGCTGCTGTGTTGAACGTTTGGAATGCTTCAAAATTCAGCGAGTGAACTAGTTGTTTGGTTAGATGGCGGCGTTTGATTAAAGAACTAGTTGTTTAATTACACAGCGTTTTTAACCAGTTAGCTGCGACAGATACACCGACTGAGTTCTCAAACGTTTTGATGGACACATCCACAGCGTATCGCAATTTTCCTCAAGAACTTCCTCATTTCAGCCCTGTTCATCACTGGCAAATATATTTATAGAAATGGCAGCCACTGAGACCTTGCACGATAATGCACTCCAGACAACTTTCAGCTTCGGTTGCGCCGGAGATATGATATCATAAAAATAATGACCATGGATAAAAGGGTGAATTAATCTCAGACTAAGCTTTCTTTTCATAGTTTTTTCTACTTAGTTTGTTTAATAGCTGTTTTTATTATAACACCGCTTTGTTTTGGAATTATTTATGACTTTTTTGTTCGTTAATTATTAATAGTATAACTTATCAAATAAGTAACTTAACCTGATTGTATCAATTTATTTAACAGTTTCTTTTAAAAAGTTCGTGTTCCATTTTTTTACCCACACGAACACAGTGGTAACAATTTAGTGATAATAAAACCGTTCATCGAAAGCTATTTGGCCAATATCCCATATGTACCTAACCACAATAAAAATCCTTCTTGTTTATAGCAGTGCTGTACCTGTTATTATTATTTATAAGGAAGGATTTTAGATTGATTTGTTATGCAGCTGCGATTTATTTTTTACATGGTGTAGTTTCGCCTCCACGCAAGTAAGTAAATAAATATGTATGCAGTTTTATCTTCTGCCTGTATAAGTAGCAGTATGTGTCCACAGCTACGAGGGGCATTGTTGTGTCGTATAAGGCAAGTTGCAGAGTTGCCAGCTCCAGGGCTGGTCAAGTCGCAAGAGCGCATTGTTCGGCTTGTCGGCTTGCGACACCAAGTTTCAGCGACCCGGCAATAACGTTGCATAAAATATATGTGCACCGAGCAGCACTGATTTTAACAAGCTAAAATCTTTTGCCATTTTGTAAAAGGAAAAGATACCTCGAGTTTACGGTCTGGTGACAAATTGTACTACATAAACATGCAAATGTCGTTTACCTTCACAAGGTATCGATTGATTTTTTAAAGGCATTATGTAAATCAATTTTGATCTATAGACAGAAACTGACGACTTTCAATGCCCTCCACAATATTATATCTTTCCGACGCATTATTTCGCTAATCTTGCCAGTTGGTAATGTTCGATTCAAATTCAAGCACGCTCAAAATCAGAAATAAATGTTTTTCTTGTAAAGAAAGATTTTTATTTTGAAGTTTTACTTCTTCCTGTGCTGTGTTTGATAGTTTGTTTAGATAGCTACACAACTACTTCCAAAGTTTCAACAGCT